>CM057841.1:23335858-23935858 GCA_030068075.1 Paguma larvata | reverse complement strand
AAGAAAGAAAGGGAGAAAGAAGAAAGAAAGAAAGAAAGAAAGAAAGAAAGAAAGAAAGAAAGAAAGAAAGAAAGAAAGGGAGAAAGAGAGAAAGAAAAAAGGAAAAGGAAAAATGCCCTCTGCTACTGCTCTGGTTGAAATGGAAGACCAGGAAAACAAACATGACAGAGAGGCCCCCACATCCATGGGTAAACCCTCTGAGGTGTTTAGAATACTGACCTGTGTTTGTCCTCTGTGGGTTCCTCAATAAGCCAGAAAAATAAATGACAAGGCATGTTCATGTTAACTTGGAAAATGCCATTTTCCTCCAGAGCCAAGATACAAAATGGAAGAGAATCACTTCCAAGGAGAGCATTTTGGCCCAGATTTTTATGGGTCCCAGAAAGTTTCTCCACACGAAGTTCAGCAAGAGGAAAAGCCTTTGATGTATTTTTATTCTGGATTCAAGAATTCTTTCTGACACTGGGTTAAAAGTCACCTCTGGTTTTCTACTGCCTCAGACTTCCTGGATAAATACAACCTCACCTTCAGGGGTCCGAAAAATTTAACTTTGACATGCAGAAAGTAATATGAACTTTTGAGGGCTCAAAAAAAAAACAAAACCAAACAATAAACTCTAAGAATCAGCAAAATATAAGCAAAGCAGAGATACCCCAAATTCATTACATGATGTAGATATAATCACAAAGTAGTGACGCCTCTTGCTGAATTCAGTCTCATAGCATCAAAAGAAGGAGTAGGAGAAGGAGAAGAAGAAGGGGATGGAGAAGAGAAAGGGGAAGGGGAAGGGGAAGGAGAAGGGGAAGAAAAAGGAGGAGGAGGAGAAGAAAAAGGAGGAAGAAGGAAGAAGAAAGAAGGAGGAGGAGAAGAAGAAGGAAGAAGAAGGAAGGAGAAGAAGATGGAGGAGGAGGAGGAGGAGAGAGAAGGAGAATGTCTTGAATGATTGAGGCAGTTGACTCTAATCCTACTCACACCATACTATAATATTTAGTATTCAATTCAATGCTTAAATAAGTAATGTAATATTTAGGAGTGAACGTGGAGTGGGAGACAATTCTACCACTTTCCTCTTTACCTTCAAAGGTCTTTCAATTGAATTTAAACATTAGCCTTTATAATACTAATTCATGGGAGCAACTTTTATTTTACAAGTAAGGAAAACTGAGGGTCCAAGTTGTTGAAAACGTCAGGCTGGAAATGGCCATCTGACTTCTATTTTAGTGTTCTTCTATTGGTGGAATATTACCTCAAAGAGGCATTGAGATCCATTTGCACAAAGTGGCTTTAGGGGCGTCTGGGTGGCTCACTTGGTTAAGTGGCCGACTTCAGCTCAGGTCATGATCTCATGGCTTGAAAGCTTGTGAGTTTGAGCCTCGCGTCGAGCTCTGTGCTGACAGCTCAGAGCCTGGAGCCTGCTTTGGATTCTGTCTCCCTCTCTTTCTGCTCCTCCCCTGCTGGTGCTCTGTCTGTCTCTTTCTCTTAAAAATAAACATTAAAACAAACAAACAAACAAAAAACAAAGTGGCTTTGAAAAAAAGTCATTAGAATACAATGTAAACTCTAGGGATTTAAAAAAATTAATTCATCAGCACATATGTGTCCAGGTGAGGAAGTGACAAACTGCTGACTGTGTTTTGAACAGAAATTATACAACTTCTGATAATAAATTGTATTGCTCTAATGGGGCTTAGCTATGAATCGATCTGATTCGATTCTCCCTTTGGCTGTCTGTGAGTTTTAGCCTGCTGGGTGCATTGGCACAGCACACACAAGACCCCCGTATCTCCCTCTGGCCTGCTGCTTGGTGAATTACTGGATATTTTGGATCCACAACCTGGATCAAGTAAAACCTGCCATGGAGAGGTGGGAAGAGTTGAGATCCAGGAAAGTGAAGATGCCCCATTGAGGATTTGCTGGAAGAAGTGGTGCAGACAGGCAGCAGCTGTCTAGCTGTCAGGTTTGCAGGCACCACCATCATCTCAGGAAAAACATCCAAGTCCCTACTGGAACTTCTCCACACTGAACTCTATTTGGCACTAGATTCTCTCTGGGACTTAGAACAGATGTTAGAGACTTGGATAGGAAGGGGTGCTCTGGGAGCACAGAGACAAATATGGTTAACTTCATAATTTGATTGAGAGCTCTCAGAGCAGAGGGGACTAAGACAATGCAGAGCTAGGGCAATTGCTCACCAACTGTGATGTCCACAAGAAAGATCTGGTAGGAGAGAAGAGGTACGGAGTTAATCAGAGTACCCACAACTCCGGCGATGACAAAGAAGCTTCCAAGAGGAACAACACTGAAGGTGCAGGCTTGTGGTTTTCTTAGCAGCCCTGCTGAGTATCTGGGTAGATGCCCAGTAGGAGCAGCAGAATGTCCAGGTTCCTGCTACCCAAGGAGTCTGGGAGTGCAAGCCTCTCCTATGTGGTAGGGAATTGTCCTTGAACCTTGGGGAGATGACTCAGATATGCCTCCAGTCCCAGAAGGTTCTGAGGCATACAAGCCTAAAGCCAGAGAAAAATTCTATCAGGAGTCAATGGATGGCTTAGCTGGCTTTCAAGGAGCACTGATGTGCTTAATAAAGCCTCTTTCTTGGTACTGACTTAGGGAGCACTGAAATGTGTGCCAGGTATGCACTAAGTTTGTCTTGTCTTCCAAGGAGGGCACAAGAGCCAAAGTTAGGCAATGGACAGGTAATCCGTGCTTAGGGGACCCGATAGCTATGGTTGAAATTGAAGAGGATGCAATCCAATCTACCAATGTGGCAAACAGTTCTGCTTCTAAATCAATCATGTCCCTAATGAGTTTTTCCAGCAGAACACACAGAGGCCATTCCTAAATAGGTACTTAATTTATACAATAGGCCCTATTACTACTTTCTAAAATAAAGTCAGATTGGGAAGGCTGATGATGGAGCTCCTATGTATTTAGCATCTGTAGCATCCGACTGGGAATTCAGGGAGCATGGGCTTTCTGTGTTCTGCTTACTCTGGGTCTAGTGGTTCTTGATAGAATTTTTGCCTAATCAAAGGGAAGAGAAACCACAAATGGTAGGATTCAGAGGGCAAGTCTTCAACGGGGTGGAGGAGACAGAAGGTGAAGTGAAAGTGTTCTATGAGCGGGGGCTGAGGGCACAGAGGGAACTCTATCTTCGGCTATACAGAAAGGACTGCAGCAACTCTCACGACCTTGCACACTTTCTGAGTCAAATGCTTAGACTTCAGAGAGACCCATCTTTTGGGTGGGAAGCAAATGGAAAGTCAGTGGAAGGGAAGAATGGAGAATCAATGGGCTAATAATGTCAGACTGTTACAGATTTGGGTCCTTTAACCCAGCAATGGGAGAAACAATGCTGGATCCAAAATTTAAATGCATAGGCAAAGCTTTATTGGGGCAACAGCCATAACTGTCACAGTCAAGACAAAGGTGTCAGACTCCCTCTCTGAACAATAGACAGGGAAAGGAAAGGAGGCAGGAAAGGAGACATCTATGCATGTAGGGGTGGGGAACACAGGGAACTGGACACTCAGGGACAGTTGACAGAACATGCTTCTTCACACATCATGTTTCATTTGCATTTTAAATCTCCACCCCTGGGTGTGAGTTTCAATATTATAATGAGGGGAAAAGTCAAATTTGGTGACCATTGTGTCTTGAGCTAGTTTGAACTAGTGTAGGCTTGCTCCTTGAGTGGTGATTTGCTCTCCTAGAATAGTGGTAACAGCCAGCAAGAAGTGTCATGGGTGTACAGAGGCTTGTACCCAAGGCCCCTGACTGTCTCCAGAGCATAGGAACAGAGACAAAATGGCCATCTGTACTGAGTTTTGTCAGAGAAAACTTGGAAAAGATTTGAGTTAATACTTTTTTTAATTTTTTAACATTTTTTTTATTTTTGAGAGACAGAGAAAGACAGAACACCAGCAGGGAGGAAAGGGCAGAAAGAGAAAGAGAGAAAGAGAGAGAGAGAGAGAGAGAGAGAGAGAGAGAGAGAGACAGGCTCCAGGCTCTAAGCTGTCAGCACAGAGCCCGATTTGGGGCTTGAACTCAAAACTATGAGATCATGACCTGAGCTGAAGTCAGATGTTCAATCGACTGAACCACCCAGGTGCTTTTGAGTTAATATATTTTAAACAATGAGTTTTATTTCCCTTTTTTTCTTCCAATTTTTAATTTAAATTCTAGTTAGTTAATATATAGTGCAATATTGGTTTCAGGAGTAGAATTTAGTGATTCGTCACTTCCATATAACACCCAGTGCTCATCACAGGTGCCCTCCTAAATTTATCCCTATCACCCTTTTAGCCCACTTCCCTCCATCAACCTTCAGTTTTTTCTCTATAGTTAAGAGTCTCTTATGGTTTGTTTCCTTTTCTCTTTTTTTCCCCTTTCCATATGTTCACCTGTTTTGTTTCCTAAATTTCACATATGAGTGAAATCATATGGTATTTGTCTTTTTCTGACTAGCTTCTTCACTTAACATAATACACTCTAGCTCCATCCGCATCATTGCAAATGGTAAGATTTTATCCTTTTGATGGCTGGGTAATATTCCATTGTATATATATGCCACATGTTCTTTATCTATTCATCAGTTGATGGACTTTTGAGCTCTCTCCTTAGTTTGGCTATTGTTGATAATGTTGCTATAAACATTAGGATGCATACACCCCGTCAAATCTGTATTTTTCAAAGATTGCTCCAGGAAGTCTCTTTTGGTTCCTCTCATGGGAGGAAGACATCTACCACATTTCAGAAACCAAGCTTCAACTTTGTCTACATCAACAGCTGAAATAACATTCAGGCAACAAATGTGCAAAGATGTTTGTGAAGATGCTTTCGGGATTCATTCCTTTGGATTTGGCCTCCAGGAGATGATCACACTGGAAAGTTTTGGTGTGCTCTGGTGAACTTTTGTAAGCATTGCCTGAGAACAGACCACAAGGTTCCACATTCTCTATCACAACTTGAGTTTCAGTGGCTGTGGTTGTTTGCCTCCACTGAGGGAACGCAGTGCAGAACACCCCATTGCACCGTATTTCCTGGAGCAAGCCTTCAAATGATCTAGAGTTTGAAACTAAGACTACACAGTCTGATATTTGTAAGCAAAAACAAAACCAAACAAAAAAACCAAAAACCAACCAAACAACAACAACAACAAACAACAGTAACAGGTATTAAATAGCGGCTATTTGAGGAAATGATAATAAGTATATTATGAGTGTAAGGCTTATTGGTGACTGCTTGAGTTTTGATAGCTAAGACTCTGTTAGCCTTTCCATTACGAAACCAATTTTTCAGGGTTTATAACTTGGATGTAAAAATGTGCTCCAGGCAGACACCTGGCATACAAGGTCTCTGTCCAGAAAGAGGGACTTGAGCAGATTTGTTCAGTTTTAATTTGGGAGCTATAAAGGGAAACTGTCCTGTGAATATGAATGGGTCTGATGCAAGGACAAATTGCCCATTTTTGACTGCAAGAAACCTAACACGGGGGGTGGGGGGGGGAGGGGCAAAGGTGAGGGTAAACTTTGCCCAGAAAGCACCCTCTGATGTTGTCTACCTGGAAGTCTTGAAATGTGAGTTGAATCCTGAGGGCAAAGAATATTTGCCCAATGGTTGTTGAAGAGTAAGGGACAAGGTGTCTTCCCCACTAGAAGGAGCTCAAAAGTGATCTGAGCCTAGGACCTGTGCCCAACTTCCTCACTGGAGAAATTCTTCAAGCCTGGTTTCTAAAGGCTGTTTAGTGCTGACTGTCCTTTGTATGTTATAAGCCATATTTATTCATTTGAGCCCCAAAAGAATCACTTATCATAATAATAGGCACCCAAGTGGGGAGCCCTGGTTCTTCATCAGATGTCTCCACTCTATTTCCCGAAGACCTTGATAACAACGTTAGATAGATTCCTGTCCAAATGCTATTTTCAAGGTCTAGAAAATAATCAAATAGAATGAAATCTCATCCTCCTTAATAAGACCATCAGTTTCGCTAATAGGCCAGTGGTGTCTTTCTGATAGAACTGTTGATTCAACAGTGGATGTGAATGCCATTCTCATTGATTGTTTATAATTAGAGGGTGGAGAGATAAATGGCAGTGAGCTGAGGCAGCATCAATGCTTTCAGGGAAGTCTCAGTTCCAGGAGACATCTCCAAACACTTAGTGGGTTTGGTTGGGAACTTTCAGAGATGGAGCATCCCAGGGATCAGTTTAGTAGCTTAAAAACATTTTGTCTTATTGTTTTCCTGTGGGAAATTTGGAAAATATAAGGAAAAGCATAAGAAAATAAAAAGTCACAGAGTACATCATCTGTTCATCATTATATCTAGCCAGTGTTCCCATTTTTAAAGTTTCCATCCAACCATTTCTCAATGATACATATCCAAATGTTATACAAAATTGGGGTTATATTGTATATTTCTGTATTCTGCTTTGGTTATTTAGCGATACATTGTGTTTTCCTGTCTCATTAGATATACTTAGAAAAATATCATTTACAAAATAAGTCTATAATACTTACTTGAATGGATTTAAATATTAAATTTCTAGACATTTTCTTATATTTTGCTGTTCTAAAAATACACTGATGAACATCTTCACACAAAGATATTTTCATCCTTCTGATTATTTCCTAAAAACAGGCTCCTGGAAACTTCTATAGGTAACCATAGGCATTGGTGCCATACACAGCATAAAATAATTATGTTCACTCCTGCAGAAGGTCTGTCAAAGAAGAGATGAAGTTCTTGGGTAGGTTACTGTAGTTAGTGCCACTTTTTGCCTTTCTGTTATGGAAGTGAGAATACCAAAATAATATTTTTAGTTCACTTTGTTGAGTACTTACTATGTACCAGGTACTAAATTAACCACTTTTTCTAATGTTCTAATTTCCACAACCTCATGAGGAAAGCACTATTTTTTCTAGGTTAGTTGGTAATATTTGTTCACAATTCTTCCTTCCCTCCCTTTCCCTTAGTTTGCCTTAGCTTATTGAGTATAAAGTATACACTCCCACCTCACTGACTGTGGCTTTGGCTATGACTTTCTTGGCTAATATATGGACAGATATACACCAGATGCTTTAAACATGTTGAGGGTTTTTTTCTCTCATCTCCCACAAATTATTATTTTTGAATTTATTTGGAGTTTGAAAGGAAAAAAAAACCCTCCATTATTGTTTTATGACGAAAAGTCACTGTTCTTAGTTGTCGTTTGAGATGTTACTGGTCCCATCTCTGGTTTCATCTACCCGAGTAAATTCATAGTATTTGTATTTGCTTCTCTTAGGACTGAGTGACCATCCATGATCCACAGGTCATCCATCTCTTGAAGGTGATCTTACAAAGATAACAGATTTTATTGGCAGATATGGGAGCATTAGCAATAATAATGTTTATCTCTGGGAGGCTTAGAAAAACAGGCGGTCCTTTACTCCAGATAAATCCTCACCAAGGATTTAAAAATTCTTTAAGTATGTAAGTGTGCAAATTGGGTAGGTCATGGTAAAGTGTGGCGAGGGAGACCTGATTTTTTTTCTCTTGAATAAGTTTGCTATTTATGAAAGACACCACTATAGTTTGCTAGCAGGTTTTTTTTGATGTGCTCTTTGAGGAAGCATCTGCTTTGCCTGATCCTATCTGTTTGTTTGCCTGTCTGTTTGCTTGCTTGTTTTCGGGTTTGTTTTTTGTCATGTTTTGGTGGAGTTTCTGCTCATTTTCTTCCACTTCTGCATTAATCCGTGAAAAGAGCATGCCCCAGCTAGCCATTAGTCCTCAAATAGGGAGACATGAGGCATCACCAAGCTCAAATCTCTCTCTGAAACTAAGCCAGCTAATACCAATCAAGGCCAAAACTGAACTACAAACTCATGAGACATAAATGATTGTTGTTGTAAGCCACTGAGATTTAGGAGATGTTTGTTACACAGCACTATAACAGCAAAGCCTAATTAGAGCAGCTTTGTTTGTCAATAAGGAAAATGAACCTCAGGAGATGAATATGTTAAGTCGCACAGGAATAAATGGAAGAGCTCTGACTCAAACTCAAGTCTGACTTAGTCCTAGAGACAATATTTCACAGCAGTTAGTGTACACAAGCATGTTATTGTCATCTTCGTATATTGTCTGGGGTTCCAGGTAGCCATGAACTTAAGATCTGCTCCACTGTAGACAGATATCTGCTGTCACAGACAAGATGGTAGGGTTAGAACAGAGACTGAGCAAATCTGCACCAAAACAGCACATTTGAAATGACTGGCCCATTTAAATAATTTATTACAGTGACCAATTCATTTAGAATTTGCAAAAACTATTACCAAAGTTTGATGCTTCATGCAAAAAAATCATATTTATGAGCATGAGATAAGGAACTACACTCCTTGGTTTTGCATTCCAGTGCCATCACTTGCTTGGTTTTTGACTTTAGGTAATTCAGGAAACATCCCTTTGTCTCAATTCCTTCATCTGTAAAATGAGATACCAAGACTATCTTTCTCATACAAATGATGTGAAGATTAAATGAAATAATGTTTCTAAATACATTGAAGAGTGTTTTGCATACATTAAGTCCTCAATAGATATTAACTATTTACTAACTTTATTATCCATCTTGGCTTATTTTTTATGCTAATTGAACAAATTAACAGTTTCATGGTTAAAGTATGAGAGATTCTGAATATAAATAAGCCATGCTTCTTTAAAGTGGCATTCCTTGCTGATGCATAGGGGCACGTGTACCCCAATGTTCATAGCAGCACTTTCGACAATAGCCAAATCATGGAAGCAGACCAAGTGCCCATCAACTGACGAATGGATAAAGAAGTTGTGCCACATATATACAATGGACTACTACATGGTAATGAGAAAAAATGAAATCTGGCCATGTGTAGCAACATGGATGGAACTGGAGGGTATTATGTTAAGTGAAATAAGTCAGTCAGAAAAAGACAGATACCATATGTTTCCACGAATAGGTGGACTTTGTGAGACTAAGCAAAAACCAGGGGGAGGGGAAGAGGGGAAAGGAAAAAAAGACACAGAGAGGGAGGGAGATAAAACATAAGAGACTCTCAAAGACTGAGAACAATCTGAGGGTGAGGGAGGTGAGGAAGGTGAGGGAGGGGGGAGAGGGGGTGATGGACATTAAAGAGGGCACGTGTTGGGATGAACACTGGGTATTATATGTAAACCAATTTGAAAATAAACTATTATAATAATAAAAAAATAATAAAGTGGCGTTCCTTTGGTTATTAGCAAGATTGGACATTGGACATTGATAATTAGTACAGTTAGGGATTCTGTCAATAAGATGTTTAAAATCATATTTCAATTTTATCTTAAATTTTGCCTATATCAAAAAATCTCTTATTTCAATCAGTTACACACAGTGTAATATTGATTCACATTAGGATTTCCATCTACTCTTTTCTTCTTGAACTCCACCTGTGAAAACATCCCATTTACATATCTTGCTAAATGTTTGTGTTGAAAGTGTCATGGCCTTAAAGTTGAGTACACAAAGAAATGAACAAGAAAGGAAGAAATGCATTTATGCCTGGAGATTCTAAGTGATACAGATTTATGGCTGTAACCAGATTGCCAGAATCATCTAATAGTTAACAGGGTTGTCAACCAAAGTTTAGCTCAGAGTCTTTGGGAATCTGGGGTCCAACTGAGATTTACAATGTTCTGTTGGGGAAATTGGCTAGTTTTGCTAATAGGCCCTGCTGTGAGTTAGTTTTTGAGTTATTTTGAACGAATAATGCCGCTTCCTGCTCACATGAGCTTAGCTTAGTGCCTTGCTCCCCACTTGCTGCATGCTCCATCAACTGCTGGGTGCTAGAGCATGGTGCCCTCCTTGAAATAAACCTGAGTGTGTGTTTCTGGTGACACATGCAGGGGAGATGCAATAGGTAAGGGAAGTCAAGAAGGGAGTTAGTGCCCACTACCTGCTATTAAAGAGGAAAAGAAAATATCCCAGTTGGTTGCCATCTCCTGAAGCCTGAGGCTCTGTGGTTGATATCTCTGTGTCTATTTCTCCTGCCTGTGCCTACTACAAGTGCTTGTTTATCATATAATAGGTCCTCAATCAATGTCTTTTTCCAAGACAGATTATGGTGTTGCATTCAGTGCTGCTTAGAAAGAATCAAATAATTACAGAATTTCTGAGTAGAAAGAGACCTCAGGTGGTAGCTGTTGCAGGTCTTCCAAAATGTATTTAACTAGGCTCTGTTTGCACACTCTTCATGTGAAAGAGCTCACTATATGTTGATGCAATTAATTTCATTGATGGACAGCTCTGCATGTTTAAAAGTTTTCTTATTTTACTGAGTAGGAATTTACCTACTATTTAACAAAGTGAAGGGAAGAAGTTGTCTGTGGCTCTATAGATGGACATGTCCCTTACTCCCCTCCCCATTCATTTCCATTACAGATGAGTCCTTGGAAAAATAAAATGTACTGAGGTAGGACTTAGGATTGATGAAAAGATGCTGTTTCCAGTTTTGCTAGGAGGAAGAAGTTTGATCTCCAGTTATTTCACCTTGAGGTCAAGGGTATTTCAAGCTTGAGTAGTTGTAAAAATGACCCAATGTAGTAACATCACCAAAAGCAAAGTTTTGAATAAATATTTAAAATCCTCCCATTATAAATCATTTATTATGATCACCCTCTCAGTGGTCATGGAACAAGATGATGAGCTTTTCTTAATGAAGTATTTCATATAAATATCTTTCCATTTATCTCAGTGTTGGCTGATATGTGAACTGAATGGCAAATGAGGTAATTGATGTGCATATATAGGATGTACCTATCTCCTTGTGTCAGAGGGCAGGAACAAAGCATTTCCCCTATTGGCTTTAGAGGTCCTCAACTCTGAGCAGTGCCTCGCCATCCTGACCCTGTATATTCAGGATGGCATTTGACTCTGGTTGTACCAGGTTTCCAGAGCCCCTTATTCAAGAAGTTTGGTGGGAGCTAGAGGAAGAATTCATTAACTGGTGAGATGAAAAGTGACATTCAAACACAATCTGAACTTTAACTTTTAAGTTTGTGAGTTAATCTGTATCAGTTTCCAGAAAAGGTCATGGGCCAGGACAGGTGCTCCAATGAAAATAAATGCATTTTGGAGATGACAGTAACATAGCAAGGCAGGGACTCTCAAGGGTCCCCTCCCCACACTTTTAATCACCAAACATATTAAGTATTAGAAATTGGATGGCCAGGTTCACGACAGCTTTATATAAAATATGTATCTCAGGTCAGGCTGATCTAATTTAAATATCTTGGTGTTTGGCATTCTCCACTTGACATTGTTAAGACAAATGTAATGGAACCAAGATTAAAATACCAGAATGACAGGGAACAATTGCACCTTGAATATATTAAAAATCACATGTGTTCTGGGGTTACATGTTTAATTTGAAACATCTGTATTCCCTATTTATAACATTTTTACAGCTTGCTGCTCTGCTATATTTATATTAAATAAATAAATTTAAAAGAGTCAAAGTGATCCTTTGCCTTCCACTGAATGTCAGTGTTCTTTAGTTTTGTTTGTTTTGTTTTTGTTTTAAAACCCTACCCCATCAAAAAGGAAATTTGTATAGGATGTGGAAGAAACTGTTCTTTTCAGCGAGGTTCCTAATCCCACCTAAGACGGCAGCATTATGTTCCATCAGATCCCAGATCTATAGGAAACAGTTGATGAGGAACTTCTCTTCCTATACTCAAGGGCTCAAGGAGACAGAACGGAGTGTGACATTTCCCTTGGGAGTCTACCATTTCAAAGGGGGCCACCTAAGGGGCCATATGACATGTGCTGCATCTAGGGAATGTTGCCCCACCTTCTACCTACCAAATGTGGGACTAACGCTTCCCAGCTGAGGGATATTTACATGGCCAGAGCTGACCACCAAGTTGCCCACCATTAAGAGAATAACCCCATTCATTCCCAGGCACCTGTAGGATGCAACAGTAAATGAGAAGCTAAAGCCATATAGTAGTTTCCTTTTTTATTCCTCTTCTCTTCTTTTGTCCTTATATCCCAATCAGCTATATCTCCTAAGCCACTATTCTGGTCATACCCTCCTCTGTCTCAGATCCTTCAGAAGCTCCACTTTTTGACTTCGATGAACTGGCCCTCTCTTCTCTCATGCCATGCTGCCCCATTGCATGGTTCTCTCTGCACATGCAGGCCTGCCCTTGCCTCAACATGCCACACACTACCCAGTCTCAGAGAGCTCCACATATGCCAGTCTCTTCATCTGGAAACTGCTTTCTCACTCTTGGCTTCACTAATTCCAGTTCACCCTTTAGGCCTCTGCTTACGTGAGTTTTGTAGTCGGCAAACACTTCTTAGCATTCTATGCCAGGTCCCCTTCTAAGCGTTTCACCACTATTAAGTCATTAATGCTCCTAACAAGCTGGGAAGTGGGAACTATTATTATCACAGCCCCTGTTTTACAGACAGGGGAAATCATCCAGGATCATGCAGAGAATAAGTGGCCAGCCAACATTCCAGCTCAGGCAGTCATTTTGCTGTGCTGCCTCTCTTGCCAATTTCATGGAAATTGGAACTGATGACCTTTACACACCTTCACACCCTCTGCTGGCCCAGGGCCCCCACTGCACCCTCCACAGACCCTGGTCTTTTTACTTCATAACACTTATCACAGTTGGTAATTTTACAGTCGTCATTGTGATTATATTTCAAGGTTTTTTTTCCTGCTAAGTGGTCTGGTTCCTGTGGAGAGAGCCTCATCTATTTTGCTCCCTGCTGTGTGTCACGATTCTCTATCAGGGTCTCTGATCTATAGTTAGTGACTGAGCTCAGTGTTTGTTTGTTCTTCCATTGAGTGAGTACTTCAGACATCTTGCTAGTTGTGGGCACGGTGAGGCAGTGATACTTCTAGATGTCTTGTCTGCACTTTTAATGGTTTCTTTGCCAGAGTTCTGTGTACCATGGCTCACCTGATCTGAGCAAAGGAGCTGGGAGAGATAGAGGAGACAAGACTCTTGGCCTTCATGTTCTCATGGTCTGGAGCTAGAGGTGAGCTACTCCAACACAGTAAGTGCCAGAGACAGCAGCAGTCACCACCTGAGAGGCCCTCCATTTGCTCATCTAACTGCTGAGTCTTCCTTTTGAGCATAACAGAAATTAGTGGAGCAATGGGGAGACACAGAGAAAGAGGGAGACAGTGGGCTCCTTCCAAAATTCTTTATTGCCACAGTGTTTGTTTTTAAAAGCAATCATGGACTACACTCTCCTGGCCTGCTAATGGAGAGAGAAGCTGTTTCACCACAATATGGGCCATCAGGGGACAAATAAGCCATTCCTCCTTGCTGACACTAAAAGAAATCTTCCTGCAAAGAATGTGCTAATGCCAGTATGCAACTGCCTGGGGTATAGATACACTTGCGACTGACAGCAGCTTTGGGAAGGGCATGTTGAGTAAGCTCTTGGGCCCCCAGGAGCTGGCAACAATCTCCCCATGCAGATAGCTCATTGCAGCTCTCCAGAGATGCCCTAGATTCAAATCCCAGTTCTACCATGAACTAGATCTGTGAGCGTAGGGCTCACCTTCAGTCTCTATGTCCTCACAAACCAATGTTGAGAGATAGCACTTTCCTCCCAGAAATAGTGGGCAAGTTAAAGGGACTGAGCTTGGAAACTATTCAATACACTTCATTCTCTGACCCACTGGCACCCACCTAGCTGAGCATCGTATATATACTTGGTAGACAGCAAGCAAGTTGTATTTTATAGAGGACAGCCTAAACATCTGTGAACCCGGATTAAGCCAACTATTGGATTTGACAATTTTCTGGGTCTCAGCTTCAGTCTCTCCTCCTGTGGAAAAGTAGGGCATTTTGTCTGGCTAATATCCATCATCCCTTCTAATAACCCTTCCTGACTGCTTGTGGTTGAATGGCATTTCCCTTGAATGGCATAACTCCTTGAGGTTAGACAGTGTGTGGTCACTTCCTAATTCTAGGGGGAGCTGAAGCCCATGCTTGACCAGTAGTGACCTCCATCTCCCAGATGCTGTGACTGACTTACCTTTGGACAAGTGACTGAGTCAGACACAGCAACTTGGTGGAAACCACTAGAAAATATTTTCTCTCTTTTTGTCTAAATTTGCTTAGCTGGTAAAACTGAAGCCTGGAGCTGCTGGATGCTAGTGTGTCACTAGAACCAACCTGCAAAAGGAGCCACTCTAAGGAAGTAGAGGGAAGAGAGAGACAAATTTGAGGTCCTAGAGTTAGACTTTTTCAACCTGGATGAGAGTTGTGTGAATTAAGATTTTGTGAAGGAAGTCATATGTGAACTGGAACTCCTTCCAGAACCTCATGCTGGGCCAATTCCAGGCCTTTGCAGGGGTTGTCTGGGATGCTACCACATCCTCTTTCTTCTGCCCTGGGCTCCATGGATCCAACCCACATGGTCACTGGATTGGCAAGGAATCACTCCAGGAATAGGTAACAGCAGAAATAAGATAGGTTATTTGGATAGCAAGTTAAACCTGTATGGTTCTGAATGTTCTTTCTGCCACCTCCTAGACAAGGGTGCAACCAAGGTCATATAGACCTGATTTTGACTTAAACTGTAAGAGACGGAGTCAATACCTTCACCTTTTTTTCCTATGGTGCCTTCTCCTTTACACACACACACACACACGCACACACACACACACAATTTTAATAAAGACTCATTGACTTATTCTTTTTAAACTCTGTGACATTTCTCAAAAGATTGAAACATGCCATAAAGAGACAGAGGAAAAGGAAAAGAAAAATTTCAGTGTTTTTCAGATGTGGATTATTAAAGAGAGACTCTATAGCATAGTGGCTAAGTCTTTGCCAAATGCTCTGAATTTAAATTCTTACGTCTTCACTTACTTGCTATGTGAGCTTAGGCGAGCTATGTCAACTCTCTGCCTCAGTTTCCCCATCTCCAACCTGGGGTCAACCATAGTACCTATCTCACAGAATGATCATGTGGATTAAATAAGGAAATGCATGTGAAGTGTTAATAGTGGTATCTGCCCCACGGTAAGTATCATGGTTATGTCAACTGTTGCTGTTACTATTATTATTATAGAAAGACAGGAGGAATGCCATGAAAGATAGAGCCCAGAAGTACCAAGGTATCGTGTCTTAAATGATGACTATCACTGACTTAGGGAAGCATTAATTTATAGAATGGAACTAGAAGAAATCTCTGATCAACTTTTAATAGTCAGGAAACTGAGACACAGAAAGGGGAAATGTCTTCCCCAAAGTTACACAGCAAGAGATTTGCTGACCCTAGAAAATACCAACCCTTCTGACTTTCAGTCTAGAACTCTCCTTCATCTCCCTGGGTTCCTAGCACTTATGTTTGACTCTCAACCAAATGTGCATAGTTGTCAAAACTAGACTCTCTCAACCAAAATCTGGACACAAATCTTGCCACAGGGTTTCCCTCTGGTAGGACAACAATCCATGTACAAGAGGCAGACTAAGTGGAATGGTGGGGCTGGCTTAAGAAGGCAAGAGTAATTTTCAACAGCACATAAATCTGTCAATTGCAGAGGCTTGTTTCCCCCTTCCCCTGGAAAATGTGCACTTTGTGTTTAGGCAGCTTTGAAGCAATTCTTTCACAAGAAAGAAAATTTCTTGATCGCATTCCTTAATGTTTTCTAAATGAACATTTGGTATTTAGTGGCTAAGCAAATTTACTTTTCTATAATGAACAGAGTAGATGATTGGAAAACATTCAATATACTGAGGTATGGGTGCCTGCTGTCCAAAGGATTACTTAACTCACAGTTTAAACTCTCATTATTTTTTTTCAAAAGGCAAACAGATTTCCATTATACTAGAGAGCTTGGGATTAACTGCTTTGTTCCCATTAAAATCTAACTAAATATGTGAATTGTGTGCTTTTGTTATATGCTCTATGAGGAGATATAGATATACTTTTGAAAATGTTGAATGTCCTTGCCATTTTGCCAGGATTTCTCTTTTGGATGGTGATCTCTCTATATTGATGCATACTTGCTGGATGGGACTAAATGGAGATTTGATCCTTAAATGCCATTGAGTTAGACAAAATCCTGATCCCTGCTATTGCATTCAGATTATCAGGGCTTTTGAAATTGAGTCCACAAGAATGCATCTTAACATTGTCTTGATTACAAGCAACAGAAGAACCTTGACTGCCTTGACAAACTAACCAGAAAAAAAAGATTATCTCTTTAGAAGAGTATATGGAACAGGAAAAAAGAGTTTGAACAACGAGACCTTAGGCAAAGTGGCAAGATGGGGGTGGGGATGGGGGCAAGACATCTGTGGGGTTCTTGCCAAAGTTTATGGATTTTCTACAGGACTTATGTGCAGCAACTGTATGTCCTTGCATTTTTTTTCATGTTTCAGACTCCAAGGAGAGAAAATCTGAGTGGTCCAGCTTGAGGAAGGTACCTATCACTGGATTGATCAGCTAAGACCAAGGATGCAGTGACATGAAACAAAGGTGTGATCACTGGGAGCATTCCCAAAGGAAGGGAGATTATTGTGAGCTAAGCAGCAACCCCAAATGCATTAATTGATCCAAGATGGAAATGTAACCAAAACCCTTTTCTAACATTAAGGTGTTTGCCCTCTGTAACAGACACTGGCCATGGCCTGCCAACCTTCCCCCTCTGTACTCCCTATTCCAGGGCATGCGTCTGACTCTCCACCACTCTTTCAGATGCAATGACTCTTAGTGGCTTCTATGTTATATCTCAGAATTTCCCAGTGGAGTGAACCCTAGTTGTCCCTAGCTGTCACCTGCCTTTTTTGCTCATTCTGTGTTAGCCTCTTCCCTCTTCTCAATCACTTCCCCATTCCCCTATCAGTGCTTTGTGGGGTCACCTCCTAAGCAAACCATTTCTCCTGAAATCCTTGTTTCAGGTTTGCTCCTGGAAGAATCCAGCCTAAGACACATTTTTTCAGGAAACACACCAATCTGCTTTTGATTGATGGCTTTCATCCTTTAAAGGACTTGACAGCTGTCTCACCCTAAAGGTAGTCTAGCAGTTCCTTGCCTATCTACATCTAGCATGCCTGGGAAAGGATTTGATGGCTGAAGAGAAGCCCTTGCACCATGGCTAGCCACAAAGATGGTCACATTTCCCTCTGCTTGGAGAGAGGCTATCTGCAGTGCTCACAGTCAGCTCTGCCGTTTAGTGTCTACAGTATTGATTGTTTCAGGTCTGTGGATGTTGCTTCTCCAACTGCATGATGAGCTGCTGGAAACCAGGCATCCCAGCTTTCCTTTCTTTTGTTTCCCTCAGGGTACAAAACAGAGGGATAGGTACACTGAAGGTATTAAAAGAAGATGTGTTGCTGCCAAGGAATGGACAGGCATAACAATTTCCAGTTTTCCATAGGCTAAAGGGATTTCTGCTTTACACGTCCAATGATAGTCTAGGTAGTTTCGAGGAGGGTGTTGCATTTACTATTTCTATGTAGACCAAAGACTTCTTACTGTAACTACCAGTGTCTTGTACCTTCTTTGGCAGCAGAGGAATGTTTAATTCTGCATATGGGGCAAACCACAAGGGCCAGGGAGTAAATGCCCAAGAGAATATCCCTCTACAGTGACAGATTAGATATGATGAATAAACACTCTGGCTTCCCTGCCCCTCAAGTAAGAGGAGCTCTGAGGTGCGTTCTACAGCATCTGCAAAAGGAACATAATGGAGCCAAATCCCAGTTTTCCATAAAGTCTGCTCTTACATGCACCCTTTATTTGGCTTTCTCCTTTTCTGACTTCACAGGTTCCTCCTCATTAGTTGGTACTTCCTGGATTTACTGCTAGCACTCATGGATCTGCTTTTGGATTCATCTAAGACAAAGAAAGACTGGTTTCTTCATATGAAGAAAGTTCTGTTAGAGCCAAAGAAATGACAAAGGGAAATTTCCTGTCAGTATATATTTACATTGGTCTAAATTTATCCTCTGTATGAACTGGCTTCTGCTTTCTTGTTCTTTTTCTCTTTTTCTCTTCTTCCAGTATATGTGTGTCTCCATTCATGCAGAACATTATTTTACAAGACAGAAAATATTTTCCCAGGATGGTGTAAATTATGATTGAACAATGGAGCCCCTTTTCTAGCCCTCATCCTCATGCCACCTGGCCAGGCTCAGATAAATGGCCTATTCTAGAAGTGCATGGATCTGGATGAATTATGATGTTATCCCAGGAATGTGGCAGCCCTGGTGCATGGGTGATGGAATATCTCTAAGTGTGGCCTTGTGATGAGCTCCTAGAGGGGAGGGCTTAGCTCTTATTAAAGCCTATCCTGTTGGCAAGTCTAGGGAGCTCTGTGGGCACAGGCCCAGTTGCCCAGGGCTGGGTTTAGATGATAACATTTTCTTCTTGGTCTCTTTCTACAACTTAACTTGCATGGGGAACCAGCTATACAGAATCTAGCTGGTGGGGGAATGAATAGAATAAGTGTCCTAATTTTACTCTCTGTCTTTGGAGTTTTTCATTTGCTGAAGTGCACACGGCTGCCATTAACCCTTTTCTCAAGATTAGATGAGCTTACAATGGAGGATCTGCTTGGAGGTGGTCTTGGTGTGATTTAGTTTTTTACAGCTGCAAAGCTTTGAATCACTGTACTCAACAACAGTTCTCAAACTTTTGGAATCACTTCGAGATTTAATAAAAGTCCTGTAGCCTTTCCCCAGACAAATGCACTTACGTCTGCCTCAACATTCTGCATACAACCTTAGAAGGTGACTAGACTCAAAAAGCTTATTCACGGACTCACCAGTGGCCCACAGATCTCTAGCTAAGACCCCTGTGTTTGTCATTGTTAGTAGCTGTGGTAGTTTTGAGAGTGGAGATTCACCCCGAATCATCCTTACAATGAGTAGGATGCAGTCTATCTGATGATAAGCACTGCATTTAGGAGGAGATTGTGCAAAGAATATAACACCTACCCATAGGTGTTTGGGGATGGATGCCAAATTTGAGCAAAGTCCAATGTCCCCCTTTTGGCCAAGTTTCAAAACTTTTAAATTAAAGAAAAAACTTTAAATTCAAGAACTGTAGGTATTAATGTTCTTCCAAGTTAGAAAGATGTTGGCATCAGTGATTATATTTGATTTTTGTCTTTTGTTATTATTATTGTTACAATGTATTTGTTTTATTCTTCCAAATTTTATATATTTTTCCTTCTCATTTACTATGCATACATTCATATTATTTTTTATTAATTTACTTGATATTATTTGTTTTTCACATGTCATCAGATATTGTTTATACAAATATATTTGAAGATTACATGTTTTTCTTATTGTATTTAACCACTCTATTGTTAGAAGCTATAGAATATTCATAATTTCTCACTCTTCATATTGCTCTTGATGCTCAAACCCTTATGAGAGTTTCTCCTTGACACTCTGACCTGAACCTGAGCTTCCTGGACTCACCTCCCAAGCAAACTACTTGCCCTTGAGTCCTGGGTTCTCAGGTGGCTTATCAGAAAATGTATTTTTTCCAAACAAATGTGCTCTTTCTCCAGGATGGAATGCTGGTCAGGTGACTTTCTGTTGCTTGTTACAAATTTTCTGTCTCACTTAATTCTCATAGTAGCCCCATGAGGCAGGCATCGCTTTCTCCATTTGTCGGATGAGGAAGCTGAGTTTCACAAAGGTTTTGTCCCTCTCCCAAGGCTGGATGGAGAATTCGTGGGACTGGATCTCAGCTCTGCTTTGCTCCACATCCTGTGTTCTCACCAGCTTTTCCCTGCCACCCTGGCCAGGGTGCTCCACTCATTACCCCTGTATGTTCTTGGGCATGGTACTCTGTCCTGGCTCTGCCTTCCCACTATCCCACATACACAGAAGTTTTAGGAACCTGCTCACCTTAGGCAAAGAGCAGCCAGTTAACTGCTCACTGCTTGAAGGGCAAAGCCCCTTTTTTGGATTAAGATGATCAATTCCTGTAAAATGAATTCTGCATGTACTCTACTTACTAATTAATGAAACATTTATCTGTGTAGGAGGAAATGTATCCTTTGGGACTAAACCCAGACTCTACATATCTACTCCTGGGCCTCTTTGATTAAACTAACTGGGGTCAAGTTGACATTTTAAAAGCCAATTTTTATTCTTTGGACTGATTGATCAGAAATCTGTCTCTTTGCTGTGCTTGCTCATTTGACCCCAACATACACACGCGCGCGCACACACACACACCCACACACACACAGCATGCTCACCTTGGAACTGGTACAATCCAGAAGACCACAGTACAGGGCATAAGCATTTGATGTAGCCACTCATTTAAACAATGCAGCCGAGGAGACTTATGTTATGGAGTACATTTCAGACCCAGTTAATGAAAGAGGAAACATGCCAACTCATGTCAGAGCTACTACTTACATAGGTTTTCCAACTTCTGTGTATTTACAAGTACATTGTTTTCTGACTTTGGCTCTGCCCAAACTAATAGAACAGGACAAGAAGGACAGTAGAGTTTTGGGAATGGTTTTTCCTGCCCCACCTACTGCTCGAGATTCACAAGTGGAGTTCTAGAACTCTGAACTCCATGAGGATTGGGACAGAGACCTCAAGATTCTACTGTTTTAATATTAACAAAATTTGTAATTATTGGATTCCTACTGTGTTCCAGGAACTGTTATAAGAACTTTTGCAGATATTAACTTATTTAATCCTCTTTGCAGTATGTACTGTAACTCTGATTTATGAATGAGGAAACAGGTATAGTTAAGTGACATGCCCCTGTCACCTAGCTTGGATGAGTCGGGTTTT
Organism: Paguma larvata; assembly: GCA_030068075.1. Lineage (NCBI taxonomy): Eukaryota > Metazoa > Chordata > Mammalia > Carnivora > Viverridae > Paguma > Paguma larvata. The sequence goes on along the minus strand of CM057841.1, from coordinate 23,915,052 downwards.
CAGTGAGTATATTGTTCTCCACCTGGGAATAGACATGAGGAGTTTCCCGAGGTCCCTCTTGCCACCAACACCCTTCCATCACCAACTAACTTTTGAGGATCCATTTTTCCAACTGACATCTTATGACACAATTTGGGAATCCTTTGGAAAGTCAGACTATGGTGCCTTGCTCAAATAAAAAGTGTAGAACTCAACTTTTGCTAGATGCTTCTTTTAATCCAGCTTCAGAGCCCTTATAACAATGCAGCAATAAGAGAAAAGAGGAAAACAAATGCTTATTGGGCAAATAGACTGTGCCAAACATTCTATCTCAGGTAAACTAACTCTTTGGTCTAAGCCAGGGATTGGTAAACTACAGCATATGAGCCAAGTCAGGTCTGCTACTTCTTTTTGTAAATAAAGTTCTATTGGAACTCGACCATACCGATTCATTTACTTGCTGTCTATGCCTGCTTTCACGTTACAGAAGGAAAGTTGAGTACCTGAGATAAAGACTGTGTGACTAGCAAAATCTAAAATATTTAGTCTCTGGTTCTTTACAGAAAATTTCTACCCAACCCCAATCCTTGTAATAACTTGTAGAGTGGGTATTATTTTCACAGATAAGCAAAATGAAGTTCAGAGAACTTAAAAGTTAGCTCAAGGTCACCCAGTCCATGGCAAAGCCATGATTTATACTTCAGGCGGTTGCTTCTCTGGCAAATGACATGGCAGTCCCGGTGTTTCTCCGGGTGTCAGGGGATGCCAGTCTCTACCCCACAAGTGTTTAAGGAAGAATGAGCAACCACAGGCTTACTTCTCTAGTCCATCACCTTTTTTGCACTGAGCATCCCGGTAGCTGCTGAACCCTGTTCTGTATGTCCCCTCCTCTTTGCTGTCCTGGCCACTGTGTCTTGCTTTGCTAATATCAAGAACATAACTGTGCTTCCACATGGCTGTCTTGTTAACCAATGGGCACAGTAATACATTGTATCGTTTTCAGTACTAGAAATGATAGTGTATACAATTGCTTCAGAAATTACCAAGAAGAAAAGCAGTGATTAAAGTTTTGGCTTATTCTTTTTTTTCTTCCTTAGAGACAATAGTGTTGATTTCAGGCTGTCTCCATGAACAGCACGAAATTCAGCAAGCTAATTTGAAGAAGATCAATGATTGCAAGCATAGTAGAGTCCTTGCTCCTCACTGACACCTCACATATGACTTCCTAATACTCAAATGTGGTCACAGGGAATCCCTGCATCACCACTGACAAAAGTCACAAAGCCCACCTACTCACTAATACCACCTCCTCTTACCTGGACTCCAAAACACCCTCACCACCCCACCCCCACCAAGCTGTGTTTCCTCTCTCTAGTCTCACACCTTCCACTTTCTCTGATACAGTTTTCTTAGCTAAGTAGGGCAATCAATTGCGAGTGTATTGATATAATCCTGTATTAAAAATAGTATCAGAATATATATATTTACAAATTATTTACTTGTTTCTTTTAGTTGTGCACCCTTGCTGGAATACAACATATATACATAAAAATGCACAAAAACAAGTATATAGCTTGATGAATTTTCACAGACCGAACAATATCTGTATTACCAGAATCTAGACTAAGAAATGGGACATTATCAGCCCTTACTAGTCTATCTCGTGTCTTCCAGTCACTACTCTCAAGAGTAACAGCTATCCTGACTTTTATCACCACCAATTAGTTTTGCTGGTCTTGATCTTTACGGGAGTGGTATCATTAAGTTCTCTTGTGTGTGGCTTCTTTTCCTTGATGTAATATTGGTAAGGTTCATCCAGATCATGGTGTGCAATTATAGATCATTGATTTTTATTGTTGTCCAATGTGAATATACTACAATTTCCTTATCCATTCTATGGCTGATGGGCACTTGAATAATTTTCAGATTTTGCTATTATAGATTGTGCTGTTTATAAATGTTTTTATACTTTGCCTTTGGTGTTCATAACTACACATTTCTTTCAGACATATATCTAAAATTTTAATGACCGAGAATAGTATAAGCATATGTTCAGCTGTAGAAAATAACAGCAAATTGTTTTCTAAAGTGACTGTCCCAGTGTGGATGGGGGCACACTGCTGCCACCAACAGTGGATGAGAGTTCCAGTGTGTTCCACATTCTCACCAAACTTGGTAATTTGATCTTTTAAAACAACTATTATTTTAGAAAGATTCAAGGGTTTACTTATTACAATACCTCTTTTACTACTTTTATCTATCTAATTTTTAGAAGAGAAAGTTGAAATTATATAAGGTTTTTCAGGTCATTACCATTTGAGAATGCTGTGTCTCATGTCCGGAGAAAATCCCCAGTGAATACCCATTTGCTCCAATTGACAAAGTAACGAATCATGGCTGTGTTCTCCCTCCTGGCAAAAATCATCAAAACACAGCATATTAGCCTTCTAGGGAAGACAGATCCTGTTAGGATATCTTTTTGTTTGGTTTAGTAATGTGATGGATTGTGATCTGCACAGGTGAGCCTGGAGTCAAAGTTGGAACTAACTATCTCAGAGCAGGTACCTGAGACTAAGTTACCCTAGGTATCAGCAGATACTACTGGGGACTTAGAAATGAGAAAGGAGAGGAGAGGAAGCCAAGGAAAGGTGCACTGGCATGGCAGGACACTGGTGTGGCACCTATACTCAATCCCACTGGAGAACTTGGGGGCCAGTATAGAGCAGGCCACAGTGGGAATTTAAAGCCCAGGAGTTAGTGGCTGGATCATTCACCCAGAAGCTTTCCTGCATCATCAGTTCAAGGTTGTTTTCTGCTTGTGCCAGAATGGTCAGAAACAAAAAGCCCTCAGATAGGGAGTCATGGGGGTTGTCCCGTAACAGATTCTACCTTCACAGAGGCACAGAGGGGCACCAACAGCCTTTGCTTCATTAGGCCTCCACCACTACTATTCCTCTTATGCTGAACACACGGTTTAGCAAAGTAGAATCCTGCCTCTCAGAAGCCATTCTGACTACTAAGGAACAAATGTAGGCATCAAAGGACAGATGCTTCCTTGCCTGATGCTGACAAGACTGCCTGAAAGGCATGAAATGCCTTCCTGGCTTCAGACAGGCTCACAACTCTACCACTACATGTGTTTCCATCAACTCCAGAGAGCTTCCTCTGGAACACCAAAGCCTAGTCCCTCTACCTTATATGTGTTTTTACTCATTTCTGGGAGAGAAAAACCATCCTGCTTATCTTGAAGTCCAAAGAGCCTAGTGGAATAGATAAGGCTGTCGTCACTTTCTGCAGAGCTGCTCTCCTCTACTGGGCTGTGTGCTGACAAGCTGATGAATCTTCCCTGGCATTGTGAAACAGAAATTCATTCCATCTCCAGGCCAAATGCTCACTCACCCAGACTAAAAACTGAAACACCCTACCAGGACTCTTAAGTCAGGATTTCATTTCAATAGGAATTTCAAAGCCCTGCCCTAGGTCCTGAAACACATCAATTATTTTCTGTCAGGAGAGGAAAGCACGGTCTCCAGAGACCAGAAACAGAGCTCTAATGCACATAGACTTGAGACTCTGGGGTTTCTGTAGGATATTTGGGGAAAAGAGTTTATATTTGCATAGTTTCAGAGGATGTCCATGGTATTTTTTATGACAATCACTGTGTTGTGGCTTAAATGGAGTCCCCATCTTTCTTTTTTTTTCAATTTTTTAAAATGTTTATTTATTTATTTTGAGAGAGAGAGAGAGAGAGAGAGAGAGAGAGAGGAAGGCACAGAGGGAGAGAGAGGATCCCAAGCAAGGTCTGTGCTGACAGCTCAGAGATCTGTGAGATCATGACCTGAGCCAAGATCAAGAGTCAGAAACTTAACTGACTGAACCACCCAGGTGCCTGTAGAGTCCTCATCCTTTTTCAACTGCAGATGGTCAGGATGACACTTCCTATAGTACTAGATTTCTCCTTTCTTCTCAGGCTGTGTGAACCCTACTCTCAGGCTCCACTTCCAGGATGCCAGAAGTAATTAGGCCTTGTGTTGAGGATACATGGTACAGGCATAGCTATTCCCTCCACTTTCCCCAGGGCAGACATTATTAGTCAATCCTAAGCCTGGAAACAGACTCCTCCCTCATCCTTCTTCAACACACCATTCTAGGCAGCCGTTACCAATCAATCAGGTTATGCATATGAGTTAAATTTATTTTCCTGGCCTATTCCTCTGTTGAAGCTGGCACCTATAAAAAGTATCATGGGACCTGGATAATATTCTGCCCTTCATGGCCTCTTTCCCATATATGCTATATACATGTATTAACAAGAGGAATTCATCTGTCCTCAATATTCAACATTCATTGGATAAATATATTAAACATTTACTGTATTCCAAGGACTGTGCTAACATGATGAGTATTCAAAAGGAGCAGAATTCAAGGTCAAAGCTGATCGCTGGGAGAATCTTACTAAGATCAGCCTTATTACTAGAAATGAAGAAAAGGCTATATTTAATAGGACTAGGGCTCCCCAGTGTATGTCACAGCCACCTTCCACACAGTTAGTTTTGCTTTTAGAAAAGTAGAAGTCTAGCAGAGGAGAGGAAAGGTGGGTACAGGTAGGAAGAAAGAGGAAGCCGACCAGAGACTGATAAAGTCAAAATTTGAGTTCTTTATTACTTCTTGTTCTCAGTCATTCCCAGGCAAGATCCAAGATTGTGATGAGGATAGAAATCAGCTGGACATTGTTGGGAAAAATGAGCGGGTTAACCACATCTATTTCCTCAGTCAACCACCCTCACTCTTGGGAAAAAGACAGGTCTATTCATACACATGGTAAGATCACTAGATCGGGAGATGATACCAGCACCAATGGCAGCCATCCAGAAACTAACCGTCAGCCTAGGAAAAACCACCACAAAAGATTCTGCACCAGTAGGAGAAGTATTTAACCAACCCAAGCAGTCCATTGCTGTGGGACCTGGACCAGAGTATACAAAAAGGAATGGTCAGTTGGACCATGAGAAGAATGTGCAAGCTGTAAGAGGGAGTATCTGGTTCTTGAAATCTCAGAAGGTCTTCTGAGTGCTACTGCAGCCTGCCTGTGACTTCTAGATTACTCCCTCATCCTTTTTTCAAAAAGTTTGTTTATTTATTTATTTATTTATTTAGATTCAGAGAGTGAGCAGGGAAGGGGCAGAGAGAGAGGGAGATAGAGAGAATCCTAAGAAGGCTCCCCACTGCCTGCATGGAGCCTGAAGCAGGGCTGGAATTCATGACCCAGTCGAAATCAAGAGTCAGATGCTTAACCGACTGAGCCACCCAGGCACCCCACTCCCTCCTCCTTCTTAAGGTATATTATTCTTTGTTACCATAGGAGTCTCCCAAATGCAAGGATGGTGAGTCTAAGAACCAATTCACATAAGTCATTGTTGAAGGATCTGAGGACTTTCACCCGGAACATGAGAGGTGCCATCTAACACTTTGCAGGCTGTCTGAGAAAGAAACAAAATGGAGGTGGAGAGAGAGAGAGAGAGAGAGAGAGAGAGAGAGAAGTGGGTCTAACAATGTATAAATCACACACTGTGCAGGACTCTCCAAATCCATCAGTTGCAGTATCCTGATAACAGTCTTATAAAATATGTGTAAATAAGCATTGCTCTGTTACCTCAAAAAATGAGACTTAGAGAATCACATTAATGTTCTGTACACATGGCCAATCTAGGATTCAAATTATGCTGATGGTTCCATATCAGAAGGAAATGCAGATGACATCAAGTTACATGCTCTCACTGGATCTGCGTAATTCGTTCTGCATCTTGTTGCCCCCATAGTGCCTGATTTAGAAAATACCCAGTAACTGTTCAAAGAAAGGAAGAAAGCAAAAACTTTGGGTAGGGAAAAGTTGGAAGGGAAAAAGAACAATCACATATATGGCACGCGTTCTGGTGACAACAGTGACCTCCTGACAAGGCTTTCCTTTATGTTGGAATGAAGCTTATTGTCAATGTTCCCTCCATTTTTCTTGGATCCTGTCACCATCTGATGCACACCAGCTCTATGTATGTGGTCACTTCCCACAGACTGCATCTGGGTCTTATGCTATGATTGGCCTTATGTTTGTCCTGAGAGCTGGAAATACCTCAATGTATTGCCCCCAGGATAAGACCTTAACTAATGATGTTTGGGGAACTGTATAAATGCTCTCTGCACCTGATCTTGTCAACTCTTTGGTGTATCCCCAGAACTCCTTTTTGGAATGGAGCCTAAGGTTCCCAATACCTTTTTCTGATACTGCATCTTTGTTTGTCCTTTTATCCCCTGCCCCACTTTCCTACTCCCTTTCCAACTTTTCCTTGGATCATTTCCAAATAAATAATGTTTCTACAGATCCTCGTTTTAAGGTCTTCTGGGGAACCCAACCTAAGAAACGAGTCTCATTAGAAACTTCCCTTTGAGAACTGAAGCCTTCCAGTAACTTCTCTTCTTGGCTGTGTCTCAGCTTTGATAGAGCTTGATACTTAAGTTCAATTCTTAAGCAAGTTTTTAAGAACTTCTGTTTATCCATCTCTAGTCTTCAGCTCCCTGTAGGTGAGCATTGGGAGTAGGGCTTGAATTTTTAAGTCCTTTGTTCAAAACTTCTTTAGGAAGTTGCCAAATGTTCCTCTTTAAAATAGTTCATCACCTGCCTTTAAAGATTCTAATCAGGAAAATCAAAGAAACAGTAGACATTAAAATAGAACACATACGTTAAGTAGAAGAAGAATAGTAATTATTGTTGATTTAGTCTATCCAGAACACCAAATACTTTTTTAAATTCTATTTGTGAATGGCCATGTTTATTCTTATAACAATGCTTCAAAGAATGTATTACCTACATACCTCCCTCTTTTAAATGAGGAGGAGACTGGAATTTCATCACTAAGGAATCCATCACAGGACACATGGAGTCCAATGAAAAAGGCATTGCAGCTGACAAAGCCCTTCTTGTAGGAGTGGGAAATTGCCATGTTTGGGCAGATCTAGAAGTCAGCAAGTTCCCCCAAGGTTGGCTGATTCTGATGCCTTGCAATTTATAGGACAGATTGAAGCAGGGGACAGAAGCATCAGTTAGTGAGAAGACAGGAGACTACCTTTTACCAAACAACACAAAATCCCTATGTGCTCAGAAGTCCCTCTGAGAGCCCTCCTTTCATTCCAATGAGGAAAGAAGGATAGACTTCCCTATTCACAACCGGTAAAGCAATTTTAATTGACGCTAAGAAGATCACACTAGTGGGATGAAAAATAAACACAAACCAACACAGAATGGACTTCAACAACATGCAGTAAGGCTTGCCTAGCTATTTATTGGGGACTGACTCTATATCAGACATTGTGCTCAGTCCTTTCTTCCATTTAATCCTCACAGCAGCTCCATGCATATATTCTATTCCTATTTCCATTGTAGCCAAATGGAATACAAATAAGGTTTAGGTTATTTAAGATCTATGTTCAAGATCACCCAGCTCTTAATAGGCGGATCTCAGATAGGAACTGGTCTGTTTATGACTGTACCCTTAACTACTACACTGTACTAGCAGTAGAGGAAGGTTTCCAGGAGGCTACAGAGCTTGAGCTGTTTCAGGGGACTCTACTGGTGCACCTTGCCCTTGACCCCTGTCTGGGGAGCACAGTGGAGAGGAGGAGACATGACTCAGCATTTGATGATTTGGCTAACTGTCTCTCTCCCTCTCTTTCTCTCCCCTTCCCTCTCTCCTTCTCCCTCAGGATGGTCCTATGTCGTGGTGTCATGATTACTACCTGCCTGTCATCACCACTACTGCTTTAATAATACATGAATAATTCAAAAAGTAAACTTTGAGGCGCCCAGCTCTTTCTTGCCTGGGGGAGCTGCCAAATATAGCTCATCCTTGGGCAGCCCACAGGGAGCTGTTTGAGGAGAGCAAGAGGTGCACATGGAAAAAGACTTAATTTCTCCAAACTGGTTGCATTTTATGCCTCCAATGAAATCAGAGTCCCTTTCTCACCTGGGAAAATCCCCTCAAACTGAAAGCCAGTGAAGAAAAGAACAGTATTACATGAAACTTACCTCCACTTTAAGGAATATCTGCTGACTTCTTTTTCTCTTTTTTCCTATATGAGATTTTTCTAGGACCTGATGGGCCTGAAAAAAGTTGGTGGGTGGTAAGGACCAGATGTCCACAAGAGAGAGAAAACTCTGGGAAGCAATTCTGTCTGGTAATGGGTGGTCTCTGAGGCCTCTCCTGGCCAGCTCTGAAGTAACCATATGCCCTGTATGGATATGCCCTGTGGATCAAAAGACTTTGAGAAGAAGAAAGGGGATTTATGCATCCCAGTAACCAGTTCAGTAGGGTGACTAACCAGCCTGGTTTTCCCAGGAAGCTCTGCATTCCAGGAAGTCCCCAGATATAGGCAGGCCAGAATGGTGAGGCCAGGATCAGTGAGGGCTCATGAAAGAAAAAATGTCCAGAAGGGAAATTTATTCTTCAGGAAATATTTCAATTTAAAATCTTAAAATAAGATCAAACTTAGCCACCTTCAATGCTTGTGAATGTGTGTGAGATAGAACCTCATGCCACTACTAGGTATGCAGTTTATATGGCCCAAGCATCTTTTATCTTTTAAAGTTTAATTTTTCAGAGAGAGAGAGAGAGAGGGCACAAGTAGGGGAGGGGCAGAAAGAGTAGGAGAGAGAATTCCAAGCAGGCTCCATGCTAACCCAACTTGGAGCATGATCTCATGTACTGTGAGATCAAGACCTGAGCCGAAATCAAAAGACTCAAATCAAGAGGCTCAAAAGACTGAGCCACCCCTGTTCCAGTCATTTTTTTAAAAGTTTGAATTTTTTCCTGACTTTTTCTTGTATGCTTTTCTTGAGAAGTCAACAGAAACTGACACAAATCTTGCTATTATAATTTTCTCCTTTTCTTCAAAATATTATAAAAGCCAGAAAGAAACAAAGAAAACAGATCATTGATCAAAATGTGGAATGATTAAAATCATAGTCCTTCCACTCATAATCAATGTTTTTCAGCTAATAAACATGTTTTTTTCTATTGATAACTTGTCTTTTTCTCCTGTTGCTGAATAAATTGTAAGTATGAACCCAAATTTGTACACAGATATTGAAAATGAACACACATATATGTTAATGTTAGAAAAACATCAGAATAAAATAACTCAAAAAAGAAGCCTTAAAGCTGACTTTGATATCAGTTTTAGAAGAAACTCTGCCTTTCTCTACAGTGTAAGTAAAATTGAAATTCCAGTGGAAAGAATTATCAGTTTAATTGAGAAATCCTTTAACTAAAGCAAACTCTGAAACCTATTAATAAAAAATACCAATAACACCATATATTTCTGAAACAATTATAGTTTCTGGAAGTCCATCAATCACATAACTATAAGAGGGGATGGGATAGGTATTACTATCTCCAAATCATAAGCAAGGAAAGCATAGCTCAGTGAAGTCAAGTGGCCTGTCCCAGGTGGCAGCAACTCACAGTGAGATCTCATGGGGGCAGACCTCAGGTCCCCTGACACCAAGCCCTTATGCCTTCTGTGGTCCAGGTTGCCTTTCCAGACTTTGAAGGCAGACACCCCTTATGTAAAAATCAGCCAGGGGGCACCAAAGGTGGCTCAGTTGGTTAAGCGTCCAACTTTTGATTTTAGCTCAGGTCATGATCTTAGAGTTGATAAGTTCGAGCCCCAAATCAGGCTTTGTGCTGACAGATTCTTGGGATTCTTCTCTCTTCTTTCTGCCACTCCCACCATTTGCTCTCTCTCTCTCTCTCTCATAAAATAAATTAAAGAATAATACATACATACATACATACATACATACATACATACATACCAGCTAGGATCATAAGGCACCTGGTGGCTGAGTGGGTTAAACACATGATTCTTGGTTTTTGGCTCAGGTCATGATGTCATGCTTCATGAGATCAAGCCCCAAGTCGGGCGTTGCATTGACAGTTCAGAGACTGCTTGGGATTCTCTCTCTCTGCCTCTCCTGGCTCACTTGTTCACATGCTCTCTCTCTCAAAAGAAATGAACATTAAAGACAACAACAACAACCAGCTAAGATCTTTCCTTAAGAGCTGATGTGTCCTGTTTGTCCAGCACACTCCTCATTCTTGCCTACTATTCCAGCATAATTATTAGTAGGACCCTTTCCACTCTCGGGAGAAGTTCATTAGAAAATAGGATATCTTGCTTCCTTTTAGGAGATATCAGTCCTCTTCAAATTTCTGTTAGGATTTCACAAAATCACCCTTATGGTGCAGGGTGAATGGGCAAGTGATCTCCTGGCCTCATGCCTGGTGGGTGTGGTCTCCAACTTTGAACCCTGATTGTTATTCTGAGCATATTTTCTCCCTTCAGCTGTGTCACTGTGAAAAGAAAAACTGTAAAGAGAACTCTCAGGAACTCAGATAAAATGTGACTGAGAGCAGCTCCACCCAGTCTACATCTCTTGTGTTGGGAGGCTTGGCAGGGCCCAACAGGAGGCCTGCTTTAAGGCTAAAAGATCCCAAATGGGTCCTGATTTTTCATTGATGTTTTTCAACAATCACACATTTAACACATGTTTATTGAGGACCAGTTAACTGCCGGGCTTGGGCACAGAGCAAGGAACATAGAAGAAAAGGTCCCTATTCTGATGGGACTAACACTCTAGTGGACACACAGATAACAGAAGAAATGTGCACAAATAAATAAAAAAATTGACATAAATAGATGTTGTACTAGTACGTAATGGGGGCAGATCTGATTCAAATTGGATTGTTAGGGTAGGATTGTCTGAGGAGGGAGTGTTATGATGAAACCCCCAAAATGAAGAGGAGGCAGGCAGAGAAAGATATGAGCCCAAAAATAATCTACACATGGGAATATCAACCACACAGGCTCTGGAGTGGGGAAGCCTTAGCATATTTGAAGTAGGAGAGAAAGTTGGTGTGGCAGAACCACAGTGAGCAAAGTAGATGGTGACATAAGGGGCAGGCATGAAGTCAACCAGAGACGCTCACACCAGGGTTGGTGGGAGTCTGGGACTTGGCTCTCAAGGCAATGACAAATCCTTGAAGTGTTGATTTACATAAACAGGCCACTCTGGAGACTCCAAGGAGGATGTACTGAAGAAAGAAAAGTGTGTATGCAGCAGAAGAGACAGGAGGCAGAGGGATGCAGAAGGCCTGGTGAAAAAGGATGTTGCCATAGGTAAAGGGTATTACATTAAGAGAGAGAAGTTCAAATGGTTCCAAGGCTAAATTTCAATACAGTTTGAATATTAAAACAAAATGATGAACATTGGGAGTGGGAAGGAGAAGGAAATAAATAACCAAAGACTTCATGTAACTTTCTACCTTGAGTAAGTGGTAGATAGGTGTCATTCTCTGAGATGTGACAGCACGGGGAGGCAAAGGTTGGGGGTTGGGGAGAGAAAGTGAGGGAATCAAGTTGTGCTTGAGACATGCTATTTTGAGGTACCTGTAAATATCCAAATGGAGATGTCAAATGGAGGGTGGGCTAGACATAAATGTAGGAAGTATTGACCTATTTTGAAGACAATATGGTATAAAAACAAAAACAAAAACAAATACAAAAAAAACTCCTCAAGAAAGAGCAAGTGGTCATTTGTGTCAAAAACTTACAGAGAGAATGAAAAGATAACGATAAGAAATTGTAATAATTTTGACAAAAATTAGACCTCACTTAGGGGTGCCTGAGCAGTTCAGTTGGTTAAGCATCCAGCTTCGCTCAGGTCGTGATCTCACAGTTCTTGAGTTTGAGCCCCATGTTGGGCTCTATGCTGACAGTTCAGAGCCAGGAGCCTGCTTCAGATTATGTGTCTGCTTCTCTCTTTGCCCCTCTCCCGCTCGCGCTCTCTTTCTCTCTCAAAAATAAATAAACATTTAAAAATATTAAAAAAAAATAGACCTCACTGGTGAGAGCAGTTATGAGGATTTATAGGGCAAAGTTCACAATGAGGAAAGTTGAAGAGTGGATGGGGAGCACTCTTCTAGAAGTATGGCAGAGCGAGACAAACCTCTTGGTAATGATGGCTAAGTATAGCAAACATATTTTTAAATGCATAGCTTAGCTCACAAAAATAAGATAAATACCAAAATAAATAATAAATAAATAAGAAACTAAAAATTAAATTTATAGCCATGCCCTTCCAGGTTTACTGGACAGAGTATTTGAGTTTTCATGTCTACTAGTAAATGAAGCCCTGAGCCTATAGGAGGTAGGAAGTGGGAACTGAGACTTACCCTCGCCCCCTCTACCACACATACTCCAATAAAGCCCAGAGTTCTGAAGAGCCTCATCCCCAGGTAAAGGATAGGTTAGAACACTTGACCATTGCCCAAGGAGACAGCAGAGATACTCATGGTCTTTGACTTAGACTCTGGGATGCATACTTATTTTTAAATGTTTTGGAATATACCATTGAGAGAAATTTCCCACAGACTCTGAATCCCAACACCATGCAACTTTTACAACTTCTATGTTCTTTCATACCAGCTTTCCTCCTCTTCCTTTCCCTGTCAGATTGCCCCTAAGAGCTAAGAATTCTTCTCCCTTGTAAGCTGGAACAGTTGCACTCTCTAAGAAACTGCTATGCCAAAGGCCAACATTAAAATCCAGGCCTACCTTCCTCTTCAAGATGCCCAGCTGAACAGACTCACTGCTCCAATATTCTCATATAATAATATATATATTATTCTCAAAAAAAATATATATATATACACCTTCTTCCTTCTTTGGCTACCGTCTACTAAAAAGATCACATAATGCTATTTTCATCAAAAAACTTAGTGTTTATAAGGAAATCCACTGGTCTCCAATATGAGTCCCTAAGTAGCTGGGCTGGAAGATGTTCGAAGTAACAAGTGGCACATAGTATTCAGAATTTCCTTTCTATCAAATAATCAAGAACATGAAGGTTTTTTTTCTTGCAGTGACATTTTAATGCTTGGCTTCCTACTCTAAGGTAAGTACACAACCAGAAAGCATCCTAGTGCTCTGAAAAATGGTCTTCAGGGGAGCCCACACTGCCAGTTTACTTGTTGGACCTGGATTATAGCTGTGAACACTGTCTAAATTCAAGTTCTGGTTTTACTAAAATCCTCTTATAGAGATCAAATGTGTATTTAAATTTATTTGTTTTGAATAAATAATATAAATATAAACATGTAACTATATATAAATATGTATCAATACATAAGTATAAATACCTGATATTTAATATATAGATATATATACAAATATAATTATATAAATTTATAATTCATATTTTACTTATTTTTAAAAAGATGAGATTAATTCAAATAAATATATAGAAATGATTTCAATTCTAATTTCATTTTTAAATATATTTTGTTTTATCTCTCCAACTAATAGCAGGTATCTATGTGCTTGATTCATAAGATCTAATATCTAATAGAAGCCCCAGAAAAGGAGAACAGAGAAAATGGATGGGAGGAAATTATTAAATAAATACTGGGAGAGGCTTTCTTAGAGCAGAATGGATTGAGTTTCAGATTGAAAAGGCCTATTGCAGGTCCACCCAGTTCCCATGCCTGGACACCTTCTTAAGGAGAAGAATAAGATAAGGAGAATATCCTAAATGCTCCCAGAGGAACAAAAACAATATCACCTATAAAGTGTGGGGATGAAAAATAAATATTTTTTATGAGTAACCTTGGATATTAGAAAACTAAAAGCCCAAAACAAAACAAAGCAAAACCAGTATATATTTTTAAAGAATGTAGTAATATAATAATATAATAATGTTAACAACATTAGAATTTTTTTGAGAGAAACAAAAATGTGAAACATGATAAAGGGAAGAAATGAAGTGGGAGAAAAAGGGAGAAAATGGAAGAAGGAAAAAATGGAATAAACGAAGGGAGAGAGGAGGCAAGGAGGAAGACATTTTCATAGGTCTTTCAGCAAAACAAAACAAAACAAAAATAGCCACAATGAAGAAAGACTGCTACTACTACTACTGGGGGCTACTAGGTATAGCAGCTTCTACACAAGAAAGCAAGAAAGGAAGCTCTTTGTTTCCTTCTTGTTTTCTTCCTTCTTCCATAGTCACATGATAATTTATCTTACTGATGTTCTACAAATTCTTTTGTTGTTTGAGATTTAAGTTGTTTCTACCTTTTCACTGCTTAAGATTACACTGCAATTAAACTATTTGTAAATGTAGCTCTTTTCTTCTCCTGAATTACTCCAGAAAAATTCACAAGATTGGCATAATTGGGCCAAAGGATATACATATTATAGGGTTTTGGAACATAACTTGTTTCATTGCTTTCCAAAAAGGTTGGGTCAACATACTGTTTTTCTAGTCCTCTTTAAGCCTCAATTTCTTGATTCACAAAATGGAAATAATAATAGTTCCTATCCCATAGGGTTGCAAGGACCAAATGAAATGAAAGCATATTTAGTATTTAGCACTTAGTAACTGTTTAATAGATGCTGGATATTTATTAGCCCTGGAAGGTTTGCAACAGAACTACATAGTGCCCTGGAAGGGAAAAGTGTAACAAAACACCAAAACATGAGGCTAGAAAAATTATCTTTTTAAAAAATATATCATGTGACTTTATGTCCAAATATGAAACAAATGAAAATGAAATAAGATTTCAAGCAATTAGTAAAAAGCAATAAAAGAAACCAGAAACCAAATCCATTTGACCTTACGATGAGGAACCTTCTCTTCTGGCACAAGAGTAATGTAATGAGATGCCCAGATATGAAACAATCCTACTCTTAGTGGCACAATGCTTGACTGAACAATTAAATCATTCACTTATCTTTCACTTGCTATCTTTAGCCCTTCCCTGAGAGGACTTTACCCGTCTTTTTAATTACTTTAACAACTTCCACACCAAGAACACTACCTGGCACTTTTGAGTTAATAAATGAGTAAATGAAAGCTTATTTGACCTTAATAATATAAACATTATTTATTAAATTTTAATAAACACTCTTGGACAAAGAATAGAAGAATTAATTGTGGTGGAAAGATATAATAAAATATTAATAGCCTTCAGAGGCGAAAGTAGAAATGTAGCTAACAGAGGTAGAACATGGAGGGGTGAGGATGGAGTAAATGATAGAGGAAAAGTTAAGGTTGCTAAAATTCTCATCTTTAAAGTGTTACCAGGAGAGCTACTAGAATAAGTAATGAATATTAAATATACTATTTAAATCATTTCAAGTAATTGTCTAATATGAGTAATGCTGCTATAAATTTTGTGTGCATGTTTTTGTTTTAATTCAATGGTGGGTGCCTGGGTGGCTCAGTTTGTTGAGTGTCCGACTCTGGCTCAGGTTATCATCTCATGGTTCATGGGTTTAAGCCTCACATCTGGTTCTTTGCTGTCAGCATGGAGCCTGTTTAGGATCGATCCTCTGTCCCTCTTCCCCTGCCGCATCTCCCCTATTTGCACTCTCTCTTTCAAAAATAAATAAACAGGGGCGCCTGGGTGGCCTCAGTTGGTTGGGCGGCCGACTTCAGCTCAGGTCATGATCTCGTGGTCTGTGAGTTCAAGCCCCGCGTCGGGCTCTGTGCTGACAGCTCAGAGCCTGGAGCCTGCTTCAGATTCTGTGTCCTACTCTCTCTCTGTCCCTTCCCCTGTTCACGCTGTGCCTCTATGTCTCTCAAAAATAAATAAACATTAAATAAATAAATAAATAAATAAACATTAAAAAGGCAAATTTATAGAGACAGAAAACAGAGCAGTGATTAGGTATGGCTGGGGGTGGGGGTGGTTTTGACTGTAAATGGGCATGAAAAATTTTCTAGTATGATGGAAATGTTCTAAAACTAGGTTATGGTGATGGTTACACAACTCTACAACTGTACTAAATATCTGAATTGCACACATATATAGTATATAAATGATATCTCAATAAAACTGTTTTAAAAATATAATAAGTAAAGATTCTAGAAGAAAATCATAAGGAATAACATCATAACTAAGGTACAGGCAAACATTTCACAGAAAAATAATTATAAATAAAAAATCAATTTTAATCAAAATTAAAATATTTTGCTCGTCAATAGACATAATTAAGATGAATAGGCAAGCCACAGACTGAGAGAAAATATTTTCAAAATAAAAATTTTACAAAGACTTACTCTACAACTCAAAAACAAATAGACAAACCAATTTTTTAAATGGGCAAAGAATTAACCACACATCTTATAAACGTGCACACACACACACACACAAATGAACACACTGAACACATAAAAAACTACTTAACAGCATTAGTCACATGGAAAATACAAATTAAAGCTATAAGATACACTACACACCTATCAGACTAGCTAAAATTTAAAGGACGATAATGTCAAATACTGGTAAAGATATTGAGCAACTAGTACTTGCAAACATTATTAGTGGGAATATAAAAGGGTACATGCATTTTGAAAAAAAAAATGTTTTGGTGGTTTCTTCTCAAGTTAAACATAACTTATTCTTGTCTCAACAATTCCACTCCTAGATATATACCTATGAGCTATAGGAGACATATGTCCACAAAAAAATACTTGTATGTAAATGTTATAGCAGTCTTATTCATGATGACCAAAAACTGGAAACAGACTAAGAGTCAATCGATAAGAGAATAGAAAATAACCAGAAGAGATTACTGATAAAGGGATGCCATGAACCAATCTCAAAAACACTATGTTCAGTGAAAAAAAAGTTTTCAATTAAACAATATTTATTGTATGTATTCCTTTTGTATGAATTGAAGAACAGGAAAAACTAATTTGTGATGGAAAAAAATCTAAGCAGTAGTTGTCTTTGTGGTGGGAGAGAAAAGGATTGACTGGGAGGATACAAAAAATGTACTCTTCTATATCCTTTTTAAAATTTTCTTAATGTATATTTATTTTTGAGAGAGAGAGAGAGAGAGAGAGGGAGGAGCAGAGAAAGAGGAAGACACAGAATCTGAAGCAGGTTCCAGGCTCTGAACACAGAACTTGACGGCATAGAACTTGACGTGGGGCTTGAACCTACGAACAGTGAGATCAAGACCTGAGCCAAAGTCAGCCGCTTAACCTACTGAGCCACCCAGGTGTCCCTGTAATGTTCTTGACAGACTTGAGTTACAAAGAAATAAGCATTTATCAAACCTCATAGAAGTTTACACTTAACGTTTGTGCATTTTATTTGATGTAAATTTTACTTCAAAAGAAGAAAGAAAGCTTTATTTAAAAAAAAAAAGAGAACTGTAAATAAATATTAAACTCTGGATCAATACTGTAAACTGAAGTGTTGAGCAGTAGAGCATACTAACGTTTCAACTTGCTATGAAACACATCAGAAAATAAGATAGATCATGGATGGTTATAGGTGTGAATGAATGGATAGATATGTGATAAAGCAAATGTAGTAAAATCTTAATTGCAGAATCTAAGTGATGTGTTCATTGTACACTTTTTTGACTCTTATGTATGTTTGAGAGTGTTACAAAATCTAGGGAAATGTAATCAATAGAATAAAATAATTTAACTATAAAAAAATAGAAGAGGAAAATTTAGGTGGGGAGCTGTAGGTGAATTAAATCCTTATTTTTTCTTTTAGAGAGTCAATAGATATTGTCTAAATCTGATAGAAAATGGACGTTCATATTATTTAGGCCAATGGAGGTAAAGAATACAGAAAGCAAACAGAAACTGTTTGAAAAAATTATCTGAGACATAAGATGAAGGTATGTATGCATTAAAGTTGCCTTTCATAATAACCTATTTTTTATCTTTTGATTTTTTTTTACCCTACAATGCTTTATTTTGATCAAAAGAACACACAGAAAATGTCTCTGAGTCCACAGACACATTTATCAGCTGAAGGACTGCTGGAGACCTTAGCCCAAAGCCTCTGCCCACTCTCTGGGGCTGGAGTGATTGATGATGCTGAGAAGTGTCACCGCTGGAAAGAATTCAGGATCAGAACCACTTTCATCTTGTGTCAAGGGTTTGAACTCCATGGCTGCCTGGTATCTACCAGGTGAAGTGCACAGCTGAATGTGTTCTGATTAATCCCAGAATGGACCATACTCAGAGTAAGACAGTCAAAATACACATGAGTTTTAATTGATTTTCAAAGTTCTTCTTCATTTCCTAAATAAGATAGCTTAAAAAACATGGCAATTTGGGAGTTAATAATGTCAATAAAATAGATGCGAATAATCAAGGTGCATAGCACTTGATCCTGAAAGAGGATTTAATGTTATTATGATGGAAAATATTGACTCTTTTCTGAATTGTCTGCTTCTACACTTGATGGTAGTCTGTGTTGAATGACTTGCTTCCTGCCAACTGTGCTAATGGCATTAATATCTGAAGATTCTTTGGTTATAAAGTTACCTAAGTTCAGTGCTTCATATTGTGGATGGCTGTTTTTAGTAGAGACCAGGAAGTGCACTCTCTTGGACAATCACCATTTATCCATTCATCTATCTGCCCATCCATCCATCCATCCATCCACTCACTCATTTATCCAGCAAATACTAATTAAATGCTAAATATGAGGCTCATGCATTCTAGGAGTTGAAAAAACTTCTGTGCAGAAATAGACAAGATCCCTATCCTTGTATGGATTACCTTTATTTATTAAGAAGAAATATAATTACATGTTTGAGTGCCATAAAGGAAATTATCAGTGTTACCTGAGTTGGGAAGAAATGGTGGCAAAAGAAAGTGTCTTTAGGGAGGTAGCATTTTTGGTGGACCGGATTAAGAATTCAGCTATGAGGTAGTCTATTTCATACGAAGGAAACAGCAAAAACAAAGCTGAGGTTAAAAGGAAGTTGGTGTGTTTGAGAAACCAAATGAAGACTGTAATGGCTACATTTTAGACGGGCATGAATTCAGTGGATCAGGAGGTTGGGGACATATCCTACAGAGTCAAGTAGGTCATAGTACTTTATTTTCATGTGAACAAGAAGCTATCAAAGGTTTTAAGATGGAAAGCAGGGGCACCTGGGTGGCTGAGTTGGTTAAGTGCCCGACTTCAGCTCAGGTCATGATCTCACAGTTTGTGAATTCAAACCCCGCGTTGGACTCTGTGTTGACAACTCAGAGCCTGGAGCCTCCTTCAGATTCTGTGTCTTCTCCTCTCTCTGCCCCTCCCCTGCTCATGCTCTGTCTCTCTCTGTCTCTCAATAATAAATAAAAACATCAAAAAAAAGAAAGCAAAAACAATTTACTTTTTCAAAAGACCATTCTAGATGGTCTGTGGAGAATGAATATGGAAGGCTAAATGAATGAAAACAGGACTTTTTAGTTATTTAAGGAGAAGCAATGATGACCTGAAAGGAAGTGGTGGAGGAAATGTATGATTCAAGATGCTATGGCCCACTAGTTTTCCAATTAATTTTGCCCAAACCTGCCAGTACTACGACTTCAGATTAAAGTTCCTCTGGATGATGCTTCCTTTAGTAAAAATCCTCCTCCAGTGTTCTTTGGAACCTAGAATGAGGTTTTAGTCTGTCTGCAGCATCCTTAATTGGCAATATAGCTTGCTTGGGACTAAAACTTGGCTGGAGACGTTTTCATCCTTATTCAGAAAGTGTCCTGATGTCTTCTATAGACAATCCCACTTCAAAGGAGCCACCTGGGGCCTACTCAACCTCTGAACAGACCCTAACCCTTCTCCATCTATTTTCTCTGCTTTTCTCCATTTACACTCTTGGGTAGGCCTACTCTAGAGACCTCGCATGGTCCCTAAGATAAGAGGCATGACTTTCGCAACAGTTCTAGCAAAAGTTATGAGACTGACCTTTATTACACTGACCTTATATTTAACTCCTCGAAAACCAGAGAGGTTTGGCTATTGGCTAGGTTTGAGCCAGTTTCAACTATTCAAGCCAGTCCATGTAGGATGGAGTGCTCAAGCCAGTGCATGTAGGATGGAACAAGGTACCTAAACCATACTGTTGGAGGCTTACAGGAGGATGGTTCTTCATGGAAAACCACGAGCTGTACCAAAAGAAGGATGAATAGATGCTTGGTGAAGAAAACAGTGACATTCCCCAAAGCATCGCATCTTTCAATGCACGAACTCTCACGAACTCTCTCTTCCAGGAAGTGTTTATCTTGCACCATAAAGAATGCTTGCCCCCTTTGGGGAGCTTGACTTGGTCAGTGCCATTGACCAAGATGTAATATTGACCAAGTGCAATTGACCAAGTGCAATAGTCAGATTTAATATTTCAGGTGTCTTGACAGAGGAAGAGGATAAACTTAAGTCATGGGTCTCACTGCCTGAAGAAGTGGTAGGAAGTTTCTTCAAAACATAATTTTGGGTGTCTATCCTGTGCCAGGAACCATGTTAGGTGCTTGAGATTCAATGTAAATCATGATTATGTTGTATTTCAAAGAGTCTGTGAATAGAATACAATACAAGGGTGGATGAGTCATCAACCAAAGTTGTGAGTAAACACATGACAGCTTAGCACATAAATGTCTTTCTGGGAGAGACCATGAAGTCAGTGATAAAAAAAGAAGATTCCGTTCCCAGAGTCTTAAAAAATGTCTGTTCATTAGCTATGGTTCCGATTGGGTCAAAACCTCTGTGGTTTTCCATGCCTGAAGAAATAAAACCTGATAGTTTTACCAAGAGCTCCAGGGCCATTGTGTTTAACACCAGATTGAGGTCCCCCTGTATTGCCGATGCCATTTCCTCTGCCTGGAGCAGATTCCTGGCCTGTCCAAATCCTACTCCCTTTTCAAAACTCAGTCACAAGAAGTTCTAGTCTCCCAGGCTTAAATCTATTTCATTGCTTCCTGCCTTCGTGCTTTGATGATCTTTTGCTTATACTTCCACTGTCACACACACTAACAACTACTTGTGTTACTGTGGGATCTCTGTCTGTTCTCTCCACAGATATGAGCCACTTGAGAGCAGAGCCTGGTCTCACATAACCCGGATCAAGACTCTGAGAACACAGATAATGTTTCACTAGATACCCTTGGATTTAATTTCCTTACTTTCTTTTTGAACACAACTTCCTAATGTATTAAGCTAAATAGCCAACACACTGAGGGAGGCAGAGGCCATGGTGTCTTTCTTCCAAGAAAGGTTTTCTTGGGCTCTTTTAGTATAGAAAACTGTCTTGTCAAACACAGTGCCGAGCCTTTCTGCATCTACTGGTTGGTACCCAATTAATTAAACGGTAACTTGCAATCAGCTGTCAGAGTTCTCCCTGTGCTCTTATTGCCAATTGTGCTGAGAGTTCACTACCAGTACCAAAAGACTGATTTTAGGCAGGACAAAACTGGAGACTGGAGCTGTCCCTCTCTGCAGACTAACCATTTTCATCAGCCATCGTGTGAGGTAAAGAGAATAGAAGGTGGGGGAGGGTGTGTGACTTTCCTTTCCCCATAGCAATCTTAATATTTTTATAATTTCTGCAGAGTTAATAGTTAATGTGGCATTGCCACACTTACTTTAAAATGCCCAAATTAGAGTCATTTGATGTAGTCCTCCCAAATCAAATTATATCAGAAATATTGTAAGCAGTCAAGAGTCAGGCTCTTGATAAGACATCATTATGAGTAATATTTTTGGGAGGCTGTTCTTAATAAGTAAGGGCTGTACTGAATGGTGCTAAAGAATGTTTACTGGATTTCGGGGTTAAAATCCTGGTCCAGGAGTTTAGGGAGCCAAGGGGAGGGTGAAAAAGAATATATCTACACTTCAGTGATTCACTCCCACTGTTTTTTGGTCCATTAAGGTTTTAGGAGGAAAATACTTATCTTTGACAGCCAGTGCCTTCTGGAAAAAAATTTCAGATGATTGATGAATTTTTAACAAAATCACAAGCTAAGAGACAATAACAGTGGAATGTGCATTTCTGCTTGTAGGAAGTTTAAGGTTTCAACTCACAAACCAGATCTTAATGATTGGAAATGGCTTCTTATATTCTTGTGTTGGAAAGGACTGCAAGGAATCTTCTGAATAGCCTGGGCAAGTATACCATGATTGACTGGCAATGTCTGTCATGAGTGTAGAATGGATGAGCAAAGCACAAAGAAATTGAAATACTCCATCGAGCAACAAAGGCTCTTAATCTACTAGGAGAACCTATGGGTAAAACAAAACAAAACCCTTAATTATAAATTCATTGCTAAAACAAATTAATGTGTGGGAAAGAAGCATGTGCTCTCTATTAAGATTGGTTAGATAATAAATAGGAAATAATTCTGGAGTTACTGGTAGCTATTTTGCCACCAAGAGGAGAGAAGCTACCTAAAAGTGAGGACAACCCAAAGAAATCAGAGCCAAGAGACAGAGACTGATTTCTGATGACATACTTTCCAAATCTGGATCTAACTATGCCTTTAATCAGGAAGATCTACCCTTGGACTTTAGTTACATGAGCCAATTATTACCCATGTTTATCTAAGTCAATATGAGCTGAGGTTATGTTATTTGTAACCCGAAGTGTCCTAAATATGTTTTTAGAAAGAACCTACAGGGGAGTCTTTTAGGAGGGCCACTTAATTTCTTTTGATTTTGAGTTGTCTTATCTGTCAGTGGGAAAAAATACACTTATCTGTATTTGTTTAATTGGATTACTGTAGAGACTAGCTGAGGCAATAGATATGAAGGTTCTTTGAGAAATATATGGGATTTTAAAAATTAAATTTCAGTATGTGTGTGTGGTCTGTGTGCATGCTAAGGAAGAGAACTAGGTTATCTGCATGTCAGATAATGAGGTAAATAATCCACTATCACCTTCTTCTTCTTTTCTCTTCTCCTCCTTCTTCTTCTTCCCTGTTTCAGAAACCTGTCATCCATAGAATTATCCTATGGATTTCATATGCATGTGGATGTCACCAAAGCTAGCAAATTCTTTCCTTTGTTGGAGGAGTTTTCTGTATGATTGAACACTTTGATTACCTGTTTTATTACAGTGTCCTGAAACTTTGTCTGAATTTAGTGATTTCTTCACATTGCTAAAATGCCCTCCTTGTATAGAACTCTGAGATAAATTCTCTGTGGACCTGGCCGCTCCATTGATTTTTGAGTCTCTTATTTAAGACTTAAGTAGCTTTCTGTAACTCCGCTATATTCTAAGACAGCTGAATATCAATGATGGAAAGCCCTCTTTAGCACTCCCCAGGTTTATGAACGCCCTGTTCCATTCATCATTCCTGCTGTGGGCTCCATCATTCAGCTTCTACATGGTGTTTACCCTCCAAAGTTCTGGTCTCCTTCGAGGCTGCCCACTTGACTGAGGCAGCATCTCGAGTGTGGAGTAGAGTATACTGTGTTTATGCCCAAACACCAATGCTTCTTCTGGTTCTAGAATCAAAGATCAAGTCTGCACTTTGCAGTCTCTAGTCTCAAAGATCATGGAATTGTTCAGAAAACCAATAGCCGTGTGTGTGTGTGTGTGTGTGTGTGTGTGTGTGTGTGTTATGTTTTTAGTTTGAATCTTATTCTTGAGATATGGCTCCTTTGAAAAACCACCTGTCCAGGAGAATAACCCATATATCTCTTAAGGTCAATCCCTTTTTTCATTCAAATGAAAGGTGGTGTATCCTCTTTCTCAAGTAAATGCCAATTCCTCTGGATTGAATTACATTTACTTTTACACCAAGTTATGTGAGTACTTTCCCTTTTGCTTACCAAATTTCCTTGCTAGGCACCATTCTGATTCTTTTGGGCAGTTACAACTCAAAACTATGCATGGTAGACTTTCCTGAAGGTTTAGGCCATTGGAGGGGATTTTATTGTATCCATTACTGGAAACAATCCAAGTTTGAGGTTTAAAGTTTCTCCTTTAAAATTTTCTCAGGCAGGGACATTGACTAGCTCAGTCAGTACAGTATGCTGATCTCAGGGTCATGAGTTCAAGCCCCATGCTGTGTGTAGAGATTACTTAAAAATAAAATCTTTAAAAATAAGAAGAGGGGTTGGCACCTGGGTGGCTCAGTCAGTTAAGCATTAGACTCTAGGTTTCAGTTCAGGTCATGATCTCATAGTTTGCTAGCTGGAGCCCTCACGTCAGGCTCTGCACTGACAACTGGGAGCCTGCTTGGGATTCTCTGTCTCCTCTCTCTTAGCATCTCCCCCACTCATGTGTGCGCTCTCTCTCTCTCTCTCTCTCTCTCTCTCTCTCTCTCTCTCATAAATAAACTTTAAAAAAAAGAAAGGGAAATTTTTACAAAATAAAAATGAAATAAAATTCTCTCAGCCATTTCTATTCTTGTAACCATTTCATATTTTATTCAGCCTTCTTTGATCTTCTACCTCTCTGTAACTGACTCATGCCAACCTCATGAAGTCATATTTAAGTATTATTCAGAACAATTTTGTGTGATTGTCTCTTTCTCTCTCTCTCTCTCTCTCTCTCTCTCTGTCTCTCCCTCCCTCCCTCTTCCATTTCCTTTCACTTTTTCTCTCTCATTTTGCTTATATATTTATATATTTATTCCTAATTTTATTCATATAGCAGCCCACCATGTCTCATCCTGGGCTCAGTGGGCTTTCATGATTATCAGATGGTTCTCCTAAAACAGAAAGTTCTCGATAATCCCTCTCCCCACTCAGAGGCATCATACACCCAGATCTTGAAATTAAATTATGTCATTCTCACTATTCTCACACAATGAATTTTCATCAATTTAATGGATACCTTATGAGAAAGCGTCAGAGAAATGGCCTGACCCTTATTAGATCTAGCAAATGCTAACTACTGTTGGTATTATTATTGGCAGAGTAGGTGCTGAGAATGAACCACTGATCATGAATGAATGAATGAATGAAAAAAGAAACAAATTGATCATGGATGACATGGAGGAATTCTATAGCCAAGAGTGTTTCAGAATAATCACCATAACCTCTCTCATCTCTCTTTAGTTGCATTGACTTTCCTTACTGGTGTTGCAGAAAAGCTTTAGTATCCAAGTGAAAAAGATATCAATCCCACTTTGCAGATAGAAATGCTGAGGACTATAAATTTAACTTTCTCAAAGGCACGCAGCTAGTAAGATTCTAGGCAGGCTGAGAAATGCTTGCAAAGTTGGTTCTGGAGTAAAGCTGCTTGGGTTCATATTCTAGGTGTACCTCATGAATCTGCAACCTTTGGCAAATTATTACACTTTTCTAAATCTGAATCTCAATACCTTCTTTGGCAAAATGGTGATCGTAATAGCACCCACCCCTTAGGGATATTGAACAATTACAGAAGAAATTCCATGTGGGGTGCATTGCATGTTCTCTACACAGATACCAAGCATGTCATGATTGGTTCAACTCCTGATTGAGGCTCTACCATTGTAAAGACCTCTTATTACTAATGAGCAGATCTATCCTACATCATTACAGGAAATGTTCTCTATCTTCTTAGGGGACTAGCCCAAATGTTCTATATTCCCAGACCTGTCCAGCACCCCCATCACTCAGAATTATCCTCTATGAACCCAGTTTTTGAGCTCTGACAGTATTATAGGCTAGCCCTCCCAAATTTATATGTTGAAGTCTTAATACCTAAAGCCTTAAAATGTTACTATATTTGGAGAAAGGGCATTTAAAGAGATAATTATATTAAAATGAGGTTTTTAGAGTGGGCTTTAACCCAATATAACTGGTGTCCTTATAAGAAGAGGAAATTTGGACATGGACAGTACAAAGGGAAGACCATGTGAAGACACAGGGAGAAGAAGTTCATCTGCAAGCTAAGCAGAGAGGCCTCAGAAGCAGCAGACCCTGCTGACATGTTAATCTTGGACTTTTTGCCTCCAGAACTGAGAAAATTATTTAGTTTAAGCCACCCAGTCCATGTACTTTGTTACGACAGCCTGAGTTGAGTAATACAGACAGCAAAGGGCCAGACCTCTCATTTCAAAAACTGATGCAGGAAATACAAAAGTAAATGTGGGAATGCCTTTTGATAGTCAGGGTTTTACTCTGCAGTTGTAATTCATAGCAGAATCTTCCACAGACCTACAGGAGTGAAAACAGAAAACTCTACGATGGTATATTTCAAAATGAGCTCTGTGGAAAACCAGTATAAAAGGTGCCCTTAAAAAAGGGAAAAGATAAAGTTTCCAAGAACACTGAGTTTGTGAACATTTACATACTCTAAATGCCCCCTATCCTCTTTTAAAAATCATAATGCAGGAGCATTGGTAACACAGTTGGTTAAGCATCTGACTCTTGATTTCAGCTCAGGTCATGATTTCATGGTTTGTGAGATCAAGCCCCATGTGGGGCACCACACTGCCATTAAAGAGCCTGCTTGGGATTCTCTCCCTCCCTCTTTCTCTGTCCCCTATCCCCGACTAATGTGGACAGAAACATTCTCTCTGTCTCTTTCAAAATGAATAAACTTTAAAAAAGCAGAATACATATTAAAGACTTTGAAAAGTCCTAGAGAAAAACAAGCCAGAATTTGTTACTACCAAAAGAGAAGACTGTAAATCTTCCTCTCCCCCTCCAATTAACGTTCTTAGGCTCTAGTTGAACTAGTGTACCATGAAACATACTTCCTGAAATTCTTATTTAATAGTTTTTTCAATGTGCAAAAAATCAGCTTAGAAGCGAGCTGAATTTATAATGAGAAGTGAAAGCATCTTGCGCTTCAGCAGCATGTTGTAGGACCATATGAGTCTGCATGAAAATGCAGATCAGAAATGGTAGAACATATTTAAATAATTGGTACATGCCTCGACACCAACTCATACCTGTTATAGAAAAGGGAAATTATAAATGTTGTGTGTCAGGGCTTTGTTCATGTCTGTTATCAGGGTTAATACAGTAACTGCGTAATTATTAGTTGGGAATAACTAGTGCTCTACTTACACATTCAAATGTCTTACCTTACTCAGTAGGAGCTCAAAGATGGCCAAACTCATTTAACAAAGGGCATCACATGTTGGTCCAAGGGAATGAAAAGAAAGAGGCTGGAGTAGCAGATTGGGGCTAGATGGTGAAGAGATCAGGATCACCCAAGGAGGCTGGAGCTTCCTGCAGTAATGGGGAGATGACGAAGAGCGATAAGATACTGATGTGACTTTTTTTTTTTAAGAAGTTCATTATGACATCTAGCTAAGATAATGGGTAAAAGAGAAGAAGTTAGTTGCAAAGAAACTAGAGAGCTTTTATAACAGAGAGTACTTAATCAAAGAATATGGGACAGATTTGGGAGCTGAGGAAAAAATCAGAGATGAACAGGTGCTTTGTGGCTTGTTAGGAAGAAGAAAAGAATGTGATGCCTGTCACTTGGTCAGAGAGACACAAGGGGCCAGGATTTAGAGGAAGAAACAAAT
Source organism: Paguma larvata (assembly GCA_030068075.1). NCBI lineage: Eukaryota > Metazoa > Chordata > Mammalia > Carnivora > Viverridae > Paguma > Paguma larvata. The sequence goes on along the minus strand of CM057841.1, from coordinate 23,887,748 downwards.
TCTGTGTTATATACTGAATGCTTGTAAGTTGGAATAAAAAACCCACTTGCTGAATATTCCTTTTAAGAAAAAAATTTTGGTTATCCTGCAGCATAAATTATGTTATACAAATGACCATCAGGCTTGATCTGTAATGTTCTAAGCCAGAAAATAACCGGCAATTCTAGCTAGTGAGCATCTTTCAGCAAAGGTCTACCTTGAAAGTATTCCTGCATGGCACCATTAATCTGACTCAGCTCTGCATTTGGACCAAGTTAGAATGGCAGAGCCAATGTAGTTTAGCTGCTTACAAAGAGGACTCAGCACATACTCTTTCCTGGCCTCCTTGCCTGACAGATTACATTAACTTTGAGACAGTTCCCTGGACCTAATATATTTAAAAGTGACTCTTCTGTGAGTGGTAGTGATCTAAGAAGTGATTCTGTAAGTGGTAGAAAGATTCTAAGGAAGGTTTTCTGTAGTTTTTTATTTTTATTTTTTTTAATTTTTTTAATTTTTATATTTTAGAGAGAGAGACAGACAGAGCATGAGTGGGGGAGGGGCACAGAGAGAGAGGGAGACACAGAATCCGAAACAGGCTGTGTCAGCTGTCAGCACAGAGCCCGATGTGGGGCTCGAGCTCGGGAACGGTGAGATCATGACCTGAGCCGAAGTGGGACGCCTAATCGACTGAGCCACCCAGGCACCCCTGTTGTTTTTTTTAAACAGCTATAATTATGGATATAGCTGTAGATACTGTATCAGGAAAATATGCTGGAATGTCCTGGTTGAAAAGGGTATTTTAAAAGCTCAGTTTACATTCCAAGTCCATTTGGGAATTGTAGAATATGATAACTGTCCATGCCCTCTGACTTGTGCAGTTTAGGAACTTAGGAAACATGAACCTAAGTATGTGAAAAATCTAGTCAGCACTAATAACTCAGCCTTGATTGAGCCAAAGTGTGCTATCCAAAGAGAGGGGAAAATAACATTGCAAGAGGTATATTTAACCTATATAAGAAAATATATGGTTTTAACACATAATCTGAAAATCTGTGCTGCAAATTATAGTCCCTTTTATCAGTTCATTGAAGTAGGCTCAGCAGGGTCTGTATTTCTACCACCCTTCACTGACATCGCATTTCATTGTTCTTTGTAGTAGAGAGGGAACAGAGTAAATAAGGACTTCGTTTCAAATACTTTGTAATTTGAACTTGAGCAATCCAGACCCGCTTTCCTCAGCCCCATGGCAGCCTGAGTAAAAAGTCTGATGAGTTTGTGAGAATGATGATGCTTTCCTTGAATGAACCACAAGGAACACTCCAATTCTGTGTTTAGACAAGAAGTTTCCACGTGTTCCTCTTCCATGTTCCTCTTCTATAAGGGTTTTAGAGAGGTAGCATAATGGACTTCTTTGTGCAAAATATTTTCAAAAGTTGTTTTAATGGAGAAATTTCTTTGGGGGCTTAAGTTTCTATTTACCTTTTGTGACATGATTTTAAAAAAAACCTCATTATCTTCCTTTCCCCCAATCTCAGCAGTAGAATGGAGATAAGGCAGGTCCCAAATGAACTGATGGCTGGGTATGCTTCTAAGATATCTAATGCGCCCCTTTAACAAATACAGTCTTTAACATTCAGTAACACTCACAATCTTAGTGCCGAGTGATAAGAATAATTGTATTCATTACACAGTTGAATACAGGAACATATTTCTGAAATAATTTTCCTTGTCTAGAATTACATAGAATTCCGCTGAGTGGCACATTCAAGTGAATTTTTATTAGAAGGGTTCCAATGAACTGTTCAGTGGCAGAGAGACTTCATGTTTAATTTAATTTCTTAGAACCAGGAATTGCTTGAGAAAGGCATCAGACAACCACTAAGTGCTGGTTAACAGGAACATCTCACTAATCAGGGCTCATGTGTTCAAGCCCAGCAACCAACAAGCACTCATTGAGATACTCTTATTTAGGAGTGGACACTAAGGCACTTCAGGACTCCAAAACGTATATGTTTCCTGTTTCTTGTCTCCTTTTATTTGGTTTCAGAGGTGGCATAAATTTTTGTACTCAGAATAAAAATCAACTTTGGACAGATCTTCACACCTTCATCTGTTTGGGTCCAGGACATGGGTATAGGGTAGCATCAAGAGTTTTAGAACAAAATTTGCCATTGTGGGAAATTCTTGTTTCCTTATTTTGTTTTTGAATAGACAACAATCTGAAAAACAATACATTAGAAAGTCTTATAAGACTACCATAAGCACCTATTGCAGAAAGAACAATATAATTGTAAGCTCCAGTGCTGATCTGTAGTAGAATGAATAGTGGTTCCTAAAAATATATGTCCACATCCTCAGGTCCTATGTATATATAATCCTTATTTAGAAAAAAAAGCTCTTGCAGATGTAATTAAGGGTCACAAATTAAGAAGATCATCCTGGAATAATTGATAGGCCCTAAATCTAAGGATATGTGTCCTTTATTAGAGACATACAGAGGAGAGACACAGAGAAAAGAAAAGAAAGTCATGAGAAGATGAGGCAGAGATTGTAGTGATGCTGCCACAAGCCAAGGGGTATCTGGAGCCACCAAAATCTGGAAGAAGCAAAGATTCTCCCTTAGAGCCTTTAGAGATATCATGGCCCTGCCAACTTCTTACTTTTGGACTTCAGCCCTCCAGAAATGTAATAGAATATATTTCTGGTGTTTTAAGACACATAATAATTTGTTAGAGCAGCTTCAGGAAACTAATACAATGTCATAAGTCTAAGCATGGTATAAACTTCTCGTTTCTGTTGGAGGTCAGGTACATCGTGGCATATGAACCCCACACCTTACACTCTACTCATTACCTACCAATAGTCATCAAGGTTAGGATGGATGAGTCTATATATCTAATTAGAGAATCAAAGGATGTCGGGGCTGGAAGGTGCCTTAGTCTCCTCTTAAAGGAAGATTGTTGGACAAACTACCAATTTAGAACTGAATCCTAGGCCCCACCCTACTAGTCATTGGGTGTGTGCTCTTTTGAGAAGCTGGGACATCCTTTTCAGGTGGCCCTAGCTTGGTATAGAAAGTTCTCATGATGTGACCCCAAATCACCTCCCTCTGGATCCTCACCTTCAACCTTCTACCCCCACTCTTAGCCTGTCAGTCACAGGAACACTTATGAACATTCATTTGGTGTTTACTATACTAAGCTAAGAGAAGAAATTAAACCATCTCTTAAACTCAGACTGCCTGTCCACAGACCTTTTCCTAACTTCTTATGTAGGTATCACCATCCACGTGCTCCCTCTAAGTATTGTGCATTACTTTGTCACCTCTAACCACATTACAGAATAGCTCACAAATAATCCCATAAGACACGCAGGGTCCCCAACCTCCTCACTTTTTACTTCAGTTCTTCAAATTCACAATGGCCTCTCCTGACAAAGGGGTTTTGTGCACATTGTTTTTTCCCTGAAGTCCTCTTTTTCCTTCTTACAAGACTCCACTAAAGCCCTAAATCACAGTTCATATGGTCCACTTCTTTTATTTGTTACACTTTCTGTGATTTTTTTGCTCAATGATATGTCCTTGCTAGACAGCAAGCTCTGTAGAGTATAGATTGTGTCTGATTGTGTTCCTAGTATAGTAGGTCTAACAAAGGAAATAAAAGTGATTGTATGGCTAGTCTACAAAGTTCTCTTCCAAGATTATACAAGTTCCCCAACCATAGAAACTGGTTATTTTTCTTATCTGTAGCACTTAGTACAGATCCTGTGTTCAATAACTATTTGGGGAACATTCATTGGATAAATAAGTGAGTTTAAATTCTCCCTTTGTGGACTACAGTTTTCTCATATAAAAAAAAATGTGAGAGTTGGACTATATTAGCAACTCTTATGCCTACTAAGTTATAGCTCACTTAGATGAGGCAAAAAAAATCCCATATATTTTTAAGCCAGCTAGTCCCATTACCAGTGAAAACATAACAACAAAATATGACCATAGTAGTGGTATCATCATTTCAAACATTAACCCATGTTTTCATCTTGGTTGGTAATTCCTTTTACCTTCCCCCCACTTCTACTTCATTTCTCTCCACTAATTTCCTACTTCAAATTAGACCAGAGGTGATTATTACCTTAGGGAAAGATTGTTATGGCAGAAAAGCAAATAGAAAGAAAAATCTATGCTCACTTCTCAACTTCGGATCAAGCCATTGAAACCAATGACTGGGTGTCACCAGAGGATCTGTAGGAAGCAAACAGACAGAGGACTGAAATTGAGAAGAATTTCACAAAGGGACTAGTTACAAAGGTGTGGGCAATATATAGGAAGAACATAATGTGTAAAGAGACACATGGCAAACAGCACCAGGATGCCTTTACCACTGTAGCCAGAAGGGTTAAGAGGAAAGAGAGAACCTTGTGGAGAGTACAGGCTGCACTACTTGGTTGGAGTGGAGATACTCTGTCAAAGGACCTAGACATCCTACAGTAACCTGGCAGGGGTGGATCTGGGAGTAGAAATAACCAATTCTATGCTCTTCTTTCCATTAGAACCTTCCTGGGCTCCCCTTTGCCAAAACCCAGCTAAAAACCAGAGGGCAAGGAAGCCCACCGATAAAGCCCATATAGGGTAGCCTTCCAGAGCACAGAGGTGAAGGGCAAACAGAAGATACCCTGAACAGACAAATACTGGTTTCAGAGAATGAAGTTTAGGAAAACCATCAGCCAAAAGTTTATTACATAACAATACATTTGGGGAAAAGTTGAGTACTTTCAGGACCAGTTTTTCCTGCCCTTTCCTGTTTATTTCCTCAAAATAAAGACCTTGGGACTAGAGCAACAGAAAGATGGAAGGGAAATAAGGCAACATGATGCTGGGGAGGGGGTGCCCATTGGAGGCTCTGTCTTATCCTCTAACCTGAATTTCATAGGATGAGAAGGTAAAGTTCCAGGAGCTGAGAGCTTAGATGATCTGTGCTACACTTGCAACAGAACCTGGAAAGCAGCAAGTCTCCCGGAACCTCCAGTATGAGCACTCTGTGGCAGTATTAGAGTTGAATAGCTTTTAGCAGAGTTCAACTGCAAGGTCTAAGAGCTTATGTGTCCTGCAGGCCCACCCAGGGCAGGGGAACTCCTTGCAGTTTTGTGTGTCCTCACTTGCAAACACCCCAAGAGGGTGCAGAGTTGTGAGACCAGAGGCGAATGGGGTCATGGAGATCATCCCAGTGGATGTCAACATTCACAGAGGACTTTGCTCAAAAACCAGTCTGTGCATTACATTGACTTCCTAAAACTGAACTGCAACCCCACGGAGGAGGATAGGAGAAAGTTCATGAAGTGATTGAGTTTACTATCATGTGGGCTATAATTGAGTTTCAGCTATTGTAAAAACAGGAAGTCAAGACAGAAACTAAGTTCAATTATAGGAAAATAAAGCTACATTTCTTTTACGGATACCTGAGTTACGTACCATATAATGGATCCCTCCCTTTTTGGATCCGGTGAATCTGTTCATCCCCCTCCAAGGCCTAAGATCACATTTGGGAAATTATTAAAAAGTGAGGTTTCACAAGAAATGGGACATTCCCTTGGTCCCCCTTTCCTTTCCACAATTATTTAGCCTTTACTGGGAATACAGGTCAGGGAAAATCTTATAACTCCTTGAGTAATTATCACCTAGATGATAGAAAAACCCATAGAATAAAATATGCCATTCAAACCATTCCATTATCTGCCCGATTCCATCAAGGAAATCCCTTTCATAGCTCCACTGGCATTTGGTTTAGATCCACACCTTGGGAGCCTGGTTCTCTGCCACTTAAGTTAGCTGAAAATGAAGCATGAGTCTATTGGCTTTGCATCTGAAGTTCTCCCTGCAAGTGTCTTAGGGACTGACACTATCTTCCTACCAAATGAGCTCTCGCCCCCAGTGCATTTCACTTGAGTTGCAAGGGATCAGTATTCAGACTGCCAGAGTAAAAGAATGGTAGAGATGGAAGATCATTTAGGGTTTAGAGATGAACTATTTCAGATAAGGAAAATGAGACTCATGGAGAGAAAATTATTTCCCAAACGTCACCTAACATATTAAAAACTGAAATTGAGTTAGAATCAGGCCTTCTGATTACAAAACCAAGTCTTTCCCTTCTGCCACTCTGTATTCCCTTCACCACCACCAGTCAGGAAGTATAGCTGGAACCTTCCACAGATGGACACTACACACTTTGTATGTCCCAGGCCATATGCTAGGCACTGGAGATAAAATTATAAGGAAAATATATCTGGTCTCTGCCTTCAATGTGCATACACCTATCTACACTGGACTTGACCCAGAGCCCTGAAACTATCTATTTGGAGAAGTGGTATATTGGAGAAGCCATTTTTCTTAGCAAACAGAGACAAATTGAGTGGTCAGTGGCCTGAATCCCATCCATGGAAGCATATGAAATGTTGTTTGGACTTTCCACCTCCTGGTTAAAATCAGCAGACAGTTTTGTTTTCATCTGAATGAAACATTTCCTAATGAGTGGTTAGAATGATGACTACAGCCATCATAGATCTAATCTTTGACATGAGTAGCAATACAAGGAACACTTTCTTCTACTCTAGGCTGCTAAATAGTAGGTTTTTCAGACTGCTATTTAATAGAGAATTTTAGGGATCTGATGGGAAGAAGACTTCCCCTGGACTTAAACCATTAAGTCCAGATAACATAAAAAGCCTTGATAACCAATGAGGACTATGTTCTGAAGACTCCCTCACCATATTTTTCCCTCTCATATTTCCATAGGTCTTATGAATCCCCTGAACCCACCAACACAAGGAGTAAGGGCTTTCAAAGCTAATGGGGAGCCTGGATATACCAGAGCAAACTAAGGCAATTTGGACTTTTGAGCTTCAAAATAGTCCTTGGAAACCAAGGGTCCTGAATTGTAGGAAACAGAACTTTTGAGTTTCTATGGGGCACCTGGCTGGCTCAGTCGGTTAAGCGTCCAACTTCAGCTTAGGTCATGATCTCATGAGACATGGATTCCATGCCTCCCTCTCTCTCTGCCCCTCCCCAACTCTGCTCTGCTCTCTCTCTCTCTCTCTCTCAAAAATAAATAAACATTAAAATTTTTTAAAAATAATTTTTGAGTTTCTAAAGTCTGAAGAACTTATATGTACTTATAAGTAAACTTGTACATTTTCTCCCATGAGGGGTAGATTAAGAAAAATCACTCAAGAGCCAGGCTTTCAGACAAAATATGTATGTGAGAGTATATACTGTAAGAGGAAGGGTATGGTAAGGAGTAGTTGGTGAGATATTGGAGGGACGGACTGAGGACCACATGGATAGAAGAGTTAGTGTTGACAGACTCACCGCATCCTTGCCCCCAACCAAGGATGCTCGACAACCTTGTAAGAGTCCTGTAGATCCTCAGACACCATATAAGCCAACCCCATACAGTGCTGTACAGGCTTCTTGCTTTCTTTCTAGGCACTATTATTTAGGAAGGACAGCCCATGGATGGGTAGACCCTCTGCTAGTATGGATTGTCTAACAGAAATGACACCTATCTATGCCCCAAGACTTCCTTCAGACCTGTCCAAGCTGTATTGTGTGAACAACTCTACTGTGTTTGAGAAACGCAGGTGTACTACAGTTGATGTTGCAGAGGCTTATTGTCAATGAGAAGCATCATAAATCAGAATTTTGGGGGGACGCCTGGGTGGCTCAGTCAGTTGGGTGGCCAACTTCAGCCCGGATCATGATCTTGCGGTCTGTGAGTTCGAGCCCCGCGTCGGGCTCGGTGCTGACAGCTCAGAGCCTGGAGCCTGCTTCGGATTCTGTGTCTCCCTCTCTCTCTGCCCTTCTCTTGCTCACACTCTGTCTCTATGTCTCAAAAATAAACAAACGTTAAAAAAATTAAAAAAATAAAATCAGAATTTTGGTTAGCTTCTCCCACTCAGCCAATTCAGTCCTGTGTCCGTGGCCTGATTGCTTACACTCAGCCTATCCATTTGGGTCTTTCACTTCTCTTTGGGCACATAGAAGATCATGCGATGAGAAAAATAAGCTTGCCAAATATTGTGATGTGGAATTCATGTGTACGATGAGTATCCCAGTTAGCCCACAATCTGGTAATGGAAACTGAATATGAGGAGACCAACTTGGATTGAGAGAGGCAGGACAAGCTTTATTGACAATAAAGACAGGTATGGCCAGGTTACTGGGAAAACATTTCAAGTAGGGGCTTGAGAATTGGAATGATCACAGAGCAAAAATGTTCAGAAAAGGGTGCATTGGAAAATCTCACACACCCTAAGTTACTACTCACTTCCTCCTCTGCAAAAGGAGTGACCTCAGCTAAGGGGAATAAGAAGGACTCAGCCTCAGCTAGAATAGCTGATATTAAATAGTATTTAAAAGGACATATATTTATAGAGAAAAGAAGTAGAAAGATGAAATTTAACACCAACTGCCCTGTCATTTATGCAGCAACTAGAATGACACCCTTTAAAAAGGAAGTCAGAAGATTTTATCACCATTCCTGAATGACCCTTAAGAAGGTTCTCCTTGCAGTATAGACAAGATACCAACTTCTTACTCACTTTAAAACCAACCCCCACATCCACCCTTTCTTTAGTCCCTGACCTCATTTTTTTGCTACTTCCCCTTCCCCTTCGCCACCCAGCCTGGCAAGTTCCTTGGCACCTTTAGCATGTTAACCTCTAACCTCTTCCCTACATGGAGGCTTGCACATGCTCTCCCTTCTCCTTGGAAGCCTTCTCTACCTCCCACCCCTTCTTCCAGGCTTGTCCAGATTAATTCTCATCTATCTTTAAGGTCTTTGCTTGAAGGTAGCTTCCTCAGAGAAAATTTATTTGGCCTTCCAGTCCATTTATTACTGGTAATGAATAACTTTCCTGTGTGGCACTTATCAAATTTCATAAGCATGCTTTCACTTGTGTGTTCATCTCTTTGCCTCTCACTGTCTGATCTCTAAGACCCCTACTCTCACCGTTTTACCATCCACATCTCCCTGAAGGAATAGAAGCAAAAGAAGTATAAGTGCATGAGTTGCAAACCCAGCTGAGTTGGGAGACCCATGATGACTTTTGTGCTGTTTTTTTTTTTTATTTTTTTTAATCTTTATTTTTGAGAGAGAGAGAGAGACAGAGTGCGAGTTGGGGAGGAACAGAGAGAGAGAGGGAGACACAGAATCCGAAGAAGCTCCAAGCTCTGAGCTGTCGGCACAGAGCCCGACGCAGGGCTCGAACTCACCAACCGTGAGCTCGTGACCTGAGCCGAAGTCGGTGCTTAACCAATGAGCCAGCCAGGTGCCCCTTTTGTGCTGTTTTAATCCCTCCTGGCCCAGGGGGGAAAGCACACTGCCATAGGAAGCTCAGAGATAAGGTAGGGTACTGGGCTTGGGATTTAGAGTGCCCCTGGGATGTCATTCAGCCTTCCCCCCTTGCCCCTCCAAAGCTCTTGCTTGGAATATACTTAGACACCTCCCTTAAGAGGCAAGAGTTCTTACCCCCATTTACCAAAGAAGCAGACAAAGTGAGAGGGGGAGTACTGCAACAGGAAGCACTTTCCTGTGATAGTGGAGCCTATGCTCTTTCTAATAGCATTGTCCTTTATAAATGAAGGCAATGACGCAAGCTGTTTCCAACATCACTGGAAAAAGGCAGTACTGTCAGATGAAGTAGATACAGGGACAGACAGACAGATCATTTCTCCTTTGGTGCCACCCAGGATGTTGACACAGCCTCTCAGTGCGCTTCCCAAATCCTTCTGCTCTCCACAGTTCTATCATCTTGTCATGGTTTACCTCTTCCCTGGTGTCTGCACTTTCATTAATTCCTTATCACCTATCCCTCAGCTCTAATCTAGGACTTTGTGAGGACAACTAATTAAAGGTTCTTAGAAGAGATATCCTTCTCTTAGCAGGATCAATCTTTAGATTACTGGTCAAGAGGACATGTATTTAAAAACATGTCCAGCTAATCAGCCCTTCAGATGTGTTCATGAAGTCTCAGGAGCTGCTTGTGAATTCTAATTAAAAATTCTGCTTAGTGGCTAAGAAAAGCATGCCTGACAGAAGTACACATGAGGATCACAGTTTGCCTGGAGAATTTGTTGCAGTAAGAAGAGAGAAAAAAATTAGATCGATCGATCGATCTATCATATCTCTCTCTCTCTCTCTCTCTCTCTATATATATATATATATATATATCTAGAGAGAACCCCAGGCAGCATAAGAGAAGGAAATCACTTAAGCTGGAACAAATGCACCCAATATATAAATTATAATAATAGGTGTCATAAATTGTCTGTTATATAACCTGTTTATCTAGAAGCCTTGAGATTATCTAGACTAATATGCAGATAGAAAATCATGGCCCTGAGAGAAATACATGACTTGCCCAGTTTCCATGCAACTGTTCCATTGCAGCTTGGAGGCTGAACTTCAGGACCTTCAACACCCAGGTAAGCTCTGTCACAGAAAGGCTGCCATTTGTCAGGAGTGAAGTTGAGAGAAGCCAGTCATCTTTCTGTTAGGCCTAGAACACCTTAGTTCTCATCTCTCTTAAACACACACACTAGCTTCCCAATCACTCATGCAAATAGAATGAAGAGAAATATGCAATATGCATTGAATTGATGAGTGACAGGACAGCAAGAGAGAAGAAATTTGGGACTTGACAGTATCTATTACTAAAAGCAGTATCTTGCTTTTTTATTGAGTGCTGGGTATATCCAGGTGTAATTCTTATCTCTTTACAGGTATTAGCTCATTTAAAAACGAAGTCTCAGAGGCTTAGAAAAAAGTCAAGTGGCCTGTTTGAGCTCACACAGTTGGTCAAAGTTGGAGCCAGAATTCTATGTTTAGTCTTATGTTGCAAAATGATTCTTACGTATTTTCTTGAGAGACAAAATGCAAATTAATTTGAATCAAGTTAAGTGATTCAATTCCTGTTATTTACAAAGATTTACTTGAGTACCAGCTTGTGCCTGACCTTTGCCAGAAGTTAGAGGAGATGCACATAATGGGACAAAAAAAGGGCATATGGCAGACATGCTCCTGCTTATGTCAGACAAATGTAAGGTTGTTTTCTGCCTCATTGAGAAAATTCCTTAATCTCCTTGATCACTTTTTTCATCTTTAAAATAGCAATAAAATAGTACCTACTTCCTTTTTTTTGTTTTGTTTTGTTTCAAGTTTAAAATACCACCTACTTCTTAGGGTTGTGAGAAATTTGGGGTTGGTCCACTCAAATTTTCTGGAACTGCCAGGCACTGGGGAATCAGTAAAGCTCATTAGTAAGATCCTCAGTCATCATGGATGGATACTGGTAGTGATGATGACTGATGAAGATCTGTGGTTTCGAATGCTGTAATGGAAATGGTGATGATGGTAAAGACAAAAACAGTGGTGGTGATGTTACTGCTACTCTTGCTGCTGCCGATATGCCAATAATGATGAAAGAGAAGAATATGGTCCTAACAGTTAGGAGCTGGCCACAAATGTCATTGACTCGTAACTGGAGGAGATTTTTCTCAGGGTATAGTTGCCAAATCTAGAGATAATTTTGATTGGCACAACAGTGAAGGGTGGGGGCCAAAGATGACGTTAAACACACAATGCACAGCACAGCCCCCAAGATGAAGAATTATCAAGCACAAAGAAGACACACAAATAGCCATCAGGTGTATGAAAAGGGACTCAACATTCAATAATCAGCAGGGAAATGAAGATCAAAACCACAGTGAAGTAAGATATCACTTCACAACTGTTTGTGGCTATTTTCACACACACACACACACACACACACACACACACACACACACACACAAGCATTGGTAACAATGTAGAGAAATTGGAACTTTTATACAATATTGGTGGGAATCTAGAATAGTGCAGCCACTGTGGCAACATTGTAGAAGTTCCTGGAAAAACTAAAAATAGAACTATTATATACTCTAGCAATCCCCACTTCTGGATAAATATCCAAAAGGATTGAAATCGAGATTTTAAAGAGACATTTTCTCCTCTCTTCTAGCCATATCCACTACACATTTTTCACAATAGCCAAGGTGTGGAAACAACTCAAATGCCCATCAACTCAAATGCCTTAACAACTCAAATGGACAAAGAAATTGGGATAGATGCATGTAATGGAATATTTTTCAGCCTTAAAAAAAAATACTGTCATTTGTGACAACTTGGATGAACCTAGAGGACATTATGATCAATGAAATAAGCCAATCACAGACAGAAAAATACTGCATGATTCCATTTGTATGAGTTACCTAAAGTAGTCAAACTCATAGAAGCAGAGAAGAGAATGGTGGTTGCCAGGAGCTAAGGGGAAAGGGGGAGTTGTTGTGCAATGCATTTAAAGTTCCAGTTTTTCAAGATGAATAAGCTCTAGAGATATGCTGCCCAACATAGTGCCTATAGCTAATACAGTATTGTGCACTTTAAAATATGTTTAGAGCATAGATGTTGTGTTAAGTGTACTTACAACAGCAAAAAATTATGAAAGAACATAAAGGAAAATTTTGGAAGTGATAGATATGTTTATTATCTTGATTGTGGTGTATGTATATGTTCCAAATCATCAAGAGGTATACAGTAATACCAATATACATCTATTAGGGTGGCCAAAATCAGGAACACAAACACCAAACGCTGACAAGGATGTGAAGCAATGAAAACTGTTATTCATTGCTGGATATACAGAACAGTACAGCTACTTTGGAAGAAATTTAGCAGTTTCTTAAAAAACTAAACACACCCTCACCATACCATCCAGCAATGGCACTTATTGGCATTTACTCAAAGGAGTTAGAAACTTACAAACACAGGGGCGCCTGGGTGGCTCCGTCGGTTGAGCGTCTGACTTCGGCTCAGGTCATGATCTCACTCATGCGTTCGGGCCCCGCGTCGGGCTCTGTGCTGACAGCTCAGAGCCTGGAGCCTGCTTCAGATTCTGTGTCTCCCTCTCTCTCTGCCCTTCCCCTGCTCATGCTCTGTCTCTCTCTCTATCTCTCTCAAAATAAATAAATGCCAAAAAAAAAAAGAAACTTACAAACACACAAAAATCTGCATGCAGCTGTTTAGAGCAGCTTTATTCATAATTTCCCAAACCTGGAAGCAACCAAGATGTTCTTCAGCAACTAAATGGATAAATTGTGGCACATCCAGACAATGGAATATTATTTGGTACTAAAAAGAAACGAGTTATTAAGCCCTGAAAAGATATACAGGAACCTTAAATCCATATTACATAAAGAAAAATGCCAATCTGAAAAGACCACATACTGTATGATTCCAACTATATGACATTCTGGAAAAGACAACTATGGACACCGTAAAAGATCAGTGGTTGCCAGGGGTTGGGAGTGAGAGGAGAGATAAATGGTGGAGAACAGAGGATTCTGAGAGTGAAAATGCACTGTGTGATACCATAATGATATACATGTCATTATGTATTTGTCCAAACCCATAAAAGGTAACACAAAGTGACCCCTGAGATAAGCGGTGGACTCTGGGTGATGGTGATGTGTCAGTGTAGGTCCACCAACTGGAACAACCGTAGCTCTCTGGTGCAAGATGTTGATAATGAGGCTGTGGGAGAGAAGGGAGTACAGAGAAAGTCTCTGTACCTTACTCTCAATTTTGCTGTGAACCTAAAACTGTTCTGAAAATAATGTTTTTTAGAAAAGTTATACATAATAGATGTACAGTGTGTAATTTTTTGTTAAATAAACAAAAAAGGATTCTCCAGCCTAAAACCTAGTGCTAAGGTTGAGAAACCCTGGTCTAGGAAGGTTGGAAATCTAAATACTGACTATGTGACACAACCATTTCAACCACTGTCTTAAATTCCATAGGAATCTGCACCAAAGGAAGAGAAAAGAGACCCTGCAGATCCAGAAGATTGTCATGAAGCAAGCCTCTCTCACTAGAAAGCCTGGTGGGTCTGTGTCTCTGGCCCCTCCAAGTGCCCAAGTGGTGAATGTACCTGGTCACAGAATGAGCTAGAGGGCCTCTGGCAGGAGCAATCTCTCTCACTGAGGCTCTGATGCTGTGATGGGAAGCACTAGGCAGGAGGAGGAGGCTGGGGAGAGAGGAGGAGAGCCACCAATAAATGAAAGAATAATGGAACATTGATCAGCTCTTTATCACAGCGGGGGAGCCGCTTTGCTGAGCCCCAGCACTGTCAGGCAGACCCTTGATTAAACCTGCACAACCGCCTGGATGGATGTCCCTGTTTAGCTCCTGTCAGCAACTCTGCCAGATGAGAATTGTGAAGTGGGCCCGGTGCTCTCTGCTTGTTGTTCAGTGGGCTGACTCCCTCTTCCCTCCACCATAGCTGGATCCAAATTCCAGACTCAAGAGCAAAAAGTTTGTTTTTCCTAGGAGATGGGTTGGTTGTGTATGAAACCATGGGGAAGCCAAGATTCACTGGAAAAGGGTTGTTTTGCACCTTGAAGTCTGTCATTTGCAAGAGGTTTTACTGACAAGGTTTCACCGACATGGTCCTTCAAACAAGGCAGGGGGATGCCTATGTCTTTACCAAGTTCCAAATGCTTTCAGCAAGGAAGCTCGATCTTGTGATTAAATCTTTTCTGTCTTTTTCTTGTTTGGAATCCTTTTGATGGCCTATGAATTTTCTGTTGCAAAAGCAAAAATACTTTTCTTAACACATGAGGGATTGTGGATTCTCTTCTGCCTGAGATCACTGTATGATGTTAAAGAAGTCACATTTCACAGATTCTGAGTCCTCTGCTGACAAATGCACATGATAAAGCTTATCTTCATGGAAGGATTTTTTATGAGCACAAATGAAGATGAATGTTAAAAGCATTACGAAAATTAAGCCACCACAGAAATTTAGCTGCTGAACCCCACAGACACTTTGCAGACAAGATCTGATCTTTCATCACTGTGGTCATAGTGCCTCACACTGTGGCATGTCAAGTATAGTAAAGAGAATGGAAAATCCATGCCAATGTGTACGTTACTCTCCCCAGCTGCCTCCCTAAGAAGGTGACTGTGTCAGGGAAGGCCCTTTAACTGGAAAGGTGATAAGCAAGGAGATTCGTGAGTGGATGACTTGGAACAAAGTTGAATTGCTCTACAAGAGAAAAAGAAATGAAAAATAACACAGTGGAGAATATTGATATGGGATAGAGCCAGGGGAAATTTAGTCGTGGGTGGGTGGATAGAGGAACGGGGAAGGGGTAGTGGCTACAAAGTCTATAGGGTGGGTTATGAACCTGTCTGATATGTGGTAACTGATATGGACCCTCTTCTGGGTCTCCCTGTGAAATTTTCAAATACATAGCTTTCTACTACTTTGTGAAATTGGCTTGCATTTGGGGGTTTCAGAATTGGTCTGAAGTTAGATCCGAGGATGCCCATGGGAGGCTTGCCACATTCTGGGATGCAATGCAAGAGAACACTCCTTTCTTTCCATGGTTGGTATAAGATCTTATACACTTTGACTCAAGTCTATAGTCTGACTCTGCCAGATACCAGGTCATACTTTACAATTGACCCAAATCTTTTTGATGTTATTTACTCTAATTCCCTTTCAACAGTATCAACAAGCTATGCCACTTTGGAGAAGAAGAGACAGAAGAGAGGGGACACAAGAAGGAGAATCCCAAAGACAACCTTAAATCTACATCAGGTTTTCCTTTTAGCCAAAACCTATTTGGTATTCAGCAGAAATTTTGAGTCTAGTATTTGACATAATTTAATAGTACGCATTAATGACTATAATTTTCCCCTGTAGTCAACATACTAAGAAAATAAAGAGTGTTTCATCTGCATCACATAAAATAGTAACCAGGGCAGACTTGCAAACAACAGTGAAGAATGAAGGGCCATGAGGGCCAACAGTTTATCGTTAACTTCAGATTCAGGCACACAGCACTCCACAGTTTAGAAAGTTCTTTTATTTTCATTATGTTCTTTTATCCTCATAACATTGTTATGTGGTTGATAATATTGTCCCCATTGTGCAGAGCCCAAAACCAAAGTCAAAGAGTTTAGGAGTTAGGAAATGGTTCACATTCAGGGATAAAATGCATATTTCTAAGTTCAGTTTTTTTAAATGTAATATTTGGGGTTGGATGGGATGAGGTGAAGGGTAGGGGGGCAGTCAGCAAGCCCAACAGATTCATGAGACCTCTAATTTCCTTTCTTATACATTCTCATCTTGGGGGACACTTTTAGCTAGTTCTTATCCATCCCTCCATAATTTATTTTGGTGGTCTGGGGAAATGACTGGCTAGCAACCAAAATTCTCGATTCTCCTTTCATTGCATAGAGTTGTTTTTGGAAAGTGACTGTCCAGAAAAGGGCCATGTTTCCCATTCTTCCCTGCATGAAGGTCAAGCCACATGATGAAATCTCATCAATGGAATGGAGGCAGAAGTAATGAATTCACTGAGGACTAGGTACCTGAGAAGTATGTGTGCCTCCTCAGTGTTTCCTCTTCATTTCCCCAAGAGGATACAGAGGATTCTGAGACATGGAGAATAGTGGTGACACAATGGAAAGAGACTGGGTAAAGGAAAGCTGCAGTAGACCACTAGGTGGAAGAGACATAAAGTTCTATTTTGTTAAGGTCCTGCATGTAGAGATTGGTTTGTCAAAGCAGCAGTTGCTACCCTAACTAACATGGGTGGTCTCACATCTTGTTATGGAACTTGGGAATAATTGTTGGGGTTCCCTCCAAAACTGAAACAGAGAGAATACCATCTTTTAAAAATGCACCCAATTTTTAACATCCTTTCATCCATGAGTAGGCCCTACATTTAGAAAACATGAATTTAAATAATAATAATTTCATTTAGAGTGAGAATATATTATTATCTACCATAACATATTTCATTTTATGTATTAACTTACCAGGTGAAGGAAAAACATAGTAAAAACATGTACATTTAAACTACACAACAGTATGTGTGTGTGTGTGTGTGTGTGTGTGTGTGTTAAAAAATGTGTGTTTAGAATGTTCAATCCTCTAAGGTACATAACTCCATGGCCTGTATTATTCATTCTCATAAGCTGAACCCCCAGAGTAACTTTGTCTTCTGGAAAAAATGTGAATTTCATAATTATAGGCTTCTTTAACTTTCATATGTTTTTCATAAATTCTATATTGACAGATTTAAACCTTAACAGTCTGAATCTGGACTCTGTACATCAGTTGACAAGCATTAGAAGCTCTCATGGGAGTAGTGGTGCCCACCTCCCAAGAGTTTAATTTGATAAGCCACAGTGTTTATACAACTCTTTATGTGTTTGTTATTTGATGCTTTAAAAATAAATTAAAAGAGGAAAATGAAAGTGCTGATACTAGAAACAATAATATTGGTCCCATAAATGTAATATAATTAAAGCCAAGATAGAATTGATCAAGTGCGATCACTTCTCAAATGGTGTGAATCTCCATCACAAATGGACTTTCAAATATAGTTGAAGTACAAAGAAAAGGAACAAGATTAAATGTAGTGTTTTAAATATGTTGCACCCAAAAAGTACAATGTATTTAGAGATATTATAATATTTTTATATCTCTGTCCAATGAAACACACAACCACCCAACCACCACAACCAAAAGTATGATACTATTATTTTCTATTTTTTAATTAGTTTTAATGTTTATTTTTTATTTTTGAGAGAGAGACAGAGTGCAAATGGGGAGGGGCAGAGAGAGAGGGAGACACAGAATCCAAAGCAGGCTCCAGGCTCTGAGCTGTCAGCACAGAGCCTGACAAGGGGCTCAAACTCTTGAACCCTGAGATCATGACCTGAGCCAAAGTCAGATGCTTAACTGACTGAGACACCCAGGTGCCCTTGTTTTCAAATGTCTTTCTTGTACTCATGTTTTCAAGGACACATTATTTACAAGAAATAGATGTTTCTAATGTATTTCACTCTTTACTGTGGCCTCCCAGAAGCTAAATGCCAAATTTGTAGCCCAGCGCTCACAATTATGTACACACTGAGGGCCTGAATGTAATTTTTTCTCCACTACCCACTGTGTTAAGTGGTATTATACCCCTGCTTGACTGAACATTTTCTTTGGCCCAGACATTTTTTTTAATCCACTGTCCTTGTTGAGTATGAATTTGTAATCTATGACAAATTTTTGTGTTCTGTGGTGAGGTAGAAAATAGGGGAACACACAGAGGACAGATAAAATGCTGAGCACGTGTCAGGTACCATCTTTCCTGGGAGAGGAGGACAAGTAGATAATCTACATACAGTGAAACTATGTCTACAGTAAAGGCATGTACGGGTGCCCTGGAGACCTAAGAGAAGTATGTGAACTTGAAAATAGACAAGTATTCACAGATAGCAAAACTCATAGCATCCCTAAAAAGTAAAATTTATAAAGTTGAGTTTGGAACATCTAGTTCAGCTGAGAGAGTACATATTTAATTCCTCTTCCTCTGGAAGACGGCAGAAAAAAAGGCATAAAAGGGAATAAAACCATATAAGAATTGGCGGTAGAATGGAAGGATAGCAGAAGAGGAAAAGCTGTGAAGGATTTCTGAAATGTTGAATGCAGATGATGTGGTGGGGGTGCACAGCTCAGAACTGACATAGGAGAAGGATCTGGGGGAGGTGGGAGCTCTCTTTGGAGGCATACGGGGAAAACGCCACTCCAGCATTGGCAGATACAGAGATTTTAAAAAGAATGGGCCAAAATAGAAATATTTACCTAAATAAATGCCTGGTTAGTGTCTAAACAAGTTGTTCTCCCTGATATGCACACATATAGCAAGGCAGTTCACATGAAGATATTGAGTTATTTGCTTGTAAGTGACAGCTAGTTTCTTTGAGTAGAATCCTCTCATACTCCCTTAGATGGGCTTGTTGGATGAAGTCAGCACAACCTCAGGCCTGCCTATCCCCATCCCTCCATGTAAATCCTGCCAGTGAACAAGGTCTACCTACATACCTTGAGCCCAAAGGCCAGAAATAATATAGAAAACCCATAGTCCTCTATTTATAAACAGTTTTAGACAATTAAGAATCACCAGTTACTGAAGGGTAAACAGCAGCACAGAACAGAGACCAAAATGAATAGAGGTTCTAGCTAACATTAAGCACTTTTCTAAAGACTTTGTAGATATTAACTTCTATAATTCTCACACCAGCTTTTTGAGATGTTTGTTGTTGTTTTACAATGAGGAAACCAAGGTACAAATGCCGGTGACCTGACCCACGTCAAAAAACCTAGTAAATGCCACAATTCACAACCTGTTTCTTAACCACTATATTTTCCTGACTTATGATCAATGAAATATTATGACTCTGGAGGAGAAAGAACAAATCGAAGGTAAGCAAATTTAGATCTAAATTGTTCTTACACCAAAAAAAAAAAAAACAAAACAAAAAACAATTAACCATGTGGCATAATTATTTTGTACATTAACTTCATTTTGGTAATCATCTCACAAGATATATATATCTAAACCAACACACTGTACACCTTAGGTATACACAGTATTTATTTGTCTATTATATCTTAATACACCTGCAAAAAACAAAAGGACTTCAAATAATTTCCTCAGAGAAATTTGAGATGTCACAACTATGTAAAAAAAAACAACAAAACAGCAAGTTGCCATATTAAAGAAATAATATGAAAACAAAAACGAATCATTGAGAGCTAAAAATATGATGGCCAAAATAAAAATGTAATTAAAAGTCTAAAAAGTCAACAAATGTTCCAAAATATAAAGTGAAAAACAAAGAGGTAGAAAAGAAAAAGAAAGTTCAAGAAGCCAAATTTAATCAATCCATCTAGAGAGCAACAGCCATCAATAAATGTTCCAGAAAGAGAAAATGGAAGTAGCTAGAGAAGATAAACAAGACAAAGAAGACGAAAACTCTAAAGTTTTCAGATGTAAAGTGTCCACTGATTTCTTGGTAACGTGAATACAAAATTACCTACACAAAACTTTTCCCCATGAAATTTTAAAACACCAATTGTCAAGCATTTATCAAAACTCCAGAAATTAACCAAAAAATCCAGACTGGCACATAAATCTTTCATTGGCACTACTAGGCATAAGAAGACAGAGGTATTGGGGCACCTGGATGGCTCAGTCGGTTAAGCCTCCGACTTCGGCTCAGGTCATGATCTCACCGTTTGTGAGTTCGAGCGTCAGGCTCTGTGCTGACAGTTCGGAGCCTGGGGCCAGCTTCGGATTCTGTGTCTCCTCTCTCTCTGACCCTTCTGTGTTCATACTCTGTCTCTCTCTCTCTCTAAAAAATAAATAAACACTAAAAAATTAAAAAAAAAAAAAAAAAGAAGACAGAGGCATAATGCCCCGTGCCTCCCAGAGGCCAATGTCTATAGGCTACTTTGCCCTCCAGCTTTTAGTTGAATTTTAACAATGAAGAGGTGAAGGCAGGATATGGAAGAGGAGAAAGAGAATGAAGTCAACATATTTATGCCCACAGTGTGCTCCCTGCCAGATAATTGTGTATTGGCTATGTCTTCTCTCTGTTGAGACCACAGCTCCAGTCAGGAAGTTGCCTCCATGCATCTACTCTCTTAGGGCCTAGAGTGGACATAGCTGCCTGCTCTTACCTGCCCTGGGGTATTCCACTATCCCTTCAGTTTTCCTAAATCTTGCCCACATCTTGTCATGATTTTTTTCCCCAATTTTCCTCAATTACATAGTTTGGGTGGCACATCTCCTTCCAGCACACTCTGATAGAATTTCAGACTTGGAGATTAATGTTCTTCCAATCTACCAAGAAGACAAGAAGTAGAGATTTACGTATATTATGTACAGTTTTTAAATGAAGCTAAAAGGGTAATTAAAAATAAATTACAAATTGTAAGAAAATCTATGCAGAAGAGATAAGAGGGGACTATAGCAGTGTAGTGAGATAAATTATTTGTCTTCTGTATTGAAAGAAGAAGACATATAAGAATTTCTAGAATGGGGGTGCGTGGGTGGCTCTGTTGGTTAAGCGTCCAACTCTTGATTTTGGCTCAGGCCATGATCTCACAGTCATGAATTCCAGTCCCATGTCAGGCTCTGTGCTGACAGTGCGGAGTCTGCTTGGGATTCTCTTTTTCCCTCTCTCTGCTCCTCTCCCACTCTCACGTGGTTTCTCACTCTCACTCTATCTCAAAATAAATAAATAGACTTTAAGAAAAAACATTTTCTATAATTTATATTTAGTGTAAGTGGCCAGCAGTGTCAATATCAAACATGACTATAATAATCCTAAAGAGTTCTTTTTTGTAAAGTTGTGGTTGTGAGTTGGTTGCATTCTTACCAACAGAAATGAAAAGACATGTAAAACCACCTCCCCCTCCCCCTGTATTTTAGATGTTTGGTCATTTCATTTCTCACATAAACTTCGTTTGTCCCTAGGTTAATTATTCCAAAGTGCCTAGAATATCTTCCTAGGACATGTAATACACTAATAGCTATTACTGAAAATTTGTAAAATAGTAGCTTTTGAGTCTACTGCTCGAAGCAGGGCTGTAAGAGCTAATGGGCAGGTAATGTTTTGGTTTCATAAAAGGGAACTTTAGTCCAAAAATCTCTTATATTTCACTTTATTCCAGGGCACCCCTGCTGGGTATTGTATAGAGGATCTCAAAAGATAACAATCACCACAACATTCTAGCATCTTCCTGGCCCATCAGCGAGAGATACCATTCAAAGAGCTTTTCCTCCAACCTCCAGATCTTTGTGCCCATTGTCACTGCTAGGCAATTCTTTATTAGTTACATATACATGGCAGTGTTATTAGCCCAAGACTTTGGATAGTATCTTTGAGCATGTCTGATTTATTTGTCCTCCTTTGGATAATCAACCTCGTTGTGATAAGGACTCAAATTTATTGTAACATGTCTGTCTTATCTAAATGAAAATAAAAAAAAAAAAACAATCACAGAAGCAGAACTTCAGAAGTGTACCCAACATATGGGAAAAGATAAAATTGGTGGTCCTGCCTTGTCCAATTATGGAAAGAGAAAACATGTTTAGATAATTGATTTCAAGAGAGAATGCAAAGGAAGAGGAAGGTATGAAGATAGTTGTAGTTCTCTCTTGAATATAAGGAGATTGCACACTATATATTACACCATAAATACGTATTCATTTCCATTGGTAACATGCTATGCATATTACTGGTTTCGTTTTAAATCTTTTAAATATATCTGGAGATCATACCATAAAGGGTATAAAGATATTTCTCATTTTCCTCTTTTTATATATGTATGGTTTCTCAGCATAAACAGTTAATAAGGAAACTTTCTCTTCATAAATACATTCTAGCTAACAAATGAAGGAAGCATGATGGATTAGGATATCCCCATCTGTAACCTCTTATGAAGGAGGAGACCTTGCCATGATCAATGACTGCTAACGTCACACAAAGGGAGGCAATAAGATATTATGGGCCTCCTGACAACACCGTCTCTGATGCAGTCTTGCCAAAAAACATCAATCCTGAACCTGACCAAGTATTCTAGATTTATTACCAATGTATAGAAAACGCAGGAATAAATGAGCATGTTAAATGATATCACAAAATCCAGAGTGTTGGAAAACCTCCAGAACAAAATGTCCAGTTTCTTCAACAAAAAACATTAGTAATAACATCAACAACTCCCCCCTAAAAAAAAGTAAGAAGGAAAAACACAGACAGAAGGAGAAGATAAATTAACAGAAAATATAAAAGATACCAACCCATCACAATGCAATTTTGGATCCATATTCCAAGTGTTTAAAAATTTAAAGGATTTGCATGACAATTGAGAAAATGTAAATATTGACTTGATGTTTGATGTTATTAAGGAATTATTGTTAATATTTTTAGGTGTGAAAGTTGTAGTGTGGTTTTAATCATCTTTTAAAAAGTTTTTCTTGAGGCATCTGGGTGGCTCAGTCGATTAAGTGTCCAACTTCGGCTCAGATCATCATCTCACGGTTCCTGCGTTTAAGCCCCGCATTGAGCTCTGTGCTGAACCCTTGCTCAGAACCTGGAGCCTGCTTCAGATTCTGTATCTCCTTCTCTCTCCGTCTGCCCACCCCATCCCTGCTCACACTTTGTCTCTCAAAAATAAATGTCAAAAAAAAATTTTTTAAGTCTTTCTTATTCTATAGATACAGACTGAAATATTTATAAATAAAGTGATAGAAATCTGAGGGATGTTTCTAAGTAATCTGGGACAGGGTATGGGAAATAGGTTGGAACAGAAATGAAATAAGGTTGCCCATTTATCAGTAATTGTTGAAGCTGGGTGATCGGTACTTGAGAGGTTAATTATACTAGTCTCTCTACTTTTAAATATGTTTGAAATCTTTACTAAAACTTTTTATAAATTTTTTTAATGTTTACTTACTTTTAAGACAGAGAGAGACAGAGCGTGAGTGGGCGAGGGACAGAGAGAGAGGGAGACACAGAATCCGAAGCAGACTCCAGGCTCCGAGCTGTCAGCACAGAGCCTGACGCGGGGCTCCAACTCACAGACCGCGAGATCATGACCTGAGCCGAAGTCGGACGCTCCACCAACTGAGCCACCCAGGTGCCCTAAAACTTTTTAGCATAAAAATTTAATAATCCAATATACCCCGTTTGGCCTCTGCTAGAATAATATCTCATGTAATTTGAGGAAATTGGCGGTCCCTAGAACATATTGTGCACAGCATGAAAATGACATGGTATGTCTCCCTCCCCCAGGATACTAGACACATTTGGGAGTCTCTTCACCGTCATATCAATGGAGATGGTATCGTTCATAGAGCCTTCAGTGTGCAAGAAATCCTTCCTCAAAATCAGAAAGGGTTACATTATACCCCATATATTATTTATCCCAAATAACAGAAACTTTCAGTTAATGTGAAAGAAGATATGATTGACTATAAAAATAGTATATTTCTGTACAGTCCTCATAGCTGCTTACTTCTTCAAAAATTCCAAATATGACTAGAGATTTAAGACATTGTCTTGAAGTTTGTTGTAAAGGATTTTTTCTTAAATAAGGAATGCAAGCAGTAAGGGACAGCCCACCTAACCGAAGGCAAAAAATAAATGTATCTGTCTTCTTCAGCATTTAAAAAACAAAAACCAAATCAAAACAAAAGCTGTACTCTACACACCCATGGGAATCATGAAGGAGGATGTACACAGCTCCCAACTTTCTTCAGTTCAGAGGGAAGTCAGGGTTTAGAGAGGGAAATAGGGTGAGTAGGTCTTCCTAGATCTTCTGATGCTCACAGAGTCCTCACAGAGTCAGGGAGAAAGTGAGGATATGGCAAGTTTGCCATAAAGTCCCAGAAGTTTTGAGTGAAAGAACAGAGCATTCTTTGCAAAAGACTGAGCTGGGAGCATGGAGCCCTGATGGGCAGGGAGCACAGAGAACACCACCAATCTAAAACTTCAGACAGTTGTACTGCCCTTTGTGGGTACAGATCTGATGCTTCTCCATAAACCTTTGCACCCAGAATCAATTGGCTGAGGCAAATGATTTACCCAGAGGCATAGCTGTCTCCTACTCCAAGCACCAATTATAATCCCATGCCATAGGGACTCTCACTGCAATCCAATAGCCAAGAAGACAATACCATTTACATATTTGATTTGTCTCTTGTGTCACTCTAGAACCACCATTGCCAGTTTTCCATTCTTTCTATGCAGACCACACTTACATCATGCGATCAGAGCATCGGAGAACTTTGACAACTATTTCTTTGACCTCTGGAATTAGGGCCACTCAAGCAACCCATGCCCTCCAAAACCTGGAGAAATGTCGATTTTGTGATTGATAAAGGGTTAACAGCTTTTATTGACTCTTGATCTTGGGATCCCAGAATTCCCACTTTGTTCCCACAACTCTGAGCCTGTTCCTGCCACCCCTTTCAGGGGAGATAAATGGGAATGGATAGTGGACAGTCCAGTTTCCCAAAAGCCCAGATAAGCCACAGGGCAGCTATAACAAGCAGACAGCATGGTTCATGCTAGGGAGACCTGGATAAACTAGACCTAATCCTCAATCATTTTCTTTACCGATAATTGGGCCCAACAGGACAATTCTGAATCATTTCTCTCTGTTCAGTTATCCTTCAGTTCTATCCGAAGGGTCAGTTTAGGGTATAATTAAGCCAATTACTTTCTGAAAGACCATCATGACAACCATTACAGAAAATGATAGCAGGCCCCACTCATGCTGTGGGAATTATTAGCTTGTCAGCCTCAAGGCTCATGGAGACAAAGGATCAAAAAGATAGAGGAATTTAGTTTTTCACCAATACATTCATTTATTTTTTTTTATTCTGTGTGTGCATGTGTGTGCGTGTGTAAAATCAGTTATGAGCCAGAGAGTAGGATCTAAAGACATAGTGGAGAACAATCTTATTCCCTGCCTTCACAGGGCTTATAGCTTAATGGAAGACACAGAAGTAGGTTAAATGCACTTAAATATACACCGTAAATATACCACTATAGATGGAGCAATGAGATGTGATGTACAATAGAGATCCACTTTAATTATTTTAATGTTTATTTATTTTGAAGGAGAGAGAGTGAGCAGGGGAGGGGCAGAGAGAGAAGGAGACAGAATCTGAAGTGGGCTCCAGCCTCTGAGCTGTCAGCACAGAGCCCAACACAGGGCTTGAACTCACGAGCCATGAGATAACGATCTGACCCAAAGTCAGACACTTAACCGACTGAGCCCCTCAGGTGACCCAAGATCTACTTTATACTATGGGGCCCAGGAAGGTCTTTTTGAAGTTCAGAACAGCAGGATGAACAGGAGTTAGCCAGACAAAGAGGGATAGATTTGTCTCCAAGTGGGCCTTTATACATACTGCTTTTTCCTGCAAGCTGAAAAGAGGACATCACGGCAAGAGACCATGAGGTGACAAGGACATGACCTAAGACCTGAAAGTGACTGGGCTAGAGTGCAGTGACAGACAAAGAGAGGAATGTGGTACAGCAGACAGAACATGGAAGTTACATCAGGTACCTAAATTCTAGAACCACTGGCCACAGTGTGTTTTTCTCTCGTGTGGGTCCATCATGGTTGTTCTGGGCCTGGGGTAGGGGTTAAGGTGCATAGTATACCTTGCAAGGCAGGTCCTGCATTGCAGCAACAAGTTGTGGAACTAGGGGAGAACAATGAAAATGAGGAAGAAATGAGAAAAAGACAGTGAGGCCAATGCCCCTAGGATGTTTCTCAACCAAACCCTGGGTGCCAAATGGGTTTTTACACCACATGCCAACTGCACTTTAGCCAGTCTGTGAGCCACTCAGATCTGCTAAGCAGTTCCAGCTTCTCAAGTTTTGGCCACCTGCCACAGCTCCATTCCCATAGATGTAAAGATCCAGCTTCACTGCCTGCTGCCTCATCCCCTAGCTCCCACAAGGGCTCAGCCTCCTCTGGAGAGTGTACCAGGCTAGGCCTGGCCCCGCCACACTTGCTGTGGTGAAACCTAGAGTGGCTCTAGTGTCCCAGTTTAGCTCCAATGGATTCATGGAGGCGCTCATTTCCTCAGTGGCTGCCTATGGGCAGGAGGTCAATTATCATGACCTGGTTGTGAGGAGGCCCACAAAGTGGACTTTGACCATAGAGAGGAAGAGATGGAAATGAGTCCTGAGATGGACTGTCCATATTCTGACATGGTGTTTTCACATGCCCCCCTCTTGAGATATCCCATGTGACTGAGCAATCAGCTGGAGCTCCTGAAAAACTGTGGTCACCTTGGTAACATATGATCTGTATTTGCTTTTTCTTCTTCCCAGATTCACTTCCTTTATCCCTCACTCTGCTTGCTAGAATTGCACCTCCCAGTAAAATATTAACATGCTGGCTTTGCTAGTGTTCTCTTTCTTGGCGTAAGACACTGACTCTTAGCTGCATAGGCAGTGTGTTGAGATGAATCTGAGCTAAGCCTAGACCTAATGAACAAGAGTGCTGTGATCAGTAAGGTCTACCAGAAGAGAGAAAAGAGGTGCCCAGCACCTGTCATCCTTGAAGTATCTCCTTTTATGGTTAATATCTACTTAATGTCAGCAGTCCCTAAACACAGTTGGTAGTACAGATGAGGTACAATACAACGTATCTCCAAACTGGACAATATCATAACTAAGAGTAAATTAGGCAATCCCTCCATGGCACGCAGCATGTACTATAGTAGAGGCCGAAAACAGAACCATGGAAAAATAGATAATAATAGTAATACTCAGTTACTATGTGTCAGACATTATAGTAAGATCTCATGTACTCCATCTCATTTAGACATCATACCAGTACTGTAAGGTGTACACTCATAAAACCTCATATTACAGACCCAGAAAGGTTGAGCAACAAGTCCCAGTTTACATAGCTAAGAAGTGTCAGAGGCAAGCTTTGGGCCCAAGTTGTCTGGCTCCAGGGTCCATGTTTCTTACTGGAGCACTATGCTGCTTAATAGAGTCTCTGCTAGCAGGCAGGGCTTGACTTCCAAGCAGAGACAAGCATCATTGAGATAATATCCTTATTCCCAGAGGCTAATACCAAGGATGGAGACTAGCCCTTTCTGCAGCTTGTACCTTACATGACTGAGGATCAGAACTCTGAGTCAGAGACAGACAGATGCTGACAAGGGAGGGAAACAAGCTATACAAGGTTTGAGGGCTCTTCTTATTTTAGAAATCAAAGAAAGATTGCCTCCAATATCCATGAGAAATGCTTCTCTATTTCACCTCATGTATTGTAAGATACTCTGCGACATCACTTCAGCACTTTTTTATCCATTTCCAAAGTTCAATAGTTGTGATTCCCATAGACCTTTTACAGTGGCCCTAGTAAAGAGGAAGAGTCTAGGGTTTGACAGAGCATGGCCTTAGGCTTGCATCTCTGAGGAGTACGCCTTTCAGAGAAATATTCTCTACAAACATAGGGTCAGAATTAGTAACTTCATGCTGATTAAGGTAGAGGGAAAGCTAGTATCTTACTACATGGACATCAGCAGTTCCATCAGAACCATCAAAATGCAGACACCGATGTGGGGCTCTCCACAGCATGGTCAATGTGCCAGGTTGAAGACAGACAACGTCTGTGAAGGGAGGGACTTTAAATAGTTAATTTCTCCCCTCCATTATTGCTTATTAACATGGGAGTCTGATTAGAAATTAGATTCTCTGTGAGAGATTCAACTTATAATTTAAGAACTTTTGCTGTACAACCATTGCAAAACAATTACATAAAGATTAATTAGCAAATTCCCGAAACAGTAGTAAACAGCAAAGTAGTTTAATTAAAACCATTATCTCCAAAATCTGAACGTTAATAACAGTTGTAGCCCAGGGAGGAATAAGAGACATGCCAATGGAGGTTGAGGGAAAGAGGAGAATGTCCTCTGACACCAATACTCAGCCTGCCCACACCTCCACATCTGCTATTCTGCTTAATTACTCTGGAGAATTCTCTGGCCACTGCATCTTACAGGTCCCAGCTTTCTCCTCTGGGCCTCTGGCTCTGGCCTTGAGATCTGCAGACAAACCTGTTATAATCAGCCTCCCTTCAACAAGAGGCCTTTAATTTTCAAGAGAGAGAGGCAGCAGGTGGTACAAATAGTAGAACTTTCTAGAGGGGAGTTCATAAAATTTGGAATTGTCAAAAAGACATCTGTAGCGATGACTCTTGTCTATCAGAAGACACTGACAAATTTTACCCCAACCCAGACTCCTCATCACAGACTCTGAATGAAGGGTTTGGCAAAGGAACCCAATTTGAATGACATTTAATAATAGCACTATTTAGTGACCACACGACACTGAGACCTGTTCATTTCCTTTATGACCTCACATTGTCATTAGAACCTCACAGAGTCACATTATCTTTATGTTTTTATTAAGTTTTTACTTTAATTCCAGTATCGTTGACATACAGTGTTTTTAGTTTCAGGTATACAATATAGTGATTCAACAATTTCACATTACCTTTATTCTTTTTTTTTATATATTTATTTATTTTTGAGACAGAGAGAGACAGAACATGAGTGGGGGAGGGGCAGAGAGAGAGGGAGATACAGAATCTGAAGCAGGCTTCAGGCTCCGAGCCGTCAGCACAGAGCCCGACGCGGGGCTCGAACTCACAGACCGTGAGATCGTGACCTGAGCCGAAGTCGGACGCTCAACTGACTGAGCCACCCAGGCGCCCCACATTATCTTTATTCTTAAGCAGAGTAACCTGCTTAGCCCAGAACATGGGGAGCCGACTCCTTCTCATTCTAGGCCCAATTATTTTCCTCCATACCACACAAATCCCCTTTAGTAGTGCAACAAGGGTAAACATTTAACCCATTTAAGGCAAGACTTTTTTCACACTGTGAGCCTGGCATGATTACAGCATAGACTTGACACTGATCAATTTCTGAACCCAATTCAGAGAAACATTGCCCTCAACTGGAACAGTCAATATCTGTGCAACTCTACACAGAGCACCAGCTACTATAAAGGGCTGGCCCAGCCTTGGAGTCCCTGAGGAGCAGGAGGCCTGTCTCTCCCTGACACCTTCTAGTCCTTGATTTAGGTACTGTGTCATGGGGAGTGGCTTAGAAGTCACCTACTGGCTCGCTGTACCTATTCCATCCATGCTGCTTCACCCTCACAGGCATTTGGGCACTGATACATTTATGTATCCTCTTCCTAATAATGCAAGGCCCTGCCCAGTACCAGCAGAGTCAGGCTTTCTGCTGCAGCCTAGCTTCTTATTCTGCTGCACTCTAGAAATTATGCAAATCACAGCTATTAGTATAACAGCTTCTGCAGATTTCAGGAGGAAAAGGAAAAAAAAAAAATCACTGCCACAAAATCCCTGTGCTTAGTTAAAAGACCATGAATTTCCCCATTCTCCCCATTCACTTTTGTCAATATGATATTTATGCATCTGAAGCTTGTTTTTTTAGTCAAATGACTATCTATAAAAGAGATATCAGTCAGTCAGCAGAAACCTCTGCAACTGCAACCATGAAAGAGAATAAGGGAAAAGCCTAACTCGAGCCAGGATGGAGAGAGCAGGGAGATGGGCTGGATGGGGAACACTGTCCCAGGAGACCTGGGCAGGAGTCTAGCTTTAAAAGACCTGTACAGGGAAGGGTGGTCTGTGTGGCTCAATTGATTAAGCATTTGACTTTGCCATGGGTCATGATCTTGCGGTTCATGAGTTTGAGCCCCTCATTGGGCTCTGTGCTGACAGCTCAGAGCCTGGAGCCTGCTTCGGATTCTGTGTTTCCCCCTCTCTCTGCCCTCTCTTGCTCATGTTCTGTCTGTCTCTCTCTCTCTCTCAAAAAATACATAAACATTAAAAACAAATTTTTTTAATAAAAAAAAAACAAAAGACCTGTACGGGGGACCTGGGTGGCTTAGTCGGTTGAGCATCCAACTCTTGATTTTGGCTCAGGTTATGATCTTACAGTTTTGTGGGATTGAGCCCCACATCAGGGGCCTGCTCAGAATTCACTCTCTCTCTCTTTCTCTCCCTCTCTTTCTATAAATAAATAAATAAATAAGCAAACAAACAAAGTTTTTAAAATAAATAAATAAATTATTAAGACCTGGATGGGAGAAAAGGCTTATTCTGATATTGGACAGATTTGGCCCCAAATCCACTCCAAGTACTCTCTGCTCTCCTTTGGGAGTACCTGGCTCCACTTTCATTCATCTGACTAACTAGACAGAAAGCTTTCTGAGGACAGACCTTTGTAAATCACCTGATCCCCCTGTAGCCCTGAGCAGTGTTCAGGCACAGAGCTGGTACCCAGGAAGTGCAGGGTGAAATCACGTTCCTGTTGTGTCACCATTCAGGTGAGACAAAACAATGGTGCCATTATCAGTCATAGTCCCTGAAGGAGCAGATGTCCATCAGCATCAGAGGGTTTAAGGATATGACATTTTACAAAGGTTTGAGTGGAACTGACCACAGGGCTGAAAAAACACAAGACACAAGTGATCCTCAGTTCTCAGAAATCGGGGTTCTGTAGATATATTTTCCTTTAGAGGAAGGACCCAGTCATCCAGAGGCAACTCCACAGAGAGGAAGCAGGAGGTCTAAATGCTCTGAGTTTCCTGCTCCCTCCCTCTCTTCTCCTTCCAAGGGCTCTCAGTGAGCAGAGGGTTAGGAAGCCAGTGATGCCATTCAGGGTGCTCCTTGAGGCACTGAGCAAGCTGAGAATCTCCTGTGGGCCAACTCTGAGCAGGACCCCTTGGAGCTCTTCTGCAAGGTGAAGAAAATGGTAAGTCCAAACTGAGGGGCAACTCAGAAGTGTGGGCTTAACACCCCTAGGGACAGGTGCCAAACAAGAGGAACTGGGAGATGGCAGACAGACATCTGCTTCCTGTCTTTCAGGTGGACAATTCTGGAAGATACTCTGTTCACACGCTGGCAGAGGTGGACTTAAATCAAATCCTGTTGTCCTCAGTGGCAACTATGACCCTGCCCTACCTTGTCTTCTCCTCACACCATTCTTGTTTCCTGTGTTCACCTCCCAAAGAAACAACCTGAGGCTTTGCTTTTGGGGAAACTGAACTAAGACAGATGGATGTGCCAATACAGTACTAGGGTAACACATTACTACAGAAAGAAGTGTTACATTGGATTACTACCTCATACCATACACAAAAATCAATTCCTGACGGATTAAAGACTTCAGTGTAAAAGGCCAAAGCTTGACATGTTTAGGAGCAGGTATTTACGACCTTAGAGTAGGGGAGCATTTCTTAAATAAGACACAAAAACTGCTAACCATAAAAAAGGGTAACTATTATGACATTATAATTAAGAACTTCTGTTTATCAGTGTGCATGTGTGACTCAGTCAGTCAAGCGTCTGACTTCAGCTCAAGTCATGATCTCATGATTCGTGGGTTCAAGCCCCACGTCAGATACTGTGCTGACAGCTCAGAGCCTGCTTTGGATTCTGTGTCTCCCTGTCTCTATCCCTCCCCTGCTCACATTCTGTCTCTCTCTCGAAGATAAATAAACATTAAAAAAACCCAAAAACTTCTGTTCATCAAAAGATACCATAAAGTGCAAAGACAAGCTATGAGCTTAGAGAAAGCATTTATATGTAACACATGAAACGAGGAAATGATTTTTATTCAAAATACCCTAAGAAAAATCAGTGAGGGGAAAAACGTTTTAAAATATAGGTCACAAAAAAATAAATAAAATGAAATAAAATAAAATATAGGTCACAGAAGAGGATACATAACAGGTCATAAATATATGAACAGAATCTCAACCAATTATTAATCAGAAAAGTGCAAATTAAGACCCAAAGTGATTATTAAGAAGGGAAATAAAAGAGAGTTGAAAGAAAACCCAAAATGTCTGGTGGGATCAGATCACTGTGTGCCAGCTATATGATCTTCTTATGCTACTCCACCACTCTGTGTGCTACAACTCCCTTATGCATGAAATTAGGCACAGGGCAGTTCCTACCTCATAAGGTTGCTGTGTTAAATGAAAGAAGACATGCAAAGCTCTTAGCACAATCTTCAAAAACAGTAAATATGCAAACAACTTTTAAAAATAATACCCAGACTACTCAGAAATCACCTAACTGATGCTTCAAAGGAGTGCAGCATTGCAGGTCTTTATTCTGTGAGACTCAAAATATTGCTTGTAAGTATTGTTTCGGTGATCTACACATGAAGGAACATTTTCTGCAAGCAGTTGATGCGTTTACTGTATTGAAGACTTAAATGGAGAAGGGTGGGTTATCTGCACTTAAATAATCCTGGTCAAAGATATTTGAAAATAAACTTTGTATTTAATCCAGAGTGACTCCAGGTCTGCTGTTATGAGATTACAGAAGAAATCTTGGGAAAAGCTTAGGATCCTGGATTTTACATTTTCCCCCTATCACTTGCATCCACAAAAGGAGGTTGCTGCCAGAAGCCTGGGCACATAGACAGGAGTGACAGGAAACCCATTCTCTGATCGGCCAGCAGTTAAGACCTTCCTCAGTAGGTGGCCATGCTGAAGACAGAACAGAGCAGCATCCTGGTGGTCTCTTAAGGGCTTGAAATGAAAAGTAAAGATGTATTCACAGCCTGAGAAAATTCTAGCCAACAGTATTCATATGGACATTAAGTTCCTCAACATGAAAAGAACCCTGTGGAAGCAACACTAGGCTGGGGCCTGGTTCCAAATCTATTCTCTTGCCTCTTCTTTAAATTAGGGAGAGTTGTCTCTAGCACTCCATAGGGTTGTACTGAGGCTCCACAGAAACAACCAACACATATTGAGTATATGCCAGATGCCAGACACTGTGCTAAAGAATTTATATACATTTTCTGAATCAATCCAAAGAACTCTGTGAAAGAAGTTGCCAGGAACTGAAGAGTGTCAGGGTTAAGAAGTGGTAGGGCTGGTACTCAGACCCATACTCAATGAAATCATTTTTGAAAAAGAGTTGGATAAAATCAGGGGATTCGTCCAAAGTTAGACTTAAGTGGGGATACAAAGACAGCCATTACTGTTGAGACTAAAACAAAGTAGTATTCATTGAGGGTTTCAAGGCAGATCCCAAGGAAACCTGTACATGTGAGGAAGGGATCTGAGCCAGAAAGGAGGTGATGTTCACCTGCTTAGCCCTCCCATTCTATGCTAGGGACAGTACAAGTTGGAAATGTCCTGGCATCTGAGACACCTTCATGGCCGTGGGGCAAGTAAGAGTATGTCCAACTCTGCAGCCCAGAGAGTGGACCACCCTCAGTGAGTAGCCCACATCAATGGCTCTCTGAGTCTGCTGGGGCCGCATGGCTCAAGCCATGAGCCTATTTCCACCTCCCCCTAACCTCATGGCTCAGATTAAACATACAGTAAAGGTTAAAGATGAATTTTTTACACTAATTCTTACATCAAGGCATCTGTGGTTGAAAGTGTTAGCCCAGGGGTGCCTGGGTGGCTCAGTCGGTTAAGCGGCCGACTTCGGCTCAGGTCATGATCTCACCGTCTGTGAGTTCGAGCCCTGCGTCGGGCCCTGTGCTGATGGCTCAGAGCCTGGAGCCTGCTTCAGATTCTGTATCTCCCTCTCTCTCTGCCCTTCCCCTGCTCATACTCTGTCTGTCTCTATGTGTCTCAAAAATAAATAAACGTTAAAAAAATTAAAAAAAAAAGAAAGTGGTAGCCCAGATCTGAAACCATTAATAAAATAGACTATATCTCTCTAGTGATAGTAATCATCACCATGTCAATCCTTATATAGGAAACACTCCTCTGGCACTGTCTGACCACTTTACATGTATTAATTCATTACTACTCCTAACAAGCCTAGGAGGTAGATGCTATTTTTATCCTGGTTTGTTTCATGAAGGAATGAAGACACAGACAGATTAAGTTATTTATCAAAGATTATACAATGAACAAGTGGCAGAGCTAAGATTTGAAACCATTGTCTGGCTATAGCCAGACTATGGAACCCTGGAACTCTGAGATGGCAGAGATGACAGAGGAAAAATGAGGCTGATTTTAACTGTAGTCATTATGAATGGACTATTCACTGAAATTATAAGAAATCAAGTCAATGTAACAAGCATGTATGTGCAACCTGCTTGGGTGTCATATGCTGTGGAAATAATAAAAGACAGATGCTACCCTCAGGAGAGTCAGGACATAATCAGCTGTCATAGTTATGTAATGACGTCAGGAACCCTCCTAAGAACCAAGGGCAAGCCTGGCTCCCAGGCCCCAGGACTGCAGAGCTCAATGCAGTTCCTGTTCCTGATAAGGCACTGTTTCCAAGAACAAGGTTCTCTGTTTGAGGAATGGGATGACTACCATTCCAGGTATACTGCTGTGAGGTCTGCACTCTGATTTTTGCTGGGCATGGCCCAGAACAGACTCAAGAAACATGCTAGAGGTTAAAACAGGGAGACACTGCAATCAAAAGATATGAGGAGAGAAAAGGAGACATGGGTGGAGAGGCAGAGTGGAGGAAAAGATACGGTAGGGATTAAAAAGCATCAATTTTAAGAACATCTGTAATTGGCCTACTTGTTCATCAGATATTCAGTTAGTAAACTTTCTACTTAATATCTGCTGTATTCTGAGTCATGGGGATAAAGTGATTAATAAAAAACAATAATACAACAACAACAGGGACAACAACAACAACAACAGCAATGACAACAATGGGCAAGTTCCTTGCTTGGATGGAGCTAACATTCCAGAAAAGAAGATAGACAATTAAGTGGCCATTTGTTTAAGTGTGCCACTTGTCAGAGTCTTGTCAGCCTGTCCACCTTCCTCATTTACTCATCTCTTGGGACATCTGGTCAAAGACTGCAACTCCCAGAGTGCAACACAGGAAGTGAAGGGACAGGCAGTGCTTACATCTCTGAATAAATGTGTTATAAAAGGGACAACAATAGTACCAGGAGCTCCTTCTATTGAGAGCTGAGCTGTTCCTCTGCTATTCAAAGAAACATTGTAATGTTACCCAACATTTCTAAATACTATCTCCTGGTTTTTAAGGAATAATGGTAAGTACCATTATTGAGTATACAATAGATCATAGATTAGTCCCATTGTAGTCAAACCTTCTGGCTGACAGTTATGAGAACCAGGAATCTGTCTTTTGGTGAAGACTTGTATTCAGCCAGTGCACCTCAGTACAGCCAAGCTGGTCGTAGGAGGCCAAATCCATTTTCATTAGGTGAAGCCTGTGCCATACAAATACCACTCTGATTCTGTACTCCCAGATCTCCCTGGAAATAATAATCAGTGAAACATATATATAGTATTTATATATAATATTTTATATAATCCAAGTGAGTACTAGATGCCAAACAAGGTTTCATTCCTCTGCTTGAACTTTAAGAAAATTCTCCTATATAGTAATATTGGGAACAAGATTTAAGAAGTCATATAGGATTGATTCATGAACTTTTATCCTGAGATAGCTCTGAAAATAAGAAGCAAAAAATAATAGGAAGACATCACTTCTACACCATTCCCAACACCAATAAACAAGGAAAGACCACGGTGGCCCATGCTTCCGGTATCCTGGAATGTCAAAGACATCTGCCCAAGATGAGAGCTGAAGGGTGAAACAACCCTACTTCTTCACCTACAGGAGGAATTGAGAGAAAATTGCTAGACCAAAAGTTCGTAAGTATACAAGGAAGGAAGAGGAGTAAAAGAAATGGCCTATCTCTGAAATACATTTGGCGCAAGGAGACAGATTTTGTTTTTCTAGAAGATATTACACTGATGGAACTATAATAAGCTATCTTGAGGAAGAAACGATCTTAGCATATAGCAAAGTCCAAACATAATGGGTGTTTAGTGGAGAGCTATCTAACTGAGTGACTGAACAAGTAGTCCAATTCCAGATACTCTTCCCAAAGCCAATGCTTTTTCAATACTACTGTTCCTTCCCTCTTCTTTCCTCCTCTCCTCTCATGCCTCCATTTCCCTCCCGATGTCCTTTAATTGCAGTGTCTCCTCAATGCTCACCTCCAGAAGGGCTTTCTAGCCTGTTCTGGCTCCCAATCCTATTATAATGGCCTAAGATACTCATATATTATGGCCCCCAGCTTCTCCCCAACCTGCCTCTGTCTTGCCACACCTGCCTCCTTGCCCACTCTGAGTCCAGGGCTTTTGCACTTGCAGTTCACTCTGCCAGGAGCACCGCTACCCCAGTTAGCACAGATTGCTTGCTCGCTTCCTTCATATTTCTGTCCAAATGTCATTATATAGAAGAACAGCAAACCTCCTACACAACTAGCACATGTTACTCATCCACCCCAGCCCTCTCTATCCCTGTTGACATCTTCTTTGAAGCAGTTTTTACCACCATGTTTCTAGTTTTAATTGCCTGTCTCCCTCTATATGAATGTAAGCTCTGTGAGAGTAGGGGCTTTATTCTATTTCACTGTAAGTCAATATTATCAAATAGTGCTCAGTAAAGTTTCTTAAAGTTCTAGAAGTTGAATGAATAAGGTTGGTACTTAATTAATGTTTGCTGAACAAATAAATACATTGTAAATGTGAGCAAACTCCTTGACATCCCATGACAAACTTACTCTGGCTTTAAGCCAAATATCTAAAGAGGAAAAGAAAAAGGGAACAGTACTCTGCCTTGAGA
The DNA here is from genome assembly GCA_030068075.1 of Paguma larvata. Classification (NCBI taxonomy): domain Eukaryota; kingdom Metazoa; phylum Chordata; class Mammalia; order Carnivora; family Viverridae; genus Paguma; species Paguma larvata. The sequence continues at coordinate 23,850,629 of CM057841.1, read as the reverse complement.
TTGCATATTTCTGCCGCATCTGAATGATGCTATTATATGTTAGGTCTCCTTGAGCTATTAAAATGAAAACAGAAAAAAATGATAGAAACAATAGAACTAACCCAAGAGTTGTAATTTCCATGCAAAAATAACTTGAAGGTTACAACAAAATAGATGATGTAGAAGTAGTACTGGAAATTTAAAAATAAGAAAAACTTACTTGAGCTGAAGGGAGACTCAAATCCAGTGATTAAGATTGTTGACTGAGGGGCGCCTGGGCGGCCGACTTCAGCTCAGGTCATGATCTCACGGTCTGTGAGTTCAAGCCCCGCTTCGGGCTCTGTGCTGACGGCTTGGGGCCTGGAGCTTACTTCAAGTTCTGTGTCTCCCTCTCTCTCTACCCTTCCCTTGCTCACGCTCTGTCTCTATGTCTCTCAAAAATAAAATAAAAATGTTAGAAAAAAAAGATCGTTGACTGAGCCCCAGATAAAATGAGTGAAAAAAGGTCAATCCCTTAACCTTGGATGGCAAAGTGTGCCCTTTCCAGGGCCAGCTCTCCATGAAAAGTGGGAGTAACTCTCAATGTGACCTTTGTGAAAAGAAAGGTCTGTGATCAGCCCAGTTTCTGCCAGGCAAACCATAGAGAGGAGGGATGCCGTCAGCTGCATGTGTCAATCAGAACCAAGTGACATTTTTTAGAGTCTCAAGGAAAATGAATATGCCCATAAGCATCTAGACAGGAAAATATCTATCTTGGTCTATTTGAGGTGCCATAACAAAATACCAAAGACTGGGCAGCTTAAACAATAGAAATTTCTCAGTCTGGAGATTGAAAATCTGAGATCAAGGTGAAAACAAGGTGGGTTTCACTCTGAGGCTTCTTCTTGTAGCTCAGTGGCAGCCACCATCTCACCAGGTGCTCACATGACCTCTTCTTTGGGCACATGGGGAGAAAGAGAGTAAGCCCTCTGGTGTCTCTTCTTATAAGGACACTAATCCTATCAGATTGAGGCCCCACTCTTATGATCTCATTTAACATTTATTACTCTCATAGAGGCTGCATCTCCAAATACAGTCACACTGGGAGTTATGGCTTCAATGTAGAAATTTTGGGGCACACAAACATTCAGTCCATAACAACCCATAAGCATCTAGATAGGAAAGAAAAAAAATGGTTTTTAAGGAAAGAGAATCTTTTTGACCTCAGATTCCTCTGCAACATTAAATGCCTGGAGACAATGGAGTCCTGTCTTCTGAAAACAGAGAGAAAAAGAGCAGGCAGTTACATCTGTGCAAAATAGAAATGCAGTTGGTGGAGTGAAAAAAGTTAAGTAAGACAAGTCTATGAAAATCAGGAGAAATAATAAAGATTAAATCAGAAGCTAACAAATTTGGAAGGAGAAACATTAACATTATTTAGTAACTTTGAGAGTTGGCCCTTTGAAGAACCCAATAAAATATAAAACTTTAACAAATCTAATTAAGAGTAAATAGAAATAAAGAAAATTGGAAATAATAAAAGGGGCATAACATATGCTGATAAAAGTAATTATAATTATGACATAATGTTATGCAGTTATATGCTAATAAATTTCATCAGCATGTAAAAATGTAATATTTAGTGAAAATAACAAATTGGAAAAATAGCTCAAGAGAAAATAAAATCTCAGTACACACGCATACTCATGGAAAAAATAGGAAAACTTCTGTCAACGCACTGCCTTGGAAAGTACTTGCATGCTTCATGACTTTACTGGTGAATGTTTTCTGGACTTCATGAACAGATGACTCACATACTACAAAATCTACAGCAGAATATAGCAGAAAATGAAAGGTTATTCGATTTATTTTATGAAGAAATTATATTAACGGAATTTAACAAAAACAGCATGAAAAATTTATTTTCCAGCATTTTCCAAAATATAGTGGTGGGAAGTCCTTTCTTAATATAATGGAAAAATGAGGAATCATATAAAGCAAAGTGGATAAGTGTACTTAAGTTAAAAATGTGAAATTTGGAGGAGTTAAGATGGTGGAGTATTTGAGGACTCTATGCTTGCCAAGTCCTGGAAACACAGCTAGATAAATATCACATCATTCTGAATGCTCAAGAGATCAGTCTGAAAACAGAGGGAACAAACTGCACAACTAGATGAAGAAAAAAGTTCACATCGTGGAAGGGAGATGCAGAGTCATAATTTGGGGGAAGAAAGAATAGGAGGTGCTGTGGAGGGGAGGGAGCCTGGATCAGAGAGAGAGTAGTGCAAAGAGGATCACACCAGAAAAACACTTCCCCCAAACCATTAACTGGGAAAATGAGAGGGCTAATTGTCCCAATATTTTTACAAGCAGCAGAGCTAAAGTCTTAAGTTTTAGAAGTCGATGCATCGTCAGGGTGGAGCCTAGTGGGCCTAGTGGTACTCCTATGGAGAAAGAGGGCAGAAGCCTGGGAGCAGACAGTGTGGTCTGGAATTCTTTGGGTCACACTGGGAGAGACAGTTCCCTTTCTTAGAGTGTATTTGGAAGAGGTGGCACTGCCTCTCAGGAGGCAAAAGAGCCTGTGGGGACCATTCCACTGTGGTGTTCATTAGCATAGAGGCAGAGACACCTGATGAGGGCAGCAAACCTGAATGCCAGATTTTTGCTGCACTTTACTCTAAACTCCAAGCCCCTGTGCATTAGTGCAAGTATGCTTCTGGGACAAACCAGCACCAGTCACAGTGAGGTAAGACCCTCCCCCAGAGAATCAATGTGGATCCACACTGCACCAATTCCCTAAAATTTGGAGTTTTGAAACTCAGCTGGTATATCTGAGATAAATCACAGAAGTGCTGCGCTGCTGGGTGGGCACATGGCCCAGACACAAACAAGGCAAAGGCAGATATCTGAGGGATGCCTTGGCAACACAAGGGGAGACTGTTTGCTCTTCTGCGAGGGCTTTCTGGACAACGGTAGGCATAAACGGCCATCTCCAGGAATGACAGAGTGGGCTGATGCCATTTTTTATTCCCTACCCATCAGCACTGCTGGACCTCAGTGAGCACCCACAGTGGAGTCCTGAGCTGCTTACAGCAAGCCCCACCCCCTTGCACTCTACAGGTACTTCTTTACTAAGGCAAGTTGGCCTGAGAACCAACACAACAGACCCCTCCCCCAGAAGACCAGCACAAATCCCCCACAAGAACCAAGTCCACTGACCGGAGAGTGCTGCAAAACTTCAACTCTAATGGAAATAGGACGTGGCTTCTTTTAACAAGTAGACTAAAACATACCTAGTTAAAACTTGCCACACACTAGACAAGGTTCGAACACTCCACCGTATGCTAGGAGAAACTCTGCAGAGGACTAACCTGAGGGAATGAGCAGCCAAAACACAACAGCAGAGTGCACACAGCCTACACCAGGAACACTTCCTGAAGCACCAGGCCCTGGACAGTATATGATGCCTTGTTCTTTTTTTTTTAATTTTTTAAATGTTTTTTATATTTATTTATTTTTGAGAGAAAGACAGACAGATAGACAGACTGTGAGTAAGGGAAGGAGAGAGAGAGAGAGAGAGAGAGGGAGAGGGAGACACAGAATCTGAAGCAGGCTGCAGGCTCTGTGCTGTAGCACAGAGCCTGATGCAGGGCTCAAAACCATCAACTGCGAGATCATGGCTTGAGCCAAAGTCGGATGCCTAACTGACTGAGCCACCCATGTGCCCCAATATATGATGTCTTCTTAATAAAGTCATTACTCTCAGGAACAGGAAACATAATTGGCTTTCCTAACACAGAGAAAACAAAACCTAGACTGGAGGAATGCATCCCAAAAGAAAGAACAAGTCACAGCCAGGGATCTAATCAAAACAGATATAAGTAATATGCCTGATCTAGAATTTAAAACAACAATCATAAGGATAATAGCTGGGCTTGAGAAAAACATTGAAGACACCAGGGAGTCCCTTATCACAAAGATAAAAGACCTAAAAGCTAGTCAGGCCAAAATAAAAAATGTTATAACCAAGATTCAAAACTGATAGAATGTAATGATCACAAGGATGGAAGAAGCAGAGGAATGAATAACTGATATAAAAAATAAAATTATGGAAAATAATGAAGTTGAAAAGAAGAGGGAAAGAAAAATATTGGATCACAAAGGTAGATGTAAGAAACTCAGCAACTCCATAATCCACAATAACATTGTATCATAGGGGTCCCAGAAGAAGGGCAGTGAAAAGGAGCATAAGATATATTTGAACAAATTTAACAGAAAACTTCCCTAACCTACAGAAGGAAACAGATAGGCAAATCCAGAAGGCACAGAGAACTCCCATTGAAATCAATAAAGGAGCACCTTAGTAGCTCAGTCAAATGTCTGAGGTTTGATTTTTGGCTCAGGTCATGATCTCAGGGTTTGTGAGTTTGAGCCCCATGTCAGGATGTGAGCCATCAGTGCATAGCCTGATGCAGGGCTCTGCACTAACAGCACAGAACTTGGGATTCTCTCTCTTCCCCTCTCTCTGCCTCTCTCTCTCTCTTTCTCAAGATAAATAAAATTGAAAAAAAAAATTGAAAATCAACAAAAGCAAGCCAACACCAAGATATCATAGTAAAATTTGCAAAATACAGAGATAAAGAAAAAATCCTTAAAGCAGCAATGGAAAAGAAATCCCTCCTTACAGGGGATGACAAAGTTAACAGCAGATCTATCCATAGAAACTTGGCAGGCCAGAAGGGAATGGTATTATATATTCAACGTGCTGAATGAGAAAATAGGCAACCAAGAATATTTTATCCAGTAGGACTCTCATTCAGAATATGAGAGAAAGAGCTTCCCAGACAAACAAAATTTAAAAGAGTTGATGACCACTAAACCAAATCTGCAAGAAACATTAAATGGGATTCTTTGAGTAGGAAAGAAAGACCATAAGCAACAGACTACCAAGGAACAGAGAAAATCTCCAGAAACAACAACTTTACAGGTAATACAATGGCACTATTTAATACTATCAACAATCACTGAGTGTAAATGGACTAAATGCTCCAATTAAAAGACATAGGCTATCAGAATAGGTTTTTAAAAAGGACTCAACTATATTCTGCCTACATGAGACTAATTTTAGTCCTAAAGACCCCTGCAGATTGAAAATGAGGGGATGAAAAACCATTTATCATGATAATGGACATCAAAATAAAGCCGTAGTAGCCATACTTATATTAGTCAAACTAGATTTTAAACTGAAGAATATAATAAGAGATGAAGAAAAGCACTATATCATAATTAAGGAGTATATCCATCAAGAAGATCTAATAATTATAAATATTTATACCCCCAACTTTGGAACACCCAAATATACAAATCAATTAATAAAAACATAACTAAACTTATTGATAATAATACAATAGTAGTAGGGAAATTTAAAACCCCACTTATAGCAATGGACTGATCATCAAGGAAAATCAACAAGGAAAAAAACGGTTTTGAAGGATTCACTGTACCAGATAGACTTGACAGATATATTCAGAACATTAAATACTAAAGCAGCAGAATGTACATTATTTTCAAGTGTACATGGAAAATTCTCAAGAATAGATCACACACTGGGTCACAAGTCAGGCCTCAATAAATACAAAAAGACTGAGATTGTACAGTGCATATTTTCTGACCACAACACTATGAAACTTGAAGTCAACTACAAGAAAAAATTTAGAAAGACCACAAATACATAGAGATGAAAGAACACCATACTAAAGAATGAAATCGTTAACCAGGAAATCAAGGAAGACATTTAAAAATACATGGGAGCAGGGGCGCCTGGGTGGCTCAGTTGGTTGAGCATCTGACCTCGGCTCAGGTCATGATCTCATGGTTCGTGAGTTCAAGCCCTGCGTTGGGCTCTGTGCTGATGGCTCAGAGTCTGGAGCCTGCTTTGAATTCTGTGTCTCCCCCTCTCTCTGCCCTTCTCCTGCTTGTGCTCTGTCTCTCTGCCTCTCAAAAATGAATAAATGTTAAAAAAAATTTAAAAATACATGCAAGCAAATGAAAATGAAATCACAACAGTCCAAAACCTCTGAAATGCAGCACAGGCCTATCTCAAGAAGCAAGGAAAGTCTCAAATACACAACCTAACCTTACACCTAAAGGAATTAGAAAAGGAACAACAAATGAAGCCTAAAACCAACAGAAGAAGGGAAATAATAAAGACTAGAGTAGAAATAAATGATATAGAAAAAAAAACCCAGTAGACATATCAATGAACCTAGAGGCTGGTTCTTTTGAAGAAACCCATAAACTCTTAGTAAGACTTATCAAAAAGAAAAGAGAAAGGATCCAAATAAAATCACAAATGACAGAAGAGAGATCGCAACCAACAACTCAAAAATACAATTATAAGAGAATATTATGAAAAATTATATGCCAACGAATTGGGCAATCTGGACAAAATGGACAAATTCCTAGAAACTCACAAACTCAAAACTGAAACAGTACAAAATAGAAAATGTGAACCAGCAAGGAAATTGAATCAGTAATCAAAAATCTCCCAGGAAACAGAAGTCCAGGGCTACACGGCTTCCCAGGGGAATTCTACCAACCATTTAAAGAAGAGTTAATACCTATTCTTCTCAAACTGTGAAAAAAAAATGAAATGGAAGGAAAGCTTCCAAACTCATTCCATGAGGCCAGCATTACCTTGATTCAAAATTCAAAGACCCTAGTAAGAAGGAGAGTTACAGACCAATATCTCTGATGAACATGGACATAAAAATTCTCAACAAGATTCTAGCAAATTAAATCCAACAGCAAATTAAATGATTTATTCACCACAATCAAGTGAAATGTATTCCTGGGTTGCAGGAGATGAAAACTACCTACATGATATACCAAAATAATAAAAGAAAGGATAAGAACCATATGCTCTTTTCAATTCATGCAGAAAAGAAAAAAACATGACACAATACAGCATTCATTCTCAATGAAAACTCTAAACAAAATAGGGATAGAGGGAATGTATCTCAAAATCATAAAGGCCACATAACAAACAACCAGAGCTAATATCATTCTCAATGGGGAAAAACTAAGAGATTTTCTTGAATGGTCAGGAATAAGACAGGGATGTCCACTCTCTTTGTTATTTAGTACTGGAAGTGCTAGCCTCAGCAATCAATCAACAAAAAAATAAATAAACAAATAAATAAAAGGCAACCAAATTGGCAAGGAAGAAATACAACCTTCACTGTTTGCAAACAACATGATACTCTATGTAGAAAACCTGAAAGATCTCACCGAAAAGTGCTAAAACTGTTACACGAATTCAGTAAAGTCACAGGATACAAAATCAATGTACGGAAATCTGTTGCATTTCTATACACCAATAATGAAGCAGCAGAGAGAGAAATCGAGGAATTGATCCCACTTATAATTGAATCAAAACCATAAGATAGCTAGAAATAAAGCTAACCAAAGAGGTAAAAAGATCTATACTATGAAAACTATAAAACACTTATAAGAGAAATTAAAGATGGTATAAAAAATGAAAAAAAATCACTTCACGCTTATGGACTGGAAGAACCTTGTTAAAATGCCTACACTGCCCAAAGCAATTTACATGTTTAATATACTCTCTATCAAAACACCACCAGTTTTTTTCACAGAGCTACAACAAATAATCCTAAAATTTGTATGGAACTACAAAAGACCCCAAATAGTTAAAGCAATATTGAAAAAGAAAAGCAAAGCTGGATGCATCAAAATTTCAGCTATATTCAAAGCTATGTATTCCAGCTGTATTACAAAGCTGTAGTTATTAGGATAGTGTGGTACTAGCACAAAAACAGACTACATAGATCAATGGAACAGAATAGAAACCCAGAAATGGTATCACGATTATATGGTCAACTAAGCTTTGACAAAGCAGGAAAGAATACCCAATAGAAAAGACAATCTCTTCAACAAATGGTATTGGGAAAAATGAGACAGTAACATGTGGAGGAATGAAACTGGACCACTTTCTTACATCATACACAAAAATAAATTCAAAATGGATGAAAGATGTAAACGTGAGACAAGAAACCATCAAAATCCTAGATGGGAACACAAGCAGTAACCTCTTTGACATAAGCCATAGCAATTTCTTACTAGACACATCACCAGAGGCAAGGGAAGCAAAAGCAAAAATTAACTATTAGAACTTCATCAAGATAAAAATCTTCTGCACAGTGAAGGAAACAATCAATGATACTAAAAAGCAACCTACAGAATGGCAGAAGATATTTGCAAAAGACACATCTGGTAAAGGTTTACTATCCAAAACCTATAAAGAACTTATCAAACTCAACCTCCCTAAAATAATCCAGTTAAGAAAGACATAAATAGACATTTTTTCAAAGAAGACATCCAGATGGTTAACAGACACATGAAAAGATGCTCAACATCACTCATCATCAGGGAAATACAAATCAACACCATGATGAGATACCACTTCGTACCTGTCAGAGTGGCTCAAATTAACAACACAGGAAACAACAGATGTTGGTGAGGATCTAGAGAAATGGGAACACTCTTATACTGTTGGTACGAATGCAAACTGGTTGCAGCCACTCTGGAAAACAGCATGAAGGTTCTTCAAAAAGTTAAACATAGAACTATCCTATAACTATCGTATAACCCAGCAAATGCACCACTAGGTATTAACCCGAAGGATACAAAAATACTAATTCAAAGGTGCACATGCACCCCAATATTTATAACAGCATTATCAACAACAACCAAATTATGGAAAGAGCCCAGATGTCCATCTACTCATGAATGGATAAAGAAAATGTGGGGTGTGTGTGTGTGTGTGTGTAGAATGAAATCTTGCCATAGCCAGGATTTGGATGGAGCTAGAGTGTATTATGCTAAGCAAAATAAGTTAGCCAGAGAAAGACACATATATAATTTCATCCATATGTGGAATTTAAGAAACAAAGCAGATGAGAAAAGGGAAGGAAAAAAACAGAGAGAGGAAGACGAACTATGAGAGACTGTTAACTACAGAGAACAAGCTGAGGGTTGATGGAGGGAAGACAGTAGGTGATGGGTTAAGTGGGTGATGGATATTAAAGAGGGCACTTGTGCTCTGCAGTGGGTGTTATATATGAGTGATGAATCACTAAATTATACTCCTGAATCCAATATTATATTATATGTTAACTAACTAGAATTTAAATAAAAACTTAAAACAAAAAAATGTGAAATTTATCAGAAAACACCATAGTAAAATTAGAAGGGAAATATCAGAGGCGCGGGTTGCCTGGGTGGCTCAGTCCGTTAAGCGTCCGACTTCGGCTCAGGTCATGATCTCGCCGTTCCTGAGTTCGAGCCCCGCGTCGGTCTCTGTGCCGACAGCTCAGAGCCTGGAGCATGTTTCAGATTCTGTGTCTCCCTCTCTGTCTGTGCCCCTCCCCTGCTCATGCTCTGTCTGTTTCTCTCTCTCTCTCTCAAAAATAAATAAACTTTAAAAAATTTTTTAAAAAGTACTTAAAAAAAACCCCAAAACCAAAAAATATATATAACCATAATAGGAAAGGCACATTATGAGATAACCCATATGAAAAACACAAATAAGCATCAAGTATAGGATTTTTTTAAAATGGCAAGAACTGCAACTTAAAATCAGGATGTCCTATTTTTCGCCTTTTAAATTGGCAAAGATATAATGGTTCTTTGCTGTGGGCAAAGCCATGCACTGATAATGGAAATATAAATTGATGCGTCATTTTTGGAGAACTACCTGACAACTTTTAGTAAGAGTTTTAAATGTGTCCATGCCCTCTTTGATCTAGTAATTTTACTGTTAAATAAATAATAAAAATAAATAGAGAATGTCTGTCCTTCCCTAGCACAGCTTTGGGTCTTCCTTCTAACTCATGGGTCTTCCCATCCTCCTTCTGATTCCTCTTCCTCTACCTGATCTCTAAATGCTGGGGAACTGAGGATCCCTAGCACTACTTTTTTGTTTCTTTATCCTAAGGGATCTATTACTGTCCCATAGTTTTAAAAGCCATCTATACCCTGATGACTTCCAACTGTATGTATCCAGTCTCTGCTTCTCTGAGCTCTAGGCCTATTTATCTGACTACCTACTAATCTTCCTACTTGAATATTTAATAAGCATCTCCAACTTAACAGGTTCTGAGAATCAAACTCTTGGTCCCCTTCCCCAACCTGTCTCTCCCATGTCTTAACTTTTCAGTAAATGGTATCCCCCTTTACCCAATTGTTTAGACCAAAGGGCTACAGCCAATCACTGAGTCCTCTTGTGTACACTCCCTTCCAGGTAAATCATGAGTACAGCCTTATGTCCCCAATCTTCATGGAAGAACTTCTCCAAGCTCCCACCTGGGCTCTCTGCATCCACTCCAGCCAGGCCTCCCCAGCCATACCACTATTTCTGCAGCCACAGTGAGTTACACATCAGATCACATGACGCCTAAGCTTCCTCCACACTTAGAATGAAATCTGAATTCATTTAGAAATCTGGCCATGTGTAGCCAGATGGATGGAACTGGAGGGTATTATGTTAAGTGAAATAAGTCAGTCAGAAAAAGACAGATACCATATGTTTCCACGAATAGGTGGACTTTGTGAGACTAAGCAAAAACCAGGGAGAGGGGGAGAGGGGAAAGGAAAAAAAGACACAGAGAGGGAGGGAGATAAAACATAAGAGACTCTCAAAGACTAAGAAAAAAACTGAGGGTAAGGGGGGATGAGGGAGGGGGGAGAGGGGGTGATGGGCATTAAAAAGGGCACATGTTGGGATGAACACTGGGTGTTATATGTAAACCAATTTGAAAATAAACTATTATAAAAAAAATCTGAATTCATTTAATTGGCCTACGAGAACTTCATTATGCGATCTCCACTCACTTTACCAAGCTTCTGCCATACCATGTTCTCACTCACTCATTCTCTCCAACTACACTGTCCTATCGTCATATCCTTTCAATAGCCCAAATCTTTTCCCATCTTAGGGCATTTGCACTTGCCTAGAATAATCCTCCCCAAGATTTAGCAAGAACATTCTTGGCTCCTAGGTCCAAAGTGATTCTCCACTCTCCTCCTATTTCCATCGCCCTCTAGTCCCTACCTTATTTTAGTTTTCTTTGTAACACTAACCACAACCTAGAATTGCTTATCTTATGTATTACTTCTTTATTGTCTGTCTCAACTCCCTCAGTATGGATCACCTCCAACCATATTGTCCTCACTGCGGGGCTCCAGTGCCTGACATTAATAGGCAGAAAATACCAGTTGAATGAAATCAACAGTACTAAAAAACAAAACCTACACTAATGTCCAAAAACAGCACATTTCTTAAATATGGAAATCACCACAAAATCATTAAAAACATGTTTTCAGAAAAAGGTTGAAGAGAAGTTTCACTGCTATACAGATACTGTAAAGTGAAAAACCAAAAACCAGATGCAAAATTATGTATTTTGGTGACTTCAAGTTTGTTAAATTCTCTGTCCGGCAAGGTATTTAAAAGTAAAGAAATGCAGTAAAATGGTAACACTGGTTACATCTGTGCAGTAGAATAACATTACTTTTTATATTATTCTTAACACTTGAATTTTTCAAATCTTATCAAAAGAAACTTCTGTTGACTTAAAAAATATTTTTTAATATTTATTTATTTTTAAGACAGAGACAGAGCACGAGCAGGAGAGGGGCAGAGAGAGAGGGAGACAGAATCTGAAACAGGCTCCAACCTTTGAGCTGTCAGCATAGAGCCCGTCGCGGGGCTCGAACCCACAAACTTCGGGATCATGACCTGAGCTGAAGTCAGACGCTCAACCGACTGAGCCACCCAGGTGCCCCCTCCTTTTTAAAAAAAAACTTTAAAAAAAATTTTTTTTATTACATACTATGAAGTGAGAAAGAAAAAGATTCCTTTCCAGAAATGTGTTTTAGGCAAGGAGTGATCTAAACTGCTGCCTAATGCCCAGGGCACCATGGTAATTGGCCACTGACTATCTGGATCTGACCAGAAGGGAGGTGGGTGGGTGGGTAGGAAGCACTCTAGGGCTGGGGCCTAGGCATGGTGTCTGACCAAGAGACCTAGAGGGAGAGAAGCAGGAGTAGCTGTCCAGCATTCTCACTATGGATCACAGCTTTTAAAGACTAGATTGTATTTTCAAATCACTGAACTAGGACAGGAAATACATCGTGGGTACTTGACAAATGAGTGTGTGAATAGATCTGTGAATGAAAGAATGAAAGACTAAAGAATGATTTTACTCTAGCCTGTAATCAAGAACAATCCAGAAAACAAGCAGTAGCAGAAAGCAGCAAATGCACCCTGCACCCCTTCCCAGTGAGAGTTGACCTCGGCCCTGAGCAACTGGCATTTACACAAATGCTGCCTTATCCACTGTGAACGGAGGGGCAACAAATGACTCTGACCTTTACTGAAAGGTTAAAACTGCATGAGCCTAGATCTGGAAACACAGAGGCCTTTTGTGTCAGGGAGGCCCCTTCAGGAGCAGGGTGGGGAGGATGAGGGGAAAAAGGAGGAGAGGGAGAAAAAGGGAGGAAGAAGGAGCAGGAGAGGAAGAGCTGGGGAAAGGAAGCCTAGGGGAGAGAAGGAGGGGCGGGCAGGAGGAGGAGATGAAAGAAGGATGGATTTGGAGACGGGGGCTGGAGCCTTGTGACATGGTATCTCCCATCCCACTTTGCAGACGAGGCTATTCATGTACACGCTACACGAAGAGTCACATGAGACACAGCCAGGGTCTGAACTGACAAGCCCAAAGGTGTAAAAGAAAATGGGATGAGGCATCTGTTGGGGACAGGAAAAGCCTATGAAAGTAAAGCTTCCAAAACTTCTGACAGGGCAGGGCCAGGAGAGTGGTGATCAAACGGCATATGGTATGCAGCTGTGCAGCCCTACAGTCCTCGGGTATTTATCTGTGAATGCATGGGTGAAGCTTTTGGTTTCTAGATCCTGCCCATGCATTGCCACAGAAACTTGCCATTTGGAAGATACTCTGTCACATATCTAAATGTCATTATCCCAAAATACCAAGCTAGCCAGACAGGACTTTGGAAAGTACCAGAACAGTTAAGCTTGCTGTTTTGATGAAACACTGTTTAACAGAAAAACAAGCCTCCTTCAGTAGTATGTACAGAACAAATGAATAGGATTCATGAATACGCATCAAGTTCTCTTTCTAGAGACAGTTGGCACAGCAGTTATTGGAGAATAGGCAAATAGGAAGGGCGCTTATCTCCAATGTCTTTCTGCCTCCGTGCAGGAAGTTTATGGAAGGCTAGGATCATTTCCTGTATCTCCAGGACCTGGTCCTTAGCACTAGGGAGGCCCACAGGTACCCTCTGGTCTCTACCGTGTTCCTTAACCTATCTCACCTTGCTCACAATAGAAAACAGAACCCAGAGAGGAGAAGTGACTTGCCCAAGATTACACAGCAGTTGCTGCAGGCCCAAGCCCTCTGCTACCAGGCCAGTTGGCTCCCACATTGAAGGCCCCTGGGAGGACACCAAAGTAGACCAGAATCTGAGCAGGAGCAAGCCTGAGTGAGTAGGCATAGGTGAGTAGGCATTCAGAAGCCGTATAGGGAAAATCTCTCTAGCTCTCCCTGGAAATGGTAGCCACAGTGCAGAGTCAGGCAGAGAACCCCACAGGGAGAACTTTGATGGGGCTTCCATTTGGCACCTGGCTCTGCCCCTTTGAAGTCCAGCTCCTTCAGGGTATCTGCAATTTTTTCCATGGAAAAGGTAAGGTCTGACCGACACACGCACACTAAGGTACAAGTGTGTGTCATTCTTCCCAGGTTAAGACTTTTGAGCAGAGGAGCCCGGAGATGTAAAGGGACAAAGCAGGAATAATGGGATTAGGACCAAGTGTTCCACAGACCACCCAAAGTGCACCATCAGCCCATCAGAGAATGATCCTGCCCAAAACTCCGAGAGGCCATGGTGACAAACAGCCCCCAATCTGACTCTTTACAAACCTCCATATCTCAGTCAAAAGGAGTGAGGCAGGAGGACCCCAAGTCCAAGTGGGCAGGCAGACATTTTCCAAAGAAGTTCAGGCAATGCTCAGACAGTGGGATCCAGTGGATGTCAGCATCTACTGCCTTGTGTTCTGAAGTCTGTGCAGAGTGCTGGGCAGGGCTGGTTCGGGTATCAGGTACTCACTTGTCATGCTTCTCACGTTGAAGAGGCAGGGGAGAGTGGTTCCTTTGAAGGGCTGGACAGATATGAGGTTGCTAGAAGCAGCAAACCCCATTTCATTCTTCTTTTGAAGGGGTCTGAGATAGATGACTGGCTGAAACGCTGAGTCGTGCTGAGCACAAGGGCCACTCTTGCAGAGTGTGCTGTGAAGTGGAAATCCAAGCTCACTTTGCTGGAGCAAATGGCTTTCTGTAAGCCCAAAGCTGGGAGAAGCCACCTGGAGTTTACTGGCATTTAGGAGCCAGAGTGGACATGTGACTGACACTTATGTAAACCTGTTTGCCACCAGGACACCCACAGACCTAGGTGTGGACCACTAGGCCTACCTTTTGGACAATTTGTCAGCTCTCTGAACCTCAGTTTTCTCTTCTGTGAAATGGAAGTTATAAATATCTACATTACAAGGTGGTTGAAGGGATTGAATGTGATAATGACACAAACTGTCTTGGAGTACATTCTATAAATGGGCGGCACTCAACATACAAAGATAAAAAACACTCAAGCAACTCAGAAACTTGTGGAGAAGACATCTCCAGATAAACATCATAAAACAAGATGTAGGCCAGAGTGGTGGGATCATTAAGGAGAGGTGAAAAGGAGTGGAAGGGAGCTCTCCAAAGGAGGTGGCTTTTTCACAGCCCTCAAGGATAAGTAAGATTTCCATGAGGACAAATGGAAAAAACATTTCAGACCTAGGGAGCATCATGGGCCCTCAAATTGTAGCCTCTTACTTATGTGACTGACTTACATCACATTTGGTTCTGCAGAGCTTCAACTGGGGCACAAGACCAAGTAAGATAGACAAAATAATCATCCCAACACAGAGCTGGAAATGCCATCACAGAGGCCTTGAAGCCTGTCTAAGAAGGCCTGAGGTTTCTTGAGCAGGCGACCCTTAAGATGAAAGATAGACAAAATGTAGGTGTCAGTTACGTGAGGGTATGAAAATGTGGAAATGGAAGTAGTCAAATGTCAAAGTGAGTTGAAAAATACATTGAATCTTCCTACCCAAGAGCTCCGTGTAGGGCTGGACAGGAAGCAGCAGCCCAGTAAGTGGGTGGCTCCTGACTTTCTCTGGACACCCACATGCCATGGATATGAAGAACTCCTTGGTTATCAGTATTGTGCCTGTAGTTCCTAAGAGCCCTGGGAGCATCCCCCAGCCACAGCAATTTTTCCCTAGCAGACTCTCTTGAAAACCCCCCAAGAAAATTACATCTATTTCTATTTTAATTCTCCTTTATATGATTTTATCTGAAATGAATTAGTCCTTTCCTTCTGAAATAGAGAAGAAAATGGCCTCAGGACAGTGTGAGTGTATGCCCCCTGGAGGTGTGGTGCAGGGACTCCACCCTAGGACCAAGGGCCTTGCTTGGCCATATGCATGGTGATTTAGGGACTAGCTGATGGAGTCTGACAGAGTGCAGTACCCCGGAGAACCATAGGACATGTGCCCATAGTGATTACGGCAGAGCTCGCTGCTGTTGGCTAACTTGAAGGACACACAAGACAACACTTCCTAAACTTTAATATACCTACAAGTCACTTGGTATTTTGCCAAGATGCAGATTCTTATTCAATAGATCTAATGTGGGCCCAAGGTTCTGCTCTTCTAACAAGATCCCATGTGATGCTAGAGATGCTCAGTCATGTAGAAGTTACTGAGCCAAGTGTTAGATTTCACTCTCTGCATATATAGCTGGGAGAAAAATAGGCAAAGACCCTTGCTTTCCAGGAGTTCCTCTTAGATTTGAGGAAGACAACAACAAACAAACAAATAAGTCAACAAGACGACATCACAGAATAAGTTCCTTGGAGGAAAAAACAAAACAGGGAGAGTGACTGAGAAGGACTTAGGTGAAAATAGTGGAGGTACTTAAGGCTGGTTAATAAGGGAAGGCTGCCCAAAAGGGGCAAATAAAAAAAGGAGAGGAAGCCCCCTGGTCAGAGAGCATGACAGCAGAGAGATAGCAAGTGCAAGGGCCCTGCTCTGTGCACAAGCTGAGGTCACTCAAGGAGCATAAACCTGGATTCCACCCTGCCTCCTTGGCTGTGGGCTTCTGTTAGTGGAGTTAAACTATCAAAGCCCCTGACCTGCCAGGGCTTAGAACTCAACACTTTTCAAGGGTCCTTGGGAAATCATACCTGAAAAGTAAAGTAAAGTAAAAGTAAAGTAAAATCTTTAATTGCAGTTCCATTTTTTTACTGGTCTTAGAGATCCAGGATCACTTTTTTTTTTAATTTTTTTTTTAGCGTTTATTTATTTTTGAGAGACATAGAGACAGAGCGTGAGCAGAGGAGGGGCAGAGACAGAGGAAGACACAGAATCCGAAGCAGGTTCCAGGCTCTGAGCTGTCAGCACCGAGCCCGACACGGGGCTCGAACTCACAGACCATGAGATCATGCCCTGAGTTGAAGTCGGCCGCTTAACCGACTGAGCCACCCAGGTGCCCCCAGGATCATTTTTTTAAGGGAGTTGGGAGGAGGGAGGGCTTGGCAATGACTCAGTGACAAAGAATGGCTGAAATACAGTCTGATCCAATTAGGAAAATTGGATATATGTAAACTTCATAAAACCCTAGAGAAATTAGTCTGGGAACTAATTCATGTTGAAAAGTGATACCTATTGATATGGGGCTGGAAGAACATGGCCCATGGACCCTGATGTCAATTGGTGAGAATTAGATTGAGGAAAGATGCTGATATATATAAGATGGCTCAGAGCAAAGGATGATGACCAATAAGCCAAACCTGTGATACAGCTGCCCAATTTTTTACTTACTCTGCTGTCTTGGGTTCTTCCTCCCAGTCACCCTAATGACATTCTCCAGCCCAGTGTTTTATCACCTTTCACCAGGTATGCAGTTGGTATGAAGTCTGGAGTCTGTTTGGAGTTTTGCCACCTCTTGCTTCTTGCAGGCTTTCCCTGACACATCTGTGACACACCACATACACTTGTGGACCACTTTTTGTTTTGACTACTATACCAAAGTATGACCTGACAGCTCCCAGACTCAGTTGTACTGGGCATTTTTCTCTTAGCTTGAGAGCTTCTCTGTCACCATTGCACAGGGCTTTTGCAAGAACCTATTTGGCCATTCTGCTGCACATACAATCTGAAGTGTGAGGGAGCTGGCACCTGGAGATAGCCCTTGACCAGTGGGGGATGGAGCTAGTGGACACATATGCCTCTCTTCTGCCCTTTGGGCATGAAATTCTGAGCTGAATTCTACATGGCTCCCTAAAGGATCCCAGCAGGACTGAGCCTAATTAATGGTAATCAACTCAGGAAGGCACCCTATATTGACTTTCCTTCCTTTTTCTACTCTTCTCAGTGCCCCACTTCTGTTCCCTGAAATCACTTACAAAAACCAACTTCCTGCACACAATCCCTTGTCCTAGACTCTGCTTTCTGGAAGGAATCAAAACTCGAAGACAGAAAGACCTGCCCACCAACAGTAACCTAGCCTTGTCTCATATAATTCTACCCTACTCATGGCAAGACTGGAATTTTACTGTCCTGTCTCCTTCGTGGGTGGTCACAGGCAGGGGGATGAGTTAGCTCATGAACTGGGCCGTCTTCCTCACCTGTATCTGGAAGTTAACATGTTAGGTCCCCCGGATGGATCTTCCAAGTAGAGAAATATATCCTGAGCTGCAGATACATGATAGTCTCTCTGAGGTCTCTTCTCAGAACTTCGGAATTTGGAAATCACACTCCCCAAATGCTCAACCACAAAACCTTGGTGATCTTGCTACAGGCCTTCCCAAGACCTCTCTCACATGGTGTCAAAGGCAAGGGTGTGTGTTCTCCTAGCATCTCCCATTCCCCAAACACCCTCTGACCTGCTTCTGAGAAGAATGAATATAGAGGCCATACGTGCCAAAAGAAATAAAAATAAGGCAATGACCTCAGAGAACTGGTTGAGTCAGGGATGAGGCAGAGAAAACACAAGATAAGCCTAAAGTATCTTGTAGGACTAGAAAGCAAGATGTGTTAAAAACAAACAAAAAAAGAACAGCAAAAACAAGTGTGTGTGTGTGTGTGTGTTTCAAAGCACTCAGAAGCCAAATCATAAGAGCTCCAAATGGCCAATATTGGAACAACTTGAGCAAAATAAATAACTATAGTATTGAATTATAACCCAAAGAATAATATAAATATCCATGAGATCATACTGATTAAACAAGTCACTGAGTAAATCAGTAAATGAGGGAAAAGCAGCCGTTCTTTCCTACAGAAGAATTCCAATTAAAAATATAGAAGGAATGAGAGAAATAGAAAATCATCAATAGTACACCAGAGTAATAATTACCATAGCCAAGATCTACTGATGGATATTAAAATGAATGGATGAAAATTTAAACAGAAACAAGGTATTTATATAGTCTCCAAATATCGACCCTCAAATACTTAGTAATTTCAAAGAAAGCAAATTTACAGCACAGAATCCTGGTATATACCATCTTAGTGATGTGGTGAAAAAATAAGCAGTAATAGACATCACCTTTATGAACCCGCAGTGCGAAGCACTGAGAAGGGCACACACATTTCCACGGGATCCTCCTCAATAAATCATAATCTAAGTCTAGTAAGTAGAAAGCATCAGACAAACCCAAACTGGAGTGACTTTCTACAAAATAACTTACTTGTCTACTTCAAAACTTTCAAAGCCAAGAAAGACAAGGAAAGAATGAATAAATGCCACAGATTGAAGGAGACTGAGGGGAGATGATGCCTAAATGAAGTGCGAGATCCTATTTGGGTGTTGGAACAGAAGAAGATTGTCAGAAGAAAAACTGGTGAAATCTGAATAAATCATGTACTTTGGTTACTAGTAAGTACTGCACCCAGGTTAGCATCTTGGTTTTGATGGTCTATGGCCATGTAAAGAGTTACCCCAAAGAGGAGCTGGGTGAGGGATCTAGAGAAACTCCATGCACTCCTTGCCCCACATGCTGAATTGAGTTCCACAGTATCTCTGGAGGTTTCCTTTCTTCCTCCAGTGTTTTCTTCCTATTTGGGACAGACACTGCAGACAGCAAAGTGAGTGGTTAGGAGTTCTACTTCTATGTGCCCTCAAGATCCAAGGGCAGAGGCACCTTGGGTGGCTCAGTCGGTTAAGCATTCGACTTCAGCTCAAGTCATGATCTTGCCCTTCCCAAGTTCGAGCCCTATGTCAGGCTCTGTGCTGACAGCTCAGAGTCTGGAGCCTCTTTCAGATTCTGTGTCTCCCTCTCTCTCTGTCCCTCCCCTGCTTGCGCTCTGTCTCTCTCTAAAAAACAAATAAACATTAAAAAAAAAAAAAAAGGATCCAAGGTCAAAAGCTACTAAACCAGCCCCTGTGACCAGCAGCCTTTGTGGCCAACCTCCCAAATTAAAACTGAGGCTAACATGGACTCACAACACACAGAGTTTCCTTGGTAGCATTTTAGGGTATAAGGCATATGTGCCAGAGCCCAGAATTGGAAGCTGGCAAGACCTAGGCAGCATCAATAGCACCAAAACCTCTGACACCTTGTGGGCTGTCACCTACATGAGGGTCCCTCATCTGCTAGAAAGCAAAGTCATTATTGTGACAAATCTGTCTTCTGCCTGTGCTGCTTTGCTGACCATATGGTTTGAGGAGGAAGCATGTAATCTCTCCTTCCAGCCCAGGCAGTCTTACTGCAGGTACAGGACTGGGTAACAGCAACAGCTGGCCCCTTCCAGGCAGAGCCATGTGCATGCTGACTAGGAGGCCAGAGGGAGTATGCTGGAGAAGAAAGTTGGCAGGTGGGCTTTTCTTAGTCCATCAGTGCCCAGAAAGCCACACTCCTCCCTGACACCCTGCAGCCAGGGCCTCTCCAGAGCATGGGTTTGTTGGGGAGAAGGTTCTCCTTGGTCGTGTAATTTGTACCTGACATTTAAGGTTTCCTCAGTCCTTGGTGAGCACCAAGAGACTTTCTTATAAGTACATTACTTGAATCAAAAGGGGGAAAAAAGAAGAGTTCCTAAACAAACATGGGTGTGAAGATTTAGCTGTAAGTTGATTCACAATTAGAAAATAAATAACTAAAAAGGCACTGGTATCATAATGTATAACACACACTTGTTGGCTGCCCAGTATCCATTTTCCATGTTCAGAAAATAGGACTGGAATTCAAAGATAATTCTGGGTACATGTGGTTGATTGGTTTTAGAAAGATAAAGAGAGTGTGAGTGGGGGAGAGGGACAGAGATGGAGAGAGAGAGAGGATCCCAAACAGGCTCCATGCTCAGTATGGAGGCCAACGTGGGGCACCCAGGCATCCCTCATTTCCATGAGATTTAAAAAACCACCCTTGATTACAGGGATCCCCAATGGCTATCACTTCTTAATTAACAGATGAGCATGTGACCCAAGTTTGTCTAGTAAGAGGAAATCCAGGACTTTTCTCCAGAAATGGTGGGACATAGTCCCTTTTTCACTGACATTTGTGCCAAGGGATTTGAGACCATCAAAATAATCTTGCAGGCATAAAGAGAGCTGATGTGAAGATGAGTTGACCCTATGAGAGAATCTTGGGGAATTTTGAATCTCTAGATAAACTACACCTAAAGCCAACTCAACTTCTAGATTTATTATATACATTAGTTTGATTTTTTAGGCCAGTTTAGGTTGGGTTTTCTGTTTCTTGTGACTGAATGAACTGTCAATCTATACAGTGGACTGTAATGTAGTTTCCCTACTGATTATTACTGAATGGTAAAATCTTGATGTTGTTTTATGACTTCCTTTTCATGCTCTAAATTCCCTGGTTTCTCTCTAATAGGCGTGAATTACATTTTAGAATGAGAAATAAAGGGATTTCTAACTTTTAAATGGTATTATTTAAAAAAATAAATGATACTATTTATCTTCTATTCTATAGTGTCCTTCAAGCCTAAGAGAAGTTTCCACCTGTATATTTTAGTAGCTTTAATCTGTATGAATCCTGCCTGCCAGGGCCCAGCACACCTTTCTCTGGAAATTATAGCTTTATGTATTAATCATGCTTTTTTGTTTTCTGCATTTCTGATGTTTTGACATCTGGGGCCTTGTGGACCCTGAAGAGACTGCCCCTTCCAAGCCTAGCCAATTCTTAGAGATAATAAATTAGGGCAGCTTTCATATGCAAACTAACCAATCTAGAGACCATATGCCCCTACTTCCTCCTTTATCAGGCTGTCCCACTCTGGGCCACTATCCCTGCCCTCATCACCAGAGTCAGACACCAGACAACTAGAGACAGCCCCTATGTCCCACAGCTCCCTGAAATTATTCATAGCTACCAATCCTAAATCTGCTTACACTGCCTTGCCTTTTCTGTGGAAACCAAAATAAAGGCTCCTGCCTGTGTTTTTCCCTTCACTTACTCTACCTCATGATCCACTCTGGTGCCTCCCTGGGAGGCCCTGTGTGGCATGGAGTACCGACCGCCTCCTCCTGGGAACTATAACAAGTCATCTTTTCAATGGCAATCATCTCCTGATCTGTTGGCCTCATTCTACCTAAATAATAATAAAACATTTTAAAATGACTTGCTCACCCGTTATTTGCCACACACTCAACAGGGTACTCAGACAAATCCAATAAATTGTTAGTGGCACATGGTTACATGTTCAACCATGGATGTTCTTTTGAAACCTCAGCTGCAGGGGAAATCACAGAGCTACTTAGGTTCTTCCTCTACTTTTTTCTAACTAGTATTATACTAAGCAAACAACAGGAACTTAACCAACACACACTGGTTGTTTGATGAAGCACACTGATCAGGGTATGCAAAAGCCATAATCACTTTATACTAATGGCTAGGAGGGATCTTCAGAGCTCTGATATCAGAATTTACAGAATACTTCTCCCAGGAGACATTATGAAGTGGAGAGGTCTTCAGGCAGAGCATTGGACACTTGAAAAGGGACACCAAGTATACACAGGGACAGTTAGTATTGAGGGGTATGTGAAGGTCGCTGACAAGGTCCGTGGCTGCATCTTATGCCAAGATTTCTGTGGTCAAAGGAGGTAAGAACAGTCCCCTCCCCCAACCTTCTACATCCCTTCTTAGTCAGTGCTTACTAGTATAGTAAAGATTCTGAGAAGCCCTGAAGTAAAGAAATATGTTTATCTCAACTTTCCCAAATTTCTTTGAACTTCTTTTGAAATAAAACAGTTTGGGAATTGCTATTTTAGAGCAAGATTTGGGAACCAAGATCCATGGGCCAAATGTGGTGGCCGCCTATTTGTGTAAGTAATTTCACTGGAGCACAGATACACCGATCACTTACTGGCTGTCTGTGGCAGTCTTTGTATTGCAACACCTAAGTTGAATAGTTGTGACAGAGACCATACAGCTCACAAGCCCAAAGCATTTATGATCTGGCCCTTGGCAGAAAAGGTTGACAGAGCCCTGTTCTAGTTCAACCCCACCCTTTCCATTCTACAGACTGTGAAACTGATGGAGAAGGAAAGTGTCTTGCCTAAGGCCAGTGAACATACCATGGTGATGCTCCTGATTCTTATGCTCTTTCTTTCCAGGAGCCCCTTGCACTTCTCACAGTTCTGCCTCAGAGTCTCCCTTTATCTCCCTGTCACTATTCTCTTGGCTTGCTAATGTGAGTGATGGTGGATTCTCTCAATGCCGTCCTTGTATTTCTAATTAGGCTCCCCTATATGCCACTGGTCCACCCACTTATCAAGGCTTTCAGGTGGGCCAGGCCCACTTTAGACATGGAGATATCACAGGTTGGTTCTGTCTTGTTTGAAATCTTGTCAAGCAAAGAAGTTGTTTTGTTTTTATTTTTGTTTTTTTTTAAGTGTGTATTGTCTATGCTGAGTGTTTTGGAGACAATGATACAAGTAAGAGAGAGGCTGGGGAGGCTGTTTGGGATTGGATGGTCATAAGGGCCCTCTGCAAGGAGTAACATTCTAGCTAAGATATGAATTGCGAAGCCAAGACACTGTAAAGAAGACCTGAGGGGAAAGTATCCCAGGTGGAAGAAGGGCAAGTTCAATGGCTTAGGATAGGAGCATGCTATGGCCAGAGCCTGATGGGAGAGGAAGGCAGTAGCATTGGAGGCAGAGACCAGATTAGGGTATGGACTTGCAGGACATGATCAGGAATTTGATCTTATTCCAAGCAAGATGAGAAGTTTGTGACTCTGGGAGACAATTCCCAGGAAACAAGTTCTGAAATCCTGATCTAGGTATGAGCTTCTCCATGGACACTTCTGTCAACAAAGGCCTAGATTATACAGGAATCCGTATGTCCCAGTGTGCCAGGTCAGTCCCAGTATGCACATATCGCCCTGGCATTGATGACTAAGAGTGCCACCTTCCACTCCTAACAGTGTTTCCATTTGAAAAATAAATTATACCATCACCCTAATTATACCATTTGCTTCCATGTAATTAAAGCCTTGACTCATGAGGTCCATTACTCTCGGGTCGATAATTTATTCTACCTTGAAATATAAATTTCTTGCAATTAATAGAAACCATCACACATTTATGTCTTGTTTCTCCCATGGCCCTATAACTACCCAGAGGACAGAACATGTATGTGCATCAGTCCATTTATATAAAGAGCATTGACAGATGTAACACGAAAATAACACAAAAAAATTTAGGAAGTTACTGCTTGAAAATTAGGTCATTTGGTCTTCACAGCAAAACTGCCGGGAGAGTCTAGAGTCATTTTCCTTTTATGGACAGAAGAAGGAAGGTGACTAGTCAAGATTTGATGGTCCATAAGTGTGAGAATTAGAACTTGAACTTCGGCAGGCCCAGGCATCCTTCTATACCACCACCCTACAGCTTAAACTTGGCTGACCTGTTTTAGGGCAGGTACTGACAGCCTAATAAGAGAGAAAACACAATAACCTTTCCTGTCTGGGCTTTGCAAATATAAAGTGCTTTGTAACAGCTGAATAATAACAGCCATCAGCATTGGCGGGTGATCAGGATTTGGCTAGGGCTATTGACAGTGCAGAGATTTTTATGACTATCTCCTAATGTATGTCAGGTCCAATATAATACCCTGTAATGTCAGAGCTTATCAGACTTGCTCAAGGCAGGCCTACATGGCACATACCACCAGGCAGGTACTCTTGGCACATGTTCAAACCCAAGCTGTCAGGGCTTTCTGAACACCAACTCCCCAGGCAGATACACACGGAAGGTATAGTCTCCCCAGGGACCCATTGGTGAGCTGAGGGAGACCCACTTGAGGCCTTCTCCAGTACCGTATAGCTTTAGAGTAATTTTTAAGATAATTTGTCACCTTGTCAGGGACAGAACAATGGCTCCTGGAGAGTCTGCCCCTGCTTCCTTCCAGCTGAGGCCTTCCTCCATAGACAGTCTCAGAGTGGCTGTCAAACTGGTTCTTGTCCCAGCTCAGACTCAAGCCATCTGGACGATGGGTAGGTCCCCAAGAGCTGGATGAAAATACTGCCAAGGATGACTGACTGCTCAGTCCCTCTGAGGCTCTGATTCTTCCCCTGTAAGCCCTGGTGGTGGTGACACCTTGCAGGACTGCTATATAGAAGAGATACCCAGAATTTTGCACAAAGCAGGTGTTCAGAAAATCTGGGCCACTCTCACTAACATTGCCATTTTCACCACAACCATCCCCACTTAAGAGTCTCTAGCTCCAAAATGGCAGAAGGTGGACATGGATGAGATCACCCACCAACACAGCTGTCTTTGGTGTCCCTGTCCTGGGACACCCCAAGGGACAATGGGATGCCACTCAGACACAGCAAAGCAAGAGTACGAATTCACTTCCTGTAAAATGCTCCCCTGGCCTATTTCTTTATCTATTTTTGTGCATGCTGCAATTAGTCAAGCAATTAGTAAATGACATTTACTCCCCTTCCTCGCCCCACTGGCTCTGAGCAAGAGCTGTTAATGCGGATGGGAGCACACATCTAAGGGTAGTCCTTTAATTCTTTCTTTCTTTCTTTCTTTCTTTCTTTCTTCCTTTCTTTCTTTCTTTCTTTCTTTCTTTCTTTCTTTCTTTTTTTCTTTCTTTCTTTCTTTCTTTCTTTCTTTCTTTCTTTCTTTCTTTCTTTCTCTCTCTCTCTCTCTCTCTCTCTCTCTCCTTTCTTTCTTTCTTTCTTTCCTTTCTCTTTTATTAGGGAAATGTTCACTCTCAAAAGTAGAGAAAATAGCATGATAAACCCTCATTTTAAACAATTATCACCACTTTGCCATTCTTTTTTTTATCTATCCCATACACATAACATTTGTTAAGACAAATTGCCAACATCATATAATTTCACCCACTTCATTCTTGTTAGTGTACCAGGAAGAGTAGGGGAATGTGGAGAAGGCTACTCAGGGTTTCTGGAATGGCATCTGAGAGCCCAGGGCCTCAGAAATTGCAATTTTACACACATCCCACAGCAAGAAGGAGCAACTAGTGAGGGGCAGGGAGAATTAGGGATAGTTCTGGAGGAAGCTACATTGGAATCTGCCTTGGAATCTAGAAATACAAGGTTTGAAGACAGGATGATTGTTCAGGTTTAAAAGCACATAAGTATTTCTGAGAACAGTTGGGGTCTTATGCCCCAACACAAATATAGAGAATGTCCTGGAGCCCTAGAAATGGCCAGGTATCTGGAGGTACATTCACAATCCCCACTAACTGTGAGATAATTGACTCCCGCAACTCTCAAGCAGCAGACTCTGGAATCATCAGACAGTGAGCAAGAAGCTAGAAGCAAACACCGGCTCAGCCTCCCCTCTCCCAGCTCTCATCCTGCCAAATGTAGACCCAGCTATCTCTTTCCATAGAAGCATTCTTGCAGGAAGAACAAATTAAGGGAATGCTTGGCACACTGGGAGAGAAGCTTCAAAAAGCCAGATGGAAAAAAAACATAGCCAAAATAAAAAATGTATCTTCACATCAAGGAAACAAGTTGAGCCCGTTTTACAGATGAGGAAGATAAGATTCAGAGAAGAAAATTGCTCAGAACAATAGCCAGCAAATGGTAGAGGCAGTTTTAATATCTCTCCTTCTTCATCCTTTCCTCCTAGCTCAAGGTTAGCTCCCAAAATTGAGAGACGTATTTCTGGTACAAAACATTTTTGGGTGACTGATTCACTAATCCACTTGGCTTGGGTTTCACAAAAGGCAGTGCTAAGAACACTGAGTCAGTACTTCTTTCCAGTTTCCAGCCTACAGAGAAGAAGAAAATGCAAAAAGCTCAGATATGCAAATGAACATTTGGACTGATTTCCTGTGGAGTTTTGGCCTCCAGGAGAATTCTTTATTCCCTGCAGAAATGCATTCTTGTTTGTGCTTAACTGGTGAAAAAGGAGAAAAGATCTTTCCCAGATGACCAAACCTAGGAATGGAAGTCTTCAAGGAAAATGTACTTTTCTGGAAGCAAATGTTTGCTAAACAAGGATAATGTAGGCTAAATAAATGTTCCACTCACCCAAAGAAATGAAGAAAGAGAATTCCTAAGCTTCCAATCATGAGCGCAAATGAGTCTCTTCTACATCCATTGCTTGCCTTTCTTCCACCCAGGCCCATATTTTAAGCAAGGTCTAGGATGACCTCAGGAGTACTCAAGGATATGAGTAGGAAAGTGGGCAGCAGCCTCTCCTCTTAAAATAGAAAAGTCAACTGTAATACACCAAAGCATGAGTTTTAGACATGAGACCCTGTGCTGGCCTGGAAAGGAGAGGAGGAACACAAGTCCTATAACCCTTAACCAAGACCCTGGGCCCCAAGAAGGACTAAGATGCACACCTGAATGAAATGAGGTATTGCCCAGGTGTACTCAGAGAAGACAGGCTGGGAGCTCTTCATGCTGCCTTCTAGGGAGATTCCTAATTTGGAATTCCCTCTCTGTCCCCTCCCCACTTGTGCTCTCTGTCTCTCTCTCTCAAAAATAAACAAACAAATATAACAACAACAACAACAAAAACCCTTGATGTCTAAAAACTAAATAATCCAACTTATTTACTTAAAATTTTTTAATGTTTATTTATTTTTGAGAGAGAGAGACAGAGAGAGACAGAGCGAGAGTGGGGGAGGGCAGAGAGAGGGAGACACAGAATCCAAAGAAGGCTCCAGGCTCTGAGCTGACAGCATAGAGGCCAACGCGGGGTTCGAACTCATGAACCACGAAATCATGACCTGAGTTGAAGTTGGACACTTAACCAACTGAGCTACCCAGTTGTGTCCCAAATAATCCAACTTAAAAAATAGGTAGAAGATGAATGGATATTTCTCCAAAAGAGACATGGAAATGGCCAACAGATACATGAAAAGATGTTCCATCATCACTTACCGTCAGGGAAATGTAAATCAAAACTACAATGAGATATCACCTCACACCTGTCAAAATGGCTAAAAGCAACAATACAAGAAACAACAGGTATTGACAAGGATGTGAAGAAAAGGGAACACTTATGCTTGTTGATAGGAATGCAAACTGGTACAGCCACTGTGGAAAACGGAATAGAGGTCCCTTGAAAAGTTAAAAATAGAACTACCCTATAATCCAGCAATCACACTACTGAGTTTTAACCAAAGAATATAAAAATACTAATTCAAAAGGATACATGCACCCTAATGTTTATATCTGCATCATTTACAATAGCCAAGATATGGAAGCAGCCCAAGTGTCCATAAAAAAGAACAATATCTTGCCATCTGCAACAACATGGATGGAGTTAGAGAGTGTTATGCTAAGCAAAATAAGTCAGTCAGGGAAAGATAAATACCATATGATTTCACTCACATGTGTAATTTAAGAAACAAAACTAACAAGCAAAGGAAAAAAAGAGAGACAAACGAAGAAGCAGATTATTAATTATAGAGAATAAACTTGTGTTTAACAGAGAGGAGGTCGGTGGAGGATGTAGATTAAGGAGTTCTCCTATTGTGATGAGCACTGGGTGATGTATGGAATTGTTGAATCACTGTATTGGACACCTGAAACTAATATAACACTGTATGTTAATTAACTGGGATTAAAATTAAAACTTAAAAGAAAAAACAATGGAAGAAAAATCTATGCCCAGTGATTTTTGCTAAACTGGCCAAATGTCCAATAAATAGTAAGTCTTGACCAGGCTGGTTCACTACAATGTCCTACTTTGCTTCCTTTCTCCTGCGCCCCTAATCTCACCCATGCCCCACAGTGGGAGCACCTCTCAGAACCCTCACATTCATGACTGGCTCAGGCAGTGGCTGCTCACTTTTGATGAGGGCTCTTAGGCTCAAGTCTTCAAAGCTGCTGATAATCTGGCAATTAACTACCAGGCTGGAGGAATACTGTTTGAATCTTTTGATAAAGCCTGGCACGTCTCAGCACTATCTTCTTTTGTTTTCAATCATCCTGACACTGCAGAGGCAGCTGAAGAGTGATGCGTATGTTAATGACGCCTGCAGAGTAAGACCAAAAAAATACAGCTACCAATGCCTGAGGTTGAGTTTCCCAGTTACTGCTTGTAACTGGGTCACTATTTTTAGTTGGAACCTCCAGTCAAAAATGTCAAGCAGCGAAAATGAATGTGAATTTGGCTGAAAGAATGAGTAATGTTTCATCCCATTTCTCTTAGAAACTCACTCTGGATTTGTGAAAAGCATTTCCCAACTTTGGGCCTCAGAATTTCTCACCAGAGATTTGGATTTCCTTTCAATCATACATCCAAGGAAGAAGGGGCCCAGCCCCATGAAGCCAACTGCCCTACTGAAAAGTTCTTGCAGGTGTCTGTAATGCTAAGGTTTGTAAGAAGTTATCACATCCTTGCCCGTGAGAAGCAGAAAACAAACAAACAAAAAAACTCAGCAGGGTCACATCTGACAAAGAATTATATTCTAATATCAGCACACAAGGCAAGAATCATACAACAGTCAGAATTCCCAAAAGGAAGGTGGTATAGAGGAGACCCAGCTACCACTGTTCTATTCACTAGCGCAGCCCATCAGTCTTCCCCCCCAGCCTCAGGATTACCAATGTTCTTCCATTAAACACCTGAGGAAAGTGTCCCTTTGCTCTTAAGGGACATACTACACAAAATAATAACAAATCATAATAATAATCATAACAACAAGAATAACAATATCCTTTTGGTATTATCAGAACCTAACTAGACTGAGGAAGGAAAATACCCAAGTCCAGCTGACCTCAGCCTTCCACATGGGAAAAGGCAAATACTCAACTGCAGCTCTTTCTAGCCATCCTGTCCTACCTAAAAGGAGATGGGCGAGGGGTGGGAGATGGAGACCTGAGAAACGTCTGTGAACTTACAGTCCAGAGGCACACGTTCATTAAAAGACAGTGACCTAATCATAAGACTATGGAATGTTCCTTCTCCCACCACATTTTACTACCGCATTACTAAACAACGTATATACAGCAGTTCTGTGCCCCTAGTACATCATGTTTGTCTATTAAGAAAAAAATTTATAAGAACCAGACATAGCAGGGATGTTGGAATTATCAGTCTGCGAATTTAAAACAACTATGATTGATACACTAAGGGAATCTAACTGATAAAGCAGACAGCATGCAAAAACAGATAGGCAATGCAATAAGAGAGATGAAAATCCTAAGAAATAACCAAAAAGAAATACTAGAGATTTCTAGTAATCTAGAAAAAAATCTAGTAAAAAAAAAAAACCTATAACAACAATGAATGTCTGCTTTTTAGTAAATTGGACATAGCTGACAAAAGAATCTCTGAGCTAGAGGATATATCAATACTCTTTGAAACCATAAAGCAAAGAGAACAAAGACCAAAAAAAAAAAAAAAAAAAAGAGGACAATATCCAAGGAATGCGGGACACCTGCAAAAGGTGTAACATATGCATAATGGGTATGCCAGAAGGAGAAGAAAGACAGAAAGGAACAGAGGAAATATTTGAAATAATAATGACAATTTTCCCCAAATTAATGTCAAACACCAAACCACAGATCCAGGGAGTTCAGAGAACAGAAAGCAGAATAAGTGTTCGAAAAAACTCTGCACCTTGGCGTATAATTTTGAAATTACAAAAAAAAATCAAAGATAAAAAAAAATCCTTAAAGAAACCAAAGCAAAGAAACACCTTACCTATCTACAAAGTAACAAAGGTAAGAATCACATCTAACTACTATACAGAAACCATGCAAACAACGAGAATGTGCAGTGAAATACTTAAGGTGTTGAGAAAAAAATTCCCAAGTAAGAATTCTGTACTTTGGAATTATTCTTCAAAAGTGAAAGTAAAATAAAGACTTTTCTCAAACAAACAAAAATGAAGATTTGTTGACAGTAGATCTGCCTTGTAAAAAGTGTTAAAAGAAGTTTTTAGACAGAAGAAATGTAATGTAGATTAGAAACTTGGATCCATATAAAGAAAGATCATTAGAAAGAAATAAAGGTAAAATAAAAACTTTTTTCTTATCCCTATAATAGCAAAAAGTATGCTTATGTACTAATCATGTGCCTCCTTATGTATGATTAAGTGAAGGACAACAATGATATAAGGGATGAGAAGTAGAAATTAGAATCCCTTTATTATAAGTTACCCATGCTACCCATGAAGCAATATAGTGTTATTAAAAAATAGATTAGTTTTAACTATATTGCAAAATCTAGGACAACCACTAAAAATTTAAAAAAGAAGTGTAACTGGTATGTTAAGAAATGAGAAAATATAGAAACACATAAAATGCTCAGTTAAAACCACAAAAGGCAAGAAAAAGTGGAAACAAAGAAATAGAAAATGAATAGAAAATAGGGTAGACATTAACTCGGTTAATCAATAATCATCTTAAATATCAATGATTAACAAAGTATCAGCAAATCAAATCTAAAAAGCATAAAAAGAATTACCTACCACAACTAAGTGCAATTTATCCCACATGTACAAGACAGGTTCAACATTTGAAAACTAATTAATATAATCCATTGCATCAATAGACAAAAACAACAACAAAACCTTATAATCATATCAATAGAAGCAGAAAAAGTATTTGACAAATTTAACACCCATTCATGATAAAAACCCTCAGTAAACTACAAATCGAGGAGGAATTTCTCAACTTAATAAAAAATATCTATGAAATCCTATAGCTAACATCATACTTAATGGTGAGAAAAATAAGCTTTCCCACTAAGATGAGGTACAAATCAAGGATATCCCCTCTTACCACTAATCCTTGATAATGCAATAGGCAAGCAAAGAAAATAAGTTTGGGGAGGAAGCGATAAAGCTTTCTTTGTTCACAGATGATCATCTGTGTAGAAAACTCTGAAAGAACTGACAACAAAACTCCTGGAACTAATAAGCAACTACAATAAGGTAGTCAGCTACAAGGCTTATATACAAAAGTCAATTACTTTCCCATATACCAACATGAATTCAAATTAAAAACATAACATTTATATTTTGAAATACCTAGGTATAAATCTAACAAAACATGTACAACATCTAGATTAGGAAAACTACAAAACTCTGATGAAAGAAATCAAGTAAGAATTAAATTACTAGAGATGTTTCATACTCATAAATAGGAAGACTCAATATTGTCAAGAAATTAGTTCTTCCCAACTTGGTCTATATATTAAAAGCTCAATCCTAATCAAAATCCCAATAAGATATTTTATGGATATTGACAAACTAATTCTAAAGTTTATTTGGCAGGCAAAAGACTCAAATAGCTAACTAATGTTGAAGAGGAAAGTTGGAGGGGCATCTGGATGGCTCAGTTGGTTAAGCGTCTGACTTTGCCTCAGGTCATGATCTCACAGTTCATGGGTTCCAGCCCCGCATCAGGCTCTATGCTGACAGCTCAGAGCCTGGAGCCTGCTTCAGAGTCTGTGTCTCCGTCTCTCCCTGCTTCTCTCTCGCTCGTGCTCTGTCTCTCTCTCTCTCTCAAAAATAAATAAACATTAAAAAAAAATGAAGAGGAAAGTTGGAGCACTGACACCACAAGATGTCAAGACTTATTTATACAGCTATAGTAATGAAGATGGTGTGGTATTCATACACACGGCCACACGCGTGTGCACATGTGCGTGCACACAGACAGAGAAATAGATTAATGGCATAGAAAAGGAAGCCCAGAAATAAATATATCTAGAACACCCACAGGGGAACAAAAAGTGAATCTAAACAAAAGAGTGAATCTTGCACTCTTTTGGAAAAATTAACTCAAAATGCAGCATAGATCTAAATGTAAAGTGCAAAACTATAAAACCCCTAGAAGGTAACAGGAGAAAATCTACATGACCTTGGATATTGTGATGCCTTTTTAGATACAACACCAAAGTCATAATCTATAAAAGAAATAATTGATAAGCAAGACTTCATTGAAATTAAAAACTTCTGTTATGCAAAATACAACATGAACAGAATTAGAAGACGAGCCACAGACTGGGAGAAAATATTTGCAAAAGACATATCTGATAAAGGACTGACTTCCAAAATAGGCAGAGAATTCTTAAAACTGAACAATAAGGAAACAAACAGCCCAATTTAGAAATGGGCCAAAGAACTTAACAGACACCTCACCAAAGAATATATACAGATGGCAAATAAGCATATGAAAAGATGTTTAGCATCATGTCATCAGGAAAATGCAAATTAACACAATGATGAGATACCACTACACAGCTATTAGAATGCCCAAAATCTGGAACACTGACACCAAATTCTGGCAAGAATGTAGAGCAACAAGACCTTTGCCGATGGGAATGCAAAATGAAACAGACACTTTGGAAGATTATTTGGTGGTTTCTTACAAAACTAAACATACTCTTACCACATGATGCAGCAATTTCACTCCTTGGTATTTACCCAGAGGAGTTAAAAACTTACGTCCATACAAAACCCACACATAAGTGTTCATAGCAGCTTTATTCATAATTGCCAAAACTTAGAAGCAATTAAGACATCTTTCCATAGGTGAATGGATGAATGAGTTATCAAGTCATGAGAAGAAATGGAGGAAACTTAAGTGCTTATAACTTAGTGAAAGAAATCAGTCTGAGAAGGCTAAATACTACATGATTAAGGCTGAATCATTTAGATTTTTTCTCTGAGGGATCTGGAACTGGACACAGAAATCGAAATCATTGATTTGTAACCTCCTGGGTGTAATCTGCACAGAGGGCAGGGAGAAACTGAAGAAAGAGGCCGGCCACTCCAGGTTGTAGTTGACGGTCTTAAAAAGTTAAGAAGGGAACTTACACATGAAGTTTGTCTTGGATGGTAGTAAGATGAATAGATCCCCGCACTTTCCTGCCACATCTTTAAAGTTTATATATAGAGGTCATAACTGGGTTCAGTCACTGGATCTCACAATTTCATGTGCCCTTTTCTTCCACAACAGTCAGAGCAAGTCAGCAAGGGGTTTCCCTGGCATAGAGGTGACTCCTTTGGCAGCTATCTGGCTGCATTGGAGGCAGATGTCACAGCAACAATACAGGCACATGAAAGAGAATACATAAGACAATGATTCCCAAAATCGGTGACAAATTTTTCCACTAAGAGCTCCATGATCCAAACCATTGATTTAACAGGTCCCCTAAACTGGGGGTCAGATCACTCAGGACATTTACTTGTGTCCTCATAGGATTTAATAAAGATAATATATTAGTAGGCTAATCAGATATGAACACATACATTCTGTTTGGGTGTTGGTACAGGTGCCTTTTTCCAAAGAGTAGTAATGTCTAAGGCCATTATCATAGTTTGGAAGATAGCTTGTCTCATCAGAGACATTTCTGAATTCAGTAAGAGCAGGCTTTGTTGGCTGTCATTTAAGTCTTGTTGGATGAATTTAGTAAGGGCTTCTGTGTGTGCTATACTGTCCTCCAGGCCAACAGAGGGAACAAAGATCACACCCACATGATCATACTAGTGAAAAATAGCATCGACCTGGCCTTGAGGAGATAGAAGTTGGAAGCTTTTGGAACTTGACCTGGTTGCACCTACCATGCATATTTGAGAGGAAGGCGGCACTGTCAAGGCGTGGAAAGATGGGACGGGGGTAAGATGTACCACACTAGGTTGCTTACCTTCTCCCCTCTCTTAAAGGTATGTGTTCCATTCTAGGTATAAATAGTGCATTTCAACAGGTCCAGCCTGCAGCAGGATAAGAGGATTCCAATGGAGATTGAGTAGTTCTCCTTCACCTAGAAGTGTGCAGTAATTCACCCACTTCAGCAGGATGTCCCATTGTAAATTCCAATAGATAACTCCTTTCTGAGGTGTGATGGGGCTTGGGTGTTCTCAACAGTGTAGCATGTTGATCCATGGTGAGAGCAGTGACAATGGTTGTTTCCAATGACTCTATACCTTTCTGTTATTTGGTGCTTCAGTGGGGGTCCCCTGTCTAGTATATGGGGCAACAGGTCTTACTCTTCATTCCAATACTAGTCATTCCAATGTATTAAAGCCTGGGAAAGTAATTTCGTTCTCCCAGCCAAGGTGTCTTTACCTGTTAACAATTTAATTTGCCGCTTTAATATTCCTTTTTTTTTCTACCAATGCTTCTGCTTTTCTGAATTATAAGGGAGATGGAACAGCCATTTTATGTCATGTCCTTCTGCTTAGTCTTGCATGTCATGACTTCTGAAATGTGACCAGTAATCACTATCTTTTCAGCAAGGTATCTGTATATGATACTAAGTTTCTCCAATCCCCTAATGGTGACAACCTGGTTTGCACAGTGGCAGGGGAAAGCTTGGGATAAGATAGATGCAGTGTCCATACAAATCAAGGCACATTTAGAACCTTCACTCAGAGGAAGGGACCAATATTGTCAATTTGTCAACCTTATCTGTTGGGAACTCCAGTAGATGGCCCCAGATTCTTTTGGCAGTTGCCTTGGGTATTGCTTAAAACACACATGAAGATGTGCTGTTACTGCATTACCCAAGTCATTGTACTTTTAAAAGGAAATCTGACATCTTTGGCAATATGCCATTCTCTTTGGACACTGCAGTGATCACTCTTTCTATGCACACGATCTGCTGTATCTATTAAAGAGTCAGTAGCTAAGGCTCATATACACACGCTAGGGTGTCAGTTTTCTGATTGTCTAGAGTGTCAGTTTTCTGAGTGTCTTATGACCTGGGACATGAAAAACAGGGAGATCTGCCACAGGCTGTTGCAGGCAGATCCAAATGTCTTTCTACAAATCTTGATCTTGTAAGGACTAATTTCTAATCATCCATGCCCTAGCTTCCTATTGTCTGAGTCATGGGGTTAATTCCTTTAGAACAGCCCGACTGTCAGCACGAAGGAGTTAATGGCCAGGACTCATGATTAATCACCAACCAGATCACTCAGATCTCAGTCTGTTGACTGCTGCACTGGCTGCTATGTGAGAGGCTCTCCCTAAAGGAGCACTGTGTACGCTCTTAGGAGCTGTTACCTTATGGAGGTATATTGGGTTTCTGCCCTCTTCCAGAGGTGAGAGCAAAATCCTATGGGCACTCTATCCTTCTGTTGCTTCTGCCACAATGCCCAACCCATGCCTTCTGGAGTCACAAACACATCTAAATCAAATGGAAACCCAGCTTGGAAGATGCCCAGAGCTTTAATCTGCGTCACTAGTAATTTTGCCTTCTCAAGGTAGCTTGCTGCTCTCAGCCTCAGTCTCACGCAGCCTCTTCTTTAGCGAGCAGCAAAAGGGGTGGAAGCATTATGCCAGATGTGGAATAAAAGTCCTCCAAAACCTCAAAATCTCTACAAAGGCTTGTATTTCTTCCACATTCTTAGGAGCTGGATAAGCTTACACCTTATCAATCACAGCTAATGGGACAACATGAGTTTTCCCCAAGCAGACAACTCCCACAAACCTTATGGCAGTGCCTGGACTTTGAATTATCTGTGGGTTCACTGTCCACCCCTCTGCCTCACAGATGCTCCAGAAGAGCTTGCAGGGTGTCTTGCTGCAGAGGCAAATTTTTATATGTTAACAATATATCATACCATTAGTAAAATGGATCCATTTTACTAATATGGGGAAACGAGAACAAGAGCAGGTCCCCAGCTACCATCCCAAGACATATTGTGGGGCTATGCAGGTAGCCTCGTGGGAGCACTTGCAAGGTTCATCATTGTCCCTCCCACATGAAAGCAAATTGATCTTAGTTATTAGAAACCTATACTTGTCAAAGTCTTTCCCATGAATGTCCTCGAAGATAAAGTACTTTTGCAGAAACACTTTTCACCAAAACATCAGAGTAAAAAATAACCGTCTGCAAATGACAAAAGACTTAAAAAACAGTCATGGTTAAAGATCTGATGAGAGTTCATTATAATACAATTGACAAGGGAACTTCTAAGGCAGATTGTTTTAAAAAGCCTCCCCTCCTTACCCATTTTTCTTTAGTTTCCTTGGGCAATGTTTTGGCTATCTTCTGGTATGCTTACATTTCAAAGACATGATTTACAAGTTCCAGGAACAGAGAAAGAGTGCAAATTCTGTCCTAGGAGTTTTGGGTAATTGCTATTTAAAATTTTTCTTTGTATTAGGGGTCAGAAGACAAGGGAGCATTTCCTTTATTTCCTCAACAATTACCATAACATCCTCCTCTTTACTTGCATCATTTTCTCAGAGATTCCACTTCTTGGTGTCCTAATCAGGTGCCCAGATCTTAATCCAAAGGCATCTTTGCAAAACAGTACACTGAGGTTTGCCACTTATTACCCTGCTCTCTCACCTTGTCTGTCACCCAAACCTGGCAGACCAGTGGATGCCTGCACATCCTTCTCTAATCTTAGCTCATCTTCTAACTTTCTGACCTGTCAGCCTGCAGTCTGGTACTGGTAGCCAGCAGAACTGCCCACAAGCAGAAAACAGCCCATGGCAGCAACCAGTACCTCTCTTCCCTGCTGCCCCTTCCCTGTCATGGTGTCCTGTGCACATTTCCTCTAGCAAGCACGTTAGATCAGCCAGCATCTGGGGGGCATCCTGTTCTCACATGGTGGTGCACAAGTATCTAACATACAGGCCACTCCTCCCACAAAGAGGTCAATAGCCAACTTGAGATTTCCCCTAAAGATGCCTCGTTTCCAAGGCCCATTTCTTCAGTCACCTTGCTGGCTTCCTACTTGATGGTTCACAACTGTGAGAAGTGAGGGAGATGGTTCATTTTCAGAAATACCAAATAAAAGTTGTGCTGTCTAGTTAACAGTAGGTTTACAACCTATTGGAAATATGTATGAATCCCTTCCTCCACAATGGAGTCCCAACCTTTAGACACTTCGCTTCCTGATTCTTCTTCCCCTCTCCCTTTCGGGGGGCTTATTTTCACAGGCTTTGCAATGAGCAAGAGCCAAAGAACAAAAGGAGGAGGAACTGAAAGTCTCTGCATCACCTTAGGGAATGTACATTTGTTCCAATCAGACTACTTTTTGACTTACATGGGCATAGGTGATGTCTGGGTAAGGCTGTAACTTCCGTAATATTAAGCCAATGAGGACCCAGGGGAAGGACTTGCATGCTAGGAGATAAATTGTTTGTTGTAACATCTCCAAGTGTGCCTGTCCTTCAGAAACCCACTCTTGTAAAATGTTGATTAAAGCCTCGCTTCATTGTCCATCCTTCAATTGGGTTGGTGGGCTTATTTATTACAACAACCTCCTCAGGAACTTGCCAAGTAAAATCTAAAACTGACCCTTCAGTGAATAAGGCAGGGAGAGACTGAAGAAAGAGGTAGGCCACTCCAGGTTTCTAGGTGGGAGTTTTAATAAGCAAAGAGAATTTACATACTGTAACTGAACCAACCGGAGTCTGCTTGAGGAGTTACAGATAGAGACTACCACAGGTAGAGTTGTCACACAAAGGAAACTTTATTTGCAGCAAATAAAGACACCACAAGGAATAACTTCCAAAGCCATGACTTTGGGGTGATTTTATGATTTAGGATGAACTATTCAGAAAGGGTAACTGAGTCATCTCATGTAAAAGTGGGAATTAGGTTGCACACATATACTTAGAAAACATGCCTCTTCATGCATTCTATGTTATGTTAATGATGCTTATGCTACTTCTAGACTTTAACATTATAATGAAGCAGAGGTAACTATCTGACAAGAAAAAGGGACTTTGGGCATGCTCTGAGAGCTGGTATAAACTGGATGGGTCTTAGGTTCATTATCTCAGGTAAGGAATGCAGGGTCTTGCTTACTTTTGAACCAGCACTGGGAGCTTTACCACTGATTTACTATCTCTGATATGGTAGGCTATTTCCTGCCTGGTAGAGACTGTTAGTTTTTACATTCTTTTTGTTCCCTTAAAATTCTGAACTCCGAGATGTTTACATTTCTTTGTAACTCTGACATCTCCTAGAAAGTTCTATAAGAAGTGTGCTCAAGCAAGTAGACCTGGTAGGACATAGATCACAGAAAATAGCTAGGGGCCTAACATGACTTTTTTTGTGAGAAGCTAAGTCTCATCTTTCTTTTTCTGGGAACCCCTAACTCTTTCTGCTTACAATACAGGCTTATCTTGGGTGGCAGTAAGATGAAGGGATCTTTGCACCTGCCCACCACATCATAAAGTTTATATAGAGGTCTTAACTGGGTTTGGTCATGCAGACTGTGTAGGTGTTCTCAACACCATATCACTATCTCAAGGCTATGTCCTTGGAGCAGCCTCTGGGAGTAGGAAAGGCAAGTGGAATCCATATTTCAAGGACAGGAGAGGGGATGAAAGGACTCTGGTCATCTAGGTCCAGTTCATGGGAAAACAAGTGGTCACGTCTTCTTGATGACTTTCCCCAACAGAGATGTAGGTCAGTGAGAGGCAGGACAGTACCATGCGGATCTAAGCCAAGACTTACAGATGGAATCTCTAGGAAGCCTTCTCTCAGAGAGGAGCATGGACTAGATGTCCAGAGGTGAGGAGAGAGAGAGGGAGGGGGAAATGAAGAGAGAGACTGAGAGAGTGGTGAAGTTTCTGAATACCAGGACTCCTGGCCAGTTCCTGGCTATCATCTCCCAATGCTCATGAGAACCCATTTTCCCTTAAGTGTGTTTATTTAACCGATATTAACAGATGTATTTAACCAATACATAACCAAATGTACCAGGTGCCAGATTCCATTCCAGGGTATACAGTAGTACCTACCCACAAGGTGCTTCCCTTCTGGTGGATTCTATAAGATACATCTGTTCCTTTTAATAAATATTCCTTTACTTGATTGAGCCCAAGTGACTTTCTGTTTCCTACACTCAAGAGACCTCACACTAAGATCAGATTGGTATGGATTGTCCCATCCTGTGGATGAAGACTTAGAGCTCTGAAGAGGTAAAACAAGAAGTGGCCCAAGTTCACTCAGACACAGTTGGACTTTGAAGGCAGCGCATCGGATTTGAAACCCAAGCATATTGCACTGCTCTTATTGCCTCCCAAGAGATTCAGCCATTTGGACCACCAGAAGATTTCAGGGTTCCATAACCAGAGGTAACCATGGGGTTAATAGCAAAGATCCTGTAGGGTGCATATAGAGCAAGTCCTCTCATGGCAACACATTCTCAGAGACTTTTACATACTTTTTGACCTTGGATTCTAACAACAGCCCTGCTGGAACCACAGTGTAGACTTACCTCATTTTTATAGTTGAAAAAACCCTGAGCTCGGAGCCCCCAAATAATCTGCTCAAGGTCAGAGTTGGTAAAAAAAGAGCTAAGACATCACTCAAGTCTATGTTCTAACAATGACTTTAAATCTCCACCAACTATCACTGCATCTCATCATATGGCTCCCTCCTCTCCTTGGGCTATTTGCCACTTCTCAGATGAGTTTTCACCCACAAATGGCCACTCAGCTTCTCAACTGTTTCCCAACTCCCACCCATCTTCACTAAACTCAAGCTCCTTCCTGTCCTCCCCACACTCTCAACATGTGCCAAGTCCAGCGCTTTATTCTGCCTCATCACCTAAATGACTTCATCCAGGAGCATCTCATTCCACTAAGTGCCACCATCTCCAACACAATGGCCAAGCTAAATCCCAGAGTCGTCCTTTGCTTCAATGCTGCTCTACTCCATTAGAAGCACACCAATATCACATACACAATTTCTGTCCAATCCAACCACTTCCATTTTTCTGCCTGGTGCATCATCCTGCCTCAACTGGATGACTGCAGTGGCCTGCACTCTGCTATCTCTGCTTCTTAACTTGTGACCCCAGGGTGTAGCATGTAAATTGCAGCCAGATATCTCTCCAGACAGCCTCTGGATAAAAGCCACACTAGCACCAGATAAGCAGCAACTCTAGGCTGGACCAAAAGTTGGTCCAAGGGCCTGCTCTGCAGAATCACCCAGCTCTTACTAAAATGCTGGTTCTCAGGCTCTGAGCGTAACCCTCCAAGTCAGAGTTGCTAAGGAAAGGCCCTAGGGATTGTCATTTAATGAGCTCCCAGATGATTTTTATGCATACTAATTGTCAGGAACCATTGAAGATTCTGACAGGTCAGGAGGAAGGTTCTTTGAGGACATGGGCTGAAAGCTGCCCTGGGTTCCTGTAACTATGGAATGGAGCTAAAATCTAAGATCCTGGATGAGGATGAGAAGTAGCTGAGGGTCAGGAGCCCAGCATCAAATACCTAGCTTACCTACTTTGTAGATATGGGGTCTCAGGCTATGGGGTCCTCCTCTGGAACCCCAAGTTATATAATCACAGAACAAGGTACCAAGTCACAGTCTGGCAGAGCTTTTGTGAAGATTAATACCTTTGCAGTTTACCCAGCACTTAGCACAGGTGCTAAATGCCTCACGAATGTGGGACATTATGATAATTAGTGATGTATCTTCCTGAAAACAGGTTGATGGTTCATATAGCTTAAAAGCCAAATAGGTTTCCCCTTATGGATGTTTATTTTATTGTCAGATAGCATTATTCTCTTGTTACCCACTACACTCAGTCTCTTCTTCTAAAAAAGAAAACCAAAGAGAAATTCTAGAGCTGAAGAATTCAATAAATGAAATTTAAAAATGCAATAAAGAGCTTCAAAGCAGGAGCGCCTGGGTGGCTCAGTTGGTTAAGCATCCGACTTCAGCTCAGGTCATGATCTCAAGGTTTGTGAGTTCGAGCCCCACATCGGCATCGGGCTCTGTGCTGAGAGCTTGGAGCCTGGAGCCTGCTTCAGATTCTGTCTCCCTCTCCCTCTGCCCCTCCCCTGCTCTCGCACTGTGTCTCTCGGTCTCTCTAAAAAATAAATCAAATTTTTAAAAAATTTAAAAAAAAAGAGCTACAAAGCAGACTTGATTGAGCAGAAGACAGAATCAACAAAGATACTGAAATTTTTCAGAGAATAAATAATGAAAAAGCATGAAAAAAGGCTAAGAAGAGATACCCTTGGATGAACCAATACACATTATGAGATTCCCAGAAAGAGAAAAGAGCTAAAAAGCAGCAGAAAGCATTTTAAAGAAAGAATGACTGAATTCTTCCAATTCTGTGGAAGGAAATAGATATCCAGATTCAAGAATTCTAAAAGATCCCAAATAGGATGAATATAAAGAGGTCTACACTGAGATACAGCATAAAATTGACGGAAGTCAAAGTCAAAGAGAGAATTTTGAAAGCAGCAAGATAAAAGTGACCCACCAGATGTAAGGGAATCCCATGAGACTATCAGTGGATTCCTCAGGAGAAACTGGTAGGGCTGGAGAGTGGGAGGACATATTCAAAGTACTGAAGGGGAAAACTGTCAACCAGGAATACCATACTTTACAACACTATTCTTTATAAATGAAGGAGAGATAAAGCCTTTCCAGACAAGCACAACCTGAGGGAGTTCATAATCACCTGCTTTTCTTAAAAGAAACACTTAAGAAATTTCTTCAAATTGAAAAATATGCTAAGCAAAAACATGAAATCGTGAATGTCACTGGTAAAGGTAAATATACAGACAAACAGAATAATGTAGCACTGTGATGGTGGTATGTAATTTACTTTTAACCCTAATATAAAAGGTAAAAGAAAAAAGTCATAATACACAATATAAAGAGAAGTAAACTCTGACCCAGGTGCCCCTAATGAATCATTTTAGATTTTAGAGCACACATAGGATGAGAGTGAAGGGATGAAAAAATATTCCATGCAAATGATAACCAAAAAAGAAAAGGAGGTTATATTTATATAAGACAAACTGTCTCTAGAGACAATGAAGGTCATTCCATAATGATAAAAGGGTCAATTCAGCAGGAGTATATAATAATTATAAATACATACACACCAAACATCAGAGCACCTGACTATATAAAGCAAATAATGACAAGTCAGAAAGAAGAAAATGACAGCAGTGCAATAGCAGTAGGAGACTTTATGGAAGGAAAGTGTGGATCACCATACTTTCAATAATGGATAGAATATCTACACAGAAAATCAATAAGGAAACGACTGACTAACCCCAACAAACATATATAAAATTTCCACCCAACATAAGAATACACATTCTTCTTAAGCATACACAGAAGTTTCTTCAGGAAATAATGTCTGTTAGGTCACAAAACAAATCTTAACAATTCAAGAAAATTGAAAGCTTTCCAAATAACTTTTCTGAGCACAATGGAAACAAACTAGAAATCAAAAAAAGAATCAAAGAGAAAAACAAAAGGGAATTTAAAATATATCTCAAGACAAATGAAAACAAAAATACAACATACCAGTAACACATGGGATAGGATGCAGTAAAAGTAGTAAGAAGGAAGTTTATAGTGATAAATGCCTACATTAAAAAAACAAGAAATATTTCATAAACAACCCTACACTTCAAGGAATTAGAAAAAAGGAATGAACTAAGCCCAATGTTAGTGGGAGGAAGGAAATAATAAATGTTAAAGCAGAAATAATAAAGAATAGAAGAATAGAAAAATCAACAAAACTAAGAGTTGGCTTTTGAAAAACAAAATCACCAAAATTGGCAAGTTCTTTGATAGATTAACAAAAAGGAGCGAACACTAAAATAAATAAATCAGAAATTAAAGGAGACATTATAACACATACTTCGTATATAAAGAGGATCACAAAACTATCATGAATAATTATATATCAATTATATACCCTAGAATAGATGGATAAATACCTAGAAATATATGCCCTCCCAAAACTGAATCAAGATGAAATAGAAAACATGAACAGGCAAGTAATAAATGAGATATAAGCAGTAATCAAACGAAAGAAAAGCACAGTAGTAGATGGCTTCACAAGTGAATTCTATCAAATATTCAAAGAATTATTAAAACCAACTTTCCTAAACTCTTCCAAACTATCAAAGAGGGAATACTTCTGAACTCATATTATAAGGCTAATATCACACTGAAACCAAAGCCAGACATACACACAGATGAGAAAACTACAGAACAATATCTCTGAAAAACATAGATACAAAAATCCTCAATAAAGTACCACACACCAAATTCAGCAGGACAGTGAAAGGGTTATACACTATGACTAAGTGCAATTTATCCTTGGGATGCGAGAATGGCTCCACACACACACAAATCAATCAGTCTGATACACTACATTAAGATAATGAAAGATTAAAATCAAATGATCATCCCAATACAAGCAGAAAAATCATTTGACAAAATTCAACATCCTTTTAAGATAAAAACTATCAATAAAATAGGTATAGGAAGAACTTATTTCAACGTAATAAAGACCAGTATGGAAAGCCTACAACTAACTTCATAACCAATGGTGAAAAAGTGAAAGTGTTTCCTCCAGGATCTAGTACAAGACAAGGATGCCCATTCTCATCACTTCTATTCAGCACAGCCAGGGTAATTAGGTAAGAAAAAGAGAAAACAGTCATTCAAATTAGAAACAAAGAAGTAAAATAATCTGTTTGCAAATGACAGGATTATCTATGTAGAGAACTAAAGATTTATCAAAACAAGCTGTTAGAACTAATAAATGAATTCAGTAAAGTTGCAGGATACAAAATTGGCAGACAAATCAAT
Organism: Paguma larvata; assembly: GCA_030068075.1. Classification (NCBI taxonomy): domain Eukaryota; kingdom Metazoa; phylum Chordata; class Mammalia; order Carnivora; family Viverridae; genus Paguma; species Paguma larvata. Next base: position 23,806,488 of record CM057841.1, on the reverse strand, counting down.
AGTGTTTCCATACACGAATAACAAACAATCTGAAAAAGAGTTTAAGAAACAAATTCCAGGGGCGCCTGGGTGCCTCAGTCGGTTGAAGGTCCGACTTTAGCTCAGGTCATGATCTCACAGCTCGTTGAGTTTGAACCCTGCGTAGGGCTCTGTGCTGACAGATCAGAGCCTGGAGCCTGTTCCAGGTTCTGTGTCTCCCTCTTTCTCTCTGCCCCTCCCCCACTCACGCTCGGATTCTCAAAAATAAACATTAAAAAAAGAAAAGAAACATTCCATTTATAATAGCATAGGAAAAATAAAATACTAAGAAAGAAACTTAACCAAAAAGGTGGAACACTTATACATTGGAAATTATAAAGAATATTAATGAAGACACAAATGAAAAAAATCTTGTGTTCATTAACTGTAAGAATTAAGATTGCTAAAATTTCCATACTACCCAAACTGATCTGATTCAGTGTAATCCCTGTCAAAATCTCAATGGCATTCCTTACAGAAAACAAACAATAACAAAAATCTTAAAATTTATATGGGACCACAAAAGAATCAAAATAGCTAAAGCAATCTTAAGAACAAAACTGGAGGCATTACAGTTCCTGATTTCAAAATATATTGCAAAGGAATGGTAATCAAAAGATATATGTTCCAAAGTATGGTTCAAGCATAAAAATAGACATATGGACTAATGGAACAAGATAGAGAGCCTCAAAATAAACCATGAAGGTCAACTGATCTTCAATAAGCATGCCAAGAACACACGATGGGGAAAGGATAGTTTCTTCAATAAATGGATTGGGAAAACTGTATATCCATATGTAGAGAAATGAAATTGGACCCTTATCTTTCATCATAAACAAAAATAAATTCAAAATGGATTAAAGACTTACACATAAAACTTGAATTTGTAAAGCCACTAGAGGAAAACATAAAGGGTAAGCTCCTTGATATTGGTGTTGGCAATGATTTTGTTTTTGTATTTGAAACCAAAAGCCCAGGCAACAAACACAAAAATAGGCAAGTGAGGTTGTACCAAACTAAAAAAGAAAACACCAAACAAAAACTTCTCATAGTGAAGGTAACAATCAGCAGAATGAAAGAACTACCTACAGAGTGGGACAAAATATTTGCAAATCATATCTGATAGAGTGTTAATAAACAAAATATATAAGGAACTTATACAACTTAAAAGAAACAGATTAAATATGGGCAAAGGACCTAAACAAAATTTCTCCAAAGAGGACATAAAAAATGGCCAAAAGACAAGAGGCTCAATATCGCTCATTATCAGGGAAATTCAAATCAAAACCCAATGAGATAGCATGTCACACCTGTTAGGGTGGCTAGTACCAAAAAGACAAAAAAAATAACATGTGGGAAAGGATGTGGGGAAATGGGAACCATGGTACACTGTTCTTGGGAACATAGATTAGTACAGCCATGATGGACTATATTGAGGTACCTTAAAAATCAAAATATGAACTACCATATGATCCAGTGACCTCACATCTGCATATATATCCAAAGGAAACAAAATCCTTATCTCAAAGAGATATTTGCACTCCCATGTTCATTGTAGAATAACACAAGTCAAGACATGTAAAAAACCTGATGGGTAAGTGGATAAAGAAATGTGAGATTCTATATCTCTATCTCTATCCATTCCATATCCATATCTATATCCACATCTATATATATCTGTATACACATAGAGATATATATGCCCATATACATATAATTTTATATGTATATATATATGTATATATACATGTGCACACATATATACACATATATAATTTTATATGTATACACACACACACACACAATGTGTTTATGCCTTTAAAAAGAAGGAAATCCTGCCATTTGCAACACCAGGAATAAACCTAGTAGACATCATACTAAGTGAAATAAGCCAGACACAGAAGGACAGATGCAGATGCTGCATGCAGAATCTAAAATAATAGAACTCATAAGAGCAGAGTAGAATGGTGGGGTGGCAGGGGCTAGGGGAGGGGGGAATGGCGAGCTACTGGTCGAAGAGTACAAGGTTTCAGTTCTGGGAGAGGAATAAGTTCTGGAGATCTAAGCTACATCCATGGGACTTCAGTTAACAATATTGCACATTTGAAATTTGCTGAAAGAGTAGGCCTTGAGTTCACATACACAGAAGGAAAATATAAGGTGATAGATACATTAATTAGCTTCAACGTGGCAATTATTTCACAATGAATATGTAATCAAAATATCAAGTTGCACACCTTAAATATATACAATTGTTATTTGTCAATTGTACTTCAATAAAGCTGAAGGAATTTAAACAAATAAGAAAGAAACTAACTACTTAAGTCTCTAAAGGAAATTAAATAAATTCAGAAAGGTATAACACAAGAGGTGAAAGATGAGACGAGAGGACAAAAAAAAAAAAATAAAGCAAAAAGAGAACTGGCAAAAGGCAAGAAATTAAGGGAAAGATACCCCAATTGAGAACTTAAAATGCACTGGAAGAAGTGAAAAGAGAGAATTAGAGAAAACAAAATCCATAAGGACAGACTTGAAAAAAAGCATAAAGAAATAAAGTAGAGGGGTGCCTGGGTGATACCTGGGTGGCTCAGTTGGTTGAGCGTCCGACTTCAGCTCAGGTCATGATCTCTGGGTCTGTGGATTCGAGTCGGGCTCTGTGCTGATGGCTTGGAGCCTGGAGCCTGCTTCAGATTCTGTGTCTGCCTCTCTCTCTGCCCTTCCCCTGCTCACACTCTGTCTCTCTGTCTCTCAAAAAAAAATAAATAAATAAATAAACGTTTTAAAAAAAAAAAAGAAAGTAGAAAGTTCAATGAACCAAAAAAAAAAAAAAAAAAGATGATAAATGTGGAACAAAAGCCATGGAGATCCAATGTATAGCTAATTAGGATGCCTGAAGAAAACAAAACCTTTGGGGAAAAAATTCAAATATATTATCCTGACGTGAGATTTCTGTCTTGAAAAACAGTGAAAATTGTTTTAAAAATTACAATAATAATTACATACCCTCTTGAGAAAATGGAAATTCTACAAAAGTCCTCAGCAGGAGAATCCTGTCGCCTACACTCACAGGACTGATGTTCTGCCTCAGGGCCGCTGCCTGAGTCTCATCTCTGCCTCACTGAAATATTTCAAACGACTTTTCAGCCTTCTATTTCCAAGTTTAATGTCAAATTCTCAGAGGCCTTTTCTAACCTGCCTCGATAAAGCGTATCTTTGAAGTACTATCCCCTCACGCTAATTATTTGTTTCTTGACAATTATGGTTGCTGGGTTTTTTTGTTTTTTGTTTTTTTAGCTTTCAAAATGTCTTACTCTGTTGTTAATTATCTGTAACTTACTGCTAGGATTTAAGCTTCAAGAGGAGAGGAACCCTGTTAGTCTTATTCACTGTGTTCCTAGCATCTACTACAATGATGCGCACAGAGTAAACAGTTAATAAATCTGTTAAATGAATGAATAAAAACATTTTGTAAGCCAAGCAAGAAAAAAATAATCACTTCCTGCTGAAGGATGATTTTCCTCTTTATGTGTATCAGAGTTTTTTAAGAGTGAACTCATGTGTTGCTTAAACTAACAGCAAATTAAAGTTTATTTAGTTAGAACTAAAAGTAAATTAAAAAGCCAAACTAAATAAGGGATAATTAAAACTCACTCACACACACACACACACACACGCGCTCTCTCTCTCTCTCTCTCTCTCTCTCTCTCTCTCCCACTATAGCCTCCCCATAATCACACCCTGTGGCCTCTAGCCCAGCATGAAGCAATCTAACTGATGGTCCAGATGTCAGGTCCAGTCTTTGCTCCACTCCTGTTATGATATTAACATCACTGACTTGGTTTCCTCACAGAAAAATAAAAGCCCTTGCTTCCCAAGACTGTAGGGAGGACGAATGGAGCAAGTGTATATAAAATACTTAATACTGTCACTGGTACAGAGTAAAAAGCGTGTATCAAACATTTGCTACATTCCAGTCTGCATTAAACTTTTTATATGAATCACAACAACCCTGTGAGGAGGTGGAAGCTATTTTTATCCCCATTTTAAGGATTATGAAACTGAGGCACATAATCAAATGGCCCACTGCTGACAAGAAGCTGTGCTGGGATTCAGACTTGGGCATCCTTATTTCAGTACTTTGTTCTCTCTTTTTTTAAGTTTTTATTTTAATTCCAGTTGGTTAACACACAGTCTTATTAGTTTCAGGTTTACAATATAGTGATTCAACACCTCCATACATCACCCAGTGCTCATCGCAATTGTCAGTGCCTTGTTCTTAACCACTCTGGGAGGTGCCCATATTAGTTTGCTGGGGTTGCCGTAGCAATGTACCACAAACTAGACAGGATAAATTTTGGAAATTTATTTTCTCACCATTCTGGGAGCTAGAAGTCGGTGATGTCCACATGACTGATTTCTTCTGAGGGCTGTGAAGGAACGATTTGTTCCAGATGACGAAGTTTTGGGGTGATAATGGAATTCGTGGGATCTGAACCTGGCATCTAAGAAAGAATTCTTGAAGATGTCTTTGGTGCAAAAAGGTGATTTGATTCAAGCACGGGGACAGGACCTGTGGGCAGGAAATGCTACCCCAGGACCAAGAGGAGAGGCTGGTTATATTCTAAGGAGTTGGGGGAGGTAAAGTCCAGGAGAAGTTTTCAGTGAGATTTTTATATGCTAAAGAACACTTTTGGGATACTGCAGGCATAGCTATTGTCAGGCTAAGGTTGTTTTTCCCTCTAGCAAAGCATTAGCATTAAGACAGTAGGGAGTTCCCGGAGAAACCGTTTTGCTCTGCAGGCCTCAAGTATTTGTCAATGGGCTGCAGATTATAAGGAAATTTAGTTCTATCTGCCATTTCCTTCTGCCTTTTGTTTTCCACATCACCAGACCTCTCTCCTAGGCTTGTAGCTGGCCATCTTCCTGCATCTTCATATTGTCTTTCTTCTGTGCTTGTCTGTGCCCAGATTTCTTATAAATAAGCACACTAGTCACACTGGATTAGGGCCCACCCTGATAACCTCATTTAAATTTAGTTACCTCTATAAGACCATATCTCCAAGTAAGCTCACATTCTAAGGTACTGGGGCTTAGGACTTAGACTTGAACATATAAATTGATAGAGACACAGTTCAACCCATAATTGTGCTTTGCATTAATTCCCTTTAGGGTGACAAGGCTCATGGTTCAGCCTAGCAGTAGAGGCCTACATGTGATAGGCTTGAGGAAGCTACAAAGGCAGGTACAGACAGACAGAAACTCTTTTATGTGTGGGCCAGGAAGCCACTGTGTGAGGCACAGACACGTGGGGTGACTGCATCAGGAAAACTTCCTGAAGAAGTGAATTTAGCACAAGTCCTGTGTTTTGGGGTCCTGGGTGAATGATCCGGATTTAAAATAAGATTTTTGGAAAATATGCTCAAATCCCGGAAAGGCCTCTGGGTTTGTTTTAATCACTTCTCAAAGCTACACTAGACATTCACAACTCAGGATCCCCTATTTAGCCTAATAAGAAAAAGTAATTACATCATATTAAAGATAATTTGATTGTTACTGAGACGCTAATTGAGTTGAAACGTTTATTGTAACAGACACATCAGATTGGCAAGGAGGAAGCTCAGCTTAAATGTAAACAGTGTTGATAGTAGAATTAAAAGATTGTCAAAGCAGTTAATCCAATAGTAATTATTTTCTGAACATAAATTCCTAAGTAGCAAGGATACAATTATATCTACAAACAGTCATAAGAAAATAATTACTCCACACTCCACCTGAAGCCACAGTCCATAAAAGCCCTGATAATGCTCTCCATGAGAAGCTTAGCTCTCCCCCCTATCAGAAACTCACTGCAGGCACAAATGCTGTTCCATGAAAGGGAGACGCATGCAAAATCACCTCCAAAGCCCAAAACAACAGACTGAAGACTGAAGAAAAAGGTCAATGAGTCCAGCTTGATGAGAAATGGCTTACTAAGGGGACAGAAGTGGTCATAAGACAAGTAAATCTCTGCAACCACACCTTGAGATCTGCTTTCATAGTGTGGGAGGCTGGGGAGTATGTGCTGCTGTGCCACTTAGAAGGAAAATGGTTAAGAATCAGTGTGCATTGGGGTGCGTGGGTGGTTCGTTCGGTCAAGTGTCCAACTTCAGCTCAGATCATGATCTCATGGCTCGTGAGTTCGAGACCTGTGTGGGGCTCTGTGCTGACAGCTCAGATCCTGGAGCCCGCTTTGGAATCTGTGTGTGTGTCTCTCTCTACACTTCCCTCGCTAACTCTCTGTCTCTCAAAAAAATGAATAAACGTTTAAAAAAAAAAAAGAATAGGTGTGCACATTGGTCATACCTCCAGGGCAGATCAAGGATATTATGCCCTGAGGCACTGAAGGTGCACTTAAGGTTGTGGTTACAAAGAGGGAAAGAATTGTGGGGTGGGGTGCGGGTGAAGGTGGGGGTGAGGGTGAGGGTGGGAGTGGGCTGGGCTCAAGAAAGTTTCAGGCCACATAACAGTCATCATGGGTCTAAGATTGCGTTAGTCTGGTTCACACAAAGTTTCTCTGAGAACCTCAGCACTCACTGAGCTATACTGTCTTAAGATGCTGTTTCCAGGGAGCCAACCCCTCTCCCCACTGATACCACTTTCAGGCCTACAGTAAACAAAACCACCCCCAGGAGTGCCCCAAGTCCACATAAGACTTACATCTTCTCTTTGCAGACCACCATGTCCCATCTTTCCCACTCGCCTTGACAACCCCCCAACACATCCAGATCACTATTTTCTCCCTCTTCGCCACTCTTGGACTGACAGCCTTCCTATACTATCCAGCCCATGGTCCACCATGTTGACCATTTCTTGTGAAACGGTAGCCTGTGACACCCACCCAGCCAAACCCTAGCCCTGCAGCAGTCAAACCCTCTGAGTGATATTAGATAAACTTCACATCTGGACCTGCTGAGCTGTCCAGGGAGCTAATATATTCCTGCATTAGTCAGATTCTTCTGAGAAACAGAACAGATAGGACATATAAGTATAGGCTCACATGTTTAAGGAGGCTGAAATGTCCCATGATCTTCTGGCTGCAGAAGTAGGAAAGTCAGTGAAGCAGTTTGAAGACAGAAGACCAATGCCAGAGCTCAACAGTGAGGAAGACAACAAATTCAGTCTTCCTCTTTTTGTTCTGGATGAGGCCCACCTTGGGAAGGGCCATTTACTTTACTAGGCCTACCAATTCAAATGCTAATCTCTTCCAGAGACATGCTCACAGACACACCCAGAAATCATATTTAACCAGCTTTGTGGGCATCCCATGGCCCAGACAACTAGACACATGAATTTCACCATCACAATCCTTCCGTTCCTTTTCTACTTTCCTTGGCACCTAGTTCTTCATTATTTCACCTTCCCAATCATTGACTCCACTTCCTACTCTCACTTACCCCTATTATTCAGCAGATAATCTCCATTCCCAATCCACAGGAAAAGTGGGATACAATAGAGGACCCACATGAGAAACTCTTCAATTTCTGCCTCTTTTTCCAGAAGTCGCCAGCAGACCTGTAAACATGTAAAGCTCTTCTCCTTGGGTTTTGCCTCAAATCAGTGCTTTCTCTCTTACTCATGTAGGCTAATTCTTCCACACACACTCCAATCCTCACCCACCTTGTCTCCTTTCTACCTCCTCATAAACAGGCTTCGGGATCCCCCACCTTGACAGCCTTTCCCCCAACACCACTCTGCTCCGAGTCAAATTTCCAGAAGTGCTCTCTCCTTACTTGTGTCCCACCTTGTTGCATACTGGCTGCTGTCCCCAGCTGTCAACGGATTGCCCATCCAAAGCTTTCTTGCTCTTTCAGGAAAGACACTGTTAGCACTCTTGTGACTAGATCGGCATCTGCACCAGAAGCTGAAACTCCACTCTCATCCAGGATTTCCCAACCCTAATGTCCCGTTTTACCTTCTTCCTTTCTCTGCCACTCCCTCCAGGGCCTCTGAGGTTTCTTTTCCCACAATTGTTTTGTAAAAACTGGTGATCATCAGCATTCCATTCCCAGCCTATTAGCTTCTTCTTTATGGCATTCTTCCTAGGCGATCTAATACTTCCCTGAGGTTTTAAATATACTGAAGAGCCCCTGTCTATACCATTTGGTTGAATCTTTGTCATCCTGAGCTCAGCTTTCAGGTCTCCTCTGCCACTGTATTTTTTCCTCACTCTTTTTCTCTGCTTTCTGCGGTTGCATACTCTCTCTCTTTCTTTGTTTGCTGTCTCTCCTCCTCTCTCTCTCTCTCTGTCTCTGTCTGTCTGTCTGTCTGTCTGTCTCTCTCTCTCTCTCTCACACACACACACACACACACACCACCAATATTCTTCTGACATTTTCTAATCTGAGATTGTTAGTTCATGTCCTTGGAGGAATAGACACCGAAATGGGATTATGCATGCAAGAATTTTATTAAAGGCAATACTTGTGACAGAAAATTGGGAAGGAGTGAAAAAAGCTGGGGAAGTCATCAGATGATGATGCAAATCTGACCCCAAGTAAAGAAGGGAAGCAAGAGTAAGTTTGGGTGGGAGCATCCTAGATAACAGTGCGGTTAAGGAATGTACAGTAAGGCTATCTAGAAATCCTCAAGGAAAAGTCAGACATCCCATTTTCCCAGGAACTCTCCTCCTGGCTCTATCACTGGATAAGAATAACTCCTGGAAGCTTTGGTGTAAACACTAGCTGCTCACAGTACTGCAGCCTGGTCCAATTCCCTGTAGTTGGGGATCCATCAGGTGCATTCTTGTGGCTATCACAGTGGCCAAACTGATGATACAGGAAGCTTCCCGAGAGGCCATCCTGGGACACATATTTGCCAGTAGTGCTGAAATTTGACAGATCCTTCTCCTTCTCCACAGACAGCACAAGTCTCTTGGACCCTAGAAGAGTCAGACTTAGACAAGCAGTAGAGGGGCACACACTCTTTTAGGAAGGAGGAAGTGGAAGGAGTGGATTGGCTTTGACTGGAACTGAGAGGACGCATTAAAGGTGGAGTGTTGGGATGGAAACAGGATCCAGGAGCTGTGATCTGGGCAGATGCTTGCTACCTTGAGGCTTAATCATTGTATCATGTACCAGATTGGTATGTGTCATACTTTACCATGCTGTGAGAGTCACCTGAAGAGCTGGTTAACTATGGCTATTGGGGCCACGAGATTTTTGGGACAAGCCTGAGAATTTACTTCTCTAACTAGCTCCCAGATGGTGCTGGTATTGCCAGCCCAGAGACCACAGTACTCAAAGTATAATTTGGGCAAGAGAAATGTTTGACTCTTACTCCTAAACTTAGGCTGCTTCCTTTCTGGGAAGGAAAGCCATACTTTGAGGTGAGGACCCAAGGATGTACCTGTTTGCTTTGGGGACCTACTGACTAGACCTGGTCCTTCATCTCAACCCATGTAGCAAAGTCCTGACTTTGCAGCTGCTTCTATTAGGAGGGAAGAAATAGGAAGAGGCACCAAGGGAATTCAGAGGTGGAGGAGACCAATGCCCACCTGTGTTATTCTTGTCACCTGTTTGGACTTGCTCCTACTCAGGGCTACAGGAATCCACTGAGGAAAGACATTCTCTTGTCTTTGGGGTGGTCACCAAAGGTTTCATGAAGGGTGAAGGATCCAAAGGGGATTCAGATGGTTGGAAACAAAGTAGTGGGGTAATTCAGAAAAGGGAGTTGCATGTGTCCCAAGATACCCTCCTGGTATGGGAAAGAAGGGGTTCACACTCTGGTGCCATGCAGTCCTAGTGCAAAGAAGAGAGCACCATTGATGACTCACAAAAGCACCAAGTCATGGAGACACTATGCTGAGAATCTGCCCTCTTCCCTGCTGGTTGTGAGATTCAGGTGGATGGGTGGTACAAGAAAAGCCATCTAGGAAGGCCAGAGCCAGGGTGGAGCACAGAGCAGAACTGGCAAAGGAGGGAGAGCCTCTTTGAATCCTTTCTCATCAGACTACACAGGAGCCAAAAGTTAAGGCCTTGAAAGGGAAACAGGGAAAGAGGGAATCAACAGATTCCTGAAATGAGGAATCTGTTGGCCTGATAGGTGATCAGAGAACACATCTCTGACTTGATAATGAAAGTCAATGAGGAAATATAAGTTAATTGGGAGTTAAGTTCTCAGGAGTAGAAATGCCCTTATTGTATTCCAAAGACAGGTCATATGTAAGGAGAGCAAAATAAACAAACAAACAAACAAACAAATAAATAGAGATGGTTATTTTAATTATATTTTAATTAAAGAGTCAGACATTCTGGAAAATAATACACTTGCTATCTGATCTTTGGGTTCTAAGGAGGCCTACTTTGCTGCCCTGCTCTGGCATTATCCCTTTAATTAGACCATCACTGGGGAAGAGTCTCCTGTTTGAGCCCAGCCTGGAAGTGCCAGGTGACCAGGACAGACAGGACATTCAGTCTAGTAGGGCCACAGGGTCTTACTGTTACCCTTCTTCCCTTATGGGGAGACTCCTCCTGGGGAGTAAAGGCAGACACAGAGGCCTCCACTGGGCTGGGGATGGGGGATGGGGTCCCACCCAGGACAGTAAAAGAAGGTCAGATTTACAAACCATGAAATTTATAAACCATGGTTTATAAACCACGAGCCCAACAGACCCCACACTTCACGGTGACTTATCACTTCCCAGCATAAGGCAGCTGGGGCAGAGTGTCCTGAAACCTGAACCCCCTGGCTGCTGGCCTTAAACAATCCTTCCATGTTGCAGGTGAGGCACAATGGAGGGTAGAGAGGACATGGAGGAGCAGCCATCAGTAGGATACAGTTTCTTCAGTAATATTCTGGGCACCAGTGGACGCTCGTAAGAGCATTTCCTTTCCTTGTTTGCTCTAAAGGGTGTGGAATAACATCTGTGCTGTGCAAATATGACTCCTGTAGGAAAATATTCTGGGTTAAATTGCGTCCCCTACAATATATATGTTGAAGTTCTAACTCCTAGTGTAAGCAGAAAGAGTTAGGGAAAAATATAGATGAGAAATAAAAATAAAGATGAGACAGCTTTTGTGACACAGGAGATTTTCCATGATCTGTCCTACCAGCTCTGCTTGCCCAAACACACTTCTTGCAGAACTTCCTGGGAGGTGTCAGAATCACCGTAGATATAGCCTAACCATATCAGAGACAGTAAATCAGTGGTAAGGCTCCCAGCGCTTGTTCATAAGTAAGCGAGATCCTGCATTCCTTACCAGAGATAATGAGCCTGAGACCCATCGAGTTTATACCAGCTCTCTGAGCAAGCCCATAGCCCCTTCTGCTTGTCAGTTACCTCTGCTTCCTTATAATGGTAAAGTCTAGAAGGAGTGCAAGCTTTGTTAACGTGACATAGGGTGCATGGAGAGGCATGTTTTTTAAGTACATGTGTACAACCTTATTCCCACTTTTACTATGTGATGACACAGCTGCCCTTTCTGAATAAATGAAAGGAACCCTCTCACCCCTGCTCAGGGAGTCATGGCTTTGGAAGTTATTCCTTGTGACATCCTTATTTGATGCAAATAAAGTTTCCTTTGTGTGACAACTCTACCTGGAGTAGTCTTTGTAACTCACCAAGAAGTGGGCTCACATTAATTCAATTACACCAGTGCACCTGAATGTCACCCTATTTGGAAATAGGATCATTGCAGGTGCAATCAGTTCAGATATAGCCATACTGGAGTAGGATGGGCCCCCTTCTAAAATGACTAGTGTCCTTATGAGATAGGAAAACTGAAGGACTCCATAAAATCCTGCTTTTTCCTCCCTTTCCTGCTTCTATTCTTGTTAGGACCTGCACCCCCACCCCACTTTACACTTGCCTTGTAAGGCAAATAGCATATGTCCTCCTTCTAAGGGACAAGGAGTTAATGATTTCTCTAGAATAGATAACATCTAAGGAAGGACCAGGTGAGCATGACCATCATATGCACATTCCAAAACACAGGCACTCGATATCTCCCTGTGTCTCCAAGGAATAACACCTAGGCCCTTGTCTTTGTTCTCACCAGTTCCTGGATGCCTGAGGAGACATATTCCAGAGAATATAATCCTCAGTAAAAACCCCCATACCTTGAACGAAGATGAATCCTCTCCTTTCTGAATCTCCTAGGCACTCCATCCTTACCTGCCTTTTCTTTAATAAACTTTGCTCTCTCTTCCTGCTGGCTTACATTTGATTTCCATCCTTTGCAAAGCAACAGACCCATTTGACTGGACCTGTGGGAACCTTCCTGGGTTCCCAGACCCAGCCTGCAGGCATCACTTATACAAAGATGGCTTTGTGAAAATAAAGAGGCAGGGAGAAGGTCATGTGAAGTTGAAGGCAGAGATCAGAGTGATGCTACCATAAGCCAAGGAATGCATGGGGGGAGGGGAACCAGGAGCTGGGAGAGGAAAGGAAGGACCCTTTCCAGAGGCTTTGGAAGGAGCATGGCTTGGGTGACATCTTGATTACAGACTTCTGGCCTCCAGGATTGGTCGAAAATAAATTTCTGTGGTTTCAACTCACCTAGCTTGTGGCACGTTATTATGGCAGCCTAAGCACACTCACAAGGAAGCCATCTGAGGAACTGTGCCTGGTTGTGGGTGGAATGGGTGGGGGCAAGTGAGTGAACTGTGTTAGCAGAGCTGGGGGCTGGCTTTGTGCCTTGGGCCTCTGTCACATGCCCCATGTGTTACCCTAAGCATCTGCTCAGCAGCTCAAAGACAGGCACCAGCAGATCTCAAAGAAATTTCCATCCCTGAGACCCAGAAACCTCTGTGAGAGCTGCAGTGGAGGCCAGATCTTTGTCCATCTCACCACGTTGGTCCATGAGCCTTGGGACCCCCATCCAGCTCAGTGTGGGGCTCTGGACTTGGAATCTGCTATCCTCCTATGGCACCTACATTCCAGTTGGGAGAATTTAAGCTTGTCTAAGCAATTAGAATAAATCAAACAGATGTTCCTTCGGTGTGTTTGTGATCACTTTGTAATTAACTAATGGGCTTTCTAGCAGCCACTTTATGGGCATCTAATGGCTACATAATGAGATCGCCTACACTGTGGCTACATTGTGTCAGGGAGGGAGAACTATGGGACTTTGAAAATGTACCCTAAGATGTAGCCACCAGAGAGCCACAGTCCCAGGGCCCAGCAGAGGGACCTTGGCATCCACATGTCCCCATGTGTACCCCGCACTCAGTCCTGGAATGTGTGATGCCTTTAGCCCCACAAAAAGAGCAACGTGGTGACCACTCACAGAGGGGAATGTCCACATTTCCTCATTTGTTCCTCAACAACTATACAAAAGAAGAGCCTGAAGCTCAGAAAGGTTAAAGACCCAAAGTCAAGAATGGCAGAGCTGAGTGTCACAGCTTCAGATGCCCAAACCAGCACTCTGAAATCAGAGTTCTGGGTGGAGCAAAATGAGTTGGGGGTATAGCCATCTCTGGGATGTCTTCCTGCTTAGCCCTGATCCTTGGATCCCCTGCAGACTGGAGAAAGCTGTTGGAATGGAACACGGTCTCATAATGAGGTAAATACAAAATTAACCAGTGTCTTGAGGTAAATAATCAGGCAAGGTCCTTGGAAAGTGGAATTGTTCAATAATTAGATTTTGCTAATGATTTAAAATGCTCCTTTCAAGGTTTCCTTTTTAACATTCCAAAAGTTGTGCATTCCCATGCAGATGGGTGAAAGGGGACTGGGTACCACCCTCCCTCCCCAAGATGAGTCAGCAGAACCCCTACCTAGTGCTAGTATTGGTATCTCTTTCTTCCTTCACCTCTGTTCTCTCCCTTCCTCCTTCCTTCCCTCTCTCCCCCCCCCACTTCCTCTCTGTCCTCTCCCTCTCTCTCTCCAGAGCCTCCAAGCCCCAGCTGATATGAGTACCGAATGACAGCACTCTACTATGCAATGTTCATAATCAGAGAGTCTAAAGTCTAATCATTTGGGTTCAAACTTTGGCTCTGCCAAGTATGAGCTGAGAGACCTCAGGGAATTTACTTCTTCTCTCTGATTTCCAAACTCCCCATCTAGAAGGTGACCATTGCAAACATACCTATGTCTTAGGGCTCATTTTGCAATACAATTTGTATTTGAATTGTGCCTGGTGCTGTGCCAGGCACTGTTGGAGGCTCTGTCTGCAAAGCAATGAATCTGAACCAGGGGAAGCTCCTGCTCTCCCCAGGGGTGGGCAGACAATAAACAAGCAAAGGAGTGAGAGAGGTTAAGAAGTAAACACAGCAAAGCAGAGGCAGGGAGCACTATCAGGTGAACGCTCAGCAAAGGCTTCTCTAAAGCAGCAGAGGTGCTGGGCTACAGATGCATCCCCAGAATACAGCCAACAGGGACAAAAGCTAAGTTAGGGGGTGGGGTGGGGGGGAGGTGGAAGGAAAGGGCTGGTGTCATATGACTTCATATGAGTCTCTGGATTCAGCCATGCCTGAAGGGACACCTACCCTCTTCGACTTTGCAGTTCTTTGAAACTATGTGCTTGCCCCGACTCCAGCCTGCTTTTTTTTTCTTTTTTTTTTAATTTTTAAAAATGTTTATTGACTTTTGAGACAGAAAGGGACAGACAGACAGAGCATGAGAGGCGGACGGGCAGAGAGAGAGGGAGACACAGAATCCCAAGCAGGATCCAGGTCCTGAGCTGTCAGCACAGAGCCTGAGGCGGTGCTGGAATCCACAAGCTGTGAGATCACCACCTGAGCCAAAGTTGGATACTTAACTGGCTTAGTCACCCAGGTGACCCTTTTTTTCTTTTTAAATCAGAGTTGGGTTTCTATCAAGGACACCTGAGGAAGTCCTAACTCATGCAAGTGGTTAAAATCTTGCTTATTTTTCTCTCTTTTTGGAGAATGCAAATATTTCATAATGTGACCTCAAGCACCAGTGCTGTGTGTGATGTGGGAGAAAGGTTGTTGGGCTGAGCAGTGAGCACACATCTCTATTAGAGGAGCAGGAGGCAGGTGAGAGAGGGTGGGAGCCCTCAGACCCATCAAGAACTCAGCCCACTCTTGGTTAGAGTGCTTCAGGCATCACTGTGTGTCTGTGGACTCCTTTATTAATCGCTCCCTTGAGTCTAAACCCAGTTCTTTTATTAAAATTATGAAACCATCAAGCAGCCTGACAATGAAAATAATACTTTCATAGTGTCTGTGTTGTAACAATCCTGCACGTGTTTTCTAAGCAATATATTCATTCCTGTGACTATTGAGCAGGCAGGAACATCAGAACAGCATGATTAATGGGGCCCTCCCCTGCCTTCCACAGCCAGTGACGGGGCTGGGAGAAAGAAAGCAAAGTCTTATTCTATCAGGGCTAGATTATTAATAATTCCATTCCCTTCAGACCAGCCATGATCATTAATCTACTTTGAGCCTCAAGTCCTAGAAAGGCTGAAGCCTTGACTACGTGTGCAGACTGAGACCGTTCCACTCTCTTCCTCCCATGCTGCACTGGGGATGCACTTCCATGCTCCAATCTGCAAACCGAAGTAGGAAGAGAATGTTCTAAAGGAGTTAGAAACTTTGGGTGTAGACATCCATCATTTGGCACCTAGGTCTGTGAAAGTTGGATATAGCTCTTCTATATCCTCTTTAGGATACAAGACATCAAAACTAAACAGTAGGGCCTGCCTGTACTTCTAATAGGCCTCCAGGTCTCCTCTCTGCTGGGCTAGAATAAGTATAACCTCACTAGGAGATAAGACTCAACTGTGCATGCTCAAGACACACATTCACAATGCAAGAACATTAGTCTATAGAAGTATGCTCACTTCTTCAGTGGGGACTGGAATGGTCAGACATGATCCAGGGCATAGAGCAGAGGAAGAGCACCAGGACACCCATGACACATGCAGCCCAAGGCTGAAGGGGTCAAAATTGTCAAGATTGGGAGGGAAGGGTGGGCAGTTTTGGGGCTTTATCTGGAGTGTCTCTAGCTTCCATGGACACTAAGGATCAGAGGAGGTCAGGAAGTGCTCTTTAGCTCCCCCTCTGGCACCTCTTCCTCCTTTCTGAACCACACTTCCTCTGTTCCAAAGCCCAACTCTTCCTACTAAGATGCAAAAGATATTATTGGCTGGAATTCCTGGGAAGGAAGACTCAGTTATTTGTGTAGGATTCCATGATCTGTTGCTGCCCCCACACACTTCTGACACCAAGTGTGAGGGTTTTTTTCCTCACATCAATCAACATCCAACTCTCCAAACACCAACTGTGTGTCCTGCGTTTTGTTGCAATTCTAACACTACCTACCTAGAGTTATCATCAGATCCCACAAGTTAAGAACCCAATCCCATAAGACTGCTCCCATTTCAGATGTCAGTTGCAAATCTTAGACCTTCTGTACTTCTGACTGACTCACTATAAACAAGGGGTTCTCATGAACCTCTTCTCAGGTTCAGTAATTTGCTAGAACAGCTCACAGAACCCAGGGAAGCACCATGCTCACAATCACAAGTTTATTATAAAGGATATTATAAAGCATAAAGAATAAAGAGGTATAGTCAGATGAAAAGGTACACAGGGTTAGATCTGGAAGAGTCTGGAGCATAGGATTTTCTATCCCTGTGGCACTGGGTTATGCCACCCTCCTGACACTTGGATGCGTTCACCAACATAGAAGCTCCCTGAATTTAATCATTTAGAGACTTTAATGGAGGTTTCATCCATCACATGGGTACAATAGTTTATTAACTCAATCTTCAGCTCCTCTCCCTTCCCCAGAGGTTGGGGGTAGTAGGGCTGAAAGTTCTGGGCTTCTTAATCTTGGTTCTTTCTGACAAATAAGTCCCATCCCAAAGCTATCTAGGGTCCCACAAAGAGTCATCTCATTAGAACACAAGAGGCTACTGTCACCCAGAAAATTCCAAGGGATTTAGGAGCTCTGTGTCAAGAACAAAAGATGCTTCTATAATTCCTATCACTCAGGAAATTACAAGAGTTTAGGAAGTCTTTGTTATAAATAGAGGACAAAATCAAATATTCTCATTATGTCACAAAAGCCTACTACAGGAAGCCCTCTTAGGATGGAAACTGAGTTCCTAGAAACATCTTAAGAAGCTAAGAATCTGGGGTGCCTGGGTGGCTCAGTCAGTTGAGCACCAGACTCTTGATTTCAACTCAAGTCATGATCCCAGGGTCATGGAATTAATCCCTGTGTCCTACTCCACACTGCGTGTGGAGCCTTCTTAGGATTCTCTGTCTCTCTCTCTCTCTGCCCCCCTCCCTGCCTTGTGCATGCCTTCTCTTCTTTCTCTCTCTCTAAGATAAAAAAAATTTAAAAAGAAGCTAAGAACCTGAGTCTTTGGGTCTTACTACAAATCTTGGGGATACTTGAAATTTCCCCCGGACTTCTCATGATGGATATATCTCTTTTGACCTTTCCATGATAAGTGGAGAAACCAGAGCAAGGACCTCTACATTGTGAGACCAAGATAGAGGCTCTATGTTTCCAAGGTCAAAGGGCAGACCTGCACTCTCAAGCATGAGCCTGCAAATTCCTTCTGCTACATCTGGACTCTGAAAGACAGGAGGCTGACCAAGGAGCCTTAGCGTAGAATGACAACTGAGAGCACCTCTTCAGGTTTATTATTTGGTGGATGAAGAAAGAAAGCCCAGAGAAGAGGTTGCACAGTCAGGAAGTGAGGGACCAGGAGTCTCACAGGGGCAAGCTGTGCCCAGAGTCCATTAGGGCATTCTTGGCACACGCTTGGTGCCAGGACCATTCTTTGTCCCAGCCATCCTCTCTCATGGTTACTGTGGAGGCAGGGAGAGAACACAGGTGGAGAGCTGAGGAAGAAGACGAGATAGAGTGTAGGTTCCAGGTGGTGGCGGGAAGCAGCGAAGGTGCTGAGAAGGTGGAAGGGCAGAAGGGCATTGTGCTGGTTTGCATAAGAAACCCATTCTGTGCTGGTTTGCATAAGAAAAGCACACAGTAGGGGACTTTGGAGACACCCTGAGCTGCTAAACTCTGGAATCCAAGTGAGGACCTGAGAATGCACTCCCTGGAGGAGGCACACAGAGTGTGGGTGGCAGATTAGAGCAAGGGGAACACACGGGAATACTGAGGAGGAAAGGAGTAGCCCTGGGGTGCTGTGGCTCCAAAAGCACCAACCCCTCCCATTTTGGGAGACCCTCCCCTTTGACAACCCCCTCCAGACTGCAGGGCTGAGAAGCACAGGGGGCAGGAGCGGGACAGCTGAACTCCATCACCAGTGATTGAGCTGAGGGCAAACATGCCCTGCCTTTGTTCTTCTTAATCTAAATTGAATCTGGGTGGGGAAAGATTACAGAGGATGGAAGTGAAAACCCAGCTGCATTTCAAAGTTACACTGATCAGAATAGAAATGGTCTTGGAGGCTTTGAGGAGGGGTGGCTGGTCCTGGTTCAAGGTTTACTTTACTTTAATTCACATTCTTTTGTGGAGCAAAGGGCAGGTTCACAATTCTAAAAAACCAAGGCTCTGGTCACTGGCAACCATGCTGAGGCCAGGGAGACTCTAGGGCTGGAATCACACTCTCCCACCTGGAGGCTAGGCTTCTCAGGGTCCAGAGGCTTTTCCGGCAGAGAGAGAAGCCACATGCTCCAGGTCCCTGGAATTTTAGATATCATGTATTTAAAAACAGTCATCCAGTGGTGTCAGAAGTGAGAAAGGGAGAAGTGGAGAGATGTGCTGAAATTTTGCTGCCTAACAAGCCAGGATTCTCAAGGCAGAAGCCACCAAGGGCCATTGCTTTTCCTCTCTTATAAATTTAGGTTCCCTAGAACCCACATGGCCTGAGCTAACTTAGCCTGAAATCTCACCATAGGCTTCACTCTGGGCTACACCATCTTGTCTCTAGAGGGCTCTTGTCAAAGGGAGATAATCTGCTGTCCCTGGTGTGGAAGATCCAGAACGTGGGGCACTAGATTGGGGTAGGGAGTCATCGGGAAAATGAAGACTTCAAGTACCTTACGCAGCTGGTAGGGTTAGCAGATAAAACACAAGATGTCTACTTAAATCTGGCTTGCATATAAACAATAGATTTATTGTTAGATTTATATTGCAAGTACATACCATGCAATATTTGAGGTATATTTATATGAAAAAATAATCATTATTTATCTGAAATGCAAATTTCACTGGACATTTGTATTTTTATTTGCTAAGTCTGGCAACGCCAGCTGCTAAGGGCTGGTCACATCTTGGAAATGAGACCCAGGGAGCTACAAATCTAGTGTTTCCCCCAACTAGTCAGCCTTTCAGGGAAGAGAGCAGACAACTAGCCAGGAATTGCTTCATTACTGCACAAAAGTAATGTGCCACCACTTCACAAGTTTACAAATGGAACTGTCGTATCTTTATCAAAGTCTGTTTAGTGAGGTCTTCCCTGACTGAAGAAATAGGCATATCCCTTGTCACAGTCACATCCGAGTCCCCTGGAGTCAGGGCTTTCGGATTTAGTTCTGCTTCTTCTGGGTACAACCTCTCTAACACTCAGTGACCACATCTGTAAAATGGGATCAATAATCTCTTCTGTATCTTTCTATTAGTTGTCAGAAACAAACAAGAAATTCTAGGAAAATATTTGTGAACCATGAAGTATTTTAAATCAAATGCCACACAGGAGTTGTGTTGCTCTCAAAATATGATTATTGAATTTCACTGAGCAGAAATGTTTCATTTTGTCCTTTCTGCCTCTTCAGTCCCGTGCTGCAAAGCAGGTTTCTCCCATGGTGCCATTGCCCTGTTTTTTCACGGGATCCACATGACTGTGGGCAGGGGACTGGCTGCCTGTCAGAACGCAGCAGCAACTCACCACAGACATTTACAGTCAAACCCCTCACCCCTTGTTCCCACATCTGCCAACAAATATTAGCATTCCTTCAGCATTCTTCAGCTTGAAGTACCATTTATTTGCTTGCTTTTAAAGAAAATAAAGACCTCAGGGCACAAAATTAGTCAGGAGTGGGTATGATTTAAGCTATTTGGTCTACCTAAACTATATAGATTGATAGGTACATAGCAAGGACATATCTATGCATACAGGTTTTGCTGCCACACTTCCAACAACATACTCAACAAATGTTCCCTGAGCCTATTCTGTGTCGGCTCTGTCCTCTGGGAAGTGTAAGCAGGGCTGCTGGAGCTGCTCAGTGTCAGACAGGGTGCCTATTAGACCCTTCTCCTGCCCGAGCTTTATGGCTCAGCATCCCAGCCTCAGATCAGGCCCTGCCTCTCTCCACACCCTCCCCACCCTGCCTCTCTGGAATGGGCAAATGGAGCCCCACCAAGGTCCCCAGATCAATGGGCTGCACTGGACTTGGCATCACCTGGCAAGGCTGGGGGCCTCACTGCCCCAGAGCTAGCGCTGCTGGCCTCCACTCTTACACACTGTAGGGAGGTTGAGAGGGTCTCTTTCATGGTTAAACCTGCCAAGCCTCAGCTTTCATGGAAAGCCAGCAGACTGAGTCAGAGCTTTATGGCAGCCCACCACTGACTCAGCTCATATGCTTCTCTGCTTCCTTTATGGTTATTGGTGGACACTACTTATCTGCCTAATCCTGCCTGGGACATTTCTAGCTCCAGAGCAAGGCCAGGAGCTGCTCTCAGTACCTACCTCAGGGCTGGGCACACAGGGGTATGTAAATTGGGACTCAATTAGAATTCTTAGAAATCTACACCAAAGTATTTTCCAGGCTAGTTAAAAAAAAAATCCATAAAACCATGGATCACATAGAAAGACAAGCAGCATACTGTGGTATTGGGTTATCTTCCCAGCAGGGAAATCAGCTCTGAACCAGTGCAAGCCTGTAGGTTCCTCTAGGGGGAAGAGATCATTTATACCCCGTAAGCACAGCTGCCTGAGAATGTCATGGGAAGTCTCCTTGCAGATCACCCATGCCTGCCAGACTGGCCGAGGGTACAGCAGGGGTAGAAGGTGGCTGGGCAAATGCAGAGTGACAGAAGGAAGTAGACACCCCAGGAATGTGGGAAGGCAGCAGAGCTGAGCATGCAGTGATGGCCACTTTCAGCAGTCATTTTGGAGGAATGTGGTCAGAAGCCTGCCCACCCCCCTTTCCCACTTCCCAGCTAGTAGGCATTTGTCTTCAGGGCAGGCAGTGTCTACTCACTCCTTACATCACCCACAGGTTGTGGTTCTGGGGCATAGCAGGGCTTGCAGGGAAGGGAGAGAAGGCTGGCTTCTGATGAGAAGCTGGCAAATCCTCCTGGCTTAGCACAAAGAGCACTAGGTCTGGTGCCCGGACCAGTGGGTCCTAGCCTTGGCTCCAGCTGGGTGTCATTCAGCACTGTGACACTTTTGACTCTCAGTATCCATCTCCCTGCATAACTAGGGGATGGAATATTTTACCAAAGTTTCTTCTCTCATTCATTTAAGAGCATGCATTAAGTACCTACTGTATGCCAGGCACGGTTCCAGGCACTTGGGCCTTACCCCTAATATGGAGGTAAATGTGCTCAGCATATAACTCCGAATTGGGTGGTCAGGGGAGGCCCCATTGATAAGATGCCACTTTGTGATTTTTCTTTTCCTTCAATCTGGAATGGCA
Source organism: Paguma larvata (assembly GCA_030068075.1). NCBI lineage: Eukaryota > Metazoa > Chordata > Mammalia > Carnivora > Viverridae > Paguma > Paguma larvata. Next base: position 23,784,903 of record CM057841.1, on the reverse strand, counting down.
AGGGCCATGAGTGATGAATTGTTCACACACAGATAGACCAGGCCAAGAAAATCTTAATCTTTTTGCAAGTAAAGACCAAGAACTTACAAATTGGGAAACTGGGTTTATGAATGATTATACTTATATTAAATTAATTATATCAGTCTGTTTAATAATGTTTTATTAATCCAGTAGAAGACTTTCTTTAAAAAGTAATGAAAAATGGCATTTGAATTATTCCTGAAACAAATTGTGTCCTGACCCCGGTCTCCTTGACAAGTCATAAATGAGGCCATTTTGGTGGAAGTGTCACATCTGCTCTTCAAGATACATTGCTCTTCCGGCTTCTGTCCCACACTTGTTTCTGGCTTCTGGCACCCTGTCTTATCGGTCTTTCACAGAGTCGGCTATTTTCTCTCATGTTTCTGTCTAATGTGATGCAGAGAAAGAAGGAGATCCAGAGGAAAAACGTGGAGAGTGGGAAAGGGGGTAGAAATTGTGGAGAGAGATTTCTTCTTAAGGAAGCAGATAGCAGCCTCTCCTTCCCAAGATTTCTTCAACAGTCAGAGAGGTCCCATTACTGTGGGAAGGGAGGGTTGCTTACATCTGCCTGCATATGGAAGAAAGGATTTCTAGAAGCTCTTTGAGCAACATTGGAGCTAAGTTAGGCTATCCTACATAACCTTGGGATCTTGCTTCCTTGTTCTCAGAATCTAATTAAAATATTCCCCCACCCCACCCATGAATCTCCAAGCCCTAGGAGTTAGGAAGAAAGGGAAATGCCTTTGTTCTGGATAATCACAGATGTGCCATGCAGCCTCTAGGTGGGGGAAGCTCAGAACCTGGAACCTCGGCCTCCTCTCTTCCGCAGGTCATTCAATAGGTAAGTTGCATTACTAGTAAGCTATGTCACAGAGACAAGGCACAAAGATGCCAAGCACTTGGAAGAATTCCTTGGGAGTCTCTCTACCCAGGAAGTTGGTCCCTTTTAGAGCATGGCCTGATCTTTCCTGTTAGCTGAGTATTCCACTATACGAACTATCTCGTTGTACTACCCAGGAAGGAGAGAGCAGGAGCCTCTAAGACAGAGCTGCTTGATGAAAAGGGAGACTGGTGCTGGCTGCCAAGTCCAGAACTGATTCATTTGAGCCGGAGGAGTTCTATCAGTGAGGGGCAAGTTGGAGAGGATTTTTGGCTCCCAAACCAGCTGAATTGGGAGGACAGAGCTTGAAGAGAAGATCCTAAGCTCATCTCTACCCCACTGGTCAGTTGATGGTTGAGAATGGCCCATCAAGAGTCAAGGCTATGAAAGTTAGTGATGGTAGTGGTGGGAGTGATGAAAATGATGCAAGTGAAAGCAGCTCAATTGTCCATCCACAGATGAATGGATATAAAAACTGTGTGTGTGTGTGTGTGCACGCATGTGTATAAAATGGAATATTACTCTGCCACAAAAAAGAATGAGATCTTGCCATTTGAAACACCATGGATAGACCCAGAGAGTATTATGCTAAGTGAAAGAAGTCAGAGAGAAAAAGACAAACACCATATTATTTCATTTATATGTGGAAGCTAAAAAACAACTCGAATAAACAAACAAAAAGCAGAATCAGACATATACATATAGAGAAATGATGGTTGCCACAGGGAAGCGGGGAGGGGGATTGAACAAAATGGGTGAAGTGGAGCGGGAAATACAGGCTTCCAGTTATGGATTAAATAAGTCATGGAATAAAAAGTACAGCATAGGAAATAATGGTATTGTGATGGTTTTGTATGGTGACAGATGGTAGCTATGCTGTGGTGGGCAGAGCATAACTGTATGGAGGTGTTCAATCTCTATGTTGTGTACCTGAAAGTAAGATAACATTGTGTGTCAACTATACTAAAAACAAAAAAAATGATATTAGTGCTGCTGGTGGAGAGGATAATGAGGACACTTCCTTTATACTCAGTTCCTTATCACATGAGCCTAGCTACATGAGAGTTTGCTTCATCAAAGCTATCAAGGGAGAGAGTCGATAGAGAAAATCAGCTAGCAAGGTGAAAATTAGAGTCTCCTAAAATTTAATTGTGGAAGTGACACCCATCACTTTTACTATGTTCTATGAGTTAGAAGCAAGTTACAAGTTGCTAGGCCAGCCCATATTCCAGGAGGAAAGATGTTCACAAAGGCATGAAGACCAGGAACTGGAGATCATTGGGGGGCAGTATAGAGTCTGCCCAATGCACTAACCAATTCAGTTGCATGAGAGATCCCAGGTGAAATTGGCAAAGACGCAACACAAACAACTCAAAGAATTGGGAGGAAAAAAATGTTATTGAAGCTGCTAAATGTGGGGGCTGGGGGTGGTTATACAATAAGAGTAACTGAAGCCATTCCAGTTCATATCAGACATGTTGTCCTGCTTTAACAAAAACCTAAAACATATGGCATGAACTTTGAGATGAGAAACAAACAGAGGCTATAAAAGTGGCTTCTGGGAGACTGCCGGTAGAGCTGAAAATTCCTTTAGGAAGCTGAAGGGAGAACAATCTTTCTTATGTGGTGGTGGAGTAATTGAAAAGAATTGCCTGTGGTAAGTGGTAGACAGAAAATAAACCTAATGAACTTGTAGATAGGACTAAGGTGATTTCCAGGCAGTATGTGGAATGTATCAACTGGCTCTTTATCAACTAATTTGTGGAATAAACTGAAGAAGGAACTACTCAGTCTGCAAGCAGGCTTTAGAGGAAATATAAGGGAGCCAGGATTTTCTGGTATGGAAAATAAAACTTTTTTTCTTGTCTTCAGTTCTTCAAAATTCCCTCTGAGTAATTTAAATCTGATCAGAAATTAAATACCGGGTGCAACAACCTAAATGTGGCCTCAAGGTCAAGATCAAATTATATGGTAGAGAAATTCAAATGCAAACTCCTGACATTGCCCCTTTGGCCAAGATAGTAAATCAAAAGTAATAGCACATTCCAAGTAAAATAGCAGGGAGCCCTCAAGGACTAAAGTGTGCAGTAAAGGTGGTTTCGATCCTATCCCTTATTTTTAATTCACCTGGGATTTACTCCGATTTAAATTATTTTTTAAATTTTTTTAATGCTTATTTATTTTTGAAACAGAGACAGAGCGTAGTAGGGGAGGGGCAGAGAAAGAGAGAGATACACAGAATCTCAAGCAGACTCCAGGCTCTGAGCTGTTGGCACAGATCCCAACACTGGATTCGAACTCACCAATTGCGAGATGATGACCTGAGCCAAAGTCAGACGCTCAATCAACTGAGCCATGCAGGCGTCCCTACTCTGATCTTTTAATAGGACCCTAGGCAAAAAAAAAAAAAAAAAAAAAGCAGTGAACAATGTCATAGTTGATTAGAAAAGATTACTACAGTAGGTGGAAAATTGACCCCCCCACAAACTCCAGGTCATACAGTGCAAAGGGAGTTTTCAGATTAATTTAATCAAATTAAATTAAGGCTCTTGAGATGGCAAGATAATCCTGGATTATCTGAGTAAGTCCTGAATGTAACTGTAAATGTCCTAATAATAATGAAGCAGAAGGAGATCAGACTATAGAAGAAGAAGGCAATGTGACAACTAAAGCCAGATGCTATGCTTCAGGCTTGAAAGTGCAAGACAGGACCACGAGCTAAGGAATGCAGCTCAGAAGCTGGAAAAGGAAACAAGGTCCTGTTGTTACAATTTCAGCCCAGTGAAACTAATTTTACATTTCTCACCTCTACAACTGTAAGAGAATAAACATGTGTTTTTAGTCACCAAGTTTGTGGTAATTTGTTATAAGAGCCAGAGGAAATTAACTACCAAAACTGTAACCAAATTGTAGCCCCTATTGTCATAGCCAGAGCAGAAATCATATTAGTAGAAGAGATCGACCTAATCTCTGGAATAAGTAGCAACTATTGATCTGGTGAATGTATTCTATACAATCACACACACAAAAAAATCACAAAAGTCTATCACAAAGAGCAATGAAAAGAGGATTCTGTTCATTTGGAATGAACAGCAGCATATATTTGCAGTCTTGGCAGAAGTTTGAAGTTAACTCTTCTGTTGCCACAGTCCAGTCCAGTCCAGTTAGTTTGTTGTTTTGACCTTGGTTGTTTTGACGTTCCATGGTCACTGTATCAATGACATAATGTTAATTGAACATGGGGAATATGAAGTGGCAAGTATAGTGGATGCACCAGTGGGTGGGGGTAAACAATATGTGAAGTGGAGGTGATCTGAGAAATGCTGGGCAGTATTGACACATGTAGCTTCTACCATTAAGAAAAGTGCACAATAGTTAATAAGACTCTTAACTTTGGGGTAAGCACATACCATACTTGAAAAATGCAATAATCCATTTATTGAGTAACTCAGGAGGATGCCAGTTTTGAGTGGAACTCAGAGCAAGAGACTGCTCTAGAGCACATTCAGGTTGCAATACAATCAGTTCTGCCAATGGGCCATATGACAGGGTGCTAGAGGTATCCACAGTAAATAAAGACAGGATATTGTATCTCAGGCAAGTCCGAGTAGATGAGTCTCAGTGCAGACTCCTAAGGTTTGGCAACAAATCTATGCTGTCTTGTATTAGTCTACCAAGGCTGCTATAACAAAATACCACAGGCAGGGCAGCCTAAATAACAGAAATGTATTTTCTCACAGTTCAGGAGGCCAGAAGTCCAAGATCAGGGTGCCAGCAGGGTTGGTTTCTGGTGAAAGCTCTTTTCCTGCCTTGCAAACAGCCGCCTTCTTGCTGTGTCATCATATAGCTTCTCCTCTATGTATGTTCACCTAGGCAGGGGGAAGGGGGAGAGGGGGGAGAGAGAGAAGGAGAGAGATGTTGTCTCTCTTCCTCTTTTATTAAGGGATCAGTTCTATTAGATTAAGACTCCACCCATATTACCTCATTTAGCCTTAATTACCTCATTCTAAATGCAGTCACATTAGAAGTTAGGGCTACAACACACGAATTTGGTGAGGGAATGTGGAGGTAACAGTTTTGCCAACAACACAACTGCAACAGAAAATTATTCACCATTTGAACAGCAGCTCCTGGAATGCTACCAGACCCTAGTAGATGCTCGATCTAGTACATCAAATTGCTTCCCAACATGATCTGAGCTTTGTCTCCTGAGCTGAGTATTGTCAGACCCACCAATTCATAAGTTGGGCAGACACAATAAATGTCATCATATAATGGCAATGGTGCATTTGGAACCAGGCAGAGCAGATCCAGAGAATACAAATAAACTAGACCCCCCTACCCCCTATCTCTGTTACACAGATGAGTTGGATGAGTCTTCTTAATTCTATACTTACAGGCTCATAAGTTTTCATTTTGACTACCTGGGGGGGAAAAAAAGAAAACTCTCTGGTTCATCAATGGATTGCCCAATATGTTAGTACAAGCCAAAAATGGACTACTTCTATTTTGTAGTACCATTTCAGAGGTGGCAAAGAGAAAATTTTTCAGTGACTAGAGCTTTAGGCAGTGCACCTGGTTATTTACATGAACTGGAGCAAGAAGTGGCCTGGAATAAGAATATTCAGGATTTTAATGGCTTAGATGGTTGTTAATGGCTTAGCCGGTTATTCAGGAACTTTGGGTGGGGTAGGGGAATTGGAAGAAAGGAGACAGAGTCTCAGGAGGAAGCATAGTGATGGATTTATGGGACTGGTCTGAAAATGTTAGGGTCTTTGTATCACATGCTGATACCACTAGAGAACACAGATTACAGAAGAGGCACTGCTCAACTAAGACAAATGGATACAGTGGATATGGAGAAAAGTAGGCAGATTCTAAAACTATTTTGAAAGTTGAATCAATAACACCTACAGAAAGGTTGAATACAGGAACTGAATGAAAGAGAGAAATCAGGGTTAATGCCTCATTTTCTGATGAAAGCAACTGGGTAGAAAGTGATGTCTTTTACTGAGATGGGGGTAATTAGAGGCACAGAAAATCAAGAGTTTCATTTCTTGACATTATATTTGAGATTTCTGTAAAACAACAAAGAGATTTCATTTGACACCAAGATAGAAATTTGGAGCTACAACTTGGAGAAAAATTGTGACTTTGGGAAAACAGAAATGGTTGCAAGAAGTTGGCTGTCACCCTATAACGTTCTATGACCTTGAAATGTGGTCAGAACAGTTGGTCACTTCCCTCTGCCACAGGAACTAGCAATATGCCAGTCAGCTGCTGCCCTATTAATCTGGTTCTGGTTTCCCAAATGAGAACACACGGAGTAGTGCCCAACCCTCAATTGATGTGCTCCATGAGCGAGAAGTGTCTTTATTGTTATAAACCATTAAGTGGGGTGCCTGGGTGGCTCAGTCGATTAAGTGGCCAACTGCGGCTCAGGTCATGATCTCGCGGTCTGTGAGTTCAAACCCCGCGTCGGGCTCTGTGCTGACAGCTCAGAGCCTGGAGCCTGCTTCGGATTCTGTGTCTCCCTCTCTCTCTGCCCTTCTCCTGCTCATGCTCTGTCTCTATGTCTCAAAAATAAATAAACGTTAAAAAAATTAAAAAAAAACATTAAGAATTTAGGATATTATTACCACAGCAGAAACTGGATTATACTGGCTGGTACAGAAATCCTTCCTTAATTAAAACAAGGGGAAGGAGATGAGGGACATTTTTTAAGGTAGTTTTGGGATCTGATGTTGAGAAAATAAATAATTTTACATGTAGCGCTACTTTAGAAGGAAAAATAGTATAAGCAACTATTTCCTTTCCCCAAAAACAACTACTAGAAAATGCTGTCTAGTACTGTTTCTCCAGCTAGCTTAACAGGAGTGTGACCTTTACCTGGGCTGACATCCCAGAGTGTATGCAATCAAATGTAAAAAATCTATTATTGTGTCAACTCTCAATTGGTTGTGTAACAGAGAATGCAGGTCACACACAAACTCCTGAACCATTGTGCTGTAATCTCCTTATATACTGGATGTTTTGCTGCTGGTTTATTGTCTGATTTTGACTTTGCTTCTGCTCACATTAAAAAGTCTTCGTTCCTGCTGACAGGCAGATGGAGACAGGTAGGGGATGAAGGTCTCCATGTGGGATCTCCAGGCACATCCACTCACAACTAATTGAGAACTAGTTGTGTTTCCCCCAGTACTTGAATGAGTGATTGCCTAGTGGGAGGTGAGTACCTATACCCTCCCTCCCCTTCAGGGTATTCTTGCTGCAGCTGCTTGCTGAAGTTTAAAATTCATTTACTGGAGACAAAACCTTTTATTCCCAGGTTAGAGAAAAGGTTTCGACTACAAATGTCCACTGGAGGGGAGGAGGAATGTGTGTGGAGAAAGGAGGTATATAAATCAGGTCTAACAACTCCCTTTATGCTTTCACAACAGGAGAAATTTAATGCAGCCAAGTGGCTGCATAAGTGATGTAAACCCAGACATTAGCAAGAGCAGAAAGTCACTCCTTCCCCTAAGCTGATTGAACTAAAGGAGGAAGCAGTTTGTGAAGCTTAGGGTCCAAGGTCTTCCCTGTGAAACCCTGTGAAATTCAAACCTTGAGGGCCGTATTTATTGGGGCTGGAGCCACAGAGGCAACTAACTGCTGCCAGAGAGGAAGGGGAAGTAACACCCTGCTTCTCCTGCCCTCCAATCTACACAATTGGCTAAATGAGTTGGAAGTTAAAATGGTAGTCTAGAGAAAGCATCCTACAGAGTCAGACCTCTTGCAATACAGAACAGAACAAAGGAAAAATATGAATCGGTGCTAAAACACAGGACTGACACAGGAAGCTATGGTACCCAGGACTTGGGGTTGCTGTCTAACTAAATACAAGTCATCCTTCCAACAGCTATGCCTATGCCATTCCCACATTCTTTAAGATCTTAATCATACTCCCTGCTGACTTCCCTTCCCCAACATTGATCTGGCTATGGGGTCTGAAGAGGTGTAATCGATCCTATTACATGATTCTTATTCCCTGCCCTTATTGATTGGGCAAAGCAAGGACATCTGACCAAGCTGAGTCAATCAGAGTGTTCAGCAGGGTTTTTCCTACTGAAGTTGATGGAGAAGGGCCTGCTCTGGTTGTAAAGCCATAAGCATGTGAGTCTGTACATGCCCCTTGTCTTTGACCTCTGATGTGTGAAGAGAGTGATATTAGTAGGACAGAATATAGTCGAGGTGTTGTGGAGAGTGAAGCAAAGAAAGAGAGGAGGTGGGGGGGAGAGAAAAGAGAGAGAGTAGAAGGGTTCTGAGTCCATGGTCCTAAGAATTACTAAGGAGAACTCTACTCTTCTATAATATGATTGCTTAAGCCAACAGATTTCCTTCAGGCTTAATGTATTATATTAGATTTCTGTCCCTTATAACTAAAACACAGAGATTTTCTGAGCAAGCAAGAAAAAGAACAAAGAGACTGATATCATGCTAAAACTTTTGCTAAGGAAAAAGAAAAGCTTAGAAGGGAACGAAGCACAGGTGGCCCCACTGAATACAGTACAGGCACCAGTAAGCCAGTGGCTGGGATACTGATGTATGAACTCATGCTTTTACCAAGAATGTCCTACTCACATACAGATACAGATAACCAATAAGATAAGCTAATGTAATGAGAAGGAGCTTCTGGGAAATTCTTTTAAAAAGAGGAGGGGCTCAGCACAAAAACAGACACTCAGATCAATGGAACAGAATAGAGAATCCAGAAATAGACCCCCAAACATGGCCAACTCATCTTTGACAAAGCAGGAAAGAATATCCAAAGGAATAAAGACAGTCTCTTCAGCAAGTGGTGCTGGGAAAACTGGACAATGACATGCAGAAAAATGAACCTGGACCACGTTCTTACACCATACACAAAAATAAATTAAAAATGGATGAGAGACCTAAATGTAAGACAGGAAGCCATCAAAATCCTCAAGGAGAAAGCAGGCAAGAACCTCTTTGACCTTGGACACAGCAACTTCTTATTCAACACATCTCCAGAGGCAAGGGATACAAAAGCAAAAATGAACTACTGGGACCTCATCAAAATAAAAAGCTTCTGCACAGCAAGAAGAACAGCAAAATTAAAAGGCAACCGATGGAATGGGAGAAGATATTTGCAAACAACATGTCAGATAAAGTGTTAGTATCCAAAATCTATAAAGAACTTATCAAACTCAACACCCAAAAAACAAATAATCCAGTGAAGAAATGGGCCAAAGACATGAACAGACACTTCTCCAAAGAAGACATCCAGATGGCCAACAGACACATAAAATGATGCTCAATATCACTCATCATCAGGGAAATACAAATCAAAACCACAATGAAATTCCACCTAACACCTTTCAGATGGCTAACATTAATAACTCGGGCAACAACAGATGCTGGCAGGGATGTGGAGAAAGAGGATCTCTTTTGCACTGCTGGTGGGAATGCAAACTGGTGCAGCCACTCTGGAAAACAGTATGGAGGGTCCTCAAAAAGTTAAAAATAGAACTACCCTACGACTCAGCAATTGCACTATTAGGTATATATCCAAGGAATACAGATATGCTGATGTGAAAGAACACGTGCACCCCAATGTTTACAGCAGCACCATCAACAATAGCCAAAGTATGGAAAGAGCCCAAACGTCCATCGATGGATGAATGGATAAAGAAGATGTGGTATGTGTATATGTATATATATATACACAATGGAGTATATATATACACAATGGAGGATTACTCAGCAATCAAAAAGAACAAAATCTTGCCATTTGCAACTATGTGGATGGAACTAGAGGGCATCATGCTAAGCGAAATTTGTGAGAGAAAGACAAATATCATATGACTTCACTCATATGAAGACTTTAAGATACAAAGCAGATGAACATAAGGGAAGAGAAGTAAAAATAATATAAAAACAGGGAGGGGGACAAAAACATAAGAGACTCTTAAAATGAAGAACAAACAGAGGGTTACGGGAGGGTTTTTGGGAAGGGGGGATGAGTTAAATGGGTAAGGGGCATTAAGGAATCTACTCTTGAAATCATTGTTGAATTGTATGCTAACTAATGTGGATGTAATTTTTTTAATTAAAAAATAAATAAATCCAATGCACATAAAGAAAGAAATAAAAAATAAAAAGAGAAGGGGTTGATTTAGGTGACAATCTTCTTTAGCCCTACTCCCACACACCACTCAGACTCACACTCTTTTCCTTCTGCCTGCCACTCAGACAAGTGGCTGCCATCATGAAGTCATGAATTTGAAGACCTTTCCCTAAAGATCAGCAGGGCTGAGAGATGAAAGGAAATTAAGTCCTTAATGACAGTGTAGAGCTACCATACAGCCCTGGGCTGCTTACACTTTTCACTACTTGAAAGAAAAATATTGTGGGTTTTTTTTTTCTGTTTTGTTTTTAATTCTTTTATGTTATTTAAGCTACTGTTTTTCAAGTCTTAACTATTCAGAACTGATCAGAATCCCTAATTGATAGAGAATCTATTTCTGCCTTCATATTAGAGGCCTTTTTCCCCAAATGAAAATCTTGAGCTTCAACTTCTCTGTAAGACCTTAGGAGGGGCACTGGCTGGCTCAGTAGGAAAAGCATGCAAATCTTGATCTTGGAGTTACAAGTTCAAGCCCCTGAAGAGTGTAGAGATTACTTAAATAAATAAATAAGAACTTAGAAAAAGAAGACCTTAGGAAGAGGAACCCAGATGCCATGGCTTCTTTTTTTTTAACTTTTTTTTTAATGTTTACTTATTTTTTAGAGAGGGAGAGACAGACTGTGAGTGGGGGAGGGGCATAGAGAGGGAGACACAGAATCCAAAGCAGGATCCAGGCTCCAAGCTGTCAGCACAGAGCCCAAAGTGGGGGTTGAACTCATGAATTGTGAGATCATGAACTGAGCCTACGTTGGACACTTAATCGACTGAGCCATCCAGGCACCCCTGCCATATCTTCTTTATGGCCAGAGTGAACCCAGAAAATGTGAAAATCCTGATCAGGCTGTAGGTCACAGGCCAGGGCCAGGAGCTGGTAAGGGACATTTGACCAGAGAAACTCGGGGATGGGTGGCTGCAGGACCTGAAGCTTGTGGAGGAAGACACACAGATGGCTCTTAGGTTCTCCAAAGTCTGAAAGCACCAAGAGGTGCCCACCACACCTATAGCCCCAAAGTCTGCCTTGTCCTCACACAAAGGAGAGCTCTTGCTTCTCTAATCCTGATCTGGCCAAGGGACTTGCAAATGAAGGGGTTTCTTTGCAGCATCCATCCTATGATCAGCAATTCCTTCCTGTAATGGTAATTTTATGTGTCAACTTGACTGGGCCACAAGGTGCCCAGATATTTGGTTAAGCATTATTCTGTATATGTATGAGGGTGTTTCTGGATGGATTTGCATTTGAATTCGTAGACTGAATAAAGCAGATTACTATTCCCAATGTGGATGGACCTCATCCAACCATATACAAAGTTGAGTAAGAAAGAATTCTGATTTTCTACATGACTGTCTTCAAAGTGGAACATTAGGGGTGCCTGGGTGGCTCAGTCGGTTAAGTGTCCGAATTCAGCTCAGGTCATGATCTCACAGTTTGTGAGTTCAGGCCCCACGTCGGGCTCTGTGCTGACAGCTCGGAGTCTGGAGCCTGCTTTGGATTCTGTGTCTCCCTCTCTCTATGCTTCTCCCCTGCTTGCACTCCGTCTCTCTCTCTCTCTCTCTCTCTCTCTCTCTCTCAAAAATAAACATAAAAAAAAAACAAAAACAAAGTGGGACCTCAGTCTTCTGCTTCAGTCTTGGACTCTGATTGGAACTTACACCATCAGCTCCCCTGGTTTCTAGGCCTTCAAAATCAGACTAGAACTATACCATTGACTCTTCTTGGTCTCCAGCTGATCTTAGACTTCCCAGCCTCCGTAATCACATGAGAGAATTCCTTATAGTAATTTGTATATATAAGGTGTATCTGTGTGTATATCCTATTGTCATGTATGTTAATTGATTTTGTCCCTCTGGAGAGCTCAGACTAATACACACTCCCCAAGACAAAGACCCCAGTCAGAAACAGAAAGGCAGCTGTACCCCCAAGTCCAGAAGCAGATGGCAGGGTGCTAGTTGTCACCAAGGCCCAGCCTTTGATGAATCAGTCTTCAACTCCGAATAAGGGCTGCAGGTCCCAAAACTATAGATGCATATCTTTATCATAAGGGATCAGACGTTTTATATTTGGGGAATTGGTAAGATAAAAATCCTTAGAAAACTACAGTCAGTTAACATTCGTTTTCAGTGCAATGCCCCTTGATGGCTTTGGTAGACACAAAACAGAGAGAGAGGATGCTACAGGAGAAAGTGGGGGACTGAAGACTGTCATTTAAAACACAAGACCAGCTGGGAGCAGTTTTAATGCTTCTGTTTATAATAAAAGACTGAAGTTCAGGAAATTTGCTTCTCTGTGCAAAAAGATGAGTGGCTGTGAGCATGGGGGGGGGTGACAGAGAGGAGTGCAGAATGGTTTATAGGTGTCACATAAAAATAACGAAGACCCTTGACAGCCCTTGTCTTGATTTTGCAAATCATGCAGCATGAATAGAGAATTCTTCCTGGGCTTTTATCGCTTCTTTTTCTTTTCTTTTTTCAGGGAGAGTTGGGGGAGCAATGGACAGACAGAGGAGGTTTGATTCTCTGTGATCAACAGTAGAGAGGCCAGAGATCACCCACTAGAAAAAGCCTCACTCCTGGAGTCCTTCAGAAGTCACCCTCCCAGGGCTCTCAATGTGGAGTTTTCTCCTTGCCCACCTCAAGGAGCTAGACATTCATCTGGAAGGGTCATTCTATGGAAGAGGGCAAAGAGCCACTCACTAGGGCTTTACGTGAGGCAGACTGACCTCTTTTCCACTACCATTTTCCTTGGACACTCATAGTGTTGAACATCACAGTACAAAGGTGTGTTCCTCCACAAGATCACACACATGCATCTCTGCCAGCAGGACCTGGGCAGTCAGCCATTCTGGCAGCACCTTGCCTGATTAGTCTTTCTGAGAGCTTCCTGGAAGGGACCAGACAAAAAGCAAGCCTTAGGGACAAGGTCTATTGTCAAGCAGCAGCCCCTGTCCCTGGCCGAGTTCAGAGGTGTCGGTAGTGATAATAGGCTGATATGAGCATGGAATTGACTTCATGGCACTAAAACTGACTGTAAACTCCAATCACAGATTGGATTCCTCAGGAAGCAGACCCTGCGATGGAGAAGAACAGACAGAATGTTATTAGGAGAAACTGTAGGGATCAGTATCTGCCGGGAGAGGGGAGGCAGAGGGAAACACTGGACTGGGATGCAGGACCAACAGAGGGCTCAGCCAGCCTTGCAGGGAGCTCTGCAGCTGTGAACCCACAGAGATGCTCCTGGTAGGATGATGCTGGGACTTCGTGCACTCCACTGATCAGTCACTGGATGTGGGCTGCTCTGGGAAGGTGTGCGACCTTGAGCAAGGCTATTTCCCTCAAGATAACCCACCTAGAGGGATAGCTGGAGCAGCCCTGCCATTGCTTTCCCACCCTCATTGCTGATTTGCACACTGCAGGGTCTGCCAACCTCCCTGGCCCTAGCTCCTAGGATTCCATGATTGTTCTCTCGGGCTCCAGCAGTATGTCTGGGAGTACTCTATAACAACGACCACACTCTAGACTTGGGCTAATACATATATGAAAAACTTTATTTTATAGAAGGGTGGAATTTTGAGGAAAGAAGGGAGAGAAGAGCTCATTAGCTGAAGAAGGCATGATGGACATTCTGAGAGTAAGCATTACCCTGTACAGGTGTCTTTAAAGTTTTTTTGTTTGTTTATTTTAATTTTGCTTTACTTTTAATATACATGAGTGGGACAGATAAGTTCTCCAATCTTCTAGTCAGCCTGGGTGAGACTTATTCATTCTCTGAACATTTCACCTTCTTTCTGGGCAGTGGTTGGCAGAAAAACTTTGTGCTGGGCACATTGTCAGTCCTGAGCACAGTTCATTCTCTCAATGCCTTGCCCTCTGGCCACCACCAGCCCTCTGGATTTGTGATCTCCAGGGTGGTGAACACGAGCCTCACAGGTATTTGAGCGTGGTCAATCCGTCTGGTACAATCTGCACAGGCTGGTAAGGGGTGAGTCTGCTGGCAGTGGGACCTGCAGCAGAACCTGCCTTAGAAAGAACCCAGTGTCACCTCCACTTTGGGCCAGGAGCAGGCAGTATGTAAGCAGAGGAATCCCTTCCACAGAGAGGAGAATAAAGCTCAAGTTGAAAGAAGAGAACTTGGTGGCCTAGGAGGGAGTTAGGAAAGGCTGCTGATCAGGCCACTTCTCAGACACGGACCTGTAGAACTGAACAAAACACTCCACGAGACTTGCTCTTACCTGAGGCAGCAGGGTGGGCATCATCCTCTTCTCACCACGAGAGCCCTGTTCCTTGGACCAGCAGGGCCTGAGGACACCATCTCCCACATTGCTCCCCTGCCAGTAATCCCACCTCATGCTCAGAACCACAGAGCCAGGAAGCTCACTGTTATCTTCATACTCAGCACCACAGCTACTGAATTACAACTCTTATTCACCAGGGATGGGGGCAGGGAGAGGCAGGAAGGCCATCTGCCCTGCAGCTCTCATCAGCATTAGTCCCCTGGTTTATTGTGTTCAGGCCCCAGCCTAGCTGGAGAGCAATTTTCCCCCTCCCTGGAACCACTCTTTACAGAAGAGCCAAGGCCTGTGGACATGGCTGTGCCATCCCTCATGCCCAGCCCCTAGGGACAAAACCTCGGTGGCCTTCTAGTCTTAGGTGCCTCTCTTCTGGGTGTGGGGAGTCATATCAATGAGAAGACTTTCCTCTGAAGATTAGAGAAAAAGGGCCAAATCCTCATAAGTGAGGAGTGCTGCAAAACAAGGTCTCCAGGTGGGACTCAACAGAGAGGCAGGCCTGACTGAGCACCCCTGTGCAGACTAAGATAACCCCTACAGCATTTCAGCCAGGCAGAGTATGTCTGGATAGGAGCCTTGGAGAAGGGTGGGGAGAACAGGGAAATGGGGAGGATGGAGAGAAAGGGGAATGGTAAGGATGGTGAGGATGTTAGGGATGGAGAGGATGAGGGAATAGAGAGAATGGGGAGAATGGGGAAATGGGGAGAGGGGAGATGGAGAGGATGAGGAAGATGGAGAGGATGAGGAAGATGGAGAGGATGGATAGGATGGGGATGATGGGGAGTAGGAAAGATGGGGAGGATGGAGAGAATAGAGAGGATGAGGGATGGGAAGGATGCAGAGAATGGGGAGGATGAAGAGGATGAGAAGGACAGGGAGATAGGGAGGATGGGGAGGATGGGAGGATGGAAGGATGGGGAAAATAGAAAGGATGGGGGATGGGGAGGATAGAGAAGATGGAGAGGATGGGGGAATAGGAAGTATGGAGGGGATGGGAGGATGGGGAGGGTATAGAGGATGGGGAGGTGAGTAGGATGTGGTGTATGGGGGGATGGGGAAATGAGGATGGAGAGGATGGGGGATGGGGAGGATATGGAGGAGTGGGAATAGGCAAGATGGGGAGAATATGGAGGGTAGAGAGGATGGGGGCAAAAAGGAGGATGGAGAGGATGGGGGATGAGGAGGTTCTTGAGGATGGAAAGGATAGGGGGATGGGGACCATGGGATGGATGGAGAGGATGGGAGGATGGGGGGATGAGGACGATATGGAGATGGGGGAAGGGTCATGGGGCAGATGGGAAGTATGGGGGAATCGAGGATGGCGAGGATGGGGGGATGGGGAGGATGGGAAATGGGGAACATGGGGTGAATGGGAAGGATGGAGGATGGGGGGATGGGGACGATGACATGTACCCATTTTCTAGCTCAGGTCTTTGGACATATGGATGGCTCCAGGGAGAGGGGATCCTGGAAGTAGATGGAGGTTCCATTTTCCAGGCCCTCTGTGTGGTCAAGTGAACCAGGCAGCACCATTCCAAGGCTGTATTAGTTTTCTATTTCTATTGTAACAAACAACCACAGACTTAGTGTGCTGAAACAACACAGATTTATTATCATTTGAGAGGATAGAAGTCTAAAATGGGTCTTACTGGCTAAAATCAACATGTTAGCAGAATTTGTTCCTTCTGGACGCGCTAGGGGAGAATCTGTTAGTTGCCTTTTCAGATTGTTTTTTTTTTTTTGAAGTTTATTTATTAATCTTGATAGAGAGAGCACAAGTAGGGGAAGGGGGGGGGAGAGAGAGAGAATTCCAAGCAGGCTCCATGCTGTCGGTGCCAAGCCTGATGCAGGGCTTGAACTCACGAACCACGAGATCATGACCTGAGCCAAAGTCGGACGCTTAACCGACTGAGCCACCCAGGTGCCCCCCTCTTCCAGATTCCAAAAGCTGCCTGCATTTCCGGCTTATGGTTGGTCACATCAGTCCAACCTCTGCTTCCATAGTCATATCTCTTCTGACTCTGTGCTTCCTGCCTCCATTTACAAGGACTCTTGTGGTTACATTGGACACAACAGGACAATATCTCCATCTCAAGACACTTAATTTAATCACAGCTGCGAAGTCCCTTTTGCCATGTGAGGCAACATAGTCACAGGTTCTGGAGATTAGGATGTGGGCATTTTGAGGGGTCTTCATTCAGATTACCGCAGAGGACTCATGACCTCAGAGTGTGACCAAGAAGCTTCTTCCAGGTTCTGTTTGGTGCACAGCAGGTCAAGCACAGGTGGGTCCACAGAAAGCACAGCCCAGGGGCGCCTGGGTGGCTCAGTTGGTTGAGCGACCGACTTCGGCTCAGGTCATGATCTTACGGTCTGTGAGTTCGAGCCCCGCGTCGGGCTCTGTGCTGACGGCTCAGAGCCTGGAGCTGCTTCAGATTCCGTATCTCCCTCTCTCTCTGCCCTTCCCCTGCCCATACTCTGTCTCTATGTCTCTCAAAAATAAATAAACGTCAAAAAAATTAAAAAAAAAAAAGAGAGCACAGTCCAACCTGCTCCAGGGAGGTGACTCCCAAGGTGGGCATGGCAACCACACCCAACAACCTGTATGCTAGGCAACAACTATCTCTCCATGTTGTTTGTTTGAACATCCCACCTTCCATGAGAGAGGCTCTCAACCATAGAAATTCTTTTCATAAGTTTCTTTTGCAACAAGGGCAAGAACGTGTTACCACATTGTGGCCAAGGGGACTTGAGATTTCTGGGGGCTTTGCATCATATTCTCTTCTCTGAATAAAAGAGATAGAGATGATTGGGGAGCCCCTATTCCTTCCTGCTTGCAGGTGCTGGGTGAGAACATGATACCTAGATCTTGGCAGACATTTTGCCACCATGGGGGGAAGATCAAGAGAACCAGGAGGAATCAACCCAGAGGCCTCTGAGCTGCTGAAAATCCATTAGAATATCCTGCCTTTGTATTTATTTTCATGATAGGAAAGTAAATTCTTATTGTTTGAGCCACTGTTATCCAGAGAAACTTTACTTGCAACCAAATTCTGTCTGAGAGAGCAGAAAGTCAGGCTGCTACATAGGACAGCAGCAACAGTGGCATCTCAGGCAGGTCTGTGGATGGAGCGTGTCGATGCATGGCTCATGCATAAGAACATTGCATTAATTTACTAGGGCTGCCATAACAAATTATCACAAACTGAGTGGCTCATTTTCTCACAGTACTGCAGGCCAGAGTCCAAAATCCATTGGTGTCAGGAGGGACATGCCCCTTCAGAGACTCTAGGGAAGAATCTCCTCTGCTTTTCTAGCTGCTGGTGGCCCTGGATGTCCCTTGGCTTGTGGCAGCACCACTGCAATCTCTGTCCTATCATCACAACTGCTTTTCTGTGTGTGTTTTTCTATGAGAACAGCAGTCATCGGATTTGGGGTCCACCCTAATTCAATAGGGTATCATCTTAATTATATCTGCAAAGACCTATTTCCAAGTAAGGTCACATCCTGAGGTTTGGGTGAACATGAGTTTGGCAGAACACTAAATTTACCAACATGGATAACAATTTTCAGGTCACTATGAGGCATACTACAGGTATTTTCCAAACGACTCAGAGAAGTTTTCAGAGAGGTAAGGTCCTTCACAGAGCCACTGAAATCTGAATTACTATTGTTTTGCAACCCCACTCTAACCTCCAAGCCATGAGGCTTGGAGAAACTCAGGCTCCCGTTGCACTGAATCACAAGGCAGGCATGTTTTCAGGACTAATGAAGATCTGGAAATGCCAGTGAGATCACAGTGTCATAATTTCTGCTCAGTCACACAGAAGCAAACCAAACAGCAAAGGAGCAGGGCCTCCAGGCATTAGCACAGAGTTAATGACACAAGGAGATCTGAAGGATTGCTGTTGAATATCATTCTCAATGAGCCGGCATGAATCTATGTGTACTGGGCACTGTGTGGAACAGGACTGGGCTCACCTCCTGACCTCCTTAGCCCCAGCAGTGACCAGGGGGAGGGGCTTATGAGAAACAGAGCTGCCTTGGGCCCACTGACAGAAAAGAACAGGGAGTTTGTATCTCAGCAGAAATAAAGCCACAATGCCTCAAGACTGTGAATGCAACCATTCTCACCTGCCCCATCTAGCAGTGGGTTGGGGGAACTTCCAAAGACTCAGAGCTTCCTGAACTACTGTGGAAAGGCCAGGGTCAGAAGACACTGGATAATGAGGGTTGATTTGGAGGTTTCTGAGAATGTGAACCAAACATGAGTAGGTTTATTTTATAACAGGAAAACCCGAGGCTGGGAGAAAGTAGGCAATAGGCCAAAGTCATCAAGTTGGTCATTTGCAGAACCAAGGCTGGGTCCACATCCTCTGTGGAGCATGGACCACTCAGGCTACTGCTTCCTTTCTGAAAGAAAGTGCAACCTGCCCCGCTCTGTGAAGAGTCGAGGCTGGGTGACAGTCTGTCCTCTATCTGTCCTTCAGAAACTAACTAACCCCCAGATATGCTCATGAGCTTTCTGGAGGTACCAGCCAAGTATCCCTCTTGTAGATAACTGGGAAATTGAGGACCAGAGACTGCAGGTGCTTTTGCAGGGACCCACTGTCACTGTTGCTTTCCCCTGGCCTTCACAGCCAAAATGCAAGCTCAGCCAAAGCCAAGGAAATAGTACCAAGTCCTCATCAATAAATTTCTTGAATAAATTACCAACTCACAGAGAGGCAGGAAACTCAGCTTTATCCAGACACCTGCGCAAGGCTGGGTCTTAAGAGGGCAGTACTTGTTGGGTGGGAGAGTTTCATCCAGCTTTCTCATATCAAATGAGCAATTCGACCCTCAAGAGGAATCTGAAATTCAAGACACAGCTTCCAAGAGAAATGAACTGCCTTTATTCTCACTATTTACTCTTTTTAAAAAGTGTTTATTTATTTTGAGAGAGAGCACTGGAGAGGCACAGAGAGTGAGGAGAGAGAGAGAGAATTCCAAGAGGCTCCACACTGTCAGTGTAGCCCAATGTGGGGCTCCACCCCACATGCTGTGAAATCGTGACCTGAGCCGAAATCAAGAGTTAGACACTCACCTGACTGAGCCAGTCAGGTGCCCCTCTTCACTATTTACTCTTCATGTGATCCGCTGTCCTGAATATGAGAGAATCAAAGACAGAGCAATGAAGCAGGGTGCCACGGTTTCCCTTACTCTCAGGCAAGTGTGTCCAGACCCTGACTGAATTCTTGCCCCACCCCACCACTGCCAGCTCCCACCTGGAACCCTAAATATCTCCAAGAGACAATGGGGATAACTAGGGCACAGGGTTGAGTTAGATATTATACGTATATTTTCTTGTTTACTGTTGATCTTCCAGGGATACTGGGGAAAAAAAGTTCTCCCTTTTTTTTTTTTAATTTTTTTAACGTTTATTTAGTTTTGAGAGACATAGAGATAGAGTGTGAGCAGGGGAAGGGCAGAGAGAGAGGGAGACACAGAATCTGAAGCAGGCTCCAGGCTCTGATGAGCCGTCAGCACAGAGCCCGACGCGGGGCTCGAACTCACAGACCGTGAGATCATGACCTGAGCTGAAATCAGCCGCTTAACCGACTGAGCCACCCAGGCGCCCCAAAAGTTCTCCCTTTTTAAAAAAATTTTTTTAAGTTTATTTTTTTATTTTTGAGAGAGAGAAATAATGAGCAGAGGAGGGGCAGAGAGAGACGGGGGGACAGAGGATTGGAAGCAGGCTCTGTGCTGACAGCAGAGAGCCCAATGTGGGGCTCAAACTCATGAACCATGAGATCATGACCTAAGCTGAAGTTGGACACTTAACTGACTGAGCCACTCAGGCACCCTTCTCTCTCTCTCTCTCTCTCTCTCTCTCTCTTTAAGTTTATTTATTTTGAGAGAGAGAAATAGAAAGTGAGCAGGGAAGGGGTGCAGTTCTCCCTATCTTAAAGTGAGGAAACTCTGAAGTATCTCTTGTTCATCATTAATTCAATATATATGAATTAAGGAGGCAGACACTGAGCTATGTAGTAGCTCTTACCTTCACAGAGCCTTCGGTTAGGGGAGAGATGATATGGTCACAATAACAAATGGAAAATAGTGATTGTGGTGCTGGTCAGGAAAGAGAAATATCAGCAGCCTTTTCTATAGGAGCTCATGGGAACCTGCAGCAGGGGATTTGACCCAGTCAAGGAAGTTGAAGTGAGACCTCAATTTGAGACCAGAATGATGAATAAGAGATGACATGGCAAACAAAGGAGAGAAGGAAGGAATGGCACATACAATACCCGGGGAAATGAAGAATGGTAGATACAAAAGTAATGAAGGGCAGTACAGCTGGGGGATAGGAGTGGAGGAGGCAGGCCTTGTTGTTCAGAGTAGAGGGCTCTGCCTATGAGGCAGCAACAGGAAACCAATGGAAAACTTATTAAGTGGTGACACAATCAGCCTCATGCTTCAAATCAATCATCCTCACTGTAAAATGAAGAAACATTGGAGGTAGAGGCAGCATGGGCACAAAGGAGCTGTAAAGAGGCCGTGTCAATAGTCCAGGTGACAGGGGATTTGAGCAGGGATATCACATAGGTAGCAAGTGGCAAAGCTTGGTCTCAAACCCAAGCCTGAGCTAGATGCACTGCACTGAGCTTCATGGGTACCATGTTTTAGCCACTCCATGAGCTGCCATGTCTTTTCCTTGAGGCTTGTTAAGAAAGGCTCTCTGGCACTAGATCTACCAAGGCACAAAGAATGTCCAAAGAATGCCAAGTTTGTACTTTCCTAGTGCAGTTCTGAAAGAAAGATCCCAAAGTGGGAGTCAGCTCTCTGCCACCATCCTAGGAAGACTATGCTAAAGTGGACCTCAGTGAGCCTCTGTTCCCTTGGTCCCTGGAGGAGAAGGCATGCTTTTCACATAAAGCATTGTCTGATCAGAAAGATAACTTTTTGAGTTTTAGCAAAGTTGGAAATCAACACCTACCTCAGGTTTCTGGAGCTAAATGGGTTCAGAGATGTAAATGACAGTGCTGTAGTAAGAACTTTATGCTGTAAGATGCTGCACACATTTTAGAAATGTTAATTGGTTAGAGTGTCATAATTTTTACACACATGTAAATAAGGTTAATGAATTTTATTCCACACAGATGATTTAAATTGTAAAACAATCAAATTACTTTTCAGGTAATACTTTGGGCCCAAATCAAATAAAATTTCAAGTCATTATAACTTTAGAAAAAGAAACTAATTTGAATATGTGATTTAGATCCATTAAAAGTCTTCTCAACTTTAAATAGTGATAATAGAAATCAGAAAAGCTCGAGAGTGGTTAAGATTAATTAAGAGTGAATGCATTTGGGAAAAGGAAATTATGGTGCCGTAATTTTAGAATGCAAATGAGGTCAAAAAGTTTAAGCTAATGTGCATCTATATAAACACTGCCTCAATAAAGGAAAAATATTTCATTACAAGGATTTATAAGTACTGTATTCTGTACTTCTTGTTACATAAGTAGCAGCAAATTGACAAACAGCAACCTGTTGTCAGCTCATTAGAATACCCTTATGGCTGCTGATAGTTACACTGGTACCAATTTAGAATTCTTGTTCCTCAACATTCTCTGTAGCCTGATTTCTTTGGCTTACGAGGTAAACTGTTGGTAACACACTCAGTCCCCTTGAACTTCTTTTTACTGGCTCAATGTGCCCATGTCCTATTTTGTGGACTTTGCTACTAAAGGCTCCCACCTGCAATGGTCTTAAGGCACTTTGAGTGAGGGATCTGGGGCCACCCTAACCACCCAGCCAATCAGGAGTGCCTGAAAGGTTTGCTCCCCAGCCCTTGCCCCTGAGATTGTGGCCAGTGGCTGGCATGAGGGTCCTTTGCCCTGAGGTGGGACAAAGTCTGGGGTGTCTTTTATGCTGCACAGGTCCCCAAAGGATGGGCAAGGACTAGAGACCACAGCTGAGCTTGAAGAGTCTGTCAGGGGGAAGTAGGGGGGAGCAGGGGAAGAAGGGGGCAAAGATGTGGATTAGGCTCAAGTCTGCCTCTGCCTGATCATACAGGGTCCTACCTTGAGGCACAGGAACTGGACTTTTATATCCCTTCATCAGTTAGTGCCTGACTGTGAGCCAGCCACCAGGGGGTGGATAATAGGCCAACCCAGGGAAATTCTCCAGAGACCCAGGAGTCATTAGCAGCCCACACTCACAGCAGCTGAGGGATCAGTTTCCCAGATCATTAAAGGGAAGCTGAGCAGGGCATGGCACCTTTTTTCCCCTCTTCCTATCCCGCCTCCTTCCTCTCCTTCTCTTTCCCTATCTTGCCTTGCCGGAGCACTGTCTGACTGAGAACCCTCATCACAGATACTGCTTCCAAAAAAACTCAACGTAGGACACCCTACAGCTCTAATGCTCAAGAATTTTATTTGCTTTGATGACCACAGGTTTGCCTTCATCCTGCAAGCCTCTTGATTCCACACTAGGGACAGCATCTGCAGCAATGGGCTCCTGCAGTTCCCACCAGCAGGGAATCCGTGTTCCCTTCTACAAGTAATTGTACTTCGATTTTCCTCTGAGGAATCAAATTCCTCTTCTCTTACTCAGTAAGATTTGGGTATAGTGCACATGCACACATACACACTCTCTCTCATACACGCACATACACCACACACACATACATACACACTCACACACAGGCACTAGAGGGAGCCATCTGACCTAGGCCTGTACAATCAGTCAAGGGATGGCATATAATCTGGGCTGATCCAGTGAGCCTCAGCCCTGGGAGCTTGGAACCCTTGGGAAATGACACCGTGCTTTCTTTCCACTGGGATGTTTAATCTGCAAGAAATAAGCTTGAGGCTGCTGAGGGTTATCTTTCTGCAAATAGCAAGATTCTGCCCAAGATGGAGGCGATCACGGAAGCACGAAAGATGTTTGGCAACAGCATGTGAGTCCTGGACCATTCTCTGGACTTTTCAGTCGTGTGAGCCAATTCAGTCCCTTAAGCTGGTAAGGACTGTGTAAGCCACCGGGTGATGAGTTTCAGTCACTTACAAGAAAATGGGCCTCCCCTGACTAATATTGCTGCTAAAGGTCTGGTGGAAAACAGCTGTAGATGGCATAAAAAGTGTGTTCTTATTGTCTGGAGTCCTGGCAGCTGTGCGACCTTGATCAAGGTCTATCGCTTCTCTGTGCCTCTGTTTCCCTATTCACATTATGTATCTCCTAGAGGTGGAGGCAAAGCTCTCCCTCTGGGACTCGGGTAATTCCTCTGAGAGTGTGCCCTGGATGCCATGCTTTCCCATCCAATCTCCACTCCCCTGAGACTCTGAGCTCTGATCCCACAATTTCCTCACAAGGGCCAGACCCTCCCCTGCTCCAAACTCCACCTCCAGGGACCAGTCCAGGAAGAGCAATGGGGCCCAACATCAGTTTACACATCTGGGAGCTGGGACCCTGCCCAGGAGTCCTCTGTCTACTGGAGTAACTCTTGTGATCCTTGTGAGGACACAACTCTTGCTTATCATGTCACTCTCCATTCAGACAAGGTCAACCTCGGTGGACCACCCCTCTGCTGAAGCCCACGTAGCTGCACACATGCAGAGAGTCAGGAGTTAGAGAGATGCTAACCGCACATTCTGGCTACTCTATTACCAACTGTGTCATCTTGTTACCTTACATTTCAGAGCCTCGGATTCCCATACATATAATGGGAATCATAAACATCAGATGTGTCTTTGTCTGGGCTGAGTTGAATTTTCTCAGGGTTAAATAACACATTGTAGCAGATACTTTCAGGCTTTTCTCATACTGCCTGGGACTGCTTCACCATTGTCCCATCCCCTCACTGGCCCTAGGCCAGAACCTTCATCTCTTTCTGGGAAGGCTCCCCCCAGGCTTCTGGAAACCACTTCATCTACAGTGAAGAAAGAAGAGCCAAAAATACCTGGTTAATGTACACCTCCCTCATCTCCACTCCTTAACCAATGTCTGAGAGCACAGGGGTACAAATAGGCATAAATGCATCAGGCCTCTTGTGCTGGATGTGGGCTGCTCCAAGACTGGATGCTTCCAAGGTCCTCTTCTGTGGGGCTTGGCTTGGTACCATATTCTTCCCTTTCCAGACCCACATCCTCCTTCCCTTCCATGTTTTCCTGGGGACGGCTCCTACTAAATCACTGTCTAATGCTTAATGGAGTATCTTACACATAACGGGTACCCCAGCAGTGGTGGCTACCTTGCTGTTATAGAGTACCTTCCAGTACTAGCTGCATAAGCACAAATGGCACATAAACCCCAGAAAGTGGACACACATGTGCATGGCAACATGTGCATACACACACACACACGCACACATGCATGCACACATGCATCCGCACACAATTTGTTCCTGGGAGAGACAGCGAACATCTTACATGATATAGGTGATGCTCCTCTTAGTCATGTCTGATGGAAATGTTACTGTGAAGCCAATGCAAGCGTGTAATTCTCTTGTTTTGAGACCTGTTCTCAAGAATTAAGCCAAACCATCTGGGGCTACTCTAGGCACCATGTAGCAGGCAGCTTCCCAATGTGTCCAAGAGCTAGCTAACTAAATAGCACAGTTAGCTGTCACATTTATGTTTCCTATGATTTACTAGGACGCTGCGGAAGGGTTAGCAGGACAGAAAGAGGTCTAAGGAGTACCAAAGGGAGATCTGGAGGATACGCAGGAAAGGAGGAGCCCTTTATGGTTGGGAAGTATAACGAGGCTCCCAGTCGGAGACCCATCTATGTACTGGTTGCTGTGAACACCTCAAGCACCAGGCTGGGTCCTGACTAGTGTCAGAGGGATGGTGGGACCCTTCATATGAAGGTGCATGGGGATGTCGTGTTGACTCTGAAATAGTCAGATGAAATCCTGGATCTTCTGAGAGCCACAATATCAAGAAAACCTGCTTGAGAGACACCAGTCCAAAAGGAAACAAAGCTGTGAATTAGCAGCAACATGGAAGAGAGGATTTATAACATCCGTTTAGCATCTCACGTCAGTCATATCTGAAATCTGGAAACTCTTTGTTGCTGAGCCAATTCATTCCCTTGTTAGCTTCAGCCAGTTTAAGAAAGGCCCTGCCACTTTAAACAGTGACTATGAGTATATGAGATAGTAACTAGAGGCAGAGATCATTGTGGGCACCAGTGGAAACCAAGCTCATGGCTGGTTCTTTGTGCCTTTAGCTCATAACTGACACCTGTATTGTGAAAGTTACCTGAAGATGTGTGGAATCCTCCTGAACCTACCCCTACACCTTCATCTGCCCACATCTCACCATTCAGGTAGAGGACCCCTCACTGAAGAATACCTCCTGAAAGCAAACATTCTAACCTAGGCCCCTAAGCCTTCACACAACTTTGCAGTTTGGAGGGGAATTGAGGTCTGGAGAGCCAGCTCCAGGCCCGGGGAGCTGTTGGTGCATCACTGACTGCTGGGGAGATGCACTGTCTATTCAGTTACCTTGAAAGAAAGGACAGGACTCCAAGTCTGTTCCTTGGGTGTGAAGAGGAAAGCAGGCAGAGTTACAATAGCAGACATTAGCACACGCCTAAACAAAGCCACCTTTCATCTGAGAGGCTCACAGAGGCCAGCAGGAACCAGAGCGAGTTCGGAAGACATCTCCATAGCATCATTAATACAGTGCAAGTAGTCACGAGGTGAAATCTGGCCTCTGCTGCCATGCTGACTTCACAGGGGAAAAAGGTATTTGCATTTTCTCTCACCACCGAGGGGTGCCAATTCCCTCCAGGATTAGAAAAGAGTTGCAATTCATGCCTCCCCTCCCCAAAGTTTCCCCTTTGTGTATTAGAACAAAAGCCTCTAAATCCTATGGGAAAAAAAAATCTGGAAGCCAGTTTATCTAAAGGCTGAGAAGCAGCAGAAATTTTGCCTCATTTCTTCAACCTCTCCTAGCTAGACACAGGGCTGAACCAGAAATTCAGCCAAAACAGCCTGGCACAAGGCCTCTCAGGCAGGGCTCTGCAATTAAAATTTAAATAAAATAAATATAACAAATGTGACTTTGCTCCTTGACATGCAATGCATGAAATAAAAGTACTACATGTCTGTTTTATCCTAAATAAATGAATCTGGCTCATTTATTACCCTCCTACCCACTCCCTCACCAACCGTTGGTGGTGGGCTATAGCATCTCTCACCTCCGTAGTGTAGGAACCCCCACACCCTCAAATGTCTTCAGTCTCTGGGACTATCACTTTCCAGGCTCCCCACCTACTCATGGCCAATGAGGTTGACTCCAAGGCTATCCTTCCAATCTTTCCACACCAAGCCTGGCCCAGGCCCTTTCAGATTCAATATACCCAATATCTGTGAAGCTTCTCTAGGAATTCCAAGGAACTGCCCTCTCCCCAGCATCCTAAGGTATGTACAAGGCAGTGCAGGTGTTCCACCATCCTGAACCCCCCAAGCCTTCTCTCCCCTTCCTACTCTCAAGGGGGCTCACTCCCCCCATCTTCATTAGGTCATTTCCTCTGTTTAATTTCCCCTCAATGTATGAGTGAATATTGGCAGGGAGAGGGAACCTTTGGGTACTGAAATGTTCCCTATCTCCATCTGGGTAACAGGTATACAGATACAGGTGTGTATAGACATGAGATTCAAGGAGCTGTGCACTCAATATCAGTGCACTCAATACATATTACTGCTCAGTTGGAAACATGTGCCCCCCGGCCACCCAAGAAAAATCTGTTAGCTTATACTAAAGGTGACAAAAGGCCAATTTATGACCTCGCAAAATGGTAATTCCATAGCTTCCCCCTAATAGTTTTGAATGGGTCTGCACAGTGTGTGCTTTTAATGAAACTGTTTTTCATCCTTTAAAACAGAAAATTTTACATAAATTTCTGGATTTCTGGTTCCAGTGAGAAGCCTGGGGGGCCCTTGACCTCCAGTTGTAGGTATTTGATTTTTAACCACCTATTCAGTCATTAAAACACATAATACAAAGGCTCTAAGAGCTCCTCAGAGAGGTATTAGGACGAATTTCCAGAAGGGCATGGGGATGAAGGGGGTAGTGTTGTAATGCGGGGATTTGTCTCATTCCTTTGTGAAATAATTACCACAGTAGAAAACAAAACTATTTTTCTATCAGGTTTCCCTGATATATCAAATAAACAAAACTGTCAAAGTAAAAAAAATGCATACACATACATCTATATGTATCTAGCTAGCTAGCTATTCAAACATACACACTTTTTCTTTTATTTCACTTAAATTTTCACTCATTCGTTCCTATTCTACTATTTTTTTCTCTCTTTCATAGGTTGCTATTAATTTCTTACAGCAATTTACAAATGCCCCACTACTCTAAGAATCATTGAAATCACAGTTGGGAACCTCGATAATTTCACCAAGGCAGAAGCTATTAAATGCAAACATTGGCAAAAGTTTTTAACGCTGCAGAAAATCATGAAAAATGCCAAGGTAAGCTCATTGCTGCTGCGGATTTAATTCGTCCTCTTCTTAAAAGCTAGAAATCCCCTCTCTGCCCAGCAGGATCCAAACAAGCCTTAAATGAAGTCCATGTGAGGCCACACCAGGCTGCTTCCTCCCCTCCTCAAAACCCAGCATGCCAGAGGAGTAGGCAGCCCTGAGGGAGTAGGAGATGGAAAACCCTCCTAATTTTTCTCATCCCATTTCAAGCTCAGGACTGAAATGGACAGAACAATAGTTAACCCCGCAGCCTGCAGACTCCACTGCTGATGATAACCATGAAAACAAAGCTACCTTTTATACTTGTTCTGCTTTGCACTTTTCAAAATCATTTCCTTATAGGTACTTATTGAAACCCTAAGAGGTAGAGAAGTTGCCCTTGAAATTTGAGTGGTAAGGGCCCAGGAAAGGAAGAGCACAAGGTTGCTCTGCAATTTGCCATCAAAGCTAGAACAAGAACCAGGGTCTCTAGACCTCCACAATCTCTTCTTTCTAGACCCAGAACACATCCTAGTTCTGCTGGAGCCAACACCTCATCTCACTACTGGCTGAATGAGAGAATATGATACTCTCTACCCTGTCTTTGGCCTTGTCTGCTTACCCGAACCAGCCCTTAGGGACAGAGTTGCTCAACCATAGTTAGATTTAGTTAATTAATTCTGAACATTTTGCTTATCGTAACAGTTAGGAATCTATCACTCAGATTGGGCAAGTGATCAGACTTCAGTACAGTGGTTGTTTACAGAGATGAGAGACTCTAATAGAGTTAAGGTGATTTTCACCTTCCTGGCTGGAGGCAGCTAGGACCTGGAGATCATAGGAAAACATTAGCTACCATAGACTGAAGGAATGAGGAGAGGAAAGAGTGTCACTGGGATCCAGCATGAGTTGGAAGTATGGTCTAACCACTGTTGGAGACATGGTGCTGAAGCACAAGGAAACAGAAAAGAAATACCCTGACCTCTTTCCCTTCCCACACTTCAGACTTTCAGTGGCCACTGCATGTCACAGAAATCAGCCTTCTGGGGTCACAAAGCAGAGTGGAGAATGATTGTTATGTGGGAAAGGGGTGAGGACAGAAAATGACCAACAACATTCAGAGCCTCAGTTTCCTCATTGGTAAAATTGGGTGATGTTGACCTCATAGCACTGTTCCAAGAGCAAAAATTAATGTAAACACACTCGACATCATGATCTATGCTTCTCTTAAACACTGTTGTTTTGCTCCCAATATCTTATATTTCCCTGGTTGGAAATGTCTGCAAAGGTTATCTCATCCCCCAAGTCCCATTCTCCCAGAAAAGGATGGTTTTTCATTCTGGAATACAACACTCCTGCAAGTGCCCCTGCTGTTTGATTACTTCCAATGATGAAAGACTCACAACATATTCCTGTCTCTTCTAATGTCAAACCATACAAAAGTCAGAAAATATTTACCTACTATTGGGACAAAGGATTTTTCTACAGATTTCCCTAAGATGTCTGCCTTTTGGAGTCACAAAAAAAGAGAGCTGCTTATAAATAAATTAATTAAATAAAATAAAAAAAATTTAAAAAGTTATACCAATTAGTTAATGCAATGAACAAATTTCTAAGAGACTCAATTACCAAATTACTATAACTATCTTAGATTAATCAAGAATAAAT
This sequence comes from Paguma larvata, assembly GCA_030068075.1. NCBI lineage: Eukaryota > Metazoa > Chordata > Mammalia > Carnivora > Viverridae > Paguma > Paguma larvata. The sequence continues at coordinate 23,755,403 of CM057841.1, read as the reverse complement.
AGATAAACTAAAATTAAGGTATGAAAATAAATCCATAGTTTAAATTCTTTCTATAAAAAAAAGCAGTGCCTGATAACTTTACTGCTTCACTGTTGAACTCTACCCAACATTTAAAAACATATTCATATTAATTACACAAAATTTTTTCAAAAAAAAGAAAATAAGGAAGCACTTCCCAACTAATTTTATGAGGCCAGCATTTCCCTGATACCAGAACTAGAAAAGAACATTTTAAGAAAAAAAAAGAAAAGAAAAAAACAACTGCAGATCAATAACTCTCACAATCATAGATTAGCAGTCACTATAGAAACAACTTTAGAAATTGAATATAGCAATACATTTAAAAATATAATAAAACATGACCAATTGGGACTTGATGCAGGAATTCGAGTTTAGTTTAGCATCAAAAAGTCAATCAATGTTATTATAAGCATATTAACATACTAAAAAAGAAAAGATATATATATATATCATAATAACACATATATATTACATATATACTATGATATATACATAATGATATATATATATATATATAATCATATAAATAGATGCAGTAAAGAAAATTCACTGTTTGGGGCACATGGGTGGCTCAGTCTGTTGAGCATCAGACACTTGATTTCAACTCAGGTCATGATCCCAGGGTCATGGGCTTGAGCCCCATGTTGGATTGCACACTGAGAGTGGAGCCTTCTTAAGATTTTTTCTCTCTCTCCCTCTGCCCCACTCGCTCTTTCTCTCTAAACAATCAATCAATCAATAGCCATTGAAAAAATTCAACAGGGGGGACCAAGATGGCGGAGGAGTAGGGAGGACCAAAGTTTCCCTTGTTTTTTTGAATTGAGAGGGACCGAAACAGAGAGATTCTCAACTCCAAGAACCTGGCAGAAAAGGTGTAGCAGCTTACAAGGAACGCAAGAAACATAGACAACGCCCTAAGACTGTGAGTCTAACCGAGAACGGACAAAACGAACTCGGGAAACTGAGCTGGGGGGAGGGTGAGCCGGGGACAGCGGGGAAAGTCCCCAACATTCGAAGGAGAGCTACAGAGAGGGGGAGTCCACCAACATCCAGCCCCTAAAGACAGGGCTTAGGAGGAGAAGCTCTGTGTCTAACAGCAGAACCCAGCAGAACTCTCCTTGTGCTGGACCGCGGACGGAGGCACAGTCAGCCCGCCTGGCCCAGAGTTGCTTAGCCGCCAGCAGCGTGAGGAGGGAGCAATAGCAGGACCTCTGCCGCTGCTATCGCTGGAGCGGGGAGTGCGCGCCAGGCACCGCTGCTGCCTCTGGCCCCCTGAGCGAACAACCTCGGGATCGCGGGCTGCTGCCGGCAGAACGGGGAGTGCGCGCTAGTCGCCGCCGCACTCGGTGGGGAGCAAAAAACCGCTGGACCGCCACACTGCTGCTGGCTGAACGGGGAGTGCGCGCTAGTCGCTGCTGGGGCGCCCAGTGGAAAGCGAAAAACTGCTGGGACCGCTGCATCGCTGGGACCACCTCAACAGGGATTGTGCGCCAGTCGTGCCAACATCCCCTGGAGAGCCGGCGACCGGGGACCATTGCCGCTGCCCGCCGGAGCCCGGATCAGGCGCTAGTCGCCTCGGAGGGCCCTGTGGGGTGCGATCAAACGCTGGGACTGTCGCCTGAGTGGGGAGTGCGCACAAGTCGCCCCGGCCAGGCAAGCGGGGAGCCCTCAGCGCAACCGGCTGCCGGGGGTGCCCTCAGTCGCCTGTGGAGCACCTCTAACCCTGACACATTTGCAGAAGGTTGGGGGGTGGCAAGCAGGCAGGCGCCCACCTTCCAGTGGACCGCACTGCGCCGGTGCCCATAGCGGAGTAAGGACACAAACAAGGGGGCGAGTGGAAGCCCTGGGACTGGGAACAAAGGAGGAAGGGACGCCATTGTTGTCTTATGGGCCCACAAGCACCAGCCCCAGGAAGTCACTCCCAGAGCCATCCCTGCCTCAGTGGAGAACTCCCGCCTACACTAAACCACGCCCATCTGCGCAGGAGTGACACTTCTCTGCGGGAGCTACAGAGGCCAAGTCCAGACCGCTGCCTGGAGTAACTCCAGGTCTTTTTAAAATAGATGCTCCCCGTTATTCTTCTTACTGATCCCCACTCCTGAGCTGACTATCCAGAGGCCTGGCTGACTTAAACAAAATCTTATTCCACTCTCTAAAGGCATGTTTTTCATCTCCTTCTGTACTTCCCTTATTCTCTCTCTGGAATAACCAGGCCACATAATCTCACCCGAGCAATTTCTGTCTTCACTCCTTTTTCCTTGTAACCGTCCTTATTCTGATTTCTCTCAGTCTGGATTAAGCTCTTTAGCCACTCTACCCGGGCAAAGACCATTTCCTACTTTCCCCCGGAACTGTCATTATTCTCTCTGTAGACGCTCTGCCACCAGCACAGTACACACCCTGTCCTTACCGTGTAGCTGGTATTTCAGGACATTGTCCTCAGAGTGTCATTTGTTATTCTTTTTGCTGTTGTGAACCGCTTGTCTGTATCATTTGTTAGTACGTTTGAGTATTTCTGTTTTCTGTTTGTCTGTCAGTCTGTTTTCCTTTCCAGGGCAACTTCAAGAAACAACCCAAAACACATCCAGCCAAAATGACGAGACGGAAGAATTCTCCTCAAAAGAATCCACAAGAAGCAGTGACAGCTCAAGAATTAATGAAAACAGATATAAGCAACATAACAGAACATGAATATAGACTGACAATCATAAAACTAATCGCTGGCCTTGAAAAAAGCTTAGAAGAATGCAAGGGGTCCCGCGCGGCAGAGTTCAAGGACCTTAAAAACGGGCAGGGAGAATTAAAGAAGAAATTAGAAGAAATACAGGGGAAACTGGAAGCAGCCACAGCACGGATTGAAGAGGTAGAGGAAAGAGTTAGTGCATTAGAAGACAAAATCATTGAAAAAGAGGAAGCAGATAAAAAGAGAGAGAAGCTGATCCAGGAACAGGAAAGGAGAATTCGAGAGCTGAGCGATGAACTCAAAAGAAACAATATCCGTATCATAGGAGTCCCAGAGGAAGAAGAGAGAGAGAAAGGAGTCGAAGGGGTTCTTGAACAAATCATTGCTGAGAACTTCACCAACATGAGGAAGGAAAAGGGCATGGAAATCCAAGAGGCACAGAGAACTCCCCTCAGACGTAACTTGAATAGACCTTCTGCACGGCACATCATAGTGAAGCTGGCAAAATACAAAGATAGGGAGAGAATCCTGAAAGCAGCTAGGGACAAAAGAACCCTAACATACAAAAGGAGACCTATAAGGGTAGTAGCAGACTTATCTACAGAAACTTGGCAAGCCAGAAAGGAATGGCAGGATATCTTCAATGTGATGAGCAAGAAGGACCTGCAACCAAGAATTCTGTATCCGGCTAGCCTGTCATTCAGAATAGAAGGAGAGATCAAGGTTTTTCCCAACAAACAAAAACTGAAAGAATTTATCACAAATAAGCCAGCACTGCAAGAGATCCTGAGGGGCATTCTATGAAGGCAAACCTGCAAAGAACACAAACTGCCAGGGACAGCCTTACAATCATGAAACCTACAGATAATACAGTGACTGTAAGCCCATATTTTTCAATATTAACACTGAATGTAAATGGACTAAATGCGCCAATCAAAAGACACAGGATAACAGAATGGATTAAAAAACAAGACCCATCTATTTGCTGTCTTCAAGAAACTCATCTTAAACCTGAAGACACCTACAGACTGAAAGTGAGGGGATGGAAAACTATCTACCATGCTACTGGAAGGCAGAAGAAAGCCGGAGTAGCCACACTTATATCAGACAAATTAGACTTTAAATGAAAGATGTAATAAGAGATGAAGAAGGACATTATATAATAGTCTCAGGGACCATCCAGCAGGAAGAGCTAACAATTGTAAATATCTACGCACCGAATTTGGGGGCACCCAAATTTGTAAAACAACTAATTACAAACATTAGCAACCTCATCGATAAAAATGTCCTAATAGTGGGGATCTCAACACTCCACTCTCAGCATTGGATAGATCCACAAATCAGAAAATCTCCACAGAAACAATAGCCCTGAATGACACATTAGAAAAGATGGGCCTCACAGACAACTTTAGGGTCCTTCATCCAGAAGCAAAGGAATTTACGTTCTTCTCAACTGCACACGGTACATTTTCCAAGATAGATCACATTCTGGGGCACAGGGAAGCTCTGAATAAATATAAAAGAATTGAGATCATACCGTGTACACTGTCAGACCACAATGCTTTGAAACTTGAAATCAACCACAGGAGAAAGCCTGGAAAATATCCAAGAACATGGCAGCTAAGAAATAACCTACTAAATGATGACTGGGTCAACCAAGCCATCAGAGAAGAAATTAAAAAATACATGGAAACAAATGAAAATGAAAATACAACAATCCAAATGCTCTGGGACGCAGCAAAAGCAGTCCTGAGAGGGAAATATATTGCAATCCAGGCCCATCTCAAGAAACAAGAAAAATCAATAACACAAATTCTAACAGCGCGCCTAAAGGAACTAGAAGCAGAACAAATAAAACAACCCAAGCCCAGCAGAAAGAGAGAAATAACAAAGATCAGAGCACAAATTAACCATATGGAGACAGAAAAGGTAGTGGAACACATCAATGAAACCAAAAGCTGGTTCTTTGAAAAAATAAACAAAATAGACAAACCTCTAGCCAGGCTTCTCAAAAAGAAAAGAGAGAGAACTCAAATAGATAAAATCGTGAATGAAAAGGGAGAAATTACAACCAATCCCTCAGAGATACAAACAATCATCAGAGAATACTATGAAAAATTATATGCCACCAAACTTGGCAATCTGGAAGAAATGGACAGCTTCCTAAATAGCCACACGCTACCAAAACTCAAACGGGAAGAAATAGAAAAATTGAACAGACCCATAACTAGTGAAGAAATAGAATCAGTTATCAAAAATCTCCCAGCAAATAAAAGCCCTGGACCAGACGGCTTTCCTGCAGAATTTTACCAGACATTTAAAACAGAGTTAATTCCTATCCTCCTCAAGCTGTTCCAAAAAATTGAAACGGAAGGGAAACTCCCGGACTCATTCTATGAAGCCAGCATCACTTTGATTCCCAAACCAGATAGAGATCCAGCAAAGAAGGAGAATTACAGGCCAATATCCCTAATGAATATGGATGCAAAAATTTTCAATAAGATACTAGCAAATCGAATCCAACAACACATAAAGAGAATTATCCACCATGATCAAGTAGGATTCATCCCTGGGTTGCAGGTCTGGTTCAATATTCGCAAATCAATCAATGTGATACATCACATCAACAAAAGAAAAGATAAGAACCATATGATCCTGTCAATAGATGCAGAAAAAGCATTTGACAAAATACAGCACCCTTTCTTAATAAAAACTCTCGAGAAAGTCGGGATAGAAGGTACATACTTAAACATCATAAAAGCCATATATGAAAAGCCCACAGCTAATATCATCCTCAATGGGGAAAAACTGAAAGCCTTCCCCCTGAGATCAGGAACACGACAGGGGTGTCCACTCTCGCCACTGCTATTTAACATAGTGTTGGAAGTCTTAGCATCAACAATCAGACAACAAAACAAAATAAAAGGCATCAAGATTGGCAAGGAGGAAGTCAAACTTTCACTTTTTGCAGATGACATGATACTTTACATGGAAAACCCGACGGAATCTACCAAAAGCCTACTAGAACTGATCCGTGATTTCAGCAAAGTTGCAGGATACAAAATCAATGTACAGAAATCGGTGGCATTTCTATACACCAACAATGAAGCAGCAGAAAGAGAAATAAAGAAGCTAATCCCTTTCACAATTGCACCAAAAACCGTAAAATACCTAGGAATAAACCTAACCAAAGATGTGAAAGACCTCTACACTGAAAACTATAAAAAACTTATGAAGGAAATTGAGGAAGACACAAGGAAATGGAAAAACATCCCATGCTCATGGATTGGAAGAATAAATATCGTTAAAATGGCAATACTACCCAAAGCAATCTACACATTCAATGCAATCCCAATCAAAATTGCACCAGCATTCTTCTCAAAGCTAGAGCAAACAATCCTAAAATTTGTATGGAACCACAAAAGACCTTGAATAGCCAAAATAATACTGAAGAATAAAACCAAGGCGGGAGGCATCACAATCCCAGACTTTAACCTCTACTACAAAGCGGTGGTCATCAAGACTGTATGGTATTGGCACAAAAACAGACACATAGACCAATGGAATAGAATAGAAAACTCAGAAATGGACCCGCAAGTATATGGCCAACTAATCTTTGATAAAGCGGGAAAATGTATTCAATGGAAAAAAGACAGCCTCTTTAATAAATGGTGCTGGGAGAATTGGACAGCAACTTGCAAAAGAATGAAACTAGACCACTTTCTTACACCACTCACAAAAATAAATTCTAAATGGATAAAAGATCTGAATGTGAGACAGGAAACCGTCAAAATCCTAGAGGAAAAAGCAGGGAAAAGCCTCTTTGACCTAAGACGCACCAATTTCTTACTTCACACGTCTCCAAAGGCAAGGGAATTAAAAGCAAAGATGAACTATTGGGACTTCATCAAGATAAAAAGCTTCTGCACAGCAAAAGAAACAACCAACAAAACGAGTAGGCAACCAACGGAATGGGAAAAGATCATCGCAAATGACATATCGGATAAAGGACTAATATCTAAAATCTATAAAGAACTTACCAAACTCCACACCCGAAAAACAAACAACCCAGTGAAGAAATGGGCGGAAGATATGAATAGACACTTCTCCAAAGAGGACATCAGATGGCAAATAGACACTTGAAACGATGTTCAATGTCACTCATCATCAGGGAAATACAAATCAAAACCACACTGCGATACCACCTCACACCAGTCAGAGTGGCTAAAATAAACAAATCAGGAAACTATAGATGCTGGCGAGGATGTGGAGAAGTAGGCACCGACCTACGTTGTTGGTGGGAATGCAAACTGGTGCAGCCACTCTGGAAAACGGTGTGGAGGTTCCTCAAAAAAATGAAAATAGAGCTACCCTATGATCCAGCAATAGTCCTGCTAGGAATCTACCCAAGAGACACAGGATTGCTGATGCATAGGAGCACGTGTACCCCAATGTTCATAGCAGCACTTTCGACAATAGCCAAAATATGGAAAGAAACTAAGTGCCCATCAACTGACGAGTGGATAAAGAAGATGTGGTACATATATACAATGGACTACTATGTGGCAATGAGAAAAAATGAAATCTGGCCATGAGTAGCAACATGGATGGAACTGGAGGGTATTATGTTAAGTGAAATAAGTCAGTCAGAAAAAGACAGATACCATATGTTTCCACGAATAGGTGGACTTGGTGAGACTAAGCAAAAACCAGGGGGAGGGGAAGAGGGGAAAGAAAAAAAAAGACACAGAGAGGGAGGGAGATAAAACATAAGAGACTCTCAAAGACTAAGAAGAAACTGAGGGTGAGGGAGATTGGGGGGGGGAGAGGGGGTGATGGGCATCAAAAAAGGGCACATGTTGGGATGAACACTGGGTGTTTTATGTAAACCAATTTGAAAATAAACTATTTTAAATTAAAAAATAAATAAATAAATAAATAAAAGAAAAAAAAGAAAAAAAAAGAAAAAAAAAAAGAAAAAATTCAACAACCATTCAAGACAAAAATTCTCAGCTAACCAGAAATGGAAGAAAACTTCCTCAACCTGAGAAAATGGCAAGGATTTTTGCGTTTAATACTTTTAACCAATATTACACTGGAAATTCTAGCCAATGGAATAAGACAGGAAGAGGAAATAAGCATCTGGTCTGGAAAGGAAGAAATAAAATCATCATTATTGGAAGATGAGAGATGTCATCTAAATAGAAAATTATGAGAAATCTAAACATTAAAAAATTGCTAGACCTAATAAGTGAGTTTTGCAAGGTTGAAAGATATAAAGTTTATAGATTTTTAAAATTGTATTTATTTGTGCTAGAAGCAATACTTGGAAATTATAACTCGAAAAGGAACAGGACCTCACATTTATTGTACATTGATTTTTGACAAAGGTGTCAAGACAGTTTAATGGTGAAAGAATAGCCACTTAAATGATGTTGAAAAAACTGGTTATCTAGATGTAAAACAAATAATTTGAACCCCTACATTATACCACATACAAACATTAACTCAAAATGAATCAAAGACTTAACTGTATGAGTTAAAACTATCACACATTTAAAAGGAAATATAGGCATAAAATGTCATGACCTTGAATTAGGAAATGGCTTCTTAGCTATGAAACCAAAGACACAAGAAACAAAAGAGAAAAATCAATAAATCGGACTTTACCAAAATTAAAAACTTCTCTGCCTCAGAAGACACCATCAAGAATGTGAAAAGACAACCCACAAAATGGGAGAAAGTACTTGCAAATCGCGTATATGATAAGTGATTTACATCTAGAGTATATAAATAACTCTTAAAACTCAATAAGAAAAAGACAGACAACCCAATTTAAAAATAAGTAAAGGATCTGAATACACATTTCCCCAAAGAAGATATATAAATAGACAATAAGCACATGAAAATTTGCTCAACATCACTAATCATCAGGGAAATGCAAATCGATGAGAAGTGAAGAATGCAACATGATGAGATATCACTTCACCAGTAGAATGGCTATAATTAAAAAGTCAGATAAGGGCAACTGTTAATGAGGATATAAAAACAATGGAAACCTTCATAGTCTGCTGACGTGAATGTAAATGGTGCAAGAAGTTGGAAAACAACCTGGTAGTTTCTTAAAAAGTTAAACATACGCATTTTGGAGTCACATTACCATATGATCCAGAAATTTCACTCCTAAGGTATATACTAAAGAGAAATAAAAACAAATGCTCACATAAAAACATATACACAAATGTTCATAATAGCTTTATTCTGGGTTACAATCCAAAGGTCCATCAACTGTTGAGTATATAAGTAAAATAATATATACCCATACAATAGACATATCATTTAGGAGTAAAAAGAGATGAAGTCCTGACACATGGCCAAAGCATGGATAAATCTTGAAAATAATATGGTGTATGAAAGAAAACACTTATAAAAGGTTATATGATTACATTTATATGAAATTCCCAGAATAGACATGTAGTTGCCGAGGGCTAAGGGACAAGGGAATAGGGAAAATGGGGAGTGACTGGTAACAGATAGAGGTGTTTTGGGTGGGGTGGGGTGGGGAGGGTGATGTAAATATTCTAAAATCGATTGTGGTAATGGTTTTACAACTGTGTGAATATATTAAGAATTACTGAATTATACACTTTAATAGGTAAATTGCACAATATCTCAATAAAGCTGTTTAAAGAAGACATATACAGAAAAAAAAACATCAAAATCATTTTCAATAACATTCAAAACCAAAAATATTTAGGGTTAAATGCATTAAAATATGGGCAAGATTTATTTAAAAAACTATAAAATATTATTAAGAAAAATTAAAGAAGACTTAAATAAATAGAGGGCTATACTGATATACCATTTTCATAGAAGTGAGAGTCAATATTGTTAGGATGCCTGTTCTTATCCAAAAGATAGATGCAACGCAATCTTAATGAACATCTTGTTAGGATTTTTTAAAGTAGAAATTAGGGAGCTCATTCTAAAATTTGCATGGAAATGCAAAAGACTCAGAATGGGAAAAGCTATTTTGGAAAACAAAAACAAAAAAGTTGAAAGACTTTTGCTACCTTATTTCAAACCTTTTATAAATCAAGAAAATGATTGTGTTGCCCAGAGGGTTGACTTCATAAAAGACCAGGGAACTTTTTAGAGTGAATACAATGTTCTCTCTTGATTAGAGACATGGTGACTCAAGGTATATACATCTTATAGAGCTCATAAAGTTAGACACTTAAAATTGATGCATTTGGTTGTATATAAATAACAACACAATAATGTTGGCTTAAAAGTTAAATAAATTTACTCAATGGACTTGAAAGTATATTAGACACAGCATAAGACAGGATTGTTAAAACTAAAGTAGATCAACAGAAAAAATCTAAACAGTGGCACAGAGAGAAAAATAATTGAAGAGGAAAAAGAAAAAACTAAGTAGAGCATCTGTACCCAGTATAAAAATATCAAATTGTATAAAATACATGCACGTGGAATTCCAGAAGGAAATGAGAGACAGAATGGAGAAGAAAAAGGATTTGAAAAAATAATGTCCATTTTCCCCAAATTTGATGAAATACCTCAACCTACGGACAAAAGAAACTCAATAAAACCCAAGAAAGGGAAAGACAAATAGAATCATACCAGACTCATTGTTTTCAAACTCCTGAAAATAAACTACTCAGTGAAAATAGTTATATTACCTAGAGAGAAATGATAAGAATTATGGTTCAGCAAAAATAATGAAAGTAGAAGACACCTTTAAATTCTGAAGGAAAAAAACACCAAATTTTCAACCAAGAATTCTATGTCCAGAAAAAAATTCCTTCAAAAATAAGAATTGACAGAATAGACATTACAGGTATAAAAAAGCTAAGAGAATAAATCAATTGTCAGTAAACCTGAACTACAAGAGAGGAAGAAAAAAAGAAAGGAAGGAGGGAAGGAAGGAAGGAAGGAAGGAAGGAAGGAAGGAAGGAAGGAAGGAAGGAAGGAAGGAAGGAAGGAAGGAAGGAAGGGAAAGGAAATTCATCAGGTTCAAGGGAAATGATACCAAAGGAAACTGATCTATAGGAAAGAATGTAATGTCAGATAAAGTAAATGAGTACAGGTTTTATTTGAGGAGAAATATGTGGGGTGTTCTGTGTGTAGGTTGCAGCTTAGCCTGGCAATGCAACCAGAGCCCTTTCTGTGGTAGACTTTAAAAACTCTAAAGGGACAGTGGACTGGCTCAGAGCTGTGCTTTGGGCTCCTTCTGAAGAAGATTTTCAAAATTGTATTAGCAGAATTCCTCAAAAACAAAGTCTAGGTTCTGACATCTATACATTTCCTTGATAGATGACCGCATGAGCAGAAAAAGTTGCCACAGTTATCTGGTTTGAAAAAGTTAACACTCTGTTGTATGTATGTATGTATGTATGTACATATGTACGTATGTATTTATACTTGAGAGAGAGAGGGAGAGAGAGAGAGAGAGCACACGAGTGGTGGAGAGGGGCAGAGGGAGAGAGAGAGAATCCAAGGGGTTCGATGCACAGCACGGAGCCTGATATGGGGCTTGATCCCACAACCCTGGGATCATGACCTGACCTGAAATCAAGAGTCAGGCACTCAACCGACTGAGCCACCCAGATGCTCCTACATTATGTTTTTTTAAAAAATACAACAGCTATATAGAAGATAAACTTTGCTTTCCAACTCATTAAACTAATGAAAGAGATATGATAGCCTAGAGTTATCATCAAAAAATGCCAGTCTTCATAAAGAGCCATTATAAACAGAAAGTATAAAGGCAATCAGTGAGAAACCATGGAAACTGGATGGGTTGCTGATATTCAAGAAGCAAAGCACTGCTAGAACATAGATCATAATCCATCAAATAATCAGTGGCTTTTCCAAATAGATCATGTAGCAGAGAGTCTTTCCCACATGGCCCTTCACCAAAGATACCATTTATCTCCAAAGACATATTTTCACTCCCAGAATTTGTTTTTCCAAATTCTTCAATTCAAGATTTCTTTTGCTGGGGAATCACAAGACAGGGGTGTCTGTATTTTCTAGAGCTGAGTTCCAGAAAGCATGAATAGACACTCCCTTACCTCTACCCAATTATACCTTTTACCAAGGGACTTTTCTGGCCTGCCACATCCTTCACTGATAATAAGAATAGCATTGTCCAAGAGATGCCGTTCATTTTCTACTACCATGTGCTAGATTTCACTCCAACACTGCCATCCTGAAAATAATACTGAGTTACCTTCAGCGTTGAATTTCAGTCTTCAGATAATCCACCAGTGAACATCTAGAACTACTCAGAACTTTGAAATAAGTTTAAAATGTATTTTCCTTTTTCAAATTTTGAAATTTAATTAGTTAAATTATGGATTGTCTCTCCTTTTAATTCAGGAAACTATTATTACTTAAGTGATCATACTTTTGTCCAGATGGAACCTTTATAAAATTATAATTCTTGGGGTAAAGTTTTATAAATAAAACTGTTTAAAATATTTTTTAACTCATATTATGTTTTTTGGGTTTTGGTATAACACAAAAAGAGGTTAGAAATCATCACTCCATCCCAGTAAGTAAAAAGCTGAACTACCTGAAAAAAATGAAAAATTCTTCTTAGATACATCAGAAAAGTGAGGTAATAAGATAAAACACTGCTTCCGAATTAGAGAGACAAGCAAATACAGATAATCACAAGTGACTGGAGAAAATACCCGTTAGCGGAAATTTCCAAGAGAAGCAGTAGTGCCTGGACAGGAAAACCTAAACTGCAGTTGATAAATTGCTGGAGGCTCAATGTGGACAAATTTGAGAGTTGAAAATTCCATGGAGGCCCAGTCATAGGGAGGTCCCACTCTTTTGTGAGTTTTATATCCAGGAGCTAGACCAGGGTCTCACAGTGAATATTGAAGAAAAGTCACATGTGCTCTTAACAGAGCGGGACAGGGAAAGAAATGTTTTGAAATACAGCAGAGCTTTCTGTTTTTCTTTAATGGCCTGACCTCAAGACAAACTACGTTATTAGAATCTAAACTATTGGGGGTTTCTTTCAAGGCCAAACCAACTTGGAATCATGGAAATATTCAACTCCAACTCACTGTACCCATCTTGTCCTACCTAAGGTTGGGGAGGGATACTGAAAAGCACATGTGAACTTTAGAGTCCAAAAGCACATGCTCACTAAAAGACAGAGATCTAATTAGAAGACTAACGAATTATTCACCTCTCCCAGGTATTAGCACCGTATTACTAAAGGCCTGATTACAACAGTTCTTTTTAACAAAGACATCGTGTCTGGCTATCAAGAAAAACTTATTAGGCATAGTAAAAGGCAAAAAACACAGTTTGAAGAGACAGAGCAGACATCAGAACCAAATTCAAATATGGCAGAGATCTTTAAATTTCAGACCAGGAATTTAAAACAAGTATGTTTAATGTAGTAAAGCTCTAATGGATAAAGTAGGCAGCATGCAAGAACAGGTGGGTGATGTAAGCAGAGATGGAAATTCCAAGAGAGAATTAAAAGGAAATGCTAGAGATTAAAAAACCGTGTAGCAGAAATGGGCATGGCTGAGGAAAGAATACCTGAGGGTGAGGATATGTCAATAGGAACTTCCAAAATAGAATAACGAAAATAATAAGAGATTAAAAAAGAGAGAGAGAACAAAATATACAAGAACCATTGGACAACTTACAAAAGGTGTGATATGTATATATCACATCATATATATATATTACATGTATATAATATACATACATACATATATATATATACATATATATACACATATATATATCATGATATATATATCATGGGAATACCAGAATAAGAAAAGGAGAGATGAACAGAAGAAATATTTGAAGAAATTATGACAGAATTTTTCCCAGTTAATGATACCAAACTACGGTACAGGAAGCTCAGGAAACACTATACAGAATAAGTGTCAAAAAAAGCAAGCGAACCACCACCACCATCAACAACAAAAAAACTACACCTAGGTATGTTATTTTCAGACTGTAGAAAATTAAAGATAAAGAAAGAATATTGAAGCAGAGAATCTTACCTATAGAGGAAAAAAAAATAAGTACTACATTTGACTCCTCCTTAGAAAGTATGCAAACAAGAAGAGAATAGAAAGAAGTATTTAAAGTGTTGAGAGAGGGGCAGCTGGGTGGCTCAATCAGTTAAGCCTCTGACTTCAGCTCAGGTCATGATCTCCTGGTCTATGGGTTCAAACCCCACATCAGGCCTTTGCTGACAGCTCAGTGCCTGGAGCCTGCTTGGGATTCTATGACTCCCTCTCTCTCTCTACCCCTCCCCTGCTTCTGCTCTGTGTGTGTCTCTCTCTCAAAAATGAGTAACAGATTTCTTGTCCAGTCCTACACAAGTGTTTTCATTCTTTCCCTCCAGCTATTTTTTGGGGGAAGTGCTTTTCTTGTGTGATCCCAATGCGTTGCACTCTCCCCTTTCTCTCTCTGTCTTCTCTCCATGAAAATGGTCCCTACCCTCGGCAGCTTTGTGGCTTTTCTCTCCCTTGATTCACTTCTCCATTACCACGTACTTGCCAAGTTCTGTGGCTCAAATTACACAGATTGTTGTTGCATTAATCCTCAGATCAATTTCCTAGGTGTCCAAAATGGTTTGACGCTGATCTAGCTGCATTTCAGGGATGAGACAAGCTGAGGGTCCTCATGCTACTCTGCCATCTTAAGTCCTCCCAAAGATAATCTTTTCAACAAATGGTACTGGAATATCCGGGCATCCACATGTAAAACAATGAACCTAAATGTAAAATTCAAAATTATCAAACTATTAGAAGATAATATAGAAGAAAACCTAGATGACCTTGGATATGAAAATAGTTCTTTAGACAGAATACCAAAGAAATAATCCATGAAGGAAAGAATTGATAAACTGGACTTTATTACAATTTAAAACTTCTGCTCTGCAAAGACATTGTCAAGTGAGCAAGAACACAGGCTATAGACTTGAAGAAAATACTTGAAAATGATATATTTGATAAAAGACTTATCCAAAATGTACAAAGTACTCTTAAAATTCACAGTAAGAGAACAAACATGCCAATTATGAAATGGGCAAAAGATCCAGAAACTTCACTAAAGAAAATATACAAATGGCAGAGAAGCATATGAAAAGTTGTTCCACATCTTATGACATTAGGGAAACATTAACACAACAATGAGAAATCACTACACACCTATTAGACTAGCTAAAACCCAAAATGCTAACACCAAATGCTGGTGAGGGTGTGGAGCAACAAGAACATGCATTAATTGCTGATGAGAATGCAAAATAGTAAAATCAGTCTTGATGAGTGCTAACCATTTGATCCGGCAATCACATCCCTTGGTATTGACCCAGAGCTGAAAACTTATGTCCACACTAAAACTTACATGTGAATATTTACAAAAGCTTCATTTATGACTGCCAAACTTAGAAGTAACCAAGATGTCCTTCAGTGAGTGAATGGATAAATAAACTGTGTTACATTCAGATGATGGAATATTATTCAGTGCTAAAAAGAAATGGGTTATCAAGCCATGAAAAGACATGGAAGAACTTTAAGCACATATCACCAAGTGAAAGAAGCCTATCTGAAAAAGCTACATACTGTTTAATTCAACTATATAAAATTCTGGAAAAGGCAAAACTATGGAGACGGTAAAAAGATTAGTGGTTGCCAGGGATTCAGGGGAAAGAGACAGAACACAGAGAATGCTTAGGGCAGTGAATCCACTTGGTATGATATTATGTTGGTGGATACATGTCACTGGTTTGCCAAGCCCATAGAATGTACAACGCCAAGAATATCCATGATGTGATAGTATATGCAAAATGGGAGATGGAACGAGTGGGAAGGTACACAAGGGCACATTTGGAGGTGATGGTTCAAGTGTCAAAGCTGATAAGACAATACACTTAACATACATGTAAAAATACTTCAACTTTGATAGGACATGTTCTGTGGAAATTACTGTTTCCCACTAACACAAATTGGCTTATGAGACCAGCCACTCGATCCCTTTGGGCATAAAAAATAAGAAATGGAAGTCCAGTATTTGGATGCTGGACAAAGACAGGCTCTAGGGCACCGTTAAGATTACTGAGCTACCAACATGGCTCAAAACAAAGCAAAGGAGGGGGGGGCCTGTGTTCTGCCTGAGTGTCCACCTCTCCTCTTGGTACAGAACCCACCAGCTTGCCCAGAACCCACCAGGGTGGCAGTGAAGGCCACAGAGCAAAGCCTGGGTATCACAGGGAGGCAGCTGCATGAAGATGAGCTGAAGGCAGAGTTTTTTCTATAACGTTTTGCCGTTATAGACAGTGAAGCATGCTTCTCTAGTCTCTCTCTGAGACTCCAAGTTCTTCAGAATGATTGAAAGTTCTGCTTTTAAACTCAATGGGAAAAGTGTCATCTTTGATGACATAAGACAATGATGTACAGGGAATATGGGATCATCCATCTTCTCCTTGCTGGGGGAAGCTACGTACACCAGAGAAATGGCACGAGGCCTCAGTAATAGCTCCTTACCTCCTAAAACTCACCCAAGCAACATGCTGTTTGCCAGCTTGCCGAGTGTTCAAGCCAGAAGTGGCAGTCTGGAGGGGTTCTGCTGATATGAATTGTTTGGTCCACTGAGTTGACAACACTGAAAAACAGAGTTTCACATAAAATTCTGGATTCCAAGCTTCTGTAGAAAAATCAGAGCAATAGTGAAATATGGAAATAGTATAAACATGGATAACTCTGCATGAATTCCCTCACAGCATGACTCACTGGCATCAGTTTGGGGGTGGTCTCTTGGAAAGGGCTATGCCACCTCCACTTGCCTATGACCCCCACTTGGCTCATTTTCCCTTTTGTGAGTTGTTGAACTCCTAGTTTAAGGTTTCCTTTAAATTGTAGCTATTTGACCTTCTTCACTTCCAAGAGCTCAGGAGAAATTTTCCCATTTGGCAATAAAGCAAATTTTCTTATAGAACTGCAAGAATTAAATCACAGAGCCAATTACTGCTTAGCTGCTCACACAGTGTTTCTGGGTGGATGGGCAGGGTTGTGACCTAGAGGAATCTTCTGCCCCCCTTCTGGGTCTCAGTTTTCTGACCTGTAAGATAAGGAAATGATCCATCCATATGGGATCTTTCCTTAGGATAATATATCTAACCCTAACTGGCTTGGCAGAATGACCCTGCCGCAGCTGGGAGGCTATCGTAGAAGGCCTGACCTGCTTTTCATCCAGTTCATTCAGAAAAGCACATGTTCATAAATCCTTCCTTCATGGCCATGCTGGCATGTAAATGATCACTCAGAGCAGCCAACACTTAGGAATATTGAGCTCCCAACACTGATTAAAACCAAGAGTGAAAGGAGAGGGACTGTGTTCTGCCTGAGTACATGCGCCCCCTCCTGGTGCACCTTAGCCTGCCTGGCCCCACCAGGGCAGCAACGGTGACCCCTAACACCTAGGGGAAATTTAAACAGTGAACTCCTGTTGGACCCCAACATGACATTCCCCCAGATTTGCTCATTACACATTCAGGTTGCCAGTGAGGTAGAAGGAAAGGTCTGACAAACATGCACAACCTCTTGACGAAAACAGGGGAATATATTGTGGATGAGCAGAGGCAATCTCAGAAGGCTGATTCTTCCCTCAAATGTTATAACATAGAGCTGGCCCACCAAGCAATCTATATAGTTAAGATGGTAGCATTAGTTGCTAAATTTTAGTTTTCATCAACATAAGAGCAAATATATGACCTTATAACAGTGTCTACTCACATATGAAATATTTAACAACTAAAATTTAATTAACAGACTTAATGTGCTAACTACTTTACAAATGCAAATTATCTACTTTAATTCATATAAGGCCCCACTTACACATGAGGAAAACTGAGGTTCAGAAATGTAAAGTCACTTGTCTGAGATTACAGAGCCAGGTCAGGTGAAATCTGGTAGCACTGGCTTTTAAACTCTGATAGGTCAGCTCCAAAGCCTATGCTTTATAGTGCTTTGTGGTACTACACCCTCTTACCTTTCACATTGCTCAGGAATGAAGAGAGCTCCTTGAACTTTATTAAATCAACAGATAATCTTTCTGTCCACATGCAGAGGATGGCAGCATTCGCACGCTTCCCTTATTTGACCTGAGGCATTTATACGCATCTGTGTCCTTGATAAGAGTCAAAAACAATTAGAGGGAAGCTAAGAAAGTGTGTTCAGAACACTGTAATCCCTCCACCTCGTGCCTTCAGGGCTCATGTGTCATGGTTTGCATGAACTCCCTGGATACTGAAGGATTTACATTCACTGAATACTTTTTTCTCTGTCTTTTGGAGAGCTATTGATAAAATAATAATGATGATAATAGAGACAAGTGTTGAGTACCTACTGTGCATGGAGCATGGTGCAACATCCATTTTCCCACCATCTTCTCAGGTCAGAACTTGCCCCAGCTTGACCTTGGTTACAAATGAAAAATTCATAGCCAGAAGCCCATGTGTTTAATGGAGACCCCCGGTACTGGGGCAGGACATCAGAGGTCTGATTCAAGTTTCTCTACTGTCTAGAAGAAAGCCAACCATACCATATAGGCATTTGAAATCGGACCTGTGACCTTTGAAAACAACCTCAGTAGCTCTGAGGCCCTCTGCCTATAATGCCCTCCTCTCCTACAGCCCCATCTCTTCTCTGTCTGTAAAACTCCTTACTCTCCAGCAACCAGCTCCAACTCCCTCTTCTCAGTGATGCACTGTCCCCTTCTCCAACTTATAGAAGATTCCCTATCTGAGTTCCCACTGCTCCTCAGATGTATGTCGCATTCAGCAAGAACCACAGGCTGTCCAGCATCTGTTGACAGTTTTATCTCCCCTAAAGGCTGGAGCTCTTTCTGTGTGAGCTCTTGCTTGCACCCAGGATCAATGAGGCACGCTCAGGGATCTGTCAACCTCTTTCTCAGCAGCAGCCATCCTTGAACCTCCTCTGGCTTTTCTCCCACCAATCCAACTATCTTGCTCTATGGTGGTCTGTTTTGTGCCTCTCTCCACCTGATCTTCTCACATGAGCTTACAACATCCTATACTCTGGTCTACTCTCTCATGTCTGCTCTCTCTTCTGCTCCCCTAGTTCAGTCCCTACTTTCTCTCACTCAGCTATGGAAATAGCTTTTTGACCAGTCTTCCTTTCCTGTACCCTCTTCCAGACAGCCTGGTCTCCTCAATGCTCAGGACTGGCCACATGGACTGTCTGCTAAGGAGCTGTCAGTGACTCTTCAGTGGCACCAACAAAGTGCAACAAAGACTCATGTTTCTCTGGAGTGGTGTTATGAGGAAGGCATCTGAGACCAGGCAGGAACTGAGTTCTGGGACCTTAGCAGCCTAGCTCCTACTGGTCTTGGAGAATGCTCTCCAAATAGAAGGGTTTCTTACTGTGTGCACAGTCCCCACTCCTCAGCTCCTACTCATGCAGATACTCTGCCTACCTACCATTTTCTCCAGAGCAAGTCTCTCTTAAGTAACCCAGCCCCCTCCCTACCCATATAGGTCTTTGCAGTTAAGGCAGTCCTACCCGAAGCAGGGTCCTTACCACTGTAGACCCTAGACAGCATCCATCCTCTCTGAAGGCCATCCCAGCCTCTGCTTTGCATTGACAGGTATGAAGAACAAAGGGCATGACTGCATTCCATTTGAGAAGGGTGAAAGTTAGGAGGAGAGAAGACACAGGAAGCGAGGGGTACATGAGATCAGTAATTCAAACACCAAGAAAAATGCAAGTCAACTTTCCCCAAGACTCTATAGGACCTACCATTCATGGGTTAGGTGTTTAAATCAAATTTGACTTAAATAATGTTTATTTTCTTTCCAGAAATTAAGGTATATTCCACATTCAGTTTCCACTTAGTATCTCAGAAAACTTTCCATGTCTATCCATATTGACTCATAATAGAGCTATTTTTGAGCATTACAGAGAGTGAGTTGCATGGAATACAGGGTTCTCCTTCAAGTTTTTCTCTCCTCAGTCCACCCACCAACACACACACACACACACACACACACACGCATACATGGCAGGGCCTTACTCATAGTCAGAGCCTGTGGAAAGATGCTGACTCTGATGGGCTCAGAAATGTTACCTCTTATCAGAGTATATAGACTCATGCTTCTCTGGAGTGGTGTTGTGAGTAAAAGGTAAGCCCTGTGCCTTTTCTGGAGAAAGAGGTGTAAGAAATCATCAATAAAGTAACATGCACAGCTACTCTTCTGGGGCACCCAAGCTAATGCCTCAGCCTGATGCAGCCCGAAACCAGATGACGTCATACCTGCACCCACACACTGGCCATGCATGCCATGTGATGCCTCCTAACATGCTGATGCATGTAGATGATGCCTAATCAATGCTCAGAATCTTCAAAAAGATAAGCGCACGTTCGCAGGTACACATACCATGTGTTTTCAAGGCAGCTGTGTGTATATGTGCACCTGCACATCTGCACACTCTCAACGACCTACTAAGCAAACAGTAAAGAGCACTTAGCCGTGCACAGCCTGCCAGAAACAGGTTTAGTGAGCATAAAGAAAGGTGGCTTTTTGCACATGAACTGATAGGATTGGGCCCTATTGGAAACTTAGTAGAGTGTGAAGATAAAATGAACATATACTGATGTTAGAGAGACCATAAATCAAATCCCAGTCCTGACCACTGACCAGATGACCAACCTCACTGAGCCTCAGTTTCTTCATCTTTTATGGACAAAGCTAACAAAAGCTGTTTCATAACTTATTATGAAGATTAAATCATATAATCAGCATAAAATATTTACCTTTTTCATAGAGTTTCTTAAATACTGTTAATGAAGTAATGAAAAGCCATAACTGAGCTAGGAGATCTGATGAGCTAGAAGTCAGTGTGTATGAAAATAGATGGGCAGAACATATCACCTTGGAGAAAGACATCTTTGTTGGACCTCATCTTGATACATGTGCCCACGAGCATTGCAAGGTGAGAAAAGCAATGGTGTAAGTCCCATAGGGTCTTATAAAGTTTCTTTCTGGAAGTAACATATCCAGTTTCACTCATTTTCCACTGGCAAATCACATTCTACATCTGCTCATCCCATTCTCCAAGATTCAAACCTGGCTGGGAGATCCAGATAGGCCCATCCAAGGCTCAGAGTTAGGAAGGGTACTAAGCCTCGTGGAATTATGTGGAGGAGAGGGATATAATGAGGGGGCCTGATTTCAGTACACCTTGTGGCTGAGGTCAAAAGCTCTCCAGATCCTATCCTTCAATGAGTGGCTATGTTATAGGCACCATTGAGCTGTTAATAACATATGATAGTAAAATAGGTCATTTTTGGTTTCATGTTTTATTTTCTGAGCACTATTTCAAAAAGATTTTCTAAATAAATAAAATTTTCTAGATAAATAAAAGATGACTGTCCCAGAAAACTTTATTCCATTTTTTCAGGAGTCTCTCTTCATTATTTGATTTTCAAGTGAGTCCTCTTAAGTACCTTTTCTGTTGTCTTCATGCTAGTTTTCTCTTCCACAGTTACTTAGTACACCTCAGCCAGAGCTTACCTAGCCAAGAGTTTGCATGGGATTTGAACAGCTCCCCCACATCCCTTTCATTGACATCATGAAATTTTGCTCCATTCCCAAGACTCATAATTTTACTTTGAACTGTTTGCACTTTGTAGTCAGAGGTTACAGCAGCCAACGAGGATCAGGAAGCTGAGTGGGGAAAATGTTGACATTGAAACATGTAGAGTTTTAAGTTAATGGCTTTTCCAAATGCTGTATTTATATTTGTCCCTGAAGCGGATGCAGCTGGTCATATCAGTGTCATTTATAAAGTACTCACAAAATGCTTGGCACATTTTAAAGGTTCAAACATGCCATCATCTTCTTGTATCACTTGTATGAATTCAGGAATGCAAAGTTGGTCTGAAGAGAGCCTGGTAAGAGAGTGTGACTGTTGTAGTAATCCAGCCCCAGCCCCTAAATTAACCCTGCCTGGATCAAAGCCTCTTTCTTGTTTCCAGCAGGATCCTGTGCTCAACCAAGGGTCCCAAGAGGCCTCTGGCTGAAAAGCTTGCCATCTCATTTGTTTCTCTAATATATGCCCCATCGGACACGTGTGTCAGTTCTGCAGCATAAAGACGTGCCTGCGCTTCATGCCTCCTGTCTGTTCTTTAGTAATTAAGTATGCGCAGCTACAGATGTGCTGCGGGAAGATATCATCCAAGTCCTGACAGAGAACCAAAATTATTCATATAATTTATCATCCCAGTCATCCTGAATGCTAACGAGAACCCTCCTTGATTAGAATCGTCGGGAAACATTTGCACCCATGTCCTGTCAGGGAGCATTTCCTCTGCCAGACGCTGCTGTTCATACCAACCACAAAAACTCTCAGACGTCTTCCTTTAAATCTCCCTGTCCCTCCAGAAACAAAATGCTGTAAAACAAGCATTTCTCCCCTTCCCCTTCTCTCTGATGAGCTTTCCAGAGGCTTTGAGGTTTTCTGTGGTTTTGCGTTTTTTTTGTTTTGTTTTGCTTGGGTTTTTTGTTTGTTTGTTTTGGAGCAGGGAAGTTGTTGTTAGCTTGTATGTTAAAGCCTTTTAGAGATCTGCTGGCCCTTCCTCCCCACATTAGAGTCCAAGTTTAGGTGCTTGGATTCAAGGTTCTTTTCTGCCCAGAAAGAAACACAAAAGGAGTGTGGAAACCACTGGCCATTTGGTCAGGCCCACTTGATAATGGTCCTGCTTTAGAGAACTGGCTGTATTGGAATTTAGCTCAGACATTGAGACACATTCTCAAATCTTATTTTTGGTGGGGAAGACGGGGTGGATTTAGGATAACAGAGAGTCTATGTTCTGTCGTTGGAATAGATGAGAATAGGCAATGCGATAGAACATACTGGAAGGAACAGATATACTTCACCCCTAGGAAGAGATTTTGATTTCCCAGCCTTTCTTCCATCCTTATGGACATTATCCATCTATAAGATAAAAGGAAAGGGAAAACTCTTTATTGTATTGTAGTTTCCCCAAGTCATCTGCAAATCTACCTCCAACACTAACTTTTAATACATAAAGATATGTAGGGTTTTAATGCAGTGTTTTGTCACCATGTTCAATTTTCATAAATTAGTCCTCCAGTTGTTGCATTGATTGGAAAATGTGTTAAGCACAAATCCATCTAATTATCCCTGGTTCAGAGGCTTGGTCATATCCCACCAAAAGGGCTGCGGCCAGAAACACCTGATGCTGCAATCTGTTGCAGACAGCTCTGGTGGACCCCAATCCACAGCACCAGATGTGATCAGGACATGGGCGGCCTGGGCAAGCTCGAGAAAAGCCACCTTGGGAAGTGTTCCAGAACCTCTGGAGGAGACTAGAGTTGACTGCTAACATGGGAAGCAGTTGTCTCCCTGTAAATCTGTATCATTATAATTGGTTAACTTTCTTCACATTTTAAACCATCAGGGGCACCTGGGTGACTCAGTCGGTTAAGCATCCAACTCTCGATTTCAGCTCAGGTCATAATCTCACGGCTATTGATTGAGCCCCACATTGGGCTTTTTGCTGAGCATGGAGCCTGCTGGAAATTCTCTCCCTCTCTCTCTGCCCCTCTCCTGCTTGCCTGCACCCTCTCTCAAAAAAAAAAAAAAAAATTAAACCATCAGAAGATAAAGCTTAAGGAAAAATGGGCGAGACCTGCCTTCAAACCAAATTTACTAGACATTGACTTTCAGAGATTGCCTTCTCATACCAACTCATTGATATGTCCAGCTCTCTACGAAGGTAACTTCACTGTAGAGATGGGAAACTCAAGAGGGAAATCTGTCTCAATTTGTTATCTTTCCCATTTACATATCTGGAGATAGTGGCATTATAGCCTTACTAAAGTCACAGCCTTCTTCAAAACTTACATCAGACTGGCTGGATGATTCAGTGAATTCAGTTAATTCTGGAATCCTCAAAAAGACTGCTGCTTTCTTGCAGGATATCTGGGGATATAGGCAACTCTGCTTTTAAGCACTTATGGTCCACGTTCACCAAGGGCCAACTATTAAATCAACACTCAAGACAGTAGAGAGAGCAGAACTCTGCCATACCAACAACTATTTAAAGGATATCAGGGAAATCTGCCTCAGAGCTAAAAAGTGCAAAGTGTATATGTGTGGGAGTGGTGGATAAGGAAAGAAGTAATATGTTTTACTAAGACAGAAAAAGTATGGATAAATAGTGAGCTCATTGAGCAGACTGGATGATCCTTTCCCAAGGGAACATTATAAAGACTAGATAATTCCATATATCTTTAGTTATAAAATTCAAATTACAAACTTCTCATCCAAAGACACCATAAAACAGGTAAAAACACAAAGTCACCAACTAGGAGAAGATATTTACATACACATAATTGACAGATTAGTATCAATAAAAATAAAGAACTCTTAAAAATAAACAAGATGGGGCGCCTGGGTGGCTCAGTCGGTTGAGCGTCTGACTTCGGCTCAGGTCACGATCTCGCGGTCCGTGAGTTTGAGCCCCACGTCGGGCTCTGTGCTGACAGCTCAAAGCCTGGAGCCTGCTTCAGATTCTGTGTCTCCCTCTCTCTCTGCCCTTCCCCCACTCATGCTCCTTCTCTCTCCGTCTCAAAAATAAATAAACATAAAAAAAAATAAACAAGAAAACATGGACAAATGACATAGCCAGTCAATTTCATAGAAT
This sequence comes from Paguma larvata, assembly GCA_030068075.1. Lineage (NCBI taxonomy): Eukaryota > Metazoa > Chordata > Mammalia > Carnivora > Viverridae > Paguma > Paguma larvata. The sequence goes on along the minus strand of CM057841.1, from coordinate 23,730,931 downwards.
AAAAACACGAATGGTCCATAAACATATAAAAAGTGCTTTACTATATGAGAAGCTGAGAAAATACAATGAAAGACAATTTTACTCCTACCAGACAGAAGTAGAAGTCTGACAATTCCCAGTGAAGGTAAGAAAGCAGAACGAAGAAATCCTCATGCATGGACGATGGAACCATCTTGGAAAGCCATTTGTTATTACCTAATCAGTTAAGTGTGCCCTTTCCCTCAAAGTATTTCACTCCTAAATACCCTAAAAAACTGGTTCCCAACAGGCTTGTTACCACACGCTGGGAGGGTGTTATTAAGGGTGAGGGGCACACTGGCATTTAGTATGTGGGACAATGAACACTAGATGTCCTACAATTTCTGGGGGCAGTCCCACACAAAGGTGAATTATCTTGCATCTCATGTAACTACATAATTTATACAGGTGAGCATCTGTTCATACTTATCCGATTCTGAAATCCTACTCTACCTTTGTTTTATATATAACAAACTTGTTGTGTGCATGACTTTTAACATACTAAATTTTCTAGGAATGCAACTACCTTCCAAATTGAAGGAAGATTGTGCTTTCCACTGATGTTGTTTGGAACTTTGCCCAGAACTGGCCAACATTTCAGAAAATCATATCCCTATTGAGAACCTTACACATGGTATTTGGGTCACCAATTCAAAACATCTATGTCTGTTTGCATTTGTAGCTAGAAAAATCATGGTAAGTCTACACACAGGTGAAAGCAACTGACGTCATTATTCTGGCTCCTGGTGTAATTGTTACCCCAAATTTACATATTGGTACAAAGCATCTGTTGTTATAATTCGCTATTTTTATTTTTCTATTATATTACCATCAGAGCATTAGATTGATTTCTTGAAATTCCATAAGTATGCTATGGTATGATATCAAAAAAATTCATTTCAAAATAGTAAAAACATCACAAAATATTTGTCATAAAGGGGGGCACTGGTGTTAAGAACTACTGTCCTAGCAAGAGCACTTGTGTATGTACCCCAGAAGCCAAGTATAAAAGGGCTCATGGCAGCATGATATAAAAAAAGAAAAAAACTGAAAACAATGCAAATATCCCTTAAGAAGCAAATTGGATAAATGCATGCATAAGTGCATTTTGTGGAATACTATATCATGGTGCAAATAAATGAGCTACAGCCATATTCACAAATGCGGGCAATTTAAAAAAATATATGGAACAAAAATAACAAATCACACAATGTATATATACAGTAGAAACATTTAAACTTCAAAAGTGGGCATAACAAAATTTTATTTAGGAATGCATGTAATGTGATAAAGCTATAAAGAAAAGTAAGGAATGGTAAACATAAACTTCAGAGTACTAGTTACCTCTGGAGGTGGATGAGGTTGGGGAAGGGCACAGAAGGTTATGTTCTATTTCTTTTTTTTAATTTATTTTATTTTATTTTTTAAATGTTTATTTATTTTTGAGAAAGAGTCAGACAGACAGAGAATGAGCAGGGGAGGGGCAGAGAGAGAGAGAGGGAGATACAGAATCTGAAACAGGCTCCAGGCTCTGAGCTGTCAGCACAGAGCCCGACGCGGGGCTTGAACTCAGAAACTGTGAGATCATGACCTGAGCCGAAGTCGGATGCTCAACCGACTGAGCCACCCAGGTGCCCCTGTGTTCTATTTCTTTTTTTTTTTTTAATGTTTATTTATTTTTGAGAGACATAGAGGCACAGCGTGAACAGGGGAAGGGCAGAGAGAGAGGGAGACACAGAATCGGAAGCAGGCTCCAGGCTCTGAGCTGTCAGCACAGAGCCCGACATGGGGCTCGAACCTCGAACTGTGGGATCATGACCTGAGCTGAAGTCGGCCGCTCAACCAACTGAGCCACCCAGGCTCCCCTCTCTGTTCTATTTCTTAAATTGGATGATGGGTACATGGCTTCTCATTTTATTATTTAAACTGTAAATATATATGCCTTAAAATAGAATGTATATTACAGTTTAAAAACTTTTAAAAATCAGAAACTCCCACCTAATCAGCCCAAGCCTTTCATTGATTGGACTTATTTTAAAGCTCATGTTCACTTGCACTGAGGATTGGCAGAAAGACAAGACTGCCAGATCTCTGGGCTCAGGACACATTCCCTGCAGTCACTAAGTCTGACACCTGTCTTGGGACATCTGGCCAATAGACAATAATGTTGATGTTGTCATGAAGCAACCCTGCAGTCTCTCAAAGGGCGTGTGCCATGCCAGGACTCCCAAAACAATCAGAAAAGGGGCATTCTTGGCAGCCAGAGGAGAGGAATGTTTGCCATTAGCCAGGAGAATGCAGACACCCTTCAGGGGAGGTCTGGCAGAGCTGCTTGGCCCTGACTGATTGGTCCTCTCCGTCTGGCAGGTCACCTATCTACCTACATTGTAGTGTCCACTAGAAGGCCCGGGGCAACCACTCAGGTACCCAGGTTGACAGAAGATTTTTACAACAGGGCCTGAAACTTCCACCAACTCCTAAGGCTGCAGGACTGAAGCAAGGTGTGGCAAAGCAGGTGCCATTTTATCTAAGGAATTTAGACTAAATGGAAAAAGGGAGAGCTACACACCCAGAATGAAAACAGCAGCACCTTCAATGGGCCAGCACCTTGATGGGTTCTAGAACACCACAGGGATGACAAGACAATTCTTGCCTTAAGAACTCATACTCTACCTGTGCTGAGATACCCCAGTGTGCTGCCAGGTCCTCAAGGGCAGGCATACATCTCTGTGACCTTGGTCCCTGGTGTCATGCCTGGCAAATTGAAGGCTGGTAATATTGAAGAAATTTAATTGAAGAAAAGCAAGTGAAAGAGAAAGGTAGGAGGTATATTTAATAAATGAAAAATTGGCAGTTTAGCCACTGATGGTAGAGCCAAGAGCTCACATTGGGATAGAGAGGCTTCCAAAGTTTTCTTGGTAGAAATGGGACTTGAAAGATGAACAGGCACTAGATGGATGCAGAGGGAAGGGGACAGGATATGGGGACATCCCAGGGTGTGGGAATGGTGCAACCAACACTCTGAGATAGCCAAACATGAAGAGGTATCACATGCCACAGAAACAGTCTACTTTGGTGACAGTGGGGCTAATAATAGTAGGTAAAGGTCAATTGGTAAACCAAAGCCAAGTCTTGGGGGACTTGAATGCCACACTAAGAGTGTTCGGTGTCATTTTACAGTCAACCAGGAATTGTACTAAGTGTTGTCCTTGCCTGAGCTCAGATTACAGCTGCATTTGTGGGGAGAAGCTCTTCTGCACATGCCAGAACCATTCCCCCACCACCTGCTGAATTTCCACACTTTTCTACTCCCCTCACCCCCGGCCTTTCCCCAAATTCCCTCAGCTCTTCCCAGGGAAGTCCAAGTCCCCATCCTTCACAGAGAGGGGGCATGTCTTAGGCACATAGCAGATGAGTTTTCAGGGGAACCTCCATGGGATAGAGCCTCCATTGCCCACAGTGGTGACCAGCCCCAGAACTCACTATGGACTAGATTTTTAACTCTTCCCTGTCTCGCTTGTCCACTCCCTCATTCCTGCTTTCCAGCTCCACCTCCTAGAGCCTAGTGTCTAACCATGATACAAGAGTCTGGGACAAATATGAAGAAAAGAAGCTCTGACTTGAGCCAATGACAATGGGTCTGGCTGCCTGTGAGGGCCAGGATCTCCAAAGTGGTGTGAGGTGAACAGAATGGGAATGTGGGCAGGGGCCAGAGAGAAAGACAGACAGAGACAGAGGCAAAAAGGAAAGAGACAAAAAGAAATACACAGTCAGACAGGGAAAAAAAACAGATGGAGAGAGACATAGACAGAGGAGAACAGAGGCAGAGACAGAGGCAGAGAGCTATCAGCACAAATGGAGTTTAGGATTTTCCTGGAGGACTGGGAAGGAGTGTGGCCTTGAAGAAGAGGCCCCAGCCTCAAGCCTTCTCCAGCCTACCAGGAGAGGAGTGATGGGATTTGGAGCAGTTTACTGCAGGCTGGAGGTACTAGTTCTGCCTATATGTGTCTCAAAACCTTTGAAACTCCCCCATTCTGTCTTCTGCTCCTCTCTCTATCTCTGTTTCATCTTTGTCCCTTGACAGCAGGTGGCAGGGAGGCAAAGGCAGCCCTTTCTCAGTTCAGTGGGTTGGGGCACAGCATCACAGGACAAAAGGGATGAATAACTCTTTGTCCCTAACACTTCGGATGACAACTGCACAGCCACATAAATTATTCACATCTCACTCAACACAAGCACATTTAATTAAGACAAAATATTATGAAATATTAATGTTTAATATAGAAAAAACCAGCCTACAACACAATAAGAGGTATGAATGGCTTAGCACATGTCCTGGCATAGAGCAGATCCACTAGGAGGTTCCACAGACAGGAAATCTAAAACGAATCACCAAGAGCAATCACTGTGATCCATCCCATCTCTCTCTGCCCTTGATTTCAATCGTTGGCCCTACCTTGGCCAGACACTGAGCCTTGGTTTCCTCTTCTTGTATGTTGGGGATGGCCCAAAAAGTTGTTGTAGGCATCTAATGAGATGACGTATGTAACACCTCCTGCCCAAGTCCTGGCACACAGGTGTGCTCCACAGATGTTGGCTATCTTGGCAGCCTAGGTGGCAGCCATGCCTTCACCTGCATTTTCTGCTTTGCTCAACTATGGACTACACTGCACCCTTTCCTCAGCTCAATCTGCCTCTCCGAAACTTTTTTTGTTCCAAATAGGATCAGCCTCTCCTCCTCTGAGCCCCTCTATGACACTTGTTGCATGGGATGGCAACTTGGTAAAGTTCACTTAGCCCCACAAGCCTTTTCTGATCTACTCAGGTAATTTGCCCTCCTGCCCTGAAGTAGTTTTCTGAGTCTCTGTCACAACTTTCAGTGATTGACTGTTCCCACCCTTGGCACTAGACTATGACAGGAGCCAACCACGAAGTTCTCTATCCCAGTTTTGGATCCCAGAAACAAGAACTGAGACGAGAGCCTGGAACCAGTTAATCTGTGTGAGAGGTGATGCTCAGAAGCAAGAGAGGAAGTGCAGGAACCAGGTGGGGACGAATGAGCAAGTTACCTCTGTGGCCTGGGGCTCTATCTGCTCAGAAAGTTGCTGGTGGAATGTGCTTTGGAGTTGTCCCACTCAGGGGGAGACAAAATTGGGATTTATCCAGCTCTACCTCCAAAGTCTGTGCCTGTGGTCATCCATCCCTCCATTGGAGGTGACATCTGCTGACTCCCCTCCATGTCCACTCCCTGAAGATCTTCCCATGTCTCTTAAGGTGCATGATACTATCGTATCATTGATGTCCCTGACGTCAGCCTCTGGCCACCCTTTAGTCACTCACATAGCTATGGAGTGATTCCTGAGGGTAAGCCTAGCATATGGGGGTAAGAAGGCAGATATCACACTCAGAGATGTTTCCCCAAGAAGCGCACCATCCTGTACTATGGATGAGCTCCAAGGAAAGAAACAAACTACAATGTGACGAGTGGTAGAAGAAGGCAAGATGAAAGTCCTATGAATCACCAGGATCTGGGGTTGGATGAGGCAGAGAAACCTCTCAGAAGAAAGGGCACCTGGCCTGGATCTGAGATCATATAGAGAGGGAGAAAGAAGAGGAGAATGAAGACGGGGAGTGGCTGGAGGAATGAGAGAAGCGGGGTGAAGGGGAGGAGAACAGCACAGTGAGGGCTTGGGCAAGAGGAAGCAGAGCCCACTCAAGCAGAGCAAGAGATCTGGCAGCTACTAGAGGTGGAGCCAGGAGGGAGGCAGCCAGGTATGCGGGGACTCTGCCCACAACTGGGGACTAGAGTCTACCCCATAGTTGCCTACAAGTTGTTGAAGGACTTTAGCCAGAAGGCAATGGATGTAATCAGATGCGTGGTTTAGGGATCCTAAAACCCTAAAGTTGATCTCTTTGGCAATCTTGTGGAGGGAAAGTAAGAGAATGTATCAGGTGTGGCAGACTAAGGACCCAACCAGGAGAAGTTGAGTGGTCCAGGTGATAGGGGACAGATTCCAACTGTAGCAGCCTTGGGGAAGGGTGAAGCAATGTGGTAGATGTGGACATTCCGGACATGGTTCTGGGATGAGAGGACATTCATGGGCACCCACTCAACACTGGAAGAGATTGGATGAGGAAGGGTGGCTCCAAACAGGGGAACAGCCAAGCAAGGACACAGAGTGAGATAGCCCAGATGTGGGGGAAACCTTTGGTTTGCTCCTGCCTGAGTGTGATCATGATAAAATACTTTGAAATCTCAGCAGCAATCAGATGGAGTAACAGAGTATGACTGTTCAATTTTTTAATAATAAAAACTGGGGGCTTGTATTTCACATGATTTTTTTAGATTTCATTTTTGTCATAACTCACTTTTTATGAAATGTTGCAAAAGTATCAGTCTGTGACTGATGGGGAATAAATAAAAACTGGTCTTTCACTGCTGCTGAGCTGGGAAATCTGGTTGTGGGATCCCCCTTCCCCCGCCGCCCATCAGCTTCTATTTCTAAAACCAAACTATTCCTCATCTCAGGTCTGATTTTCATTTATTTTCTCTTCATGCCAGAAAACTTTCTTGAGACAAGCAAGCAAAGTACAATGCCCTTACCCAATCTGATCCCCAGAATTTCTCTAGCCCCCACTACCTCAGACATTCTGTGAGAGGCCTCTCTCCCTAGCTCTGACTGAATGCAGGTGCTGCACAGTCTCTGCAATGACAATGATGTGGATGGCTGTGTATGGTCCCATGTCCAAGCCAGCATGGAGGGACAGTGCCGTGATGGCATCTGGCAGTGCTGAGGTCTGCTGTTGGCAGCCAAGCTTTCTAGAGGTCATTAATGTAGATCAGCCATTAATGGACCTTCTGTTGTCCCCAGCACTATTTTTAACTTATTCTGAGCTTTGAATTATCCAAATGCATTAAAAATTTTTGTTTAAAGTTTCTTTATTTTTGAGAGACAGACAGAGTGCAGGCAGGGGAGGGGCAAGAGAAAGGGAGACATAGAATCTGAAGCAGGCTCCAGACTCTCAGCTGTCAGCACGAAGCCCAACATGGGGCTTGAACTCACAAACAATGAGATCATGGTCTGAGCCCAAGTCAGATGCTTAACTGACTGAGCCACCCAGGCACCCCTATCCAAATGCATTTTTATTTGTGAGTATGGACATAAATAAATGCTTTAGTGTGGTTTCTGTGCAGCTTCTCAGGTATTCAGAAACCTACTCTTCATTTGCTTCGCTCAAAGAACAGTCCCATAACTTACCAAGATGAGGCTGAGGACCACCAAACTGCACCTCACTACTAAGGGGGCGCCCCCTTTTGGCCATTCCAAATGGCAGCAACCAAGCAGTGGCCATATTCCAGGCAGAGTTTCAGAATGGGTATCCCCCATTCCCACTCAAAGAGCATGTGGACTCAGCAGCTGAGTGCATACTGTGTGCAAGCACTTAGGGAGCACACATTATGGCAGGCACTGTGGTCCAGAGTAAGGTACAGTCATTGTGTGAATACATGGTATAACCAAGAGTCACATATCAATGGCCCATATGCCAGATCGAGCCCACAGATGTGTTTGTTTTACCCTCACACATTTTTTTAAATTGGGAAACTGTACATAAAGTTCAGATTTCCAAACTTCCTTGAAAAATTCGAACACTGGAAAGTACCAGAGTGAAGACTGCATGACAACATTGTCTAGGGCACAGAAATTGAGGCATCCTGCTGTGGGTGTTGGTGTATGTGTGGGGGAATGGTGGGGGGATGGTGGTTTTTAAGGGATTCAAGAAAAAGGAACCTCCCTGACTCTTATTCTAAGCTGGAAAGCAACACCTGAAAACACTGTCAGCATTAGGACAGGGAAACTCAAGTGGGTGGTTTAGAAAGTGTTAGAAGTCGGAGTTAGGCTAATAGAGCCAGGTTTCCTGGAGGAGACAGGTTTTGCAGAAGCATCTAAAGAAACAGCACACCTAGACTAAGGCCAACCTGGGCTGTCTTCAGCACCAGCATCTCTTGCTCTGGCAGAACTGGATGTCCAGGCAGACAGGGGCTGTGGCTCTGCTCTGATCTCATGTCCCTGCATGTTTATCCTTCAAGTGTGTAGTCAGTACCAGGAAGTCAGTAGGCACTACCCTAGGGACAATTGTAGAAAGCAAAAGGGACACAGGCCTTGTTCTCAAAGAGCTCATGAACTAACCAGGGGAATGGGCAGGTTATAATTTTAGGAGCTAGGAGAGCCCTTGGTGGAGCATTAATCTCCAGGGGGCAGAGCTGCTCAGCTCCAAACGTGACCAGCTACCTACTTTGTGGCCGGCAGGCTCTGAGATGGCCAACAGCGATACCCACCTCCTGGTGTTATCACCTCTGCAAAATCCCCTTTCCAAGGAGCTGGGCAGGACCTGTGATCTGCTTCTCACCCAAAGATACAGCAAAGGCAAAGATAGTGAGATGTGACTTCAGTGATTTGGTTACAAAAGATTGACTTCTTGCTAGTAGACTTTTTCTATTCCCTTCTTGGCTTTCACACTTTGATGAAATGAGCTGGCATGCTGGAGCTGCCCATTTCAGAAGGAAATGAGGTGGTCTTTGGCCAACAGCCAGGTAGGAACCAAAGCCTTCAGTTCTCAAAGAACTGAATTCTGCCAACAACCTCCCCAGTCAAGCCTTCAAATGAGACTCCAGCTGACACCTTGATTTCAGCTTCATTAGAGACCTTGCAGCAGAGGATTCAGATAAAGCTTGCTTTGATTCCCAGCCCACAGAAACTAGGAGATAATAAATGTGTGTTGTTTTAAGCTGCCAAGTTTGTGGCAATTTGTTATGTAGCAGGAAATGACGAATACATACCTGGATTTATGTCCCCTGGTTTGGGGACAGCAGGTGATTTATAAACACATCCACCAAGCAGCATATGGCCTGAATACACATGTTGAGTCCCTGGCTATTGACCCTGTGGTGCTCTAAAGGTAATAAAGATGGAGAAATGGCAGGTGGCAGTGCCACCAGCAGGTGCTTGAAGCCACAGCTGGCTCTGCTTGTGGCTGGGGCTTCCTGATATGAGCAGTTGCCTACATTACTCAAGTCTGGAGGCCAGGGATTCTGGCCCTGCTTCTCACCTCAGCCAGGTCCCCAGCACAGCATGGGCCCAAGTGTTTTCTCAGTTCCTTCAAATACTTCCTGAGAACTCAGTTCATCTAGGACTTGAGCCAGGCCTGGAGACATGTGTCCGGGAGGCTCTCAGCTGGCAGAGAAGTTCATGGGTGGTGGGCATCAGGCACAGCACTATGGCCTGGCCCTGCTTCTCCCAAGGACCCTACCTAGGTCACTTAGACCTGGACACTGCCTCAAATAGGAAAAATGAGGGACAGAGCCAGCCTGGAATGTAAAGGAAGCAGTGATTCAATCTGAGGAAACCAAGAGACTCCTTATTTCAAAACTCTCTACAGACCAAATGTCAAGATTAACTCAATAGCTCACCATATCCTCAGGGTATGCATGGCCTCAATTCTCTTTTAAGGTGTAAATCCCCAGGAGAGAGAGTACTTTTATGTCCTGTTCACATTGGTTTGAATGTGTTTATCAGGCTGATTTATCTCTGGCAAGATCACTCAGGGTTTAGGAATCTCCTGAAGAAATCCACTGACACGAACAATCTAGTGGCTTGGTCTCAGGTGGTATCAGACAAAATGAAAGTGTGTGGACACGGACAGATTAAAGACCCTTCGGGGAAAGAATTCCCAGGATGTAGTGATTCATTCACTGGATGTGGGAGGGGCACACTAAGCTGACTGTTGAATTTCTTTCCTAACCACCAGACAAATGGTGAGTTCACACTCTGCGAAGATGAGTTATCCAGTACAGGAGTTAGAAAAGAGACTGAGCTCCATTTCCAGCGTGTCCACTCTACAGTGGCTGAGACTGTTTGCTCTAGGGTTCTGAAGCTACAGGTCACTTGGATGTTGTTGACACGTCAAGGACATTTGAGGCCACGCGCGTGGAGGAGACAGTGTGGAGAAAGTGGGCTGAGCCGTGACCAGTGTAAACGGAGTTACATGCCTTTTGTCCTAGCAAACCCACTTCTGGATATTTATTCCAAAGAAATAATTAGAAATACGCAGAGAGGTGTAATTAAGGATAATCATAGCAGAGTTATTTATGCTTCTGAAAAGGAAATGAAGTGTTCAAGAAGTGTGAAGTCCAATTTTGTTCCAAAGCATGGAATCCTCTACAGCCATAATCCCATAAATATAGTAATGCAGTAGGATGTCTGATGTTTGGTGTAGACAGATGTTCACGCTAAATTGCTGAGAGGTGTGAGCCAGCTGAAGAAACATATAGGAGTATGTCCATACACAATCCCACATACTGGAAGGTCCCACTCTGAAACATATGACAAGGTCTGTGCTTGACCAAACTCTTGACAAGCTTCTCTGAGCTCTCTTCCCTGCTAGCCCTCAATCTTGGCCTGTGAAGACTTGAGCAAACACCATCATAGTTTTGAATAGCTCAAGGCTGCATCCCTATTGTGACCCTAGCCCACCGTAAAGCACCTGCCTGAGAAAACTCAAGGCTTCCAAGAGAATTTACTGTTTGTTCCAGCCAGCCTGAAGATAGGGCCCTGTTCCCCAGTGTCTATGGTGGGGAAGGAGCCTGACTTCCATAAATGCCTGTTAGCAAACCCAGATGGACTAATCAATCGTACTGGGCGGTGCCCTCTTGCTGCTTGTTGTAATTTTTCACTTCCCTGAATCTTGTTCAGCCTCACCTACCCCCTCCTATTCTCTCATTCTCCCTTTAAGATGCCCAGTTACCTCTACAAATCAAACTTGAGTTCAGTTCATGCTGAACTATTACAATAGTGTATTACTGATTACAATAGATTTTTACCAGATTGACTGGTGTTTGGATTTGTTTATCTTTGACAGCCAGTGGTGATGATCTTTGGATGGTGAATTTAAAGATGATTTGGGTTTTCCCCCCATCTTGTTCTTTCTTATAATTTTTTCTATACTGGCTCTGAGCTGCTTTTGTAACAGGAAAAAATGTTCTGTTTAAAGCCTTCCTTTTGGTTCCTGGAGACATCACAAGATCAAAGGATGGCGTGGTTGTTTTAATATCTCCCTCCCTGTTTTTACCTCCACAGAAATTCTCCTTGCCCATACACAACACTGCCAGTTTTGCCCTCAGCACTCCGCATAAACACTATTCTGTAGCATTAGGTTGCAGTCATTATCAGGGCAAATATATACTGGCTTCTTCTCTCAGTTTACAACCCTTATAATTTGCAACTCTGCTTTAAAAACTCAAAATTATGGTTTGCTCATAGCCTACATAAATGCTCAAGAAAGCCTTACCATTCAGAGAGCTGTAAAATGTGCCTGAAAGCGTGACGAAGGCTTGCACACAGCTTCCTGAAGTGTATGCTCACTAATGGACTGCTCTTGCCTCCCAGGGGCCTCAAGAACTTCAGGAAGCAGGGGTGCCTGAGTGGCTCAATCTGTGAAGTGTCTTACTCTTGATGTTGGCTCAGGTGATGATTTCATGGTTTGTGAGTCCTAGCCGTGCATCGGGCTCTGCGCTGACAGTGTGGAACCTGCTTTGGATTTTGTCTGTCTCCCTCTCTCTGTGCCCTTCCCTCTCTCACTTTCTTTCTCTCTCAAAATAAGTAAATTAATTAATTAATTAAAAAAAAAAAGAACTTTGGGAAGCAAAACCTTCTAGGCATAACACTCAGGAGCACCAGGCAGGTATCAGGCTAGTTTTCTTGTGAGAGAAAACTCCGAAAGCATCAAGTTACAGATCAGAAATTTCTCAAAGTATTCTATGGACTAGTGGTCATTTCAGGACTGAAATTTCCTCAACATCCAAGCCAAAGAGCCTATGGATCATTCACCCTACCCCAGTGGCAGTTTCCAACATTGCCACTGCTAAAATGTCCTTGGAGGGGCGCCTGGGTGGCTCAGTCTGTTAAGCGGCTGACTTTGGCTCAGGTCATGATCTTGCAGTCTGCGAGTTCGAGCCCTGCGTTGAGCTCTGTGCTGCCGGCTCAGAGCCTGGAGCCTGCTTTGGATTCTGTGTCTCCCTCTCTCTCTCTGCCCTCCCCCTGCTCACGCTCTGTCTCTATGTCTCTCAAAAATAAATAAACGTTAAAAAAATAAAATAAAATAAAATGTCCTTGGGATTGGCTTGAATGAAATTCTTCTTTACCTTCAAAGCATCTTACCGAAGCTCATCCATCTTGAACCCACACCCCAGATCCCACTCTGCTGGCAATGAAGATGGTTCAAAGAACAACTTTAGGCCTGACGAGCTGGCCTGGATCATACGAATGCATAGCTCATGACTCCAATCCAGCCTGCAATGGCACCAGAGTGTGGTTAAAAGTTGAGGATTTTTTTTTTCCTATTGAAATTTGAGTTTCTACCAACATTTTAAGCACTTAGAGATTTCACAGAAAAATTAAGATCTCAGTTCTCTTGAAAAATATTCAGAGGATTTGACATCAGGCCCTTTATTACCTGCTGTCTCTTTTAAACAAAGTGTGTGTGCTCCCAGTTTACCTCTGCCTGCCTGGGCTCCTGCAGTCCTCAGTGATGCCTGTCTGACTTTGGGAAGCATCATAATCATTCTTCCCCTCCCTTCTACACACACCCAAATGGGGAAATGGGAAAGAAAAGATGCTCTTTATTCCCTCTGCTCTTCTCCTCTGGAGTCTCAGCAACTTGGTGGAAGTCTGAAGGTACAAGCTTCTAGAAGTATAGCATATGCCCTCCCATAACTGAATGGTGAGGTTAAGAAGGAGCACACTGATGACCCAACCTGCTATCATCATGAAAATTTCATTCCTAGCCTTTGGCCTCAGACGGCTCAGCCTTGGCGTGTAACTAGAAGACAGAGCCCCGTCTGTGTCTAATGACTATTTCTTCCTCAGATCATAGAGAATTTAAGTGTGAATGCAAACATTATTCAAATGAAATGACTCCTAAAACGATTTACATAGATCAACTATTAGATCAGAATCTCTTGTTCAATACAGCCTGCCGGAATAATTGGGGACTATTTGGATCTTTTGAGTATGGATGATGACACACCACTGATGCCTCTGGCCATCTTTCGGGGGTACAATTCAGCTCTGAGATACCAAACAAGATCATTTGGCAGGCCTCTGCTTGCAAGAGAGAAATGTGTCTTGCCCCATGAGACAGAATATCCCCAGGCTCACCTGAGGTGCCAGAATTGACGGTCCCTTAACTGATCACTAATGCTGACAGGTCATCCTAAGCTGGGAACATGCTGTGTGAAGAACAGCTCTGCACCAAAACAGTGAAGTCCCCGTGTGTTCATGTGCTCACCCTTCTCTGTGGTGTCCCAGTAATTACAGTGTCCTAGCCTCGTGGGGTCTGATTCTCATCAGCCTTCTACCTAATCAGAGCTAACATGGTATGATATACAGAAAGAAAAAAGCAAACCAGAATTTTAGAGAAGTCAGGGATGCAAACTTTTAAATGCAATGCCAATTTGTAACTGCGGGGCTACCAATGCGTAGAGGAAAGACAGGGCAGTTCTCCCCTAACATGCCTGTGTCAAGCCACCCTCTCAAATATTTCTGAGAAAATCTAGTGAACAAAATGTTCCCTCCTCATTCCCTGGAAGGGTCCTTGGCTCTAAATAAACTCTGTCTCCAACTATTCAAAGTCTTAAAATTCCAGCAGTATGTCCAGGGCACCCCCATGAGATGGATGCTCTCCACTGTGCAATAGACCTCATGGTCCTTCTGTGTTGTATCTGACCCGCTTCACTCTGTATGTGACCACTTGCACTTGGCCTGTGTCAATATTTGAGTTTACAGCCTCTGAACTAGGCCATTGGCATGGTGTGCCTTGGATAAGTGCATGGTTTTATCCACAAGTGGCCCAGAGCCAGGCCTGAAGGACATTCTGCAGGACCACAGCTGCACATTGGATAGACTTGTTTCCCAGGAAGTTCTCCAGTGCAGAGGCATCACACCTCCCTGTTCTATCCCATTTTGGGTACCGTTTCTGCTTATTCTTCAATGGCAGACCTTTGGCCCTTTGAAGCCAGCTCTCTGGCTACTCCACTAAGAATTCATCTCTCCCCTTTGGAAGTTTCTTGATTCACATAAACAACTGATTTAGAAGAAAGACAAATGCTTGTGGTCAGTCAGTTCTCCTTCTGATCTTTTACCATTAGTGGAAATGGTTTTCAAGTCACCTTCACCTTGAGAGTGGGAACTTGAGACATGCTGTAATTCCCCCAAACAAGACTGTGCAGGGCGAGTTAGAGACTCACCAAAAAGGGTTTCATTTGGGATCACAAATAGGACTCTAAATAGTAATTTGGCCTGGGCTGCTTATGCCTCTGACTACTCCAGGGTATAAGACGGGGATAATAATATCTACTTTAGAGTGTCATAGTGAGTTTTAGATGTGGTAACATCTGTAAAGCTCTTAGTGCTCCATAAACAACATCTGCATCTGTTATGGTTGCTCTTGTTATCTTTATATCAGTCAAGGTTCTTTAATTGCAAGCAATAGAAATCAACCCTGGTTGTTAACTTAAGCAAAAGTAAAATTTAATGGGAAGATCTTACAGAGCTCACCAAATCAAAGGCCCATCCAGACAAACAGGCATAAAAGAAACAGGAACAATGGCTGCTCCAGGGACACAAGCAGTTGAAACTAAGTGGCAGCTTATCAGCCCTAACCATCCCATTCATCTTACCTCATGCCACTCCAGAGTCAAAGTCCCAAGAGAGAAACCAATCAGGCTAGTCCCTTATCTAATGGGGTGAGGGTGGCAGGGTACTTTGATTTACAATCCCAGTGAGCCTTAATACAGTAGAACAGAGGTGATTTCCCAAAGGGCAAGAGAAACATTTTTATTAGAAAAAGAAGGCATGGATAAGATACAGAAATCAACAAATGTCTGATACAAATGATTCTTGAGTTCTGGAGAAGTTCCTTGTCTTCTGTTCTTGGTATAACCAGATGATTCAGGCAGAGAGGCCAGACTGTGATCATCAACTTCCATTTCTTGAGATGTGATCCTTTTTGCCTTCTCCTCTGTGGTCCTCATCACCTTAGCCCAGAGCCTGCTCAGCTGGATTTAGCAAGTTCAGATCACCCAGCTCTCTGTGGCAGGGATGTCACAATCATTCAGGAGCATCCACATGTGGTCTCGGATGATAGCACAAATTCTGCAGTAATTTAACACCTGCTTTGCTTTCATGCTGTTATTAAGGAGTTTTATCTTAAATATTTGAGGTGTGATTCTGCTCCCTCATGCATATGCTGATGAAGAATTTCACACCTGTTGGAACCCTGGCTCATTTGTTGGTAGGATCTGAAATGGCACCTTTATGGAAAATGGTAAAATTCTTATTACAGCCTAATGAATAAAGTGCATATGATCCAGCTGTAGCAGCTTCCCTTGCCTTCCCAGGGAGACTCATCCTGCTAGAAATTGGGGGATTGTGAATGCTGCTTCATGGCTTAATTTTAAGATGTTTGGAAAGAAGATACCTGCAGCAACAAAGTGCTCAAACACATCTGAGATGTGTTTTGTCTCTCGTCCTAATTATTCTAATAAATAAATAGTATTAGTTTCCTCGCACTGTAAAATTAAATCTTTCTGAATACCCCACTCCTGCCTTGATAAGGAGGGACAGCACTCCTGATGAGAGGAGGGAAAGAACAAATAAGAGCATTAACCATCCAAACACAATAATGTGAGAATTACTTTCTAATTTCTGAATATGATTTCTGGGTGGATAGCCTCCTTGTTGCCCACTCCAATCTCCTTTGTTTGGGAAAACTGCCCCTCCCATATGTGCCTTTTGCAGTCTCTGTATATTTTAGTCCTCAGGGGAATCACTTTTGACTGGGGGTGGGGTGTTAGCCTCACAAACAATGCCAAGTCCTGGCACCCAGGAACCCAATAAATCTGTAATTTCTAGAAAAATTGTGAGAACAAGAATGTTTCCATCATATCTCTCACTATATTCTCAGTGCCCAAAGTAGTTTCCTTCCCAAAGCGGGGTCCCAAATATGTTCATATTAATCTTGAGAGGCACCAAGATTTCACATATTGATGGTCGAGTCCTAGTTCTGCCCTTAACTTACCAACTGGTTTAGAGCAAATCTTATTCCCCATCCATGCAGTGGGGTAGTCTCAAAAGAAGGTGGCTCTGAGTTGAATTATTTTTGTTTTTTTTTAAATTTTTTTTTAATGTTTATTTATTTTTGAGAGAGAGAGAGAGAGAGAGAGAGACAGAGCATGAGCAGGGGAGGGGCACAGACAGAGAGGGAGACAGAATCTGAGACAGGCTCCAGGCTCTGAGTTGTCAGCACAGAACCCGACGCGGGGCTCGAACTCGGAACAGTGAGATCATGACTGGAGCCGAAGTCGGATGCTCAACCGACTGAGCCACCCAGGGGCCCCGAATTATTTTTGTTAAATTGTTTGTCTGGACCTCAGTTTCTCTATCCCCCAAAAAGGGATGTAAGACAAGATAAACTTGAAAGCCCATTCACCCGAGTCAATATAATACTAAATAACAGGTTCTTTGTACACAAAGAGAAAATACTCAAGCTGAAAAGACTACCAAGGTCAACAGACTCATCCCCCTCCCTCCACACTGTTGTCTGGCTGCAGGTCTTCCCCTAAGTCCAGCTGGCAGCCAACAATGTGCCCTGTGCATATGCCACCATCAGGTCTGCCCCATCGTTCCTCTGTGCCCATGTCTACATCACAACCAACAGCAAAATCCAGCTCCAAAGTGCCACATTTGAGTTACTTATTTCTCACAAACAACATTTGGCCCACACGCAAGGCAATTAAGGGTGTTCATCCATTCACCACCGCCTTGGTGCCCTGGTAGCAGGAAGGTGGCAAAGCTGCCATGCTCAGAAGCAACCTCCCTGTTTCCACTTCAGAACCCATTTGGCACTACTTGAGATGCCCTGGCATTTGTTATTAAAGATTATTGTAAAGCAGTTTGACACAATACGTAGCTCTGTTGGGCATGCTGCATCGCTTACAACAGAATGGGAATGCATGCTGCTGACACAGAAGGGGAGTTCTCCATCCAGCTTCACACTGAGCATGACAAGAAGCTTCCCTTGCCTTTCTGATGCCAATTGGGAGCACTGCTTCTCCTTCATCCTTCTGAGCTGGGGCCAGTGGCCCTTGGGAAGCATTTATCTAATGTCTCACATGGAAGAACATGCCCAGTCCCCATGAGATGAGATCAAAAGAAGTCAGCCTCAGGCAAAGAGGTGGGCTCAGTAAATACTGAGAAAAATACACCGCAGAGGCTATCAAGTCTGGAATTTGGGGTGGCATCGCCATGTGCTGCTCCTTTTTCCCAGCAGGCACATTTCTAGACCTAGTGACTCCCAGGGAGAAGGAAGTTATGGTCCTGGCTAACTCAGAATTATCGCACGGAGAAGGAATTTCTGTTACATTCATATCCACTCTGATGGTTTGCCAAATCCTACCCTTTTGTTTGAGTTGGATGCACCTGACCTCAGGAGCTGTCTCATATATGACAGTCACAAAAGTCACCTTTTGTGCTACTTGAGCTACAAAGTCACCTAGGTGCTACTGAAGCTGTCCCTTCTCTTTGTGGGCCTCTCTCTCTCTCTTTCTTCTTTCAGAAGAAAAGAGGAATAAATGTTAAGAGAATCACCACTACTCTCTCTCACTACCTGCTGCCCACATGGACATGTCTGCAGTCAGGAAAGGTAACTTCTTCCCTCCCTATATGGTCCCTCATCCTCAGAATCCTGGAGAAGACTCAGTCATCTCCCTAAGTTTCCAATGATAAAACTCAAGGTGAAGAGTTAAGAGAAAAACCAGGCATTGACCCTCAGTCAAATACCACATCACCTCTCACCCCCTGCTTCCCCAAAGGCCATGTTCCCTCCACTTCTCTCCACAAAAATTCCCCACCTTTATCCTTCCCCAGGCCCTGCACCCACTATTCCAGACCTGAATTTCTTTCTGTCTGGTAAGTTCATGGCCCCAGGTGTGGCTTATTTCTCCTGCCGTTTTCCACTGCTGGGCAGAGAAGGGATAGGATGACCTTCCAGTCTGGGCTGCATTCTGCTTTATTTTAGTTTGTTTCTCTTTCTTTCTTTCTAAATATCTAAAATAAATGAGTCACGTCTTATATTGCAAAGACAATCTGCAAAAGCCTTCACTGGGTCAGAATAAGAGATTTTTATCCTCATTGGGTCTCCATGTTTGTGCACATCTTGCAAGCAGAGATGCTGACTGCCTTTGTCCTCAATGATCTTAAAAATAGTGACTGTAGGGTGAATAGCCTTGGAAGAGAGAATACCTCTCTCTGGAGCAAAGACTAGGTCTACTTCCTGCCCATTATAGAAGATTCAAGCTCTCTAAGCTCAAGATTCCTCTCCCATAACATATACACCAAGTGTGCAGATGTCACCTGGCTTCCTTTATATCCCCCTGTGGGACTGGGGCTCAGGAGCATGCAGCAAGAAAATATTGATACTTTGGCTACTGATATTGCTGTGACTCATAAAGTTCTTTGTCTCTGACCCTGGAAACCTGTGTCTTCTTCCAATATCCATGACACTGTGGTGCGCGAACTTGTTAAGCTTGCAAGTAGGTTGCAGTCTCAGACTCTTCAAAGTTCTTGGCAATTCTCCCTGAAAACACAATCTTGCTTGTATTATGCTAACAGTACATTTGTCCTCTTACCAACCTTTGTTTTTTTAATCTATCGCAGATGACAACTTGCCCAACCATCTCAACCATCGGGTTCTGCCTGGATCCAGGGCAATGAGAAAAGGGAGGTCCCTACACACAAGTCTTACAAAGTTCCATATTAAAGTGAATCTTTGTTCAGTTCTTCCAAAAGATTCATAAACCAGGGCTCACTGAGACTGAGCAGAACGAGTTCTATGTGCATTTTCATCTGCTTTGTCTGTAAAAAAAAAAAAAAAGCACCCTTTCCAGAACTCCTGAGATTAAGTAGTAGGAAGAGCAGGTCACAATATAGGGCTCCAAATGGACTCTGATGAATGGTATTGTAACTCATACCCTCGTGGATCCTTACAAATAGCCAGCAGGACTGTGATCTCTCCCCTGCAGTGACCATTACTCATTTCCCTTTGAAATAAGGGAAATATGGGGTCTATCTATAAGACCCTATAACCATTATCAGGCTATGCCTATGGGGGATATGCTCAAGGTTTCTGCCTTTAAGCTATTTCCAGAAGCCCCTTAGCCCCTTTTCAGCTGCTATTTAAACAAAAATACAATAGACTGGGGTGGGGGATGGCTTATAAACAACAGAAACTTATTTCCCAGAGTTGCGGAGTCTGGGAAGTCCAAGATCAAGACACCAGCATTGGTGTCTGGTGAAGATCCACTTTCTTGCTCAGAAGGTGTACCTTCTCTGTGTCTTCACAAGATGAAGAGGCAAGGGAGCTCTGTGGGGTTTCTTGATTAGGGCCCTAATCTCATTCCTGAAGGCTCCACCCTCATGATCTAATCATTCCCAAAGACCCTAACTCTTAATGCCATTATACTGAGCATTAAGATCTAACATATGAAGGACACCTGGGTGACTAAGTCATTTGCACAACCCACTTTGGCTCAGGTCATGATCTCACAGCTCATGAGTTTGAACCCAGCATCAGGCTCTGTGCTGACAGCTGGGAGCCTGGACCCTGCTTCAGGTTCTGTGTCTCCCTCTGTCTCTGTCTCTCCTCAACTTATGCTCTGTCTCTCTCTCTCTTCAAAAATAAAAATAAACATTAAAAATTAAAAAAAAATTCTAACATATGAATTCTGGGGAGACACAAACATTCAGTCTATAGACCCTTCCACTACCAGGCATGGTTGTCTCCCTATGCTACTAGCTCTTTGACTGGGGCTCTTCCTCTCTGATACAAAGCAGTTCTGCAGTCCAACTGCAAGAGCCGAACATGGGATGGTGAGGTTGCAGTTGAAGGAGAGTTCTTGAGGAAAAGCAGTGCTTCACCTGGAGAAAGCAGGCCTAGCTACAGCACCTATGAAAGATGGGATACAGAAGACAAAAATGGGAGAACTCTAAATTTTGCCAGTTCAAAAATGTCCCTATGCCTGTTGTGTCTTTCTAATATTTCCTTGAGGCACTCACACTTTTCATCCCCAAGTAGAGAATGGGCTCTCCCACATCCTCTCACAGGACACCTCCAGCACTCACCTCCCAAACCTGTCCTGAGCACTTGACCTGGGCTGGAGAGGCTGGGCTGAGTCAGAGTGGCAAAACGGGGACACCAAAGCCAAGAACAATACCCAGGTACACACCACAGGGCAGGAAGTGCCCAATGCGATAGAGCAGGAGGCTGTTGGAGCAGAGAATAATTCTTAGGAAGGACTATATGGAGAATGCAACATTTGAGTTGATCCTGAATTAAAAGGAAGAGCACCTGTTGTGTGGAGTATGCCCATCCTCAGGAAGTGTGGGAGCCAAACTTCTACCTGCAGAAGTCATGTCCTACCTCTCCCAAGGGATTCACCACCCTGAGGCCACACACTCCTCCTGGCAGTCAGTCATATTTGCATTCAACAGCTGTCTGTCCAGCATCCACTAAGTATCAGGCACTGAACCAGGCATTGGGGGGTTTATATATTATCAAGTGCACAAGGTCCCTGCTATTGGGGAGAACACAGATAAACAAGCAGAAAATAAATTGGGGGGCACCCGGGTGGCTCAGTCGGTTAAGCGGCCGACTTCAGCTCATGTCATGATCTCACGCTCTGTGAGTTCGAGCCCCGCGTCGGGCTCTGTGCTGACAGCTCAGAGCCTAGAGCCTGCTTCAGATTCTGTATCTCCCTCTGTCTCTGCCCTTCCCTTGCTCACGCTCTGTCTCTATGTCTCTCAAGAATAAAATAAAAACGCTAAAAAAAAAAGTTAAAAAAAAAGAAAATAAATTGGAGTTTGGGGTTGGAAAAGAGTGTGCAGGAGATAATAAAATAGAGGGGTGTGCCTGAGAGTTGGTGGTCAGGAACACCTTGCTGAGAAGGAAGCAGCACATGAATGTAGTCCTGCTCCATGAGAAGGAACCAGTCACCTGAGGGTCTGGGGAAGGATGAGCTTAGGCCAAGGCAGAGCAGTAAGTGCAACCAACAGCCCCAAGTTTTGCATGTCTGGAAAGCAGTAAAGGAGCATAGACACACACACACACAGACACCCATGTCCCCTTGTGGGGTTGGAGAGATGGGGAGTGGTCTGAGATGATGTCAGAGGCACGGAGAGTACCTTGAGACCATGCGGAGAGATAGGGTGGATTCTGCCGGGAACAGACTGCCCAGAGAATAGACTGTGGGGTGGGGTGGGGTTGTGCTCACATGAGGGCTCTTCCCTTCTCTTCAAGTTCTCCCTGGAGCTAAAATGGCTAGCCTGGAGCTCTCAAGCATAGAATCAGAAGCTTAGCTCTCAAGGGAAGGCTGGGAAAGAAAAGGAGCTTTGTACCTTATAAGGAAGCATTTGACAGACTCTTCTATCCTCTTGTGGCTAAGACCTCTCCCCCAAATTGGCCCCCAGCTGCACGACTCCCACCTTAGCCCTCCAGGGCATTGACGGTAGAGGTGAGCTCTCCACCCAGGCTTCAGTGATCTTCAAATTTTGCTAAGTGATCCCAAAGGGGGCCTGAGATGCGGAGAGATGTACAGAGATGAAAGCCAAAGTGGCCCTTGAAACAGCTTTATTATGCCTCCAGGCAGGGTTCTTAGCACCTCTCTGTGTGCAGGCATCTCTGGGACTGAATCCATCCTCAGCAATTCCAGTCACATCCCTCTCCTCTGTAAATGGGGCCAGTGGGATATGTAGAAAATTTATCTGGTTTAACTAGGATTACCCTGAATAAACTATTTTTCTTGTCTTGATTTACTATTGAGAGGTTGGGCCCTAATGAAGCTGTGTGAATTATGATGGACACGCCTGCTCCACCTGAAGTTTAATTAATTAATGGGGCTGAACACTGATGGTGACCCTGCACTTGGGGCCCAGTGGGCAGAGGGGCAGCAGGGCGTAAGTGCAGCTAATTGAGGCTTCCAGGCGCTGCTACATTGGGCTTGAAACCAGATGTCGTAGCCTCATTAAGGAAGCAGGGAATGGAGCCCAGTAGAGATTCCAAGTCCCTGGTCCAGTGGCTCTATTCATGCACAGAGTACAGGGATTCTCCAAGATTCTTTCCTTTCCCGCTCTTCCCATTGCAGGAAGGGCTCCTAAATAGCAGAATTAGTCACTGGGGCAAGGGAGTGACAGAGAACCCTCACAAGGAGAGTGTGAACCCACTGCAGAGTCTGCCACAGAACCATAGAACCCACACCTCCCTGCCCTGCCACCCCACGGCTCACCCTCCACTTCCAAGCCTTTCCTGGACATCCTTAATGCTGGCTTTGGAGCTGCCTAAGCCTCTTAGGAAAATGACTCTGGGAACATTGGAAAGACCTGCGGGTTGGGGAAGTGAAGTCATGGACCCTAGGAGTCCAAGTAAAATGTTGGTCACCCGCTTTGTATCTTTATGCAGACTGCAATATTTTAAAATTTGGGCAACACGAAACAAAATCAGAAAAGCTCACATAAAAATTCAGACTTCTGGCTTCATTTGGAAAATCAGAAAACTTGACCACACTGAGCTCACACGCTTTCATGGTGACAAGGGATTCATCCAGCCACCAGTGGACCTGCTTTCCTTATTTGCCTCACCGGCCTGGCCCCCATGAACACCTGAGTCTGTGAATCCCACGTTTTAGACAGTGAGGCTCTGCCAAAGAAGCACTGGACTGATGGTCCCCAGGAATCCAGGACAGAGCACGTGGCCTGCTCAGAGAGCCAACAAGGGGTTACCCGGATGAGGAAGAGTCACTTCTAAACAGCTAGGGGAGTGGCATTTGTGCTGGATTCCTCAGATGGGCTAAGGGGTTGGAGGAGGCATTCTGGCAGGGGGACAGTAGGACCGAGGCATCAGGATGGGGAAGTCTAGGGACTTTCATAAGAGCTGACTACAGTGATGTTAAATCCTAGGGACATAGAGAGAGGTTCCCAAACCTCTTTCCTTGGCACATTTCAACACACCACACACATCCCCTATCTGATATGGTTCAAGTAGCCTCTGCTCTGAAGTGGGTTCGGTATTACATTACCACACAAGGATGCCTTTATCTGCCCTGAGAGCCTTGGCTCCTGTCAGGGAGGTCGACCCTTCAAGAAGGAAGGAACCCCCATCGGCACTTGATAATGCTGGGGCATGATAAGGAATGTGGGCAGAAGGTGTGGTTGATAGTCCAGAAAGACTCAAGTTCATATCTTGCACGTTTTAATGCGGACATCATGAAGGAAATAAAAACAAGCAGGTCTGTGCCTCTATAGCCAAAGTGAAGTCAGAAGCCAGAAGGGCTGGCTCCCTCTTGCTCCTTCCTAGCTCTCATACCCACATTTAGAACACTCCACTTCTGCCAAGAAGTCCCAGCCAGTGGTACAGCAGCAGACCTGTGGCACGTATATGCGCGTGCGCACACACGCAAACGCACATTCCTGCAATCCTCAGAAGCTTCACACGGTACATTATCCAGTGCAGTCCCTGCAGCCATGCCCTGGACCTGTAAGGTCTCCAGAAGGTTTCCAAAGCAACATAGGTTGGAGCTGAATTAGAAGATAAGAAGAGTTGTGGAAATTGGTGCTTTAAAACAACGCTGCTGAGATAAAATTTAATGGTGGAAGAAATACGGTATTTTGAAAACACAAAAATAAACATTCTGCAGAGCTTGTATTTGATGTCGTACAGTACAGCTTGTGAAAGCTGCTCTGTCGTGGAAGAAGTCTAATAATTTTTAATAGTCCTGTAAATCTCCCTTATGAGATGCAGCTACTGTAAACACTTCTCCATATTTTGTTCAAGTATTTATGTAGTGCCGTTAGAAGTTATTAAACGGGAATGATTTTCATTGATAACTCTCATTCCGAAGGAGCTGCCAGCTGACTCAAACTAAAGATGGTAAGAGGGAAAAAGTCCCCCACAGAGTCAGAGGCATGAAGCTGCTGCTGGAACCTTCCTTCTGAATTGAAGGCAGTCTGGGCCATCCTCACCTTACCCAGAGATCACTGGCAAATTCCCTGACGCTTAGGCCTCTATTTCCCCAGTTATAAAATAAAAGGCAATCATTCTTGCACATCATTTATTTTTTTAGCACGTATCACACCTACTACATGGTTCTAGGCACTGTACGAGGCTCTAGGAATGCAATGGCAAGGAAAAAGACTCACCATCCCTTCCTTCACAGAGCTTATGGTTCAAAAGCAGTCAGAGGTATCAATCAAAGAATCACACAGCAAATATAAAACTGTACATGTTCAACTGCCATAAATGAAAGATATGCAGTTCACTGCAGGTCGTTCAGAGACAGAGATCTGCCTTGGACCAGTCCACAAGGGCAGAACATCTTCTCCTAGGAAAAACCCTTTGAGCTGACATCTGTAAGATTTATAAAGCTAGAAGGATTCAAATGGGCTTAGAGGGGAGGGAAGAAGAGGAAGAACAGAGGTTTAGTCCAGGTGTGGGAGAAAGAGCCAAGTATATGAGACCTGAGAGAAGGTTGGGTGACTAGAAGACAAAAGATTAATGGGGGGGCATGATGGGAGGGGGATTGGAGGGGAAAGCAAGAGCCCCACCAGGGAAGGCCAGCGTGGCAGATGTGTCATAATTCAGGGGGAGCCATTGGAGGGCTTGTACAGAGCAGTAAAGGCTACTATACACAAATGTGCTCTGGAAGCCATCACTCCAGCTGCAATACAGTGTAACGACTGGAGGGGGTGCTGAGCACAAGCAGATGGGCCAGCAAGGAGGCCAGTGCAAGGCTAGGAGGAGGAAGTGTCAAGAAAAGTCCTTCTGCTTATAAGCTGTACAATGGGATGGAAAGTGTGCCGTTCACCAAAATGGAAACAATTGGAACGTACCAAATTTGAGGCGCAAAGGTCAAGATTTGGTTTTGGATCATTAAATGTGAGGCGTCTGTGAGAAAGATATTAAGCCAGGTCCATACTCAGGTACAGATCACACAGAAAAGATCTAGGATGGAGGTGTAAATTTACAAGCCATCCATATGCAGAGGGCAATTAAAGCTGTGAGCATGCACGTAATTTTCTCAAGATATGATATAATGACAAGAAAACAGAAATGGATCAATCCATATGAAGTCCACCACTTAACAAAGTTGTTCTCCACCTTGGGTGTGCATTAGAGTCACGCAGAGGGCTTTAAAAATGCTGACACATGGGTCTCACCTACAGAGATTATAATTTTATGACTGAATTGGTCTTGGGTGCGACCTGAGCATTCCAATTTTTTAAAGCTCCCCAATGATTCTAACGTGCACCCAAGGTTGGAAACTACTGACTTAACAGCTGGGAAGAGCTGCCAAGGAAACAGAAAGTACCATCTAAATAAATAGGAGGAACATCATGCAGGAAGGAGAGTTAACAGTGCCAGGTCTTGCTGAGGGTCAGTAGGATCAAATCCCGAAGTGTTCACTGGAGTTAGCAACATGAAAGTCACTGGTGACATTGCTGAGAGGTGTTTACCACCTTCTTCGATGCCTCTCAGGAGCTGCGATGACATGGTTGTCACACTGCTCAGGCTTTATAAGGATGATGTAGGTGGCATATAGCAGCAGGATTTGCAATCAGTTGAGTGAAGAGGGATGAGGACTAATTGCTGCCTTGGGTATGTATTGGCACAACCTCTATGGAGGGCAGTTTGTCTCTATCTGTCAAAATTATAAATGCATGTACCAGGACTCCCATTTCTAGAAATAATAGCTCAATGACAAATGCCCAACACTATTCATTGAAATAGTGCGTATGATAGCAACAGATTGGAAATCCTGCAAATTTCCATCAATACTATACCCATGGTGAGAATGCAGACACCCAAGTGTGCTGCCAGGCTCCAAGATGCGGGGTGAAGACAAGCATAAGAACAGTGCGTATGGCAGTGCACTAACACCTGTCACACAAAAGGGGGTAATAGATGCTTATTTTGCACGTTATCTGTTTTCTCTGCAAAGACACTTGAAATAGACACATGGGTTACTTTCTGGAACAGAAACTGGGTGCTGGGTGAATTGACAATGGATAAAAGACAGAGTTTCACTGTGTTTGTTACCTTTTAAGCATTCAAATTTCGAACTATTGAAACCTACTGAAAATAAAACTGTAATGGTAATGGTATTTTCCTGAGAAGAGCCGTGAGGGTGAGGCTGCGTCCCAGGTGTAATCAGAGCAGACTTTTGGGGACCACACCTATTTCCTTGTTATCTGTAAATGTGTCTAGGGAGTAAAGGGATTTCTGTTGCTCGTTTCATCCTTTGTTGTTTTAAGTCCACGAGATTTGAAGAGCTGGGGTATATTCTTTAGAGTGTAGGCTGGGAGATTGTTCATTAATCTCAAAGATATACTTTAGAGCTAATATCTCTTTCCTGAAATCTTTATAATTCCCCGAAACTGAAGTCAATCTCTGAGGTTAGCATAGAATTCACAGGTGTAGGAGCCAGGGGTCTGGGGTTGCTTCCTAGTTTTATTCAGCAATTTCCAGAGTGGGTTTAGGCAAGTTACTTCACCTGTGTTCACCTCCATTCTTCATCTGTGAAGGGTGATTGGTAAATCCTGCTTAGCTGCCTCCCCTGAACCAGAAGCAGCAAATGAGACCCTGGCTGTGCTGTCATTGGTGAACTATAAAGTTGCTTACAAATATGGCAGGTTAGCTATTTTTATCCCATTGCTGCTTGAAATCTGAAGATCACAAACAAACACCTCCAAAGAAACTAAACATCCAGATTTCATTACAGGTCAAGAACTCAGTGATTTTTCAACCCTTAACCCTTGTCACATGCCCAGGAGACAGAGAGAAGACTCTCAGGTAAGCCCGAGCCTCTCAGACTTCGGAAAGTGCTTCTCTCTGCAAGATAAGTACAGTACACAAAGGAGGCCCAGGTTGGCTGCGTGCACAGAAAGGCAGGTTCACTAACTTCCTAAGGGGCCCATTAAGAAAGGGGCTTGAGGGGTAGCTACTGACCTACCAGCCAAGAGGATCAATCCGCAGCCTCCCTCTGCAGGGCTGGCAAGACAGCAGAGCAGCTGCCAAACTCTCCCGGAGATCCTCAGAGCTTTTAGCGAGTGATCGGGTCTGTAAAGTGTGACCTTCCTAGAATGGTAAGAATAGGCTTTGTTCATTCATTTCATCTTCTCTAAAAGTACCATTAATGATACATTGATTTTTCCTTTTAGAGGAAATCATAAAATTTCTTTGTAAGACAGAGATTCGAGCCTATGCTCCTAACCCTCAGCAGCCCCCACTTCCCTACGGGCACATAAATGTGAGCAAAGATCATCACTGCTGGAGACCCAGCAGGAGGAAGAGCCCCACTATGAAAGCGCTGCTGAGTTCTACTGGCAGCCAGGAACTACCTGATGCTGGAGACCACAGGTGCCTGGAGGTTACTAGGGGAGAACTCAGTGGCTCCTCCAGGGCCTGGAACTGGAGGGGAGCAGAGCTAAAATGCACTGAATCCCACCAGTATTCCCTTAGGTGAAGTGGCCTCAAACTGCACCCAGGATCCAGGGTCCGATGGCAGGTCTTTCTGATACCCATCAAGGTCCCAGGCAGCATTCTGAGAGGATGATAAAGGGGAGAGGAGAAAGGGGAGGAGAGCGGACTTGGGAGAGGAGGCATGAGGGAGGAAAAAGCCTGGGGAGAGGCTGGAGTTTTCTGATCCATCGTGTAGTACTTTTGTTATGCCCAGAATTTGGGGACCCCAAAAATCACCAGGGAGCTGAGTCTGATGCAAGAACAAAGAGCCTTATTCGAGCTAGCTCGAGCTCAATCTCCTATCACACCGACGCAGCGGTGGGTCAAGAGAGAGAGAGAGCACGTTCCAAAAACACAATAGTTTTAAAGGGGTCTAGGGGCATTGGGAGGGGTGATGGTCGTGACCCTAGCCAATTGGCTGAGGAAGGGTCAAGGGTCCTGTTCCATAGGTCGCTGGGCATGGTTCTTTTGGAACTGGAAGTTGCAGGTTTTAAGCTTTTGCGCAGGCACTGGGGACTCAGGGAGGAGGACATGGAAACACAATGGAGTCAGTCCCAGTTTGCCCTTAAACAAAATGGAATCAGTCCTGATTTGCCCTTACACTTTGTGCCTCCAGTGGAAGAGAAGGAGAACTAGGACTCTAACACCTCCCACACCAGGTCCTGCCTCCCCCTCCACCAGGGACTGGAGGAGTCATTTGGCAGGAAAAACAATTAATTAACATGATAAAGGACTTGCAGCTGCTTCAGTCTGATGAAGGGGACTATCAGGGGCCAAGACTGGGAGGAGGAGGAAGGTAAAGCAAGATAGGAGGTGTGTTTGGGGCATGGTGGGAGGGGGGACTGGCACAGACTGACTGGGGGCTTGAAGGCTCTCTGACTTCCAGGTGTGCCCCTGCTACCTCATGAGCAGGATGGAATCCTCCATGGCGAGAGACAGAACCTGCACCCCTCCCTGGTCATTGAGGGGATAAATACATAATTCTGGATATAAATCCTCTAAAATTCTGAGACCATTCGTTATTTGTTTTTTACATGGTACTTTCACTTTTAACCTAACCTACAAATGTGTTTCACTGTGACTTTTATATCAGCAAAAAAGATGTAATAAGAATTAAAACAAACAAACAAACAAACCCTGAATGCTTCTCATCTCTTGCAGATCAATATCCAAGGTCATTCTCTGGACACACAGGAACCCATTGGTCTAGTGGGGGCCTCCAGGCTCCTCCCACACCACCTCACCGCTGCCACACCCATGCCCTCTCTGTCAAGCTCTTGCTGCCTCATGCCCCTGTGCCCATCCTTCCCACAAACCCCAGCTCAGTTGCTCATGCCTTCCCCAGCTGGCACGGTGCTCACTGTTTGGAATCCTCCTCAGCATGGGGCCACAGCCATTAGACTGTTTAGCCCAGAACCAGCCCCAAGTTTGTGGATAGTGGCTGTGGATGTAAAGGTCTCCAGGTTGAGTTCTCGGACAGGCAGGCAATATGGCAGCCAGAGAAAGGATGTGCTATTATCAGGTTAAATGCCTCACATGCACCAACTCATTCAATCCTGCAAACAACTCTGAAAGTTAAGGTCTTGGGCAGCTCCATCATACCCAGGTGTAGCAGGCACATGGCATCACAGGACATGGGGTGGGCGACAGTGGAGCTGGGGTGCACAGCCCCGTGACCTGCTTCCAGACCGATGTGTTCATCCAGCATTAGAAAAGTCATCTGTATTTTTCTCCCTTTGGAGAAATGGTACCTCATGTCACAGCTTCTTCAAGAGATAACAGAAAAGCCTTCTGTGCCATCTGCTGTAAGACTGGGATTGGGAAGACAGTCATAAAGTCTTCCTCCCAGACCCTAAAAGAGGAGGCAAGGTCATGAGCAAAGAGTTCTCTCTGGGGTGGGTTTCCTTCCAACTAGTGTCTCCCATCCCAGCAGTGCACCATTTGTGACCACCTTCACCCTGAATGTCACAGAAGATGTGAGTCGAAGACTAGCATCTAGACAGTCCTTTTATGACTCAATGATTTCTGAGGTTCCCAAATGAATATGTTTGTGCCTCTCTAAGTTTCCAAAGAAAAGTTTACAAAGGAAAAGGAATAATGGTTTGCTTTATCAAAGGTCCTAGGTTTGAAGTAGGATTAGCTCTATGATTCCTTTGAAAATAGAGTATGAATGCCTTTAAAATGAAATTCTTTTACACATGGAGTTTGCAGGACTTTCTCTCTCTCTCTCTCTCTCTCCCTCTCTCTCTCTCTCTCCCAGGGCCATTCTACCTTAATTTCATTCTACCATCTGAAATAGGGGCCCGTGCCAGGGTCTCAGGATGATTCTTGGCTGTCTCCCAACCCTAGAGTGGTGGTCTCAGCTTGGGGCCCCCACTCGATTGCAACAATTTTTCCTTCCTCTAATGAAAGAAGAGGAAGTAGGTGGGAGGGGAGTCAGATTCCCACAAACCCATAGAAAGTGGGAGGTAACAGGGACCTAGATATGGAAGATTACCCAGGACAGTGCTGGGAGGGAGAGGGGTGGGCGCAGGTGCTGGGATTGTTGGGATTCAAAGTGTGGAGTGGTGAGGGTTCATAGAGTGAGGCTGTGGGGGAGATGATGATGGAGAGTTTGGGGTGGGCTGCTGAGTGGAGTGAGGGGTGGTGCACCCAGAAGGCAACTCTAGGGAAGCAGAGGAAGGGAGGATGAAGCCAGTGTGCACCACTGCCACCACTGCCACCACTCTGCTCTCCTGGGTTCCCCAAAGTCCTGCAATCACAGAGCAGCAAGATGAACATCACAGTCTCCTGATGACCCATAACCAATATCCTGTCCAGAAAAACACCCAGGCATTTCTGTCCTACCTGAGGAAGATAAAGTACCCCCGATCAAGGAGCAGAAACTGTCTTGACAGTTGCTCGAGGAAAGAACAGCAGGATGGGATGCCCTTGGGGACCACAAGGAGAGGGTGGCAGCCCAGGATCCGAGGCCACAGGACAAATTCACTGCCTACTTGGCCCCAAGGTGGGATACTGGCATGGCCAACCCCACCCACTCACCTGTACCCAGCCCCTCAGTTAGCCTACAGGTACCTACCAGAGGCTCTCTATCTCCCTGCATGGAGGGGACATTGTGGGTTAAAGTGAAGCTTGAGGCCAGCCTGGGGGCCCATGTTTACAAGCCTATCTTTGAACAATGGGTCCCTGGCTGTCTGTGTCACTCCTGCACCAGGAGTCCCCCGGGGATGGGGTCTAGTCAGTAGCAGCCTACTCCTTTGGCAAATTGTGGGGAACAGAGGAGGGCAGACAGTAGATATGTGTACAGTGTTTGTGGTTGTCTCAGGGACTGTTAGGGTGGGAAAGGAGCCATTACCGGCATCAGAGTATGTAGCGCCCAGGAATGCTTAGTATGCAGCCACGTGGAATGGTCCCACACAGAAAGGATTTCCCACTTCGAATTCCCATGGGGATAGTAATGAGAGCAGCGGACAGCACTTAGCAGCTTTGCTTCAATCTCCCTTCCGCTCAGTGACGGGATTCCAAAGGCCTCTGGGCGCTGCCTCCCCCTCCCCAGATCATCCACATGGCATCTCCATGCTGTTCCTTCTGCTTTGCCAGGTGCCCCATTAAAGAGGGACATTGGCGCTCCATGTTGGGACTTGTTCACCTGAATCTCTCCTGGCTGCATGGGAGTGGGGTCTCAGCCCCTCAGACCAGAAGAGGACCTGAGGCATAGACCTCAGGGTTTTTGCAAGGTGTTTTTGCACCAGGAGCAGGTGAGGACCTGAGCTGGTTCTTTCCCATTACTGTGCCCTGGATCCTTCCCTGAACCAGGGAAGGTTCTTGCCCACCTCAGATTCTGCCTTCCTGACCCGGACCCCTCACCTGCTCCCCCTCCTATCCACAGAAGTGGAGCCCAGTGTAGCTTGTCCCCAGGCATGCTTGTACCTTCTCTCCTGGAATGGGATCTGAGAACTACTCAGGAGGGTGGATAGCAGCACCTCAGCCCTTCAGATGTGGCCTTGCTGGCTTCTGGGCACAAGTGACCCAATTCCTCCGCAGGCCCTGGTGGACCTCTGAATGGAATTGTGGGCATCCTCCTGCAAAGCTGGTTGGTAGAGTGAGGGGGTATAGGTGCAGAGGGTCCCCACAGGGGAAGGAGCAGTGAGGGATGGAGTTCACAAGTGCCTCAAAATCCATGTCAGACTTTGGTGACCTTGTCCTCCTGAGGCCTCATGTGATCTCCGTACACTGAGTCTGAGATGGAGACTGGGCACCACAAACAATTCTCGAGCCCAGCTCTCCTGAACACAGGTGGCCTCTGGAGCCTGGAAGTAAAGGGATAGCACCCAAGACCCCAGCCCCTGCTGCATGCAGGCCTACCCCATCCCAGGGTCCAGGGAGGCAAGACACAAAACACCTTGTTCAAATAATATAATATGGCACGTTCTTTTTTTTTAATTTTTTTAATGTTTATTTATTTTCGAGAGACATAGAGACAGAGTGTGAACAGGGGAGGGGCAGAGAGAGAGGGAGACACAGAATCAGAAGCAGGTTCCAGGCTCTGAGCTGTCAGCACAGAGCCCGACGAGGGGCTTGAACTCAAGAACCCTGAGATCATGACCTGAGCCGAAGTCAGACACTCAACCGACGAGCCACCCAGATGCCCCAATGGCACGTTCTTAAGTAGCACCAATGTGCCAGAAACTACCAGAAGTGTGTTACATGTATTGACACACTCAGCCCTCTCAGAAGTTCTGCAAAGTAAGTACTGCCATTCTCTCCATCACAAAGGTAAGGACGCTGACACAGAGAGGTTCAGTCACTCACCCAGCTGGTGAGCAGTACAGTCTGGTTTTGAATTGAGACAAATTGGCTTTAGATGATGCTTAATCATTGCAAAGCAGCATCACTCAGTTGTGGTGTAATCCCCAGGCTCTTACGATGTCCTGTGGGGATGAGAACAGGCTTTATAGAGAGGATGGCATCCAGTGCAGTGTCGGAGATGCCTGCAGACAAGGGAAAGGAAGGGTGCTCTGAGAGGAAACAGCATGAAGAAACACAGGCCAGGAAGCACCAGGCATGTTGAGGGGAATGAGCGGTTGTCCATGAGGTTTCCATATTGCTCAGGTTTAAAAATCTCTTTATGACATCAAAACTGTTGCAGTCATTTTGCTTCCAAAATCTATAGATTTCATTCAGTTTGTTGAGTGACACTTAAATGTGTGTGTTTTGTCACACAGCATTTACCTACGACAGTCAAGAGCAGGATGCCGACTCAATCTATAGACGATTCCCAGGCAAACTCGGATGGTCCATGGTCCCATGAGCCTGGTGCCCCAGGGAGGCTCTGAGAGCCCAGGTGCTGAGCACGTGGGGACCTGGAGAGGCATGGGGGCACCAGGACATGTGCTGAGTTTTGTCCTGACAGCAGCTGGAGGCAGTGGTGGCTCCTGAGTGGTGCAGAGACGGGACTTCTGGAGCAGTGAGGATGATGTCAGGAAGGAGGATAGGGAGGCGAGGTGGGAGGTGCTCCCTGGAGAGGCTGCTATAATCCTTCAGACAGAGGAAGGGGAGCCTAGGCAAGGGCGGGGGCAGTGGGGACAGAAAACAGAGTTTGTGACAGTGCCAGTTAACACCTGCAGCACTCTCATCTGCCAGCCACTGAGCTAAGGGCCCTGCTGACCCTCACTGAGCCTCACAACCACTGGGATTACACCATTTTCTAGGTGAGCCAACTGAGGCACAGGGAGGCTCAGAAAACTGCCTAAGTGCACACTGCAGGTGGCTGTCTGGCTGGGATGTGAACCAGGGGCCACGGCTCCACTGCCTGTACTGGCAGCCTGCCACCTTCTGCCCCCACTGATGGTGGTGGTGAGATGGGCAGGGTGTGGGACTGTCGGGCCCTGGGAACTGGTTCAAATCACCAGGGAGGAGCAAGAAGGATGGAGAGGTGGGAGAAGGTGGAGGACGCAGGGCCGGGGCTGGGCTGCTTCCAGGAGTGCTGAGTCTGGGAGACAGCCTTACTTCTCACCTGCTTTCCCATAAACCTCTGTTCCTCCCCCACAGAAATAAAGCTAGAAAGGAACAGAAGCCGACTTTCCAACAAACGATTTGGGATTTTGTACTGACACGACATAGGGACCACTGTGCAGAGATATATGACGGGAAGCCAACTGAAGGAAAGGCAGAGGCACATGTAAGGCCTGCGAGAAATCCCCGAGTGACACACAACCCACCCTCACCTCAGGAAGAAGGCATAGCCTCCTGCCCTCAGGCTTGTTGTCTCAAGATTAGGACATAGCTTCTGGTCCTGGAAGACATCCATTCCAGGGAAGAGAACGGTGAGGCAGAAGAGGAGAAGGTGCCAAGAAGTCAGCTGCCACCAGGTCCTGCCACAGTGGCCAGAGACCCATCTGGGGAGAGCTAGAAGGTGGTGCAGGGAGTGTCTCCTGGCTCCTAGTGGGAGAACGTGAGCAGATGGGAGTGCATGAGTCTGCCTGCTGCAGTAGACATGCTCCAGCTCAAAGCCTGCTGGGAGGGTCCTTGGGGATGCCATGTTCGGTTTGCAGAGCTGCATATACAAGGGTCTCAGTGCCCGATCTCTTTTTGCACCAGCATTGGTGTCCCCTTCCCTGTCATCTTGTCTCTGCTTATTCTTTGAACACTGAGGACAGGCAAGGCCCCTGCACAGTCCTTGCTCCTAAAGATCACCTCTGTTCACTGCAAGAGCAAGTCAGTGCATGCGAGTGGCTGGCTCAGGAAGGAGCACTCCACAGGGCCTGTCTGATCCTTGCCCCATCCTCCCTGCACAGGGTGCACTGTGGAGTCAGAGCTGTGCCGTCTCTGCGGCCGGCCCTTAGGAGACAGTCAGTAGCACTGGGCACAGAAACATGGGCCTATCACTGTTCATGATGCCTGAAGACATAATGGGGAAGCCCTATCTCTTCATCCCTGTTCAGTTGTTTTCCAGCCCTTAGGTTCTCAGAAGCCCTTGTCCATGTGTATGCTTCACTTGTTTAGTATCTGTCTGTCTTTCTTACCCTAGTGTAAGCTCCAGGACAGACTTTGTCGTTTTTACCTGCAGTTATTTCCCCAAAGCCTGTCAGAGTTTTCTAGTAATTGAGGTTTGTCGACTGACTGAGTGATGGGACTCAGGATGGCCGGTGGATCCAGGGGATCCTGTCTCCTGACTGCAAGTGTTAACAAAGAGTAAGTGACTTGACTTCAGAAAAACCAACCCCCAGGGTCTGTGTTGGTGTCAGTCCATACACCACCCTGACCTGTGCCCATCCCTTGTCCTCTTGGGGTCTGAGCAGCACACGCAGCTCCCCTGAGGCCCCATCTGACCACCCTCGTGGTGGCAGCCTGTCTCCATCCACCTGGGCAGGGAAGGGGACCCAGGCTCAGGAGGCATGGAAGGAATAACCCTGGGCAACTCCCTTCTCTAATTAACAAAGAGGCTGCCTGCAGCCATCAGATAGCTCCTCCTGACTGTTGCATTGTACTAGCACAGATTCCACGCTGAGAAGGTCAGCCTACCAACCAGAACCCGCACCCCAGCATGTGCTAAGTACAGACTGTCAGCCCCAGCAGCTGACATTTGCTCTCCTCAGTGGGCCACAAAACACTACACTTGTCTCCAAGCTCTTATTAGGAAGTGAGCTACCCAGACCTGTCCAAAAAATGAAAACCTGTTCTGCTTCAGCCTGCAGAACGTAGACAGCTTCCCTGCCCTGGCTTCTTGATTCAGGGGTTTGGCCCACCGTGACCTTTCTTCTTTGGCTAACCCATCAGCAACCAAGTACAAATTCTTGGTCTCTGTCCCACCGGTTTCTCAAACTTCGCCAGCTCCTGGCCCTGCCCAGGGGGTCCATTGCAGCCCTGCCATTCAATAGGCCAGTGCCTTGCTTTTTAGAGAGCTTGAGTGGTCCCCCAGCCCAGGCCAGCAGAGAGGTAATTAGAGAAGTATGCTAGTTGTATGGTTCACATCCTTCTTCTCCTCCAAGAGGAAACAAATATTTTGAAAAGACGAATTCACAGGGAAGGCACATTACTCAGCAGGTCTGCTCCTCAGCACTCCCTGAGGGGAAGGCACGGAGCAGGGCAAAGGCCGGCATCATCATGTTAATAATGGATGCCGTGCTGCCTAAAGGCCCACTGTCGTCTGTGCATGTGCTTCGCAGAAGTCCAATTAGGGCTGAATTATAGTAATCAATAGAGCAGCAGGATTTAGATCCAAACAAAGAAAACACTGCCCCATTCCACTGAGGGGGATTTATGAGAGAGAGGCATGCTGGCATAATTGGAGGATGCTCTTGCAGGCTGCAGGCTCTCCCAGGTCTGGGATGTCTTTGAGGGAAAATCCAACCTGCCCTGTGTAAACCCAAGTGCTTGGTCTTCCCTCCAGGGAGGCCTGAGGAAGGCAGTGTCCGGACCAGAGTAGGCAGGTGAAGTGGGAGGAGTATGGCCTCGGTGTCAGACACTCGAGGCTCAAGTGTCTGGTGGGGTGACCTACCTCCTGCAAAGGGTTTACCTCTCTGAGCTTCTTTCAATAGGTCCTCACATCCCAAGTACTATAGTTAATAATGATGGATTGTATACTTATAATTTGCTGAGAGTCTACCTTAAGTGTTCTAACCATACACACATGAAAATTGTAACTATGTTAATGTGTTAATTAGCTTGATCGTGGTCATCATTCAACAATGTATACATTAAATAATGTATACATTAAGTGTTCCGTGTATACATTAAAATGTGTACAATGTAAATATACATTAAACAATGTATCAGAACATCCCATTGTACACCTTTAATATATACAAGTTTTATTTGTCAGTCACACCTTAATAAAGCTGGAAAACACCTTACTTGCTCCCCAGAACTGTCTATAGAGATATCTACAAGTGTCCTGAACCTGCCCCCATGTGTGGCACATAGGGCCACTGGGATATGCTTCTCCTTCTCCCTCCCCACACTAACACCTCATACACTGCACCTCTATGCTCTGGTGCTGCTCCCCCTTCTCGGGCGTCCTTCTCCCCCATGCTGCCCTCCTACATGATCCCAGCCAAACATGGACAGTCTCCTCCAGGGTCCCTGTGTTCACACATAGCACTCCCACATCCTCCCTTTGAAATACAGTCCTTTCCTGTGCTCGACCCTGGTCTCTGCTGATGGAGTATATCACCACGGATGGACAGCTCAGCCCAGCTGATGGCCAGAAGGCTTCCTGAGGTCCCAGTTCTATGCCTTGGGCCCATCCTTGAGAACAAAGTGCTGATGGTCCCCACTTCCAGCCGACCCTGAGTGATCAGCCACTCCCCTCTACCTCACAGCCAATCCTGTGCCTGGCCAGCTCACACAGATGCCACCCATTACTGCACGTCTTAAAATAGTCATCTACTCCCTACCACTGGAAACCA
This sequence comes from Paguma larvata, assembly GCA_030068075.1. Taxonomy (NCBI): domain Eukaryota; kingdom Metazoa; phylum Chordata; class Mammalia; order Carnivora; family Viverridae; genus Paguma; species Paguma larvata. The sequence continues at coordinate 23,693,882 of CM057841.1, read as the reverse complement.
TGCATCACCTTTGCCAGGGACTGAAAGAGTCTCAGCTCTTCTTATGTGTGTGTGGTCCAGTTCATGATAGGTCTAAAGTGCCAGGGAAGACAAAACAGAGAAAAATGGCATTAGGGAGAATAGAGGGCAAAACAGGAGGAGACTGACCATTGAACTGCAGACTCTCTCTAGGTCCCTTCTCAGTAAACTCCCAGTGGCAGTAACACCTGAGCATCAGTCTCAAAGAATACCTGCACCGGGGCCCTGCCTCCTGATCTCAGCTTCTGCTGCTTTGCCCTGGAATCTGGTCATATGAGCATCACTTTAAGGACCCAAATCACAAAACTCCCTTCAGTTCAAGTCAGCAAGTATTTAGGGAGCACCTACTATGAGCCTTGAAACCACTTAGAGTGTAATTGGCCACTGCCTCCAGTCTGTCATTCCTGGGGACTTGCAGGAGACTGATTCTCCTGCAAACAATGCCAGACTCTGTGCTCAGACCCATTGGGATGTCTGTTGCTTTTCTGTCAGCATAAAACCAACTTCTTTTACATTGGAGATAGATTGCCAGCTGACCCTGGCTCTGACCACAGAGTTAGCATTATCCATCAGAAGAGGACCCTCATTCCATTAGCGTAATCACCCCAGGAGGACACATGGCTTCATCCTCGAAAGCAGGAACTAGTTGCTGCCTGATAGCAGAATTTCCAGAAATAACTGATGTCTCCTTCCACCTGGAGCCAAGTCAGCCCTCAAAGTGTCACACAGTACAGGTTCAGGGTAGGCCTTTACCCCTAATGGGCTGGGAAACAGCCAAAACGCAAGAAAGAGCCTCCCCCTTCCCCCAAAGCTGCTGTCCCTAAGCCAGAGGGAACATTTTCTGCATCTCACTCCCACCTAAGTCCCAAGGGTAAGACCCAGACAGCTTAGTTTGGCTTACTGGCCCCACATGCTGGTATCCTAACTATCTCTCCATATTTATCCCCATCGCAATGTCCTCCATGGCTTGCTGGCAGAATGTTTGCACTAACTTACTGGATGGAAGGAAGGAAGAAGGAAGGAAGGATGGAGAAATAGACTGAACTTGTGGTCCAGTCTTTACGTAGATACATAGTCTAGGTTAAAAATAACTACTACTGATGGGCGCCTGGGTGTCTCAGTCAGTTAAGCCTCTGACTCTAGATTTCAGCTCAGATTATGATCTCCTCGGTTTGTGAGATGGAGCCCCAAGTTGGGCTCTGGGCTGACAGTGTAGAGCCTGTTTGGGGTTCTGTCTCTTTCTCTGCCTCTCCCCTGCTCGTTCTCTCTCTCTCTCAAAATAAATCAACATTAAAAAAAGCTACTATTGACAATAACTTAAAGTCTTTAAATTCCTTCCCCGAAAATCATTTAAAAGAATTTTAACCCGTAACGCACATATGCATGCGTGCGCACACACACACACACACACACACACACACACACACACACACACACAATATCACTCCCTGACATGACCCATCCCTTCCCACGTGTCCCTCAGCCCCTGATACAACCTCTAGAGAAAACTCCTCCCTCCCTTGCCCCAGAGCTCTCCCTCCTCACTCCTGCTATATGCTCCCCTGGTCTTCCCCTAGAAGCCCCACCACTGTGAACCTATTTTCTCCATCAAGGCCCAGGTCCTGTTTCGAAGTGGGGAAGAGAGAGGTCATGTTGAGAGAGCAGAGAAGCTTAAGGGCTCAAGTAGAAAGCTGTCCATCTGTGTGGGAAGAGGATGGGTCTTAAAGCAAGTACAATGTGTACCAGGTCTGTAACTCGGCAGTTAAGAGCTTAGACCTGTGCAAACCAGATCCAGACATCACCACACAAGCCATGCAGCCTCCAACAAGGGGACAGCAAAACCTGCTCCTTGGGACTGTAAATAATCATAGACAGAAGTGTTTAGAACAATACCTGATGCAGAGTAAAATGTTGACTTTCATCATTTAAGATTGTTAATTGTTGTCTGATAGGTACATAGGTTCAAAGTCTTAGATTGAGTGGGAAGAAAAACTAGAGATCATTTAGTTAAACCTCCCATCTCAAGCCAACTTTAATCTCTAAACCTTATCCCTACCATGTAGGAACCAAATTCTCACACTTTCAGGAACAGGGAACTCACCAGTGACTCCTGCAGAAAGAGAAAAGAGCCAGAGGGTGACTAACAGAGTCTGGGGTACCTACTGCAGATAAGATGAGGAGTAATTGTGCTTTTGTTTCCCCAAGGGGAGTGTATTCACACAACTCTGTGGTGGAAAACTTAAAACAAAACAAAACAAAACAAAAACTGACTGAACAGGCTTAAGCTAAAAAGGACATATGTTATTCCTCTTAATTGAAACATCAGGAACAGGGCTTTCAGGCAAGGCTGGATCCAGGGGCTCAATGAGGTCATCACGACTCAGTCTTATTTTTACCATTTCTTGATTCTATTTTCCTATGTGTTGGCCCATTTCCAAACATAATTTCCTCTTGTAATGACTGCCAACAGCTCTGAGTTCATATCCTTTGAGCTTAGTAGTCCCAATAATGGTAAGTCACCTTGCCCAGTAGTCCTGCACATGTACCAGGATTACCTCTGGTCAGAATGCTTTGAGTCACATGCTACCTCTGAAGCAATCACTATGGCTAGGAGTACTCCTAGCCGACATGGAATGGCCAGGTCTGCATTCCATACCCACTCAAGACTCCTGAAGGATAGGCAGCTTTTCCAAAGTGAGAGGAAAAAATGGGGTCTTATTTCCAAATCAGGGTGGGGGGCATGGATGCTGAGCAGGAAAATGCCTTGGGGATGCACTTACAAAGAGGTTTTGAAGGTGAAAGTTGTTTGAACTGCATGGGAATCCCCCCACCTTCTCCCTCCCAGGAACCCCATCTTGCAACACTGTCTTAAAATGAAGATCACCCATGGGAAAGCAACATCCACAACTATGCTCTCCCCATAGACTGGCAGGGAGTCGGCAGGGAGGGAAGTCAGGATTGGGGAAAGGGCCTGTGAAACCCCCCTATTTTGGCACTGTGGTGGGATTCCTCCTCTGCTCCCAACCCAGGCTAACAGGATGACTGTTCTTCCTAGGTTCTAGTTCATTTACTGTCCACCCTGCCCACCAGTCTCACCCCACTGTCCTGGGCCCTTTGTGGTCTGGTCAAGAGCCTGTAGTCTGTTTGACTGGGCCAATGTTTTCTTACAGATGGGGGGCTCCAGGTGGCCTGACCTCATGGGCAAGTGCTGGGTAAGTACTCACCTGAGAGATTGAATGCACAGAGAAATAATAGCTACACCAAACATAAAAATAGAACTCTCACTCACGGTCTGCAGTAACTAGCCCAAGAAAATAATCCATGGTCCATAGTAACCATTCCAGGAAGCCGACCTACCGTCTTTAAGTTAGACTTGGAGGAAGTCAGCCCACTCTTTCTAGCAACTGGTTCAGGAAGCCAAACAATAACTCCTGTAACTATGGGCCTAAACTGACCAGGACATGGTTTGTAACTGACGGCCCCTCCAATTTTTGCCTTTACTTCCAACTTAACACCAACCAGAGATAGCCAAATATGCACCCCTAACCAATCACATAGGATTGCCTGCCTCTGGTTAGCCTGTCTACAGCTTCCCCATGCCAACAGAGCACACCTTCTCTTTATTTTGCCATAAAACTTTCCATTCCTGTGCCTGCCTTTGAGTTGCTGCCAAAACATAAGTGGCAATAGCAGACTCCCTTGCTACAGTGAGTTCTGAATAAATAGCCTTTGCCTGTTGTCATTTGGTTGGTCTTTGTTTATTGCCAGAGAGCTGCTCAGCCATTTCCCTGCTCCACACCTAAGTGAGCCCTAGAAGAATACCCATTCTCCTCTACCTCCCAGATGATTCTTGCCTAACTCAGCAGCTAGAGCCCGAGACCCCACTGGTGCCAGGTCTTGTGGATGAGCCAGCTGGTACCAGGTGTGCTGCCTTCTCCGAACACACCACAACACATACCACTGAGTGTTCCCTGACCTTGAATCCATGGCAGAATCTGTCTGGCAAGTACCAGGAGGGAGTGCAGAGTGTAGGAGAAGGAGGAGGATGGTGTGTGTTGGGGGCAGGGGAGGGGTCACATTAGCCCAGGATAGAGTTTGAGTTTGAAACCCCATCAGTGACACAGACATCTGACATGGGCTTTGAAGGATGAATTCAAAAGATAGCAAAGGAGGGTTTGGGGCAAATGGAAGCCAAGCAGAAAAGCATGGAGGTAGGAGAACTCTGAAGGAAACATGGTCATTTGTGGCTCAGAGCCATTCCTGCTTCCCTTTGGAATCCCGAATGCCTGTAGTTCAAAAGCACCTTTCAATAAACACAGACAAAAGCATTTTTCAATAAACACAGATTAAAAAGGCTTAAATCTCTGTTTCCCTGTTCTCCATATGCATAAAACGATAAACACCCCTGGGATGGCTGGGATTTATATAGGCAGATTTTTGCAAGTTGTCTTATGTATCTGGACTATGGCTTATAAATCAAATTTGGTTCTCTTTGCTGGAGAGTAAATTATTTATCCAAGGCAGAGCACCAGGCGATAGAAGGAAAGGCACAGAGAAGTTGCTGTTTCTCAGATGTCATTTATATTCCCTGAGATGAGACAATATTGGGGGTGGAAGTTTCTGCCGTGCCAATTTTAGCATTCCTTCTTCATTTCATGTGCTCTCTGCTGGTAGCCAGGGACTTCTGAAATTGGCTTTCTGTTGAGCCTTAACTCATGGAATTCAAATCAGGGTCCCACGTTTGGGTCCTGCACTCTGCTCAGTTGGAGATGACCTGGGTGTGGGAGAAAACATGTCTAGCTGGAAGTTAGGGACCAGCAGGCTACCTGTGCTGATCGTCTCGCTCTCCATGTGACTTTAGGTATGCTGGAGGGAATAATAAATGGTACCAGTCCCCATGTGCTAAGAGTCAGCCCAATGTGAGTAGGTCTTCCTGACAACCAGAACCCTGTAGGCAGTCTGTGAAGAGGTGAGGCATGGCTAACTTCCAGTCATAGCTCTCAAGGACACACTGGTTTTATTTATTTTCTCATTCTGTGGCTCTGATCTGCAGGAATGGGGAGTGGTGCTCACATGCCTGGGGCCACAATGCTATGTTAGGCTAAACCCTATAAGCCCCTCCATTTATTGTCCCCATGCACTTCAGGAAGCACAGAAATAAGCCTTCATCAAGTAGACTCTAAAGAATTGTGGACTGGTTATATTTTCTTAAAAATCCAGCAAAGAATTGTAAGATTTGCAATCCCCAATAGAAATAACTGCTCTCTCTCCGTATTTACTATCAAATGCTTCCTGGGACCTACCTATGACTGTGTCTGTAAGCCCAGTTGTTCAAGGTCTCATGGCCTTCAGTTCACCACAATTATTTTCCTCCATAGTTGGCTCTGAGGAGAAAGTACTGGCTGACAGAAAACAAGGCTGGTGATGCAGGCCTGGAACATCACTCCTGGGGGCTGTCCCCACAGACACCTCCAGTCACCTCCCCCTTCTACATCTGCTGCCTGCATGTGACAGCCACACTCATGCTGTAACCCTCAGGTGCTGCTAGTGTCCAAAATCCAAGGAAGGTTAAATTGTATTTATTAAACTAGATCTCTTGAGGCAGAAAAGCAGACTTGTATCTTCTAGAATGAATGCCAATAATCGTTGAAATGAAAATGAAAATAGTTATTTGTCTGAGCCCAAGTTGATTCCAAAATTAATGTAAAATAATCCATTTCCTAAGCATTTTAGCTTAGTGAGGTTTTACAGCATTCTTCTGACCATCATGCAAGAAGTATTTTCAGAGTGTCTCTGTGCCTGTCACCACTGTGGGCTCAGCTGTGTCATCCTGGGACCCACCCTCAAACCTCGGAGGCACCCTGGCCCCAGACAGGCAGGGGTACAGCCTATGGATAAGCATTCCCAAAGAGTTGTATGTAGAAGAAGTGAGATTTGAAGGCACATCTGAGTCTCACAGTCAGAAATGAGAGAATGATGTTCTTACCCTGGGACAGGGAAGTGGCAGAAGCAACTGTCAGCCCCAAAAGAGCAAGGAGGAAAGGCAGGGCTAAATTATGTTGCACATAAATATCTGTTGAAGTTGTAACCCCTAGTAGCTCAGAATGTGATCTTATCTGGAAATAGAAGTACTCAAGGAAAAATGAGGTCAATAGTGTGGGCCCTAATCCAATAGAACTGGTCTCCTTATAAAAAGGGGAAATTTGAATGGAGACCCATCTACAGAGAGACAACATGAAGACATAGGGAGAAGATGCCATGTGACCGGAGTTATGTATCTACAAGCCAAGGAACACCAAAGAGAGGCAGAAAACACCAGAAACTAAAAGAGGAAAGAAAGGATTTTCCTCAAGAGCTGTCAGAGAGCGTGACCCTGTCAACACCTTGATTTCAGATTTTCCAGTCTCCAGAACTAGAGAAAATAAATTTCTGATGTTTTAAGTCACCCAGGGTCTGGAACTTCGTCGCAGCAGCCCTAGGAAAGTAGTACAGGGAGCATCTTAGTTTGGGTTCCTCCAGAAGTCAACTATGGGGCGAGGATGCAGCACAAGTAGATTTGGAGGGTGGGAGTCTGGGAACACTGGTGGAGGAGAAGGAAAGTGAGGCAGGGGTAGGAAGGCAGCCAATAAACATTGTGTTATCAATCCAGGGACCTCTGAAGACCATGGGAGCTGGATGCCTCTGGGGAATGTTGAAAGAACATCCAGCCACAAGGCAAGAGAGCTGGGTATTTATATACCAACTCCCGTGAATTCAGGGCCACTACTATGGTAGGGGGCAGGAGTGGTGGAGTAGGGAGATGTTAATTTTCTGGGACTCTGTGTGGTGGGCAACACGGGCTCCAGAGACCAGAGAAAGCACTTGGGCAGGGAAACCCAGGACTGGCAGCATGTGCTGAGGAGATAAAGACCAAGGGACATGCATAGGGCACCAGAGACCAAAAAGTCTGGACTTTGACACATACCCAGTAGGGATGCAATGAAGTTTCCTAAGCACAGCAGAGTTCATTTGGGAAATGAACATGGTAGGGTGCACTAGAGAAGGAAAACAAAAAAGAGACAGCTTAGGGGTAGCAGTGCTAGGTGAGGGGCACAAGACCCAACTGATATGGAGATAGTAAGAATGCCAGTTGCATCCCCTAAGCTATGTGGTCATGACTCAGGGAGCCTTGAGAGAGCCAGGAGTCAGGGAGTGGAGAAGGATGACTCCCTGACATTTGGGATGAGCAGGTTTAGGAAAAGAACTGTTCACCATACCCCTCACTCCCCCACCCAAGTCCAAATTTCAGACCAAATGAGAAGCATAAGCCCCTGGGAGTTGAGCAGATGGCTTTTCCAAAGCTTTCCCGGTTCTCATTCCATCCAAAGCAAACATAGATTAGAAGCCACAGGGTTTGCAAATGCCACTGTGCTATTTGGAACTAGGATTTCATTTGCCAATTTGTAGCCTGTACTTCCAACTTTGCTTCAAAAGAGAGGGTTATCAACACTGACTTTTAAATAAATGAAGAAACTGAATAATGCATCCCAATCTAAACATGGCTCTAATTTCTTTGATGATAACAATAATCATATAAAAATCATTGACACAAATTGCCTGACATATAGAAGACCCCCAACGGGAACCACAAGGAAGAACATGACCCTCGTTAATTCCACATAAATCATGGAGACATTGCTTTTCCTTGCTTCTGACCAGAGGTGCCCTCTAGGCTGGGCTGCTCAAGGAACTGGCTGTTCTCTTCTCCTCCTTGAAGGGAAGGTAATATCCTTCTCACTCCACAGACCTGAAAACAAACAGCCTCAGTTCAGGGTTGGATCTGTCCGTTCCTGTGTTACCACTAAGACTGGTGGAGGGGTGGGTGTTGCATCCTCAGAAGCATTTCTGGGAGACTCAGATGTGGATTTAGCTGGCTGAGGCAGAAAAAAAAGGATTAACCCTTCTCAGGCCCAACTGTGATGTGCCTACAGCTGACATTGGATGGGAGGCAGTCACCAGAACCTGGAGAAACTTGGGAGCAGCTCCCGAGTCAGGGTCACAGTCTGTTCTTCACACTGCTGTGTGCTGTGTGGTGTCTGTGCCTCTTCCCCAGGAAGGCCTGGGCACACCCCACAGAGGCTGAAGACGGATTAACATTCATGCATGTATTTATTAATACCTTCCTACATTCTCTCAACAAACATTTACTGAGAAGGCACAGATGAAAGAAGCCTCACAGGGGCTGGGGGCATAAGTGGGCCCCAAAGCACACTGCCAGGAGATTGAGTAAGTGCTGGGGCTGGAACAATACAGTGTCACAGCTAAAAGGGTGGACTCTATTGCCAAAACACAAGATCGGAATTCAGCCCTTATCAGCTGCAGGCTGCCCATACTAGGCAAATTATTTAACCTCCTTGGGGCTCAGTTTCCTTATCTATAAAATGGGGGTGATAAGAGCACCCACTCTAGGGTGCGGTGGAGGACTAAAGGAGATGTAAGGGTAAGCTGTCTGGCAAAATCCCTGGTATGTGGCGGGAGTAATAATGGTTATAATCATTGTTACTGAGAGGAGAACATAGTGTCACTGGAGGGCTGCACAGCTAAATGATGTGAGTGGAACACACAGCCAATGAAATGGAAGAGACAAGCTTTGAACCCAGATAGCTGAAGCCAGAGGCTACATCCTTGACTCCTGCACCCTGCTGACTTCCAGGAAGAACAGGCAGGAATTCTAGAGGGCAGGAAACCTGAGGCTCACTGGCTCCCAAACATCAAACATACACTCTTATTTAATCTTGTTGACAAGCCTGTGATGAGTCATATTATCCTTGTTGCAGGTGAGGATCCCAGTCATGAGTGTTAGGTATCTCAGTGGGATCTCCTCTGGACTCTCAAGAAAACCTTAATCCTACAGTCGTAAGCCATGTCTCCATCTGGTAGTGCTTAGAGTAGCTTCACAGAACCGCTCTAACCATCCTGGCCACAAATGGTGTTGGGTTGCATTGTTTTAAGTACCTACCTAAAGAAATCAAGTTCATCTGGAGTGTCTTGCCCTCAGAGAAGCCAGAGGGCCAATGGCCACCTTCTCAGTGAGATGGTAAAGGCCCACCTGTTCTTAGTAATAGCCATTCTCCTGGCTGGAAATCAAGTTGACTTCGAAGGCCCATTGCAAATGGGCTAAAACACTGTGTTCTTTAAATAAATCTTATGGCAGAGTCTTTGATGAAGTGAGGACTCACCTGTGAAGCAAACGGTCTTCTTTTTATTTACTATTCTGTGTCTTCAGAAAGGAAAGGGAATGTGTTTGTATGTAAGTGTATGGTAACAGTGCCTAACTGAGAACTTACAAAGTCCCAGGACTTTCCCTAATAATGTTACAAGTTATCTCCTTTAGTTAGGACAACACTGCCATGAGCTAAGTTCTGATATTATCCCCAGTATACAAATAGTATATCAGTCAAGAAGGACCAGAGCAGTGATACTCAAAGGGTGTCAAGGATCAGCAGCATCAATGTCACCTGGAAACGTGTTAGAAATGCATATCCTCAGGGCCCCCATCCAGGCATACCTACCAGAACACGTGGGCAGGGCCAGCAGTCTGTGTTCTAACATGCCCTCAAGTGCTTCTGATATATGTTCAAGTGTGAGATCCAGCAGCCTAGGGAAAATGAAGGACCCCCCCACCCACCAAATCACAATGTCTTATAGCAGGGGTTGGCAAACTATGGCCAAGCACCAAAGCCAGCGCACTCTCTGCTTTGTAAACAAAGTCTCATTGGAATACAGCCATGCCCATTTGTTTAAATGTTGTCTGTGACCAGTGTCCTGATACAGAAGCAGAGCTGAGTAGTTGTGACAGAGACCACATGGCCCACAAACCCTAAAATATTTCCTTCCTGGCCCTTTACAGAAACATTGCTGACCCCAGGTTAGAGCAACTACAGTTTATGTCTTGCTCCCTTGCAGATTGGTGGTGGCAGCCATGGCTCTTGCAACCCTCCTTCTCTGGCTTGGTTATAGTAGCATGCCCTATCTGGGGCTTCGCCAATTGTGCTGGCACAGGGAGAAGAGACATGGCTTCTGCTCTGAAATAACAGGAGTCATCCACTCACAATTCACTGGCTAAAGCCTAATGTCCCTGGAGAGGGAAGAATAATCCCCACTTTCCCCTTCCCACCCCCTCCCCCCACCGCAGGGGGGGCAGCAAATATTCATGAACAATAAACTAATCCTCTCATCCAGGCTGTTCCCCTAGTCACAGATGTGAAGTTCGCTTTCCTCCCATGTGGGGAGCACACACATCTTTACCCAAGGGAGATGGCCCACCCCCTCAAGGCATCACTGGGAGCTGCCTCCTGGGGCTGTCTCTGTGGGCAGGAGCAACCTCTCTTACCCCACATGCCTCACATGCAGCCATGGAACAGGGACAAACCACCTGCACACTCCAGCTGCCCTACTGGCTCCACACCGATCCGGCTCCTCAAGAGGGCCCCGGGCTTTGCATTCTGCAGTTCTTTGTTTCAGGTCCTTTCTGTTCTGCTGTTCTTGGCCATCTCTAAAGATGCTCTACTTTGGGAAACTGTTTAGTTTTCTCAGCCTGCTTCCTGGCCAGAGGAGGCTTAAGGGTTAAGTCACTAACAGCCTTGGCCTCTATTTATCCAGGTTGGTGATTCTTTTGGGGGCAGAACTCTCTGGAAGATGTATTTATTTCTTATCTATTTGATTCAGGGAGATCCAGGTAGCATTAGTCACACCCACAGTCCATTTTCCTGGCTTAAATGTGGGTACCATGATCCCAAGAGGCTTCTATGGGAAATTTTTACCCCTAGCCTTTTGTCCCTGAACCATATGGGAAACCTGAAGCTCAGAGAGGCAAAGTAAGTTTTCTCTGGCCTGATTCCTGGATTTGAACCCAGCTCTCTAGGTCTCCATAAGCTGTCTACACCACCTATATTTACCACCTAAAATCTTCAGGCTTATTCTTTTGTTCTATTTAAACAATCTCAACAATTTACTAAGCCATTTTCACAGGCTCAAAGAAGCTGGGAGAGATGCCCCCTTTTAACCCAAAGCTTTTTTTCACAGCAACTCCCCTTCACTTTCCTCTGAAGGCTCAGAAGTCCTCCTCAAACTTTAATGACATTAATGTTACCTGAGGGTGAGGGTGTGCTTGTTAAAACACAAGGTCCCAAGCCTCATTCTCTCAGGATCTGATTTTGTGGGAGTGAAGTAGAGCTGGGAACCTGCATGTCAAGGAGGAAGCCCCTCCTCCACTCAACCCCCTCTTGCCCCCAGGGGATCCTGATGCAGATGGTAGGCTTGCCAAGCTTCCAGAAGCTTGCCCTATTAGTTCTCTAATTCCCACCTGGTAGGGGATGAATAACATTCTGTGAGAAAGTAGCAACTTCTTCTGAAGGTGCTTGAGATCATGTGAGAAGCACTTCATTAATTTTCACCCCAGTCCTTGAAGGTGGCATCATGACGGTTATAATTATCTCTCGATTACTTGGAGGGCTGAAGTGTTCTTAGAGAACGAACTTAGACACAAAAGCCAAGTGACTGCCAAACTCACACAGCAGGCCAGTGAGGGGTGAGGTTCTGAAGGAGTCTGAAGGCTCCGCAGGGCCAGACCTCAGCCACTATGTGTGAGTGACAAAGGAAACGTAACATAGTGCTGCACCGAGTTTTATAAAATATTGGGTTAGTTGCTAATATTTTCAATTTTGGTAGCTGCATATAGAGGTTCAAAAATGGAGGGGTACCTGGGTGGCTCAGTTGATTAAGCATCTGACTCTTGATTTCAGCTCAGGTCATGATCTTGCAATTCCTGAGATTGAGCCCCACATTGGTCTCTGTGCTGAGAGTGCGGAGCCTACTTGGGATTCTCTCTTTCAATCTCTCTGCCCCTTCTCCCTGCTCAAAAACAAACAAACAAACAAACAAACAAAAAAACCCAAACAGTTCAAAATTGGCACCTCAGGAAAATCCAACAGCTCTGGGAATGCACAGAGCTAACTGCAACCATTTGCTCTGCAGGGCATGCAGTCTTCTGCTGCCAAACGGCCACTTCACTCATCAACTTTCCCTGTGCAGGTCCTATAGGCAGTTGGATGGCTGCCCTGGTCAAGTCGGTCACAGTTTCCATCACAGGTAAGCCTTTGGCAAGAGGACTAGCAATCTTCCTTCTCACTCAGTGGTCACAGACCTGACTTGCAGAGTCTGAGGAAATGGGAGCCATAAGAAGGCAGATGCTTCTGAGGAACAGGGAAAGTGCTAGTCACCTTCAAGGAGCCTGGCTTCATGCAACCTCATCACACCTACAGCCAAGGACGCAATGGTTCCAACATTCTGTCACAACCTTGGACTTTCCTAAAACCTGCTCCAACAACATCAGCCATCCTGAGGCCAAGAAAACACAGAAGAATGCATGGAAGCAAAATGAGTCTGCCTGGAGGAAAGTCTTGCTTATATTTTTCTGGCAGCAAGAACATTTGAACAAAGAACTTAACAAGAGAAAATTAACAGCTTTAGAAGGAGTTTATCACTAACAAAGCTACCACAAGGCTTTTTGGTGGTATTTGAAAATTAAGCTAACATTAATTTAACATTAAAACAAGGGATTTAATGGAGGCTGAAGAATAAATTAGGCCTTTGAATGAGATATCTAAAATCCATTTTAATATGCAAAACAATGTAAAATAACTCCATTTAAGCAATTAGTTAAAAAATGTTTTGCTTTTTCTGTCCCTTTCTGGTGTTCAAGATGTCAAAGTGAGGATGTGGTGTGTGGTCCAGTATGAAATTCTGAATTTCCCTGGGTCTTCCAGCAGGAGGCAATATCAACTATGCCAATAACACAGGAGCCAAAATCCGTGTGTCATCTCTCTGATGGGAGATCAAGGGGTGACTGAACAGACTTCCTGCTGCTGCGGGGGACATGGTGATGGCCACAGTGAATGAAGGCAAACCAGAGTTCAGAAAGAAGGTACATCTGGCAGCGGTAATTCGACAACGAGAGTCGTACTGGAGAAAAGCTGCATGTTTCTCTGAGGATATCACAGGGGTCAGAGTAAACAATGAAGGTGAAATGAAAGGTTCCGCTGTCACAGGACCAGCTGCAAAGGAGTGTGCAGACTTGTGCGCTAGGATTGCATTCGATGCGGGCAGTCTTGCACTACTCTTTGGTGTATTTGTTAAAAAATAATAAAAATTATTTGCTCCCCCCCAAAAAAATAATAAAAACAAAAATAAAAACATTTTATCAAAATCATACATTCACAAAAAAATTATGAAGGAAGATCTAGGTACCACTATAGCAAGCACTCTCAATATGAGGAAACTAAAGAAGTAGTGGTGTTTAATTCAAAGTACACTACAGGCTGTATTAGTACTCAATGGTACTATCAGATTACTGAGCAATCTGATCTGTAACAACTATACCCTAGATAGCCTCTAAGAGTTACAAGAAACCAAAGCCATGTCCTACAAGCCAGTCTAAGGCACAGGCCACCTCCCCATTGTTGGCTGTAATTAACCATTCTTATACACTCATACCATTTCTTAAGAAACCAGCCAGAATCTCAGAATCTCTACAAACCTGTCACAGCCTTCCTGTTCATAACAGATACTTATCATTGATAGTATTAGCTCCAGAAGATAATCCAGAAACTCATTTTCAAAAATGGCTTTTAAAATTTTCACTAACTGAATGAATATTTTCCTTCAAGTATATTGAATTTATAAACACAGGACATACAATTACAGATTTCATTTGATCAAACTGAAGTCCCTACTTTAAATTTTTTTAACGTTTATTTATTTTTGAGACATAGAGACAGAGCATGAGCAGGAGAAGGGCAGAGAGAGAGGGGGACACAGAATGCTAAGCAGGATCCAGGCTCTGAGCTGTCAGCACAGAGCCTGACGCGGGGCTCGAACTCACAGACTGCGAGATCATGACCTGAGCCAAAGTTGGCCACTTAACCAACTAAGCCACCCAGGCGCCCCTGAAGTCCCTACTTTAAAACAAAGCATAAACAATTCGAACCAGGACATTTCTCCTTATCCATTCATCCATCAATCGTCCATGCATCCCAGTATTAATTAAGCATCTCCTACCTAGATCACTATGAGTGTGATTGGAGATGCAAAGATGAATCCAACAGGCTTATATGGAAGTTGGGAGTGCCATGAAAATAAGAAATTGATGGCAAAGTTACTAAATACTGTCTCAGGACTCTTTTGGTTATAAGTGACACAACCTCATTCAACTCAATAAGGGAATTTATTGGTCCATAAAACTGAATAGTTTGGGATGGGTTTAAGGACAGCTGGATCCAGGAGATTAAACATTATTGTCAGAAATCAGTCTGTATCTCTCTACTCTCCTTTCTTATGTTGGCTTTATTCTCAGATAGACTGTATCTACATGATAGATTCCTGTAGGTCAAGTTTGCATTAGCCTTGCTACAATCTCAGAAAAAAAAAAAAGTTTCTCTTATGCTTCTAGCAAATATCTCAGAATTTGCTTGTTCTGACTGGATCAGCTTGAATTATGAAGCCATCCCTAACCCAATAGCCATTTAAGGGGATGGAATATTTCATTGTCCAGGATAGGTCCATGACTCACTCCAGGAGCCTGGGGAAAGAAGACCATGGCTCCATCCAACTGTCATGGACCGAGCTCTGAGGATAGGTAATCCCCTCAGAGAAAAGCAAGGTGCTATTATCACAATGAGGAGAAAGTAGGCAAAAACATTTGCATCCTACAAATGTCCTAACAGAAATACAATTAATATGTAGTTGGCATCCAGAGGGGGAGAGAATAGAGGTGTTGTAACAAGAATCCTGCTGAAGCTGAGGAGGAATCTGTGAGCCTCCTTGGTTTGAGTTTAGTTTCTTTGGATCCTTTGTTTTCTGATAAACTATTATATGTTCACCAACAAGAGTCATCTCTTTCAGTACCTAACCATGATGCACCTAAGAATCTAGTTGCTTTACATCAACCTAAATATAATTCATTATTAACTCATTCAATAAATATTTATTGAGGAGGGAGTTAAGATGGTGCAGAAGTGGGGGACCAGGATTCTCCTTATCCTCCAAACACAGCTGTATCATGGGGAGATCACTTGGAACTCTCAGGAAAGCAATACGTGTAGTGGCAGAAGGATCGCCACAGTTGGAAGGAGACAACTTGGCAAGATTGAGGTGTGTGTATGTGAATAGGGAGAGATAAAATGACAGGCACAGAGAGGAGGGAACCCTTTCTATGGAAGGACAAGGGAGAGAAAGAGAGAAGGGTTGTGAAAGTGCGGCATTGATTAGCACAAGCTGAAAACCACTCTAGACCACGGACAGGAGAACGAGAAGTACCGAGAGTCCCAGCTTCTTTTTTTGCAAACAGCCTTAGGAGCTAAAACTCCAAGGTTTCAAAGTGTGTGACCTTCTCTGGAACAGAGTTGGAAGCCGTGGCACACATTCCTGGGGAGGAGGGAACCAGCCCTGGAGTGGACAGCCCAGTGTAGTGATCTCAGAGGCTCACTAGGGGAGAACAGTCCCCTTCTTGGAGTACTTTGGGAAAGTATTTATTGCCTCCCCAAGGACGAAAGATCCTGCGGGTACCAGCCAAAAGCCTTTTAGCAGAGTGGAGTGGATCTACTCTGAACAGGGGAGAGGAGCTGCATGGAGCTGGGTCCTTTAAGGCTTGGTGTTTTGAATCCCAGCTGAGAACATAGAAAGTACAGGAGAACTATGGAGTAGGACAAGCTCACCGCCCTCTATTCTCTGAAGGCTGCCTGAACAATGTGGCAGCCCATGTCCTTGAGGATCCCGTGTCCAAGAAGGAGAGATTGGAGTGTCGCCATTTTTCCTTCCAGCACCTACAGAGTGGGACTTCAGAGAGCAGCACAGAGGCCCCCAGTGGGGGCAGGATCCGCTCACACCAAACCCCGCCCCTCCCTGCCTGGCAACTGCTTATCTACTGAGCAAGACTGACTGACCCAACACAGCCAGTCTCTCCTCCAGACCAGCACAGCCGCTGGTCCCAGGCACCAACAGACTACTGTTTCTTTTTTTGTTTGTTTGTTTTGTTTTGCTTTTGCTTTCCTTCCTCTCCTTTTTTTTTCTTTTGGAATCAGGCTCAGAGTTTCTGATTTGTTTTTGGTCAATTATTATTTTATGTATATATTAAAATTATATATAATTTATACACTAATTATATATAATTTATAAATCATATATAATTCTTTGGTCAGGCAATTTTCTTCTATTCCTTTTCTACCTTTTCTCTTCTTCTTTTTTGTTTTCTTTTCTCTTTCTCTAGATTTAGTCTTCTAGTTTTTGGACTCTCTGCTTGCTCTTTTCTACCCTTTCATTTTTCTCTTTTTATTACCCAGCCCTATCACCCCCATTTCCCTTTTTTTCCCCCCAGAGTTACACCAACAAACAAATCAAAGCACACCTGGTTGAAGGTCCAAACATTCCACCACTGCAAGCAAGGAGGACCTCTGCAGAAAACTGGCGAGTAGGGTAGAGCAGGCAGAAGACAACAACAGACACAACACACACCAAAAACACTTCCTGGAGTGCCAGGCCCTGGACAGTGTATGACCCCTTTTAATATAGTAGTATTCATAGGTGTAGGACATATAACAAGATTTTAAAACACATAAAACCCAAAATCTTAGCCAAAATGACAAAATGGAGGAATTCGCCCCAAAAGAAAGTTCAAGAAAAAAATCACAGCCAGAGAATTGCTCAAAACAGATACAAAAAAATTATCTGAGCAATAAGTTAGAATAACATTCATAAGACAAGTAGCTAGGCTGGAAAAAAGCATAGAAGACATCAGAGAAACTCTTGCTGCAGATATCAAAGACCTAAGAAATAGGATGAATTAAAAAATGCTATAACTGAGATACAAAATAAACTAGATACAGTGACAGTGAGGATGGAAGATGCAGAAGAGAGAATAGGTGAAATAGAAGATAAAATTGTGGAAAACAATGAAGCTGAAAAAAAGGAGGAAAAAGAATTACTAGATCATAAGGGAAAAATTAAAGAAATAAGTGATTCCATGAAATGAAACAATATCCATATCATAGGAGTCCCAGAAGAAGAATAGCAAGAGAAAGGGGCAGAAGGTTTATCTGAACAAATTATAGCTGAGAATTCCCTAATCTGGGGAAGGAAACAAGTCCAAGAAGCACAGAGAACTCTATCCAAAATCAACAAAAACACATTAACACCACAACATATCATAGTGAAACTGGCAAAATATCAAGATAAAGAAAGAATTTTGAATGCAGCTAGGGACAAATGGTCCTTAACCTAAAAGGGTAGACACATAAGGATAGCAGGCAGACCTGTCCACTGACACTTGGCAGGACAGAAGGGAGTGGCAGGAAATATTCAATGTGCTGAACTGGAAAAATATGCAGCCAAGAATGTTTTATCCAGCAAGGCTATCATTCAGAATAGAAGGAGATATAAAGACTTTCCTAGACAAACAAAAACTAGAGGAGTTCATGATCCTTAAACCAGCCCTGCAAGAGATCCTAAGGGCGACTCTGTGAGTGGAAAGCAGCAAAGACTACAAAGGACCAGGTAACACTACCACAAACATGAAATCTACAGCTAACACAACGGCGCTAAATTCATATCTTTAATAATCACTCCGAATGTAAATGGACTAAATGATCCAATCAAAAGACATAGGGTATCATAATGGATAAAAAAACAAGATCCATCTATATGGTGCCTACAAAAGACTCATTTTAAACATGAAGAAACCTGTAGACTGAAAGTGAGAGACTGGAGAACCATCTATGATGCTAATGGATGTCAAAAGAAAGCCAGAATAGCCATACTTGTATCAGACAAACTAGACTTTAAAATAAAGACTGTAACAATTATTATATTACTAGTTATATAATAATTAGGGGTTTATCCATCAGGAAGAGCTAACAATTGTAAATATTTATTCCCCCAGTGTGAAGCACCCAAATATATAAAGTAATTAATCACAAACATAATCAAACTTATTTATAATAATACCATAATTGTAGGAAACTTTGGTACTCCATTTACAGCAATGGACAGAAAATCGATAACGAAACAATAGTTTTGAATGACACATTGGACCAGATGGACTTAACAAATATATTCAGAATATCTCATCCTAAAAAAGCAGAATACACAATCTTCTCAAATGTACATGGAACATTCTCCTAAATAGATCACATATTGGGTTACAAAACAGCCCTCAACAGGTACAAAAAGATTGAGATCATACCATGCATATTTTCAGATCACAATGCTATGAAACTTTAAATCAACCACAAGGAAAAGTTGGAAAGCTCCCAAATACATGGAGATTAAAGAACATCCTACTAAAGGATGAATTGGTTATGAAAACATGACAGTCCAAACCCTTTGGGATGCAGCAAAGGCAGTCCTAAGAGGAAAATACATTGCAATTCATGCCTACCTCAAGAAACAAGAAAGGTCCCAAATATAAACCTAACCCTAAACCTAAAAGAGCTAGAAAAGAAACAGCAAATAAAACCCAAAGCCAGCAGAAGAAGGGAAATAATAAAGGTCAGAGCAGAAATAAATGATATAGAATGAAATAAAATGGTAGAACAGATCAATGAAACTAAGAGCTGGTTTTTTGAAAGAATAAACAAAATTGATAAACCCCTAGCCAGACTTCTCAAAAAGTAAAGAGAAAGGATAGATAAAATAGATAAAATCACGAATGGAAAAGGAAAGATCACAGCCAACATCACAGAAGTACAAACAATTGTAAGAGAATACTATGAAAAAATATGCCAACAAACTGGACAATCTGGAAGAGATGGACAACTTCCTAGATGCTCACATACCACCAAAACTCAAATAGGAAGAAATAGAAAATTCAAACAAACCCATAACCTGCAAAGAAACCGAATTGGTTATCAAAAATCTCGCAACAAATAAGAGTTCTGGGACAGATGGATTGCCAGGAGAATTCTACCAGACATTTAAAGCAGAGTCAATACTTATTCTCAAACTGTTCCAAAAACAGAAATGAAAGGAAATCCTCCAAAGTTAATTCTATGAAGCGAGCATTACCTTGATTCCAAAACCATACAAAGACCCCACTTAAATGGAGAATTACAGGCCAATATTCCTGATGAAATGTGGATACAAAAATTTCTCAACAAGACACTAGCAAATTAAATTCAATAGTACATTTAAAGAATTATTCGCCATGATCAAGTGGGATTCATTTATGGGCTGCAGGGCTGGTTCAATATTTAAAAATCAATCAACATGATACACCACATTAATATAAGAAAGTTTAAAAACCACAGGATCCTGTTGATAGATGCAGAAAAAGCATTTGGCAAAATACAGTATCTTTTCTTGATAAAAACCCTCTAGAAAGTCAGGATAGAAGGAATATACCTTAACATCAAAAAAGCCACATATAAAAGGCTCACAGATAATATCATCCCCAATGGGGAAAAACTGAGAGCTTTCCCCCTAGGAAAAGGAACACGACAGGGATGTCCACTCTCACGACTGTTGTTCAACATAGTGTTGGAAATCCTATCTTCGGCAATCAGAAAACGAAACAAAATAAAAGGCATCTTAATTGGCAAAGAAGAAGTCAAACTTTCACTCTTCACAAATGACATGATACTCTATTTAGAAAACCCACAAGACTCCACCAAAACCTACTAGATCTGATACATGAATTCAGCAAAGTATCAGGATATAAAATCAATGTACGGAAATCAGTTGCATTTCTATGCACCAATAATGAAGCAACAGAAAAAGATATCAAGGAATCGATCCCATTTACATTGCACCAAAACCCACAAAGTACCTAGAAATAAAGCTAACCAAAGAGGTAAAAGATATATACACCAAAAACTACAGAAAACTTATGAAAGAAATTGAGGATGACACAAAGAAATGGAAAAAACATTTCATGCTCATGGATGGAAGAACAAATATTGTTAAAATGTCAATACCACCCAAAGCAATCCACACATTCAATGCAATTCCTAGCAAAATAATGCTAGCATTCTTCACAGAGCTAGAACAAACAATCCTAAAATGTGTATGGAACCACAAAAGATTCTGCATAGCTAAAGTAATGTCGAAAAAGAAAACCAAAGCTGGAAGCACCACAGTCCCGGACTTAACCTGTACTACAAAACTGTAAACATCAATGCAGCATGGTATTGGCATAAAAACAGACACATAGGTCAATGGAATAGAATAGAGAACCCAGAAACGGACCCACAAATATATAGCCAACTGATCTTCAACAAAGCAGGAAAGAGTATCCAACGGAAAAAAAGACAGTCTCTAGCAAATGGTGCTGGGAGAACTGGACAGCAACATACAGAAGAAGAATGGATCACTTTCTTACACCATACACAAAAATAAACTCAAAATGGATGAAAGACCTAAATGTGAGACAGGAAACCATTAAAATCCTATAGGAGAAAACAGGCAGCAACCTCTCCGACCTAGGCTGCAGCAACTTCTCACTTGACATGTATCTGGAGGCAAGGGAAATAAAAGTAATAATGAACTATTGGGACCTCATTAAGATAAAAGCCTTCTCACAGTAAAGGAAACAATCAGCAAAACTAAAAGGCAACTGAGAGAATGGGAGAAGATATTTGCAAATGACATATCAGATAAAGGGTCAGTATCCAAAATCTATAGAGAATTTATCAAACTCAACACCCAGAAAACTAATAATCCAGTGAAGAAGTGAGCAGAAGACATGAATAGACACTTTTCCAAAGAAGATATCCAGATGGCTAACAGACACATGAAAAGATGCTCAACATCACTCACCATCAGGGAAATATAAATCAACCTCACACCTGTCAGAATGGCTAAAATTGGCAACTCAGGAAACAACAGATGTTGGCGAAGATGTGGAGACAGGGGAACTCTTTTGCGCTATTGGTGGGAATGAAAACTGGTGGGTGCAGCTGCTCTGGAAAACAGTGTGGAGTTTCCTCAAATAATTAAAAATAGAGCTACCCTACAACCCAGCAATTGCACTACCAGGAATTTATCCAAAGGATACAGGAGTGCTGATTCAGAGGGGCACATATACCCCAATGTTTATAGCAGCGCTATCAACAATAGCCAAATTATGGAAAGAGCCCAAATGCTCATCAACTGGTGAATGGATTAAGAAGATGTGTTAAAAAAAGAAGAAGAAGAGAGAAAAAATGAAATCTGGCCATGTGTAGCAACATGGACGGAGCTGGAGGGTATAATGTTAAGTGAAATAAGTCAGTCAGAAAAAGACATATACCACCACGTATAGGTGGATTTTGAGAGACTAAGCAAAAACCAGGGGGGTGGGGAAGAGGGGAAAGAAAAAAGACACAGAGAGGGAGGGAGATAAAACATAAGAGGCTCCCAAAGACTAAGAACAAACTGAGGGTGAGGGGGGTGAGGGGGGGGAGAAGGGGTGATGGGCATTAAAGAGGGCACGTGTTGGGATGAACACTGGGTGTTATATGTAGACCAATTTGAAAATAAACTATTAAAAAAATAAAGAGAGTTAAAAATAAATAGCAAAGAAAAAAAATAATAAGAATAAGAATAAGGAGAAGGAGAAGGAGAAGAAGGAGAAGGAGAAGGAGGAGAAGGAGAAGGAGAAGGAGAAGGAGAAGGAGAAGGAGAAGGAGAAGGAGAAGGAGAAGAAGAAGAAGAAGAAGAAGAAGAAGAGAAGGAGAAGAGAAGAAGAAGAAGAAGAAGAAGAAGGAGAAGGAGGAAGAGGAGGAGGAGGAGGAGGAGAAGGAGGAGAAGAAGGAGAAGTGTTTGATATATACCCCAGAATCACCCCTGCCCCAATCTACTGATCTGATGGGCAGAAGCACGCAAAAGCCAAAGGTTTCCCTTTCTTTCTTAAGGTAGAATGCGGGCTTCTTGCTCACAGGGAGCCAAGAGACAGCCTGTAGAGGACTCCTTAGCCAAAGCCCACAGACATTTCTTCTGATTCCTGACCCAGTCACCTCGTTAATACATTCTGCTAGTCAGTTCATTCTCAACATTATCCAATTCTCACTCGTAATGAAGAACTCTGGCCCTGCATGTATCCATTTTCACCACATTTCTTTATTGTCAATGTAGGTTTTTCTTGGGGTGGATACAAATTCAGTTTTCCAGAGTAATATCTTCTGCTTGCAAATGTTGAATCTGGTCCAGCTTTTGTGACTGTGAGATAGGCTGAGACACAGTGCCCCTGGCATTTTGGTTTCACGACTACATGGACATCCAGAGCCCTAAGGCATTGAAAGAGATCTCTTTGAGAACTGTTTGTGTGGAGGCTGAGCCAGATGTGTTAGGAAGAAGGTGGCCCATTTTCTGGGGAGAGGAGAAATGAAGTTAAACATCTCCTTTCTACATTGATCACATTCCCATTGGATGGAAATGTCAAACCAACTTTGATTTGATCCCCTGTGCAGCCATTCCCTTCCCCTTCTGCACTTGTGACTCTATCTTTCTTCACCCTTCAGAGCCCAGAAGCTGGTATTCACTCAGTTTCACACACCAAGGGATGGGCAGATGATTCCCGTTCTGTCCTGCACTCAGTGACAGCCATCACCATCTGATTGATATCCTAAAGGAGAATAGTCCTCCTATCTCTGAGTTTGGTGGTAGGATTTCTCTGGAATGAGGGTGGGGTGGGACAGGGGAGCCAGCTTGCCTCATTAACCTGTCTAATAGCAATGACTTCATCCTGAATAGCAGACAGTTCACACAGGAGCAGTAGACTCAGGAACTGGTCAGCAAGGAAAGAGCCCTTTATAGGAAGATGGCACCAATGCCCATTCTCACACTTTGGATCAACAGCTGGGCTCAATTCACAGCTGCAGCACAGTCACTGCTCACTCCACTCCCTGATGGGAAAAGCAAGAAAAATAAAGCTCCAGGGCTCCTCAGGTCCCTCTGAAAGAAGGAGACAGGCCTGCTGCTGACAGGGCTCTCACATGGAGACTGTAGAGGGTTTTTTCCCTAAGCCCTCGGATGTTTCTTCTTTTTCACACAGCCAGGTTGTTAGGAGATATTGATGAGCACTGCCTTCTCCACATAATTCCCTTCCAATCTCTAAAGGGCTCTTTCCTTCCGTATATACCTTTACATTTCTTTGCACCTTTTTTTTTTTTAAGAAATAAGTCCTTCCCTGAATCCATTCAGAGAGAGTGTCTCAGAGTCATATCCTCTGTCTTCAACCTGGGAATGGTGTCCAGTCCTTGTGACTGTGGGAGAGGTTTTGCCACAGGGCCCACTCTTCACTAATTAATTTGGTTTCAGACTTATGTGGATGTCCGGAAGCTCAGGGTATTTGAAATTTCCCAATAGAACTAGTATTTAAAATCTATAAAGAACTTACTAAACTCCACACCCAAAAAACGAAAAAACCAGTGAAGAAATGGGCGGAAGATATGAATAGACACTTCTCCAAAGAGGACATCCAGATGGCCAACGGACACATGAAGCGATGCTCAAAGTCACTCATCATCAGGGAAACACAAATCAAAACCACACTGAGATACCACCTTACACCGGTGTGAGTGGCTAAAATTAATAAATCAGGAAACTATAGATGCTGGCAGGGATGTGGAGAAGCAGGCACCCTCCTACACGGTTGGTGGGAATGCAAACTAGTGCAGCCACTCTGGAAAACGGTGTGGAGACTCCTCAAAAAAATGAAAATAGAGCTACCCTATGACTCAGCAATAGTCCTGCCAGGAATCTACCCAAGAGACACAGGAATGCTGATGCATAGGGGCACGTGTACCCCAATGTTCATAGCAGCACTTTCGACGATAGCCAAATCGTGGAAAGAGACCAAGTGTCCATCAACTGACGAATGGATAAAGAAGATGTGGTACATATATACAATGGAATACTATGTGGCAATAAGAAAAAATGAAATCTGGCCATGTGTAGCAACATGGATGAGCTGGAGGGTGTTATGTTAAGTGAAATAAGTCAGTCAGAAAAAGACAGATACCATATGTTTCCACACATAGGTGGATTTTGAGAGACTTAGCAAAAACCAGGGGGGAGGGGAAGAGGGGAAAGGAAAAAAAGACACAGAGAGGGAGGGAGATAAAACATAAGAGACTCCCAAAGACTAAGAACAAACTGAGGGTGAGGGGTAATGAGGGAGGGGAGGGGGAGTGATGGCATTAAAGAGGGCACGTGTTGGGATGAACACTGGGTGTTATATGTAAACCAATTTGAAAATAAACTATTAAAAAAAAAAAGAAAAAAAAAGAAATTTCCCAGTAGAAGAAGTTTGTGTGTAGGCTGGTCTGGGTCTTTGGCGAGAGAGTTGGCCTCCTCTCTGGGCTGAAGGAAATGAAGTTAGACAATGGAATACTACTCAGCAATGTAAAAGAATGAAATCGTACCATTTGCAACAGTGTGAATAAAACCGGAGGGTATTAAGCTAAGCGAAATAAGTCAGTCAGAGAAAGACAGATATCACAGGATTTCACTCATGTGTGGAATTTAAGAAACTCAACAGATGAACATATGGGAGGGTAAGGAACAATAAGATAAAAACAGAGAAGAAGGCAAACCATAAAAGACTCTTAAATACAGAGAACAAACTGAGGGTTGCCAGGATGGGGGATTTTTGGGAAGGTGAGCTAAATGGGTGCTAGGTCTTAAGGAGGGCACTTTTCAGGATGAGTACTGAGTATACATTTAAGAGATGAATCACTGGGTTCTAATCCTGAAGTAAAGACTAACTATATGTTAACTAACTTGAATATGAATAAAATAAATAGATAGATGATAGATAGATAGATAGATAGATAGATAGATAGATAGATGACAGATATTGAGTAAATTTCTTGTACTGGGTACTCATCTATATTCCAGCATTGGAATCCTTTCCCTTATGGAACTTAGAGTGTACTCAGTGAATGTGGACAATAAATAGAAAAGTGTAATAGAATATGTAGGATGTAAGATGATGAAAAGTACTTGGGGAAAAACAAAGTAGGTAAGGAGGGAAAGACATGACTAAAATAAAGTAGACAGGAATAACATCATAATCATATAGTAGGGATTTTGAAGAAAGTCGTGAAGAAGGTGATGGAGCAAAGGAAGTTAAAGGAAGAATATTCCATAGTGAACAGCTAGTGCAAAGGCCCTGAGGCAGCAGTGTGCCTAGATTCTTTAAGAAGATCTGTGTGGCATAAAAAAAAAGAGGAGAGAGTAGTGAATAAGATGAGAATAGTAGGGAAGAACATGTAAGACCTTACATATTGTATGGACTTCAGCTTTTACTCTGAATGGATGGGAAGCAAGTGGGTACCTTAAATAGAGAAAGTCATAATATAACTTACATCTAAAAATAATCACTCTGCAGAAGTTTTTTATCTTGATGAAGTCTCAATAGTTTATTTTTACTTTTGTTTCCCTTCCCTCAGTAGATATATCTAGAAAAAAACTTGCTATGGCCGATGTCAAAGAGGTTACTGCCTGTGTTCTCTTCTAGGATATTTATGGTTTGGGTCTCACATTTAGGTCTTTAATCCATTTGAATTATTTTTGTGTATGGTGTAAGCAAGTGGTCCCATTTCTTTCTTTTGCATGTTGCTGTCCAGTGTTCCCAACATAATTTGTTGAAGAAACTGTCTTTTTTTCATCATATGTTTTTTCTGCTCTGTCAAAGATTAATTGGCCATATAGTTGTGGGTTCGTTTCTGCATTTTCTATTCTGTTCCATTAATCTACGTATCTGTTATTGTGCCAGGACCATACTGTTTTGATTACTACAGCTTTGCGATATAATTTTAAGTCTGGAATTAAAATAAAAACTAAAACAAAACAAAACAAAAAAAGCACAAAAAAACAAAACCAAAAAAATCTTCATGTTGCATGCTTTACAACCTAATATGTACATTACAGACATTTTTAATACTCCAAAACAAAGTATGGAAAACATAGTATTTTCTATACCTGTGTCAAATTGGGGGATTGTCCAGTTTAATAAAGACAAAGAAATAAAAATAAATAAAAATAATCACTCTGGAGTAGACTACAGAGGTAAAGGGCCAAACAAGGAGGCCAGTTAGGAAACTTCGGCAATAACCTAGGTTAGAAATGATGGGGTGACAAGAAAATTTTGGTTAGATTTTAAGGTAAACTAACAAGATTTGCTAACAGACTATTTTGGGTGCTTTCCAAGAGGATAGTCAAGGACGACTCTGAGAATTTTGGCCTAAGGAAATGAAAGAATGGAGTTGCTACCAATTGATATGGAGAAGACTGTAGAATAACCAGCTTGTGAGGGGGTGGTGGAAGGTAAGAGTTCTTCTTTGGATATGTTGAATTTGAGATGCCTAATTAGACATCAGAGTGAATAAGGAGAGTAGCTGGATACACAATTCTACAGTTCAGAGCAGATGTCTGAGATGGAAAGGAGGTGACAGTTGGGAATTTGTCATTGTATAGATGATATTTAAAGCCCCTGATACAGTTACCAAGCGACAAATGTCAATAGAAAAAAAATTGTGTATGAAGACTCTGCCTGGGGGCATTCCAATTTTAGCAATTATGGAAGCAAGGAGAAAATGGCAAAGGGATCTGGGAAATAATCTAGAAGAAAAACTGGAAAAGCCTGGTTTTCCTGGAAGCCAAGCAAAGAACGTGTTTTTGGAGAAAAACATGTTTAAATATTGCAAATACTTGAAAAATGTTCAAATATTACAAACAAGACAAGTTAAATAAAACTGACCATTGGCAATTTTGGTTATCAATGTGTAGGTCATTAGCAATTTTAGTGTAGCTATGCCAATAAAGAAAAGAAGAACTCGAAACAGAAAATATCAACCACTCTTTTATAAAGTTTTGCTGTTACATTAGGTACTTAGATAGGTGGTCTGCTGGCTCACCAACTCCCCTTCCAAAAAAACCCTTTAATTTATTGTCTAATATTAAGGAATTTTGAGGGAGCAAAACTCTGCGTTGAGTCGGCCTCTACCACACATTTTTAAGAAAAGATAAAAATCACAAAGTAGTAGTTAAAATAAATGAGACTAAAGTATTTCTTTTTTAAAAAATATTTATTTATTTATTTATTTATTAGAGAGACAGAGCATGAGCAGGGAAGAGGCAGAGAGAGGGAGACACAGATTTCGAAGCAGGCTCCAGGCTCTGAGCTGTCAGCATAGAGTCCGACACAGGGCTCAAACTCATGAACCGCAAGATCATGACCTGAGCCGAAGTCGGAACGGCCAACTGACTGAGCCACCCAGGCGCCTCGAGACCAAAGTGTTTCTAATCAACCACATATATGTTATGTGCACCGTTTACATGCAATTAATTAGAAGTTCTCTATGTTACTTTTGATACTAATACAAAAATTACACAATCATTTATTAATTCTTTTTTTTTCTTTTCAATGTTTGTTAAGATTTCCAGTTTCAGGAATGGCAGAATTTTCCCAGAAAGCAATTGTAAACTCTGGGGGGAAAATATAAAGCATAGTTACTTCAGGAAACTGGGAAGAACTCAAAAGTTGACAGAACATGGGGCAGCTTTTCCCTTTGAAATAACAGTGCTGGAGAGTGAGAACCATAGTCATATAAATTGGCCACTAAGGTACAAGCTGAAAGCTATGGTCATATTGACTTGAGAGGGAGTTTGAAACTGCCAAAACGGCTGTAAATTCAAGATGCAAATCCTTTAACCAAAGAAGCTATAGAGAAGGGGGAGTCCCCAGATCTGTCTAGAAACTTCCCTTTAGCTCTTGGCTCATCCCTAAACTGTCTATAAATGGTGGAAACACCAAGAAACACAGAAAGAAAACCACAGTAAAAAGACTGATGCCCTATGTCAGCTCCTGTTCAGTGCATGGGAGACTGAAATTGAAGTATGTATCCTAGCCAGTTAGAAAGGATTGGTAAACATCTCAGTCATTCCATTGAAATACTAGAATTATGCCTTAGAAGTTAAAATTCTGCCCAAAACTAAGTAGTGCTCCCTAGGGGCAAAACAACACAACAGCTCTAACAAAACATAAAACCTAGCCTCCAATAACTCTGGTTGTCCTGACAGTAATTTAACTGCCTGATGGAAAAAGACTCAATACTCTTCAGAGGAACATAATAGAATTCAGAGTCTCTACAAAATAAATTCACAATGAGTGACCATGGGGACCTCAACTAGGGAAACTGGACTCTCTGCCCCAATCTTCCCTTCTCTTTATGGAGGGAAGTACTTGGAGACCCTGAGAAGTGTGGCCTTCTTAGTAAAAGTAAATCCTCTTGGCAGAACTTTTCACTACAAAGGAAGAAACACAAGATCACATAGTCAAGCTACAGACCTAATCTGTGGGCTCTAAGAATACTTAAGGAAGAAGTAATATCTAAGCTGTAACTGGAAGATTCAGCAGGTCTGACCCAGGAGGAGGTAAAAACATACCAAATGCTTGGAGTCAAGAAAGAACATGGGTGTAGCTGGAGCAAGGTGCCAGGGAAAGGAGGAGAAGTATTAGTAAGAAACAAGAGGACCAACAGACATATTATGAAGGGCATTGTCCATTGTGTTAAGCAGGTTGGATTTTATTTGAGAGTTATGGGGTACCGACAAAAGTTTCAAGAGGAAGAACAATATCATCAAAATTTTAGTGTTGGGGCACCTGGGTGGCTCAATTGGTTAAGGTCTGCCTGCGACTCAGGTCATGATCTCATGGTTCGTGGGTTTGAGCCCCACTTTGTGCTGACAGCTCAGAGCCTGGAGCCTGCTTCAGATTCTGTGTCTTCCTCTCTCTCTCTGCCCCTCCCTTGATCATGCTGTGTCTGTCCTCTCTCTCAAAAATAAATAATAAATGTTAAAAATAATTTAGTGTCAAAATATCCTTCTAGCTAATGCAATACATCTAGCTGGAGAAAATTGTGTTTGAAGAGTTCAGAGCATATCCAGATTCCATAAAAAATTTGGTTTATTGGTCCAGGACTCAACAGAAACGTTTAGATTGATATGGATTCTTCAGCCTACTGAGAATCACTAGAACCTTAGAAGTAAATGAGATACACAGGAATCAATCAAGGAAATAAGAAAACCAAGGCAAAAACCTGAGGATCACCAGCATTCAGGCCTCATTGGTTAATAGATTAACAGAGAGGATTGGCAATAACATATTTTATAGTACAGATGGGGTCTCCCTGCAATCTGTCTAAATTAATGAATCTTCCAACATCAAGTTTACCTAATTGATTTGTGTTTCTCTCTGCATTTCAGACAGTCTTCTGTAACAGCAGTTCTCAATCAGGGGACATTTAGCACTGTATGGAGACATTTTGGTTGCCACAATTTGGGGGGAGGGATGCTACTTGAATATAGTAAGTAGTGGCCAGAGACCCATTAATCAATCCTACAATACAGAAGACAGACTCACACAAAAAGATTTACCCAGCCCCAAATGTCATTAGTGCCAAGATTGAGAAACCCTGTTCTTGAACACTGACCACTGCTAGATCCACTGGTCTATGGACACTGATCACTTCTGTACTTTCTTCCAAAGAATTTCTGTCAGGGGATATCAGTCTCTAAGATGAATATCAAGGAACCCTTGAGTTGACTGTTATCATCATATAACTGAATGAAACTAAAACCTGAGAACTCTGAGTGGACAGATTTGAGGTGATACAGGAACTACAGCTTTTACCTGTGACTTAAATGTGGGAACACTAATCAAACAGTCTCAGAGGCGGTGGTACATGATTTCCATGATGCCATGAATATAAAGCAATTAAAGTTATGTAAGAATTGAACAAGTACTGTCAGACTAAGAAGTGCTTAATACTTCCTGAATAGAATGGTCTTTCAGGTCTTGGAGAAAATGGTCAATTAGTAGTATTGATTGTTGATTTTGTTTCTGTTAATGGGATAAGTGAGGATCATGTGATCAAAGGCTTAAAGAGGTGCTGAGGGTCTCATTTTCTGACTACATTGATGCAGTGCTGTTCTGTCCAAAGGAGAGAGGGAAGAAGTGAGATTTGCCTGGAGATGAGTGAGCCCCTGCTTTGACCAGAAACCAGGGCTGGGCACTGAGACACGGCTGGAGCAAAATACCTTATTTGATTCAAAGTTTCATTTAGCCTGGTGTTATGATCAGGATGGGCACATGTAGCAAAATGGTGAGACAAGGGAGCAAAACTCTATTTGGATGGAGAAACAAAGATCCTTCCAAGAGAGAAGAAAGAGAGAGGTAGAGAGAGAGAGAGAGAGAGGGAACAAGACATCAAGGTAAAATCTGAGAAGCACTAAGTTTGCCCTTGGTTGTGTAAAGGGATGATGTACTTAGGTAAAGGTGGCTACTACCAGAGAGCCTTCCCACGCACTCATTTAGGCTCATACCTAAAAGCTCTGGCACCTCCAGAAGAGCTATTTCACTAAAAGTTCTGCTAACTGGTTAAAGAAAGGGGAGACATGGCTTTGATACACTGGGAGCACGTGACACAGATTGAGGGAAAGACATTCCCTCCCACTTTGCCAAAAACAGCATGGCACCTCTCAGTTGATACCAAGGCCCTTTTCGGGCTCCTCAAATATCCATCCTCTCTCTCAGAGTTGATTCAAGGTATCAGATGGGAACACCTTCAACTCTCCTCTACCAAACTCAGAAATTCATCTGGTTTCTTTCTACACACCTCTAATCAAGAAAGAAGGACTCCTTTTCTATATAAGGCAGATTCCTGAAGCATTGTTCTAGAATCCAGACATCTGCTCCCCCCTTAGAGATCATGTTGTATCAATTACCCTTTCTGTTAGCTCCATCTTGTCAGTAATTGAGCATGCTGAATTCTCATTCAGATTTACTTTAAAAAGAAGAAAGAGGACTCCTTCAAGCCACCATATTCTCCAATTAATACCCTATAAACTTTCCTTTCTGGCCATGTTGACTTCAAAATAATTTATCACAATATTTCAAATATACAGAAATATCTGTGTACCTACTACCCAGATTGAACAAATCTTAAACTAGTAATATTTATTTCAGATAAATTTGTATTTCAAAAATAGAACATGTAGTTACAACTGAAATTCCCTGTTTCTTTCTCTGATCTCTGCCAGCAGGTAACCACAACCTTAGTCTGGTGTGTATGCTATTTCTGAATGCTTCATACTTGTATTATATGGGGATGCAGCCATATGCAATGTAGAGTCTTACTTTGCTAGCTCTCAAACTTTAATTAAAAAGTATAATATCACATGGATTATTCTGTAACTTGCTTTCACATAAACATTGTTTTTAAGATATTACCATGTTGACTGCAAGCTCTCTCCTTATTTTTATTCTGTTACTGGTGTGTATGACACCTTGTTTTTAAAACCTCGTGACATATCCTATTATTGCTTTATGCCATCAGAATTAGTGAAATTCATCTACGTATTTATCCCATCTTCTGCTCATGATTTTTCCCTTCATATCATATTTTTACATTGGTGATTTCAGTCCTTCTGAAGTAAACTTTTTAGAATCTTCTTTAATTAGAGCAAGCTGGGGAGAAATGTGCTCAATTTTCATTTGAAATTATCTATATTTTAGTCTAATTCTAGAAAGATAATTTTTCTGGATATATAATTTCAGGTCCACAGGTTTTCCTCTCAATACAGTGGAGACACTACTCCATAGTCTTTTGGATTCCATATTTTAGTGTAGAAGTCTGCTATCAGTTTCATTGCCATTCTTTTGGAATTATCTCTTTTCTCTAATCTGGCTCTGTTTAAAATCTTATCTTTGCCTTTGGTGTTTCTTTATGATGTGCAGGATGTGTTTTTTTTTTTTCTTAATTAATTCTGTTTTTGTGGAAATTCACAGAACTGTAGGGTGGCTTCTTTTATCTCTTCTGGAAAATTCTCAATCATTGCCTACTCAAATACTGCTTCTGCCCAATTCTTTCTCTCTTCTCTGCAATTTCTTCCCTTAACTCTATCTGATTTTTCATTTCTTTGATTCTGTGTTTTATTCTGGATAATTTTTTTCAGATCTATCTGAATGTCACTAATTCTCTCTTTTAACTGTGCCTAATCTACTGTTAAACTCATTCATTATACTTTTCTATCCCAATCACCATATTTTGATATCTAGAATCCTTTTGTTAATACAATTCATCTCATTTTATACTCTTTGTTTGCATTTCTGTTTCTTGAAACACATTAAACATATTTATTTTATGGTGAGTGTTTTCTAATTCCAGTATCTAAAATCTTTTCAGGTCAAATACTTATATTTCTGGTGGTTTTTATTCATTATGCCTCATTTCCTTATATGTGTGTACAAGTATGTGTTATTTTTTATTGTAGCCTATATTTCCAGAACTTCATCTGTTGAAATTATTTGACACCTGGTTGGAAAGTGAGATTCCCCAGGAAGGATTTGAATTTGATTCTGTCACATGCCTGGGGGAATCTACCAGCCAGAATCAATTTAAACTAAACTCTTGGCTAAATGGGTAGTTTGATTTTGGAATGCAAACTGACAAAAGTGTTGGTATGTTATAAGTTTTAAGAGATTTTTTTTTTCTTTATTCCCTTTACCTACTCAGCTCCAAAGTTTGAGATGGGCAATTTTCCTTGCAGTTCCCTGGTGAGGTGGATGGTGATGAGATGGGTGGTTTATTTCTAGTTTACACTTTCATGGATAGTGTGGCCACTTGGGATATCAGCTTTAAGTGGGGACAGATGAAAGGTGAGGGGAAGCATTCCTACTAGACTCCCCGTTTTCTTTTTTTAAAAAAATTTTTTTAGCATATTTATTTTATTTTTGAGAGACATGGAGACAGAGAGTGAGCAAGAAAAGGGCAGCGAGAGAGGGAGATACAGAATCTGAAGCAGGCTTCAGGCTCTGAGCCGTCAGCATAGAGCCTGACGCAGGGCTCGAACTCACAGACCGTGAGATCATGACCTGAGCTGAAGTCGGCCGCTTAACCAAGCCACCCAGACGCCCCTAGACTCCCCATTTTCGATAGGCCCTGGACTAACTATGTACTCTGTAGAGCCACAAAATCCAAGATTCAAGGCCCCGATTTGGGAAATGCACTTAAAGTAGAACTGGCTTACATGCCCTTTTTACTCCTGGGTACATGACTTTATTTAGTTTTTGACCTCTGACTATTCGCAACCAACGTGCCGATTCAAAGATGCTTTCTCCAATGCTACATATCCAGTATTCCAGTAGGAGGATTTGACAGAGTCCCTAGCTTGTCATTCTGCTGGAATTGCAGCTCTCACCCATTCTTTACACAAGAGTGGTATTTCTAAGGTTCATATTCATTCAAATCCCCCTCCTGTTTAACACCTGTCATGGGCTCCATATCACTCTAAGGATAAACTCACAGCCTTAGCATGGGTTTTAATTCCCTCCTCCTGCCTCTGCAACATCTCCTGTCTCCTTTTTTTTATCAATGATCACCCAAACACCCTCTTTTTACTGACACTGAATTATACTACTAGCAGTCATTAGAAAAACCCATGCCCTTTCCCTCTCTCTGTTTTTAAGTGCATTGCCATTCATTCTTCTTTCCTTCTTTCTTCCAGATCCCACCATTTCTTACCTAACTCCTATCCACCTTCAGGTTTTAATCTAAATGTTCTTTTCCCTAGAGAAGAATCTGGATGCAGGGTCCTGACTCTTTGTTCCTACTTTACCTATCATGATGTAGTTGTATGTTTGCGTGTCTATGTTTCCTGAGGTCCGAGATTTGTGCATTGCATCCCCCATTCTGGAACCCTCCATGCAGTGCCTACCACACATTTGAAATGCTGATTCTTTAAAATGAGCTGTTGTTAGATGACTCTGGACCTCTGGTTATCCCCATCATGGTTCCTGTCAAGAGACAGTGGTAGACAGGGCAGAAATGGCTGTAGACCCCCCCTGCTATAGAAGTGGCCATCAGAAACAGAGTCTGGGTGCCAGGTGGACACAGTTGTACAGGGGTGTCAGTGGCCAAGTTCAACAAACACAGCATCCTGGTGGGTATGGTGGATCAACCAAGGGAGCCTGGAGTAGAAGTGGAAGCAAATGGCAGATAGCTCTAGACAGCTGAACACTCATTGGTGAACAAAGATGAGCCACCTCCTCATACCTCCCAGAATTCCTGAATGACCTTTTGTAGCAGACTATATTGCTGAGTGAGGTAGCAGCAAAGCCAAATGTGTGTAATGAAGCATGTAGTTCTAGTGTATCTGCAGCCAAACGAGGCCTAGGGAAACCCACTTTATACCCAGATAGATTGGCCCTCAATGAGCTCACTAACTAGTGGCAAAAAGAGCAAGTTGACAAAGTATTAATTTCACAAGATGAGAATGCTGTAAAACTAAACTACCTGCATTAACAGAGAGAAAGGGAACTCCTCTTACTAAGGAGAAAGGACCTTACATAATTTCTACTTCTCCTGCTGTCTCTGCTCACAAAGAACTCAAAGTGTGACAGAAAGTCAGCATGGCATAGGAGGAGCAGATAGCTTCCTATACTTTACATAATATATACTTACTTTAGCATTCAGATTGTTTTATTTTCTAATATTCAACTGGACCATGCTTCTTCTCAGCTAGAGAAATACATGGCTGAAGCTTTGGGGATGAAGAGGGAAGTGGTGAGAGTAGAGTCTAAGAATCATGAGGCCAAATCAAAGTGCCTTGTGTGTCAACCAGGTTTCAAGACTCTTCCTGAGGGCAAAGCAGAATCTTCCTATAATTAAGTTCCCCAGAGCTTTTGTCAAGTTCTATAGTTAGTGGTCTCTGACAGAGCCCCCAGACTCCATATTTGAGGTCCAAGAAGATAGTGATTAAACCAAGACAAGAATAGGGAGATGGCCTGTGTCTTGTCTAAAGCAGGTAGAGCTTCCTACTTTATGGGGTTCTGGGCCTAGTTTTATCACATTTCTGGTTTTCTAAGAAAGACCACCCCCAAAAGTCTAGATTTTTAAACATTGACTCAAACCTGTTTTTAACTCTTTGAGGACAGATGGAGCACTCTGCATTCATCACATTGTGACCTCTAGTCAATGTACCAAGACTTGAATACCCAACTGAGCTGGGACCCCCACTCTAGTGTTCTTTGAGGAAGAATTCTTCCATTGCTAAATTCCTTCTTTCCTTTACCAGTCCCCTGGTCATTTTGTAAGGTCAGTAAGTGTGAACTGTGTCTACTGAATTGTACCCAAGGGGGCCCAGTGGATCACAGTGCACCTCTTGCCATACAGTCTCTTAGGAGAGGCACCGAGAAGAGAGACAGAATGTAACAAAATGAATAAAGGAGACAGCTGTTTCCAAGAATAGAACCACCATATCCCAATGGGCCTGTAGAAATTCCAGAGAAGGTACAATGTAGAGACAAGATAAAGCCATCTGTGTAATCACAATGCTATATTCATCCTAACCAGGTACATGCCCTTGAACTGCAGGTGCTGAGCATGGCATCTGTTTACAAATTAGGCAATTGGAGATGGCTAAAAGTATTCATCTCTTTTACTACTTCCTTCAGTATGTATAATATTAGCAAAATGTCTCAATGGCTGGTAAATCATCTTTAATTCCTTTGGAACTCATCGTAGTAGTATTAACCATGATGGATTCTTGTGGTATTTAAAGAACTAGATTGTCAATTAGCTTTTATGAGATACATCACAGTCATCAGCGTTGTATCAGACCTCCTTTTCAAAGAAGCCAGTTATTAAAATGTACAATAATTTGCTTTTATTATAATCTATCTAAAAGCCAAAGCTAGTCTCCAAAATAATTTAAAGTTTTAACTTGCAATCTAAGAGACCTTTTCTTCAAAATGACTGCATAATGTAGTGTCGCCATTCTTGGTTAATTATTTTGCAGAGTGTGAATTTTAGTTAATCGTTTCTTGCAAGGACCAAATAACATAGGTGCTTCCTAACGGCCTCTCTGGGAATAACTACTGTCCTTTCAGAAGCTAATTAATCAAGCCATGCTCATAAAAACTTAAGTAACTACCCACCAGGGTGGCAGTCCCTTGAGGTCTCCCTGCTCCTGGAAATCACTTGCCCATAGTGTTGACCTTGGCAGAGAGAAAGGGCAGTGAGTCAACTCTGACTTGGCACAGCACCCACCAGGGACCTTCCATGCCATCCAGCATGGTCATCTGCTCAGGATAACCTGGGATTTTAAAGCCTTATCCTCATTGCAAGTGCCCTTCAGAACTTACCCAGTGCTACTTATAG
Source organism: Paguma larvata (assembly GCA_030068075.1). Taxonomy (NCBI): domain Eukaryota; kingdom Metazoa; phylum Chordata; class Mammalia; order Carnivora; family Viverridae; genus Paguma; species Paguma larvata. Next base: position 23,657,631 of record CM057841.1, on the reverse strand, counting down.
CTTGAAGAGGCAGAGATAGATGGGTTCTGATGGAAACATGGGAAGATGAGAAACACCCCTGTTTCTGCTTTGAATTCAATGGTTGTAAGTTTATTTAATCAGCACTTACCAAAATCTTAGAGAAAATCAAATCGAGGAAATATTGCCCCTGCCCAGCAGGAACCTATGGGCCCATGGTACATGTAGGTACACCCAAGCCAACAACAAGATGAGGCAGAGTTTCCAACTCTGCCTTGGGCAGCAACACGAAGGTTCCCATCTCCACCATCAAATATACCTCATTTAACTGCAATTCATAGAATCTCATTTTTCTCCCTCAACAGCCTGTAAATTCTCTCAAGGCAGGGACTGTTCATCTCTGTATCTGTGGCACCTTACACAATGCTCAATTCGTATTTGTTTAATGAACAATAAATATGACAACAACAACAAGTAACATTTAATGAGCATATATGATAAGTAGTTCCTATGTCGATGCTTTAAAAATATCCCATATAGGGGCACCTGGGTGGTTGAATTGGTTAAGTGTCCGACTTTGGCTCAGGTCATGATCTCATGGTACATGAGTTCGATCCCCATGTCTGGCTCTGTGCTGACAGCTCAGAGCCTGGAGCCTGCTTCAGATTCTGTGTCTCCCTGTCTCTCTCTATCACTCCCCAGCTTGCTCTCTTTCTCTCAAAAATAAACATTAAAAAAAGTTCCATATAATTCCTCCAAAAATCTTGTAAGGGGAACTCATTATACTTCCTATAAGGAAAGTATTATACTTCCTGTTTTACTGATAAGAAAATCGAGATTTAGAGAAACCAGAGTAATTTGTCCAAAGTCCACAGCTCTTAAGTGGCAGAGTTGGGATGAGATCCTCAGTCTATCTCCTAGGTTTATATTTTTGACTGTTATGCATTACAATAAAAACTCCAGCACGTTTTTGAAAAGTCACACACACACACACGTATACACGCACGCCCACACACAAAAGAGAGCGATCCATTTCAAACTAAGGCGGAAAGGGGACTGGAAGTTTTCACCTGGGGGTGATGGCCCCTGAGCTGGTTCTTCAAGTATGGGAAGGCTTTAATCAGTATTCCCATCTGGAGTAGGGTCATGCAGCAGGTAAGGAAGGAGAAGCTCAGTATTGGTGTGAGGGTGTGACCATGAAAAGTGAATAACTGGCTACACCTCAGAGGCAATTCCTAGAATCACTGTAGCTGGTGTGATAGAGAGCTCAAAGAATCAGCCCTACTGCCACCAATATGACTCATTCACCAGCCCACTGATATTAACTCAAAGGTAGCACAAGCCAAATCAGTACACAAAGTGATCCTTTTCCTCAGAGCTCCCTTGTGTGCATGTATACACACACACACAAACCATGATAGCTGTAGAGAGGGAAAAAACTCAGTAGTCAACAGCCTCTGGCCTGGGAAGATAACATTTCAGGCTTGATTTAAACTGCCCATGTGTCAACAATTCTTGTTGATGGGCATCTCACAATGAATGTTCTAGGCTTAGCTTTATCAAGCTTCCTCCAGCCACAGCTCAGAATTATGGGTCAATGCCAAGAGGAGGAGGAGGAGGCATGGAAAGAATTATCAGGAAAGGTTTGTAAATGGGACAGGTCCAGCGGCCAGAGCATCTGCACATTACTTATCGGTCAGTTTGCTGACAAAGGCACAATCCATTCTCTTGGATGCCCTAGAAAAAAAAAATCTGCTTAAGGATTGAATGTGGAGTATATTACATGAGCTAAACACATGTAAGTAACTCAGTAATAGGGGGGAGTCCCCTCTGACCCATCATTTTTGCCAAAATGAACTCCTCATGGTTGAGTGGCACTCCCCACCTTTCCTCAGATTAGTTTGAGCTTGCTCCAGAATATTTATTGAGGAGACCTTTCATTATAAAGCAGCCAAGTACCAGTTACCTGAAATATATGCAAGTTTTTAAAGTCTACATTCAAGGTTTAAAACCTTTTTACTTATGAAAAATGTCCTATCTGGCCTCTCCCTGTCTCATTTGGGAGATTAAACAGTAGCTATACAGTTGAACTGCAATTCGCTTGGCTCTGAAGAAGCCATTATCATTGAAATTCAAGACCCTTGATCTAAGATGTCTTGGAGAACTATTGTATGCTATATACTATACTTTAGAGTGGAGAGTACAATGCAAAATTAGTCTTTGTAAAGAGTTATAGGACAAAGCCTTGCACGAAACAAAATATGGTTGTCATAACAACTGATCTGCATGGGTTGTATATCACCCAGGAAGTTTGAGGTGTGGATCACTCCAATCAGAGGAACAGCTGGAGGCAGTCAAGACTGCAGCAGGTAAGGTATTTTCTTCTGCTATGAAGGTGATTTTTCCTCTTGAGTGAATAATGCAGGAATGTAACTAAAGCAGAGGTAGACTCAGTCTGGGAATCCTTTACAAGGAGAGTAAAAGCCAAAGAAATACTCCAGCAAGGAAAAGATCAGGATTGGAAGTGTCCAAGAGAGACAAGGTTTTGCAAAAACAGAGAAGAGAATTGGCAAGGTCATTTCACACCAAACAGTGACAGAAAAGGTTCTAAGCAGAACAGGAGGAGAAAATAGAAGAGAGAGAGAGAGAGAAAAGAAAAAAAGAGAAAGAAAGAAAACAGAGCAGAAGCTTCATCTGAGATGTTTGCCACATAAAATTATGCCATTATGATTTCAAGACATGTTAAAAGGTTCTTATTAAGGTTCTGGTCTCTTTTGCATTCTTATAATGCTATTGAGATACACTCATTAAGCAATATACCACTCTCTTAATACTAAGTTTGTGCCTAAAACTATGCCTATAGTTATATAGGCATATTATATAGTTATATATAATGCCTAAAATTATATCCTATCACCATTGGATATAATTTAACAGACCACTGCACTAGAGTCACCAAAATCTTGTTAGAAATACAATCATGAACGCTTCCACAGACTTACTTAATCAAAATCCCAAGGGGTGAACCTGGGAATATAAACTTTTAAAAAACATCCCAAGTGATTCTCAGGTACACTGAGGTTTGAGAAGTACTACCATATTGTACAACAAAGCAAATGTAATGTGTGGTCCCTGCAATCTAGAAGCATGTAGTCTAACTGAGGAATTTAGATAATGCTTAATTGTCTTGCAAGTGCTACAGGACCTTAAAGACAATTACAACTCAAAAAGTCCTTCAGGCAACCTTCCATGATCTTACCTTCCTCTTCCAGCCAAGTGTGTTTTTTATTTTATTTTTAACTTTCAGATGACATTGATTATTTTCTACTTGACATTTATTTATTTATTTGCCTCTTCTCCTATAACTTAAGTTCCTTGAGAACAGAAGCCATGCTGATCTATCTTTCTAATTCATGAGGGCTTAAATGGATAATGCAAGAGTGAAAGGAGGGAGGATAGGAAGAACTACAAAGGACATAGTCATTAAAAAATATTTCCCTGGAGAAGAAAATTCCTGACGTAAAAACAGGATTTTATTTAACACAAAGAAGAAGGAAGGGCATTGACAAGCATGGGAAATTACATAAACAAAGTTACAAGAGGCAAAGAAAGAGTATTTGCATATGTTTAAATCCAAATTTATTAAATGCTCAGAGCAATATTATAGTTTCAAAAACATCTCAATTCAAATATTCCATTTAAAAACTCCCATTTAAAATTGCATTTCAAAATATAAAACACTTAATAATAAATTTAACAAATATGTGCAAGACTTCTATATTGAAAGCTATAAAACAGTGCTGAGAGAAAATAACCAAGTGCCAAATAAATGGAGAGATGTACCATTTTCATGAACTGAAAAACTCATTATTGTTAAGGTTTCAATTCTCCCTAAATTGATCTATAGATTCAATTCAATACCAGATAAACTTGCAATAGGCTTTTTTGGAGGCTGAGCTAATTCTAAATTTTGTTTGGAACTGAAAAGGACCAAGAATAACAAAAGAATCTTGAAAAAGTAGAACAAAGTTAGCTGACCAAAACAGTATGGTACTGACATGAAAATAGAAACATTGATCAATGGAACATAATAGAGAACCCAGAAAAGAACCCATAACTCTATGTTCAATTAATCTTCAACAAAACAGGAAAGAATATCCAGTGGGAAAAAAGACAGTCTCTTCAACAAATGGTGTTGGGAAAACTGGACAGAGACAAGCAGGTGAATGTAACTGGACCACTTTTTTTCACCATATACAAAAATAAATGCAAAATGGATGAAAGTTCTAAATGTGAGACAGAAAACCATCAAAATCCAAGAAGGTAACACAGGCAGTAACCTCTTTCCATTGGGTCACAGCAAATTCTTTCTAGATATGTCTCCTGAGGCAAGAATAAACTAAAGCAAAACTAAACTATTGGGACTACATCAAAATAAAAAGTTTTTGCACAGTAAATGAAACAATCAAAGAAATTAAAAAGCAATCTACAGAGTGGCAGGGAAGGCAACTGACAGAATGAGAAGATATTTGCAAATGATATATCTGATAAAGGCTTAGTATCCAAATATATACAAAGAACTTATAAAACTCAACACCCGGGTATCTGGGTAGCTCAGCTGGTTGAATGCCTGACTTTGGCTCAAGTCATGATCTCCCAGTTCAGGAGTTCAAGCCTCACATCAGGCTCACTGCTGTCAGCTTGTCAGCACATAGCCTACTTCAGATTCTCTGTTCCCCTCTCTCTGCCTCACCCCCCTGCTTGCGCTCTCCCAAAAATAAATGAATGTTAAAAAAAACCCTCAGCACCCAAAAAATGAAAACTCAACTTAAAAATGGGCAGATGACATGAATAGATATTTTTCCAAAGATGACATACAGATGGCCAACAGGCATATGAAAAGATGTTCAACATCACTCATCATCAGGGAAATACAAATTAAACCTAAAATGAGATATCACCTCTCACCTGTCAGAATGGCTAAATTCAACAAAACAAGAAACAAAAGGTGTTGCTTAGGATGCGGAGAAAGGGGAACCCTCTTGCATATTTGGTGGGAATGCAAACTGGTGCAGCCACTCAGGAAAACAGTTTTCTGGAGTTTTCTCAAAAAGTTAAAAACAGACAACCCTACAATCCAGCAATTGCAGTACTTGGTGTTTACCCAAAGAATACAAAATACTAATTCAAAGGGATATCTGCACCCCAATGTTTATAGCAGCATTATCTACAATAGCCAAATTATAAAAACAGCCCAAATGTCCATCAACTGAGGCATGGATAAAGACGTGGTGATATATATATATATATTATATACACACACGCACACACACATATGTATATACGTATGTATATGTATATACATATATGTATATTTGTATGTGTGTGTGATGGAATATTATTCAGTCATAAAAAAGAATAAAATCTTGCCATTTACAATGACATGGATGGAATTAAAGAGTATTATGCTAAGTGAAATAAGTTAGTCAGAAAAGACAAATACCTTATGATTTCACTGATATGTCAAATTTAAGGAATAAAACAAACAAATATGGGGGTGGCAAAAAAAGAGAATCAAACCAAGAAACAGACTCTTAAACTATAGAGAACAAGCTGATGGTTACTGGAGGGGCAGGGGGTTAGTGGGATGGGTTAAATAGATGAAAGGGAGTAAGGAGTGCACTTGTAATGAGCACCAGGTGTTGTATGTAAGTGATAAATCACTGTATTCTACATCTGATACTAACATTACTCTGTATGTTAACTCACTGGAATTTAAGTTAAAACTAAAAGAAAATAAAATGTGCTTTTTGTAACAGAATAGATCAATGGAATGTAATCAAAAGTCCAAAATAGGTTCACGTGTGTAAAAGTAAATGATTTTTGACAAAGATGAGAAAGCAATTCATTGGGAAAAAAAATTTCTTCAATGAGTTTTCTGTAGTAACTATATATCCACATGAATAAAGAAGAAAAAAGAGTCATGAGTGTTATCCTATACCACACACACACAAATTAATTCAAAATAAATCTTACTCTAGAAAAAACTATAATGCTTCTTCTAACAGGCGGATATCTCCATAACCTTGGAGTCAGTATAGATTCTTAGCATACAGAAAGCTCTAACCATAAAAGAAAGACATTGATAACTGGATTTTATTGAAATAAAAAATCATCCTCTCATAAAAAAAAAAACCACCATTAAGAAAATAAAGACAAGCTAGACAAGCTATAGACTGGGAGAGAATATTCACAATATATCAATTGGAATATATATATTATATATACACATATATTTGTATATCTTCTACAGCTCAATTACAAAAGAACAAATAGCCCATTCTTTTTAAACAAGCAAAAAATATAAACAGATCAAAATATATGTATGGCTAATAACCACATGAAAAAAATGCTCAATACCATTAGTCATCTGAGCGATGAAAATTAAAACTATTTTAATTTAAAGCAACAAGATACCATCACAGACCCCAGGAATGGCTACAATAAAAAACATTGACAGCTCTGAGTTTGGAGAGGATGTGGAGATAACCAGAACTCTCAGATGTTGCAAGTATCCATGGTACAATTATCTTGGAAATGGTTTTGAGAGTTTAACCTTTAAAGAAGTTAAACATACATCTTATGACCCAAAAATTCCACACCAAGGTGTTTATCCGAGAGAAATGAAAATGAATGTCTACAATAAGACTTGTAAACAAGTTTTCATAGGAACTTTATTCACAACAACTCCAAACTGGAAGCAGTCCATCACAAGGAGAATGGATAAACTATGGCAGATCATATAATGAACCATTACTCAGCAAGAAAAAAAAAAAGCCTACTAATGCATGCTATCAATGTGGATAAATCTCAAAAATATTACACTGAGTGAGAGAAATCAGACACACACACAAATGTACACACTATATGATTCTACTTATGTGAAGTTCTAGAAATGACAACACTAGAGTAAAAAGAAAACAAATCAGTGAGTTGTCTGGAGGGAAGAGATTGAGTGGAAAAGGGCACACACACACACACACAAACACACACGCACACACAACTGTCTGGGGTAATGGTAATGTCTGTGCCTGAAAACAGGTGTTGGTTACATGAGTACAGGTATTTGTCAAAACAGTTCAAACTGTGCACTTAAATCTCAACTTTTTAATTTTTTTTAATGTTTATTTATTTATTTTGAGAGAGAGAGAGAGGGAGAGAGAGAGAATGGCAGCATGAGTAGGGGAGGGACAGAGAGAGAGGAGAGAGAGAAACCCAGGCAGGCTCCACATTGTCAATGCAGAGGCCAATGCAGGGGCTCAAACTCATGAAACTGTGAGATCATGACCGGAGCCGAGATCAAGAGTTGCACACTTCATCAGCTGAGCCACCCAGGCGCCCCTATCTCTACTTTTTAAATTCAAAATGTCTACATCATTCAGGACAAGTTAGACTATGTTGTGGTAATATACAACACCTAACTCTTAAAGGCTTAATACAACTAATGCTTATTTCTTATTCAGAGTGCACTGCAGGCCTGGGAAGCTCTCTTTCAATATTGTGTCTCTGCATCTTACCATAAAGCCTCCTATAGCACCTTTGACAGGAAAAAGACTGGTGAATCATACAGAGTATTTAAACTACCTCAGCCCAGATAGGACATAAGTTACTTCCCCTCACATCCTATTGGCTAGGATCTAAATGGCACTTACTGAAAGCAAATGATTGGGGAGTGTAGGCCCCAAGTGCTCATGAAAGAAAGGATTACCAAATATTGGTGAACACTAGAAATGTCTGCCCTAGTCCTGTCCTCAGGGCTCTTCCGTTTTAGCAATTTTCCATATACCGGTTACTAAAATTTTATCCCTGTGCCCAGATCTAGTTTCAGAAAATGGGATACCCTTCTTTTCACAAAGGGAGATTCAATAATTGATTCATTCTTTTCCCTTCTTCTAACATGGCTGAGCTAATACTTCCTGGTAGACACAAGTAAAGAACTCTGTAAATGTATCTGGGGAAACGAAACAGCAACAAAAAAATGAATTTGTGAAATTAACTGAAGAAATCAGAGCAGATACCCATCCAGGACACACCTGGTTCATAGCACTGCTGTGGTAACTCTATGGGACACAGAATGACACATGACTGACGAACTAATATGGTCCGAAATAAATTATGAATTGGGGATAATGGTCATGCTGTGGTTATGCTGCTGTGGAAAAATCAGACATTATAAAAGAAAAAGGGACGTTTTTCTGGTCCAAAGTGACAGTTTGCTGCTTGTCAAAAATCATCTTCGTATTCCTAAGACCCTCTGATTTTGTAGGTGCCCTGGAGAAAGCCTCACTGTATCACACACACCGAGAAAAAGGGAAAGACAAAGCCTGTTTTGCAATTCTCTTTTCTGTTTGAAATTTGCACAAAAGGTCTTGAACACTATAACAATTAGAAGAGGAAAAAAATGTTTGGCAGATCAAATAGGTGAGATGTCAGGGACTCTATTTTTTAAATGTCTGGGAGACACTGCTGATTAATTTTGCCTGAAACTTGAAAAAAAAAAAGAAAGAAGTAGGCACATTTTTTCTAAACCAACATGTGGAGTTTTCTGATCAGGTAAGCACCTTTAAAGTTCAGTTTTGCCAAGAACAGTCAGAAATTGGATTGTATAACTGTTCCCACAAATTGCTCAAAGGTTACCTCTCGTCCAGTAGACAGGGACTGAGGTTGCATAATAGCTGAAGCCCTGCTCAGAGAGGGAATACACAGAATGATAATATCTGAAGAATTTCCATCCACTTTGGAAGAGAGATGTAGCCTGATTGCAGGATGGGTTAAGAATGTGTAGCATATAAACATATCATCAGTGTTGTTGATCCAGTGCCTGCCTCCACTTATTCTGGAAAATTGCAGGAGAATGATTGCAGGGTGCCAAAGAAAGGCCGTCAGCTGTGAATCTGGTGATTGGCATGCCTTGTTTAAATGTGTTCAATCACAAGCAAGTTGGAATGGCCAGGCCTACCTTTCCATCGTTGGTTGCCATAATTGGCACTCCGCATTTAGGCCTCTGACTGATAGACAGGTCAGGACTATTTCTGTTCTAAGTGAAAGATAACCCGACTCAAACTGTCTTAAGGGAAAAAAGAGAATTTCTCTAATTCACATAACTGAAAAGTACAGACTTAGAGTGTACAGCTATATCCAAGCCCTCAAATGATGTGCACTTATTCTCTACAACTTTTGTCTCTGCTCTCTTCTATACAATTCTAATTTCAGTTCCTTATAATGTCAATATAATGCCAATAGTCCCCCATCTACATCTTTATGGCTTAAAGTCTGATAAATACCCAGGAGTTTATTTTCCAGTACCTTCTTCACATATTCACTCTTGGGCCAATATCTCCAACTTGGTATAATGAAATAATTACTGTAGCCAAGAGATATAATTATGTTGATTGACTGGGTTTGACTTACATGGCAACCCCTAAACCAATCACTTATGACTACTAAGATTCGGTAGTAGTCTGATTGGCTCAACCAGAGTCACGTGTTCCACTTCTGAACTGGATATAACCCCACTTGAACCACGTGGCCTGTGAGAGCAGAGAGAGAGTTTCCCATTAGAAATTCTAGGTACTTATCAGAAGAAACAAAAATGGATTCTGGGTAGAACAAAGAAAACAAATTTAATGGCATCCACTATAACTGAAATAATAAGTATCATTTAATATTATATAATGGGGAGACTTTTATAGAAATTAAGGGTAGGTAGGCCCCATACCTAATTCAAAATATTGTAGATTTTGAGGTTTGGGAGGAACATCTGAGGTTATAAAATGAATTCTAAATTTTGACAAGTTGCAGCCAAATTTTAACTTGGTAAGTGGAGTTGAAAGAGTATATGGAGAAGTACCTGGGTGGCCCAGTAGATAGAGTGTGGGACTCTTGATTTGGGGGTTGTGGGTTCAAGCCCCACATTAGATGTAGAGATTACTGAAAAATAAAATATTTTTTAAGAAAAATATACAGCATCTTTGGCAGACCCTTATACAGCCTAGGGTTCAAAATATATTTCTTGGGTAAATTAAAGAAAGAATAAAAATATTTCAGAGCTCCTTCGTTCAATTGCAGAAGAACATCTCTTTCTCTCTTAAGGATTTAAAAAATAAAAGGCTCTTTAAAAACAAGAATAAGCTCAGACAAGTCCGTTCTAACCGTAGTAATAGCACAACGATCAAATTACTAATTTTCCTGCCAATAACAAATATAAACTTTGGACAAAATGTAAGAAAAACAACAGTTTTAAGGTACTAGAGAGCAACAAAAAGCAGGAATAAACTGGAAAAGATATGGCCCTCAAAAAGAAGAAAGCAAACTAGGTGAAATTTACATTACCTCCTCTTCTGCAGGGCCTAACAAGTTTTCAGAGCACAGGGTTTAGCACTCAGGTAGAAAGCGACTCTCTTACTGGGCTGGAGGTTGCAGTTGGGAGCTGCCAGACATAACTGAAAATTGAGGCAGGGTGGATTCTCAGAATGAGGCGGATACCTCATATCTGTGTACAGTTGCTTTCAAAATCATGAAATCATGAATGACTCCTAAACTTCATATGTGTATGTGGGTGTTCCTAGGAACCAAGCATGTAGCAACTGCTGGACAGCTAAGAGTTGAAAACAGTTTGACAGCTCCTGGTGCTGGGGAGACAAGTTTGAATTTCAAATCTCACCTAAGTTAGAGGAGCTTATTCAATACCTGGAGCTACCCATTGAAATATCAAGAAGGCCACACCTTTTTAAGAATAAAAACTATGTATTAGGATTAAGGACTATATTCTGGGACTAAATAAAAATCTGAAATGCTCTAACAAAGGGCTTAAATGCTTAAAACCAAGCCTCTACAAGATCAAGATTATTCCCCAGTAACTTAACTTTCCATTACAACCTAACAGTTTTCAGAACAGGATAACAGAATCAAAAGTCTCTATAATTTATCATCTACAAAGTTAAATGTGCAATAAAAAAATTACTAGACATACAAAGAAGCAGGGAAATGTGACCCATTTTTTTCCCAAAAGAAAAGAAAAATTAATTGTGGCAGATCTGTAGATGAATTAGATATTGAATTTAGCAAATATTTTTAAGTAGCTAGTATAAATATATTAAAATTTACAGGAAAATGTAGATATTAAAAGTGAAGGGACTCCTGGGTGGTTCAGTTGGTTAAGCATCCAATTCTTGATTTCCAGTCAGGCCATGATCTCACAGTGAGATTGAGCTCCATGTTGAGCTCTGTGCTGACACATGGAGCCTGCTTGGGATTTTTTCTCTCCCTCTATCTCTCTTCCACTCTCCCACTAATCCACATGCACACATGTGCTCTCAAAATAAATATTTTTAATTAAAAATGTTTAATGTTTATTTTTTTTTCAGTTTTGGATGGTTTATTAATTCTTATAATTATTTTATCTTTTCACTTTGATGTTTATTTATTTTTGAGAGAAAGTGAGAGAGACAGAGTGTGAGTGGAGGAGGGGCAGAGAGAGGGAGACACAGAATCCAAAGCAGGTTCCAGCTTCTGAACCGTCAGCACAGAGCCCAATGTGGAACTCGAACCCATGGACTGGGAGATCATGACCTGAGCCAAAGTTGGATGCTTAACCAACTGAGCCACCCAGTCACACCCCCCTCCACAAAATTTTTTTAAAATATAGAAGTGGTATATTTTAGGGAAGATACGAAAATACGAAATATTGACAGTATTAGAACTGAAAAAAACACAATATGCAAAATGAAAAGTGTATTGTATAGGGCTTAATATCCAGTTGAACAATTGAGAAGAAAAAAATCAGTAAACTTGAAGACAAACCAGTAGAAATTATCCAAACTAAAACCCAGATGGAAAGGAGATTTCCTTAAAAAATAGAGTCTCAGTAAGCTGTGGGCAATTTAAGTACTACATTTAGGCACATTATAACCTAACTAACAAAACAAAGGTAAAGAGAAAATCTTTAAACCCAGAAAGAGGCAAGAAACCTATATTATGTGTAAGGAAACAATATAAGAAAACAGCTAACTTCTCACCAGGAATAATGGAGATAAGAGGACATCTAGAACAATAGGTTTATTGTAATGAAAGACAAAAAATGTGTCAACACTGAATTCTATATCTAGTGAAATATCCTTCAAAAACGAAGGTAAAATAAAACCATTTATAGCTATCAGGAAGAAGGGGAAATGTATTGCCATAGACAAGAAATGCTGAAAAGAAATGATACCAGATGGAAATTCAAATCTACAGAAAAGACTTTAAAGCAATGGAAATATTAAACATGTGGATAAGTATAAAATTATGCTTTCTTTCTTAATTATTAAAAAAAACCTATATAGACCAATATAATCTGTCTGTGTCTTTCAAGGTATTCACCTGTCCATGAATCAAAGTTTCTACTGTACTCTAAGTCTTGAAAATTGACATCTGCCTAGTGTTTCCCTAGTCCATGTCTTCAACTAATATGGATACAAAATTTGCTTCTATGTCTCTCTTCCCGAGAGAATATAAGTTAAAACTCTTTGAAGATGCCCAGGTGCTATGAGATACCACAACTCTTCAAGAACATTATGACATGGACAAGAGCCAAAAAAATAACACACAGGGTGAGGATCTCACTTGGACAACTGTCTGCAGCACACCCTTGTCTCAGAGGTGACTCAATTGGGCTAAAGGCCTAGAAATAGGAGGAATCACAGGCAATGAGAAAAACTGAATTTCTCAAAAATTTTTAGTAATAACTGTTCATGGTTATTCATTGAACATTCATCATTTACTGAGTACCCACTATGTGGCAAGCATTGTGATTAGCACTCTACAGGCCAAAGGCCTGAACAGTCACAATCCTGTCCTCACAGTCTTCACAGGAAATATGACCACAGATAAATCTAATATGAGGCATAATTACATTAATAAAAATAAAATTATGATAATGATAGCTAACGTGAAATGAGCACTTACTATGAGCCAAGCACTATATGAAATGCTTCATATGCATTGACTCATTTAACACATACAACAACCTCCAGAGAGAGGAATGACTGTTATTCTCATTTCCACAAATGAGGAAACTGAGGTTCCTGATGTCTCCTAGGTAGTATGTGTTGGAACTGGAATTTGGACACCAAGGCTTGACTCTGAGTCCCAGTTGCTGAAACTCATCAGAAGTTCCAGTAGAGAATGATAGGATTTGAGGATGGAAAATGTTTCCTCCCAGAAGTCATGGAAGCCTCCATGTGAGAAGGGGCATGTAAATTGTCCTTGATGGTAAAATATGGACTCATATAGTCTAACATCCATGAAGAAAAAATAAGATTTCAGGAATGTTGTGGCAGGAAGAGCAGGAGTACCAGGTCAATAAGTGCTGCTGGGCATTGAGGGTGTGCCGAACTCTCAGCTGCATTGCTCAGAGCCTCAGAACTGCACCAGTTGTGAAAGGAAATCCCAGCCCTATAGTTCACACAGGAGCAGGTAGGCCCCAACTAAATTATGATAAGTAAGAATAAAAACCCAATTAATCTTTCGCTTTGATTGTAGCCATTTGTGATTAAAAACATGAAGAGATTTTCTTCCCTGCTGTGAAACAAGATTTGTGGAATCTGAATAAACTTGTTGAATGCAAACAGTTGGGTGGAACCTTTATTCTGCAAAAGAAATTACTGAAACAAACATGAAGGATGAGAAGACTGCAAAGCAAAAGGTAGAAATTTGACCATCACTCTCAATTGTTACAAACACCAGTCAATTGAGCCTATTGTCCTAACACAAAATCATGCTAACTTTGATGTTTTCATGTAGACAAATGCAGAAGCCCACGGCAGAAATCAGAAGCTATCTGTGACTCTCTTGACATTTCCCACATCACCTCAAGTGCCAAATCCTAGCAATATTGATAAATTTAAAATAAATTTGTTTTCATGTAGACAAACGCAGAAGCCCACAGCAGAAATCAGAAGCTATCTGTGGCTCTCTTGACATTTCCCACATCACCTCAAGTGCCAAATCCTAGCAATATTGATAAATTTAAAATAAAATATTTCTTGCCATATATTTATAGACTCCTTCATCTCTCTCCATCCCCTCTACCTCTGTTCAGCACCTGTATCTCTGAACGTCAGAGCCTCCTACATGATTTTCTTGTTTCTTGTTCCCTTCCTACTTCCTTCATCCTCTGCTTCTGCCAAGTTGGCCTTCCACAGATATAAAGTGATTTCACCTTCTCTCTAAAGCCCTTTTCATTGCACTTAATGGTAGATTTCATGCCATGACTTATGAGGCCCTCCATGACCTTTTCCTACCTGCTCTCCATGCTACTCTCCACCCACTACCCTAACACACCCTCAGAACCCCTTAGCTCTCTTTGTATGACCAGTTGTTTCATACCATCATAATGTGCATACACTATAACTTTTCCCAAGAAAACCTTTCATCCCTTGTCTACCTGAAGAGCTGAGCTCTAGCATCATCTCCCCTGGGTATGCTGCCATAGGTGTCACCAGTCCTAGAGAAACTTCACTGCAACCTTCTTCTTGGGTTGTCTGTTATACCATCATAGTACATGCCATGTTCTTACATAGCAATGTTACAGCAGATGGGCTATGTTTCCTAAATAAATGAGTGAATTTTATCCTTTGCTTCTTCCACGTGACCCTGCTATATCCTTCTCCCCACCTCTGGCAGCTCCAGTCCTTTTCTGATCATGAGTTGCCTCTCATCCGAGGCACTCAGATGACATTCTCTGAGAAACACTTCTATCTTCTCTCTCCAGCCAAGCATGAATTTCCCAAAAGGCACACATGTCTTCCCTCTCATTGCTGCTCACCTTCATTTGGTGTCACTGCCCACAAGTGATAGTAAAGGAAACATTATCAAGGGTCACAAGTGAGAATTATTGGTGTCAGTCAGTAGAGAACATAACCTTAAAAAGCAAGCCTGTGGAAATCCAGACTGGAGAATCATGGGGAGGCTTCTTACAAATTCTTGGAGGTGCACTGCTCACCTTGTCAGTTCAAACCAATTCAATTAAACATATTTTTTTCTGTGCACTTGTGGGATGTCAGGGATGGGATAAAAAGTCCCTGCTCTCCTTGAACTTCCACCCTGAGATGAAGATGAAATGCAAATGACGTAGTGTTGCCAAGGGGACTTTAAGCAAACATAAATAGGTGGGATATCAGTAACTACTAATGAAAGAGGGCTCTGTATTTAAATTTTTAGAAAAATTTTTATAAAAATTGAGTTAAAATTGAATAGATTTATTTATTCTTGTACTTATTGAAGCTTTTTAAATGACAATGGTAGAGGGAAATCAGCAATATGGTGGAATAATAGTTTTCTGCATTTATCCATCGAAGAAAACTTGATTTTGACAACCCATGAGGACCAGTGCCTCTGCGGGAGCCTGGAAGTCCAGTGGAGAGGTCCCAGCATCATGCTGGAGCAAAAAATCTAAGAACAGATGCATTGAAGAGGACAAGAAGAACCATTTCATATTCTCATGTTACCCTACCCTCTGTTGAACATTGAACTCAATGCCAAAAGAGATTCCCCTCAGCCCACAATTTCTACCACAGGGCAAGATGAGAGCATAGTGAGTGCCTGGCTTTCCCAACTGCATAGGATCCCTAATATTTTAAATCAGAAACTGTCACATGAGATAAAGAAGGTCACATTGATAAAGTTGTTAATTCATTGACAAGACCCAATATTGGAGCACCTAAATATGTAAAGCAAATATTAACAGAACTAAAGGGAGAAATAGAAAGCCATAACATTATAGTTGGGGACTTCCATACCCCACTTTCAACAATAAATAGATCATTCAGACAGAAAATCAATAAGAAAAGAGAGTACTTGAATAACACTATAGACCAAATGGGCCAAAAAGAATAACAGACATACAGAACATTCCATCCAACAGCAATAGAATACACATTCTTTACAAGTGTTCATGTAACATTCTCCAGCAGCAATCATATTTTAAAACACAAAACAAGTCTTAACAAATTTGAGAAAACTGAGATGATATCAGGTATCTTTTCTGACCACAATGGTATGAAACAGAAATGACTAACAGGAGGAATATTGGAAAAAATTCACAAATACGTGTAAACAACACTATCCTGAACAACCAATGGGTCAAAGAATAAATTAAAAGAGAAATCAGAAAATAGCTTGAGACAAATAAAAATGGAAACAAAACATACATGAGTCTATGGGATGCAGCAAAAGCAGTTCTAAGAGGGAATTTTGAAGTGATAGATGCCTACTTTAAGAAAAAAAATCTCAAATTAATAACCTAAGTTTATATCTGCTAACCAGGTTAGCAGAAGAAAGGAAATAATAAAGATGGCAGAAATAAATTAAATACATACTAAAAAATAATAAAGATTAATTAAATTAAGAGTAGTTTTTTAAAAAGATAAATAAACTTGACAAATCTTTAGCTAAACTATCCAAGAAAAAAGAGAGAAGACTCAAATTAATAAAATTATATATGAAAAGAGGAAATAGTCCAACTGATACCAGAGAAATACAGAGGATAATAAGAGACTAATGGGAACAATTATATATAAACAAATTGGATAAGCTAAAAGAAATGTACAACCTACCAAGACTGAATCAAGAAGAAAGAGAAAATGTGAACAGACCAATAATAAGTAAAGAGATTGATTCAGTAATCAAAACCCCACCCATAAAGAAAAGCTCAGGACCAGATGGTTTTACTGGTAAATTTAGCCAAATATTTAAAGAGGAATTAGTATCAATCCCTTTCAAACTCTTTCAAAAATTTGAAGAGAAGGAAACACTCCCAAACTAATTTTACAAGACCAGCATTACCCTGATACCAAAGCCAAATAACAACACTAAAATTACAGGTTTTTCTAACATTTCCTGATGAAAAAAGATAAAAAAATGGATCAAAAATTTAGCAACCTAAATTCAGTAACACATTAAAGGATCATACACCATAATCAACTGGGATTTATCTCTGGGATGCAAGGATGGCTCAACATATGCAAGGAGTCACACTGATATGCCACGTTAACAGAATAAAGGATAAAAATCATATAATCATTTTAATAACGGCAGAAAAGTATCTGATGGAATTTAACATTTTCATGATAAAAACTGTTAATAGGTTAAGTGCAGATGGAATGTACATAGACATAATAAAGTCCTTTTATGTTTAGCCTGCAGGTAACATACTCAGTAGTAAAAAGCTGAAAGGTTTTCCTCTAAGATCAGGAAAAAGACAAGTATGTCCACTCTTACCACTTCTATTCAACACAGTATTGAAAATCCCACCCAGACCAATAAAGATAGAAAAAGAAAATAAAAGGCATCCAAGTTGGAAAGGAGAAAGTAAAAATACCTCTTACAGATGATATGATCTTACCTTAAAGACTCCACCAAAGAACTGTAAGAACTAATTAATGAATTCTGTAAAGTTGTAGGATACAAAATCAACATACAAAAATAAGTTGCACTTATATATACTAAAAATGAATCATCTGAAAAAGAAAAAAACAATCCCATATATAACATCAACATCAAAAACAATAAAATACTAAGGAACAAATTTAACCAAGGAAGTGAAAGTATACACGGAAAACTATAACACAATCATAAAATAAACAGAAAGATAGTCCATATTCATGAACTGGAAGAATTGTTAAAATGCCCATACTACCAAAGCCATCTATAGATTCAGTGCAACCTCTATTAAATATCCAATGTCATTTTTTACAAAAAATATTCTAAAAAATCCATACGGAAATACAAAAGATGCTGAAAAGCTAATGTAATTTTGAACAAGAAGAACAAAGAAAGAGACATCACATTTTCTGATTTAAAATATATTACAAAGCTACCATAATCAAAAGAGTATGATGCTGACATAAAAACAGATGTACAGACTATTGAAACAGAATAGAGAGCCCAGACATAAAGCTATTCATGCTCAGCTGACTGATCTTCAACAAGGGTGCCAAGAACACACAACTGGGAAAGGATAGTCTCTTCAATAAATGGTGCTGAGAAGACTTTATATCCACCTGAGAAGAATGAAACTGGATTCTTAACTCAAACAACATGGAAATCAATTCAAATAGGATTACAGACTTAAACATAAGACCTGAAGCCATAAAACTACTAGGACAAGACTTAGGGGGAAGTCACTGACATTTGTCTGGGTGATGATTTTTTAATATAATCCCAAAAGCACAGGCAAGAAAAGCAAAAATAAGGAAGGGAAAGTACAAACTACAATGATTCTACACAGCAAAGAAAACAATCAATAGAGTGAAGAGACAACCTACAGAGTGGGAGAAAACATTTGCAAATCACACATTTAGTAAGGTGTTAATATCCGAAATGTATAAGGAACCCCACAGCAAAAATATTCCACAACTCAATTAAAAAGTGGGCAAAGGCCGCTTTAGAATACTCATACTCTTTAGAGATACACATACTCTTTAGAGAAAGAGACATTTCTCAAAAGAGGACACACAAATGCCCCACAACTATATGAAAAGGTGCTCAAATCACTAGTCATCATGGAAATGCAAACCAAAACCACAATGAGATATTACCTTACACATAGCCATTATAAAAACTCAAAAGACAAGTGTTGGCAAGAATGTGGAGATAAGGGAAGCCTTGTGCACTGTTTGTGGGAATGTAAATTGGTTTAGCCATTATGAAAAACGTTATGACATTCCTTAAAAAATTAAAAATGAAGCTACTGTATGATCCAACAATCCCAGTTTTTGATATATATACAAAAGAAATAAATCACAGTCCTAGATATCTGTATACCCCTGTTCAGAACTGCAGCTTTATTCAAACAAATATGGAAACAACAAAGTGTCTAATTATGAATGATGGATAAAGAAATGTGGTATATGTATAAAATACACAAATTATATCTTATACAATTGAACATTATTCCACTTTTAAAATGAAGGCTATCCTACAGTGGATGTCCTGGAGCATATTATGCTGAGTGAAATAAACCTGACAGAGAAAAACAAATATTGCATGATCTCATTTCAATGTGGAATCTGCAAAAATTGAACTTATAAAAGCAGAGAGTAGAATGGTGGTTGATGTGGATTGGAGAGTGGGGAAAATGAGGAAAATGGTCAAAAGGTGCAGAGTTTCAGTCATGCAGGATGAATGTACTCTGGAGATCTAATGTATAGCAAGGTGACTGTAGCTAATAATATTATATTGTATACTCGAAATTTGCCAAGATAGTAGATGGTAAATGTTCTCACCACACAAAAAAAAGGCAACTATGTAAAATGATAGATATATTAATTAGCTTGAGTGTGGTAATCATTTCAGAATATATACATATACCAAATACCACATTGTAATCCTAAATTTATGTATAATTTGTAATTATCAATTATACCTCAATAAAACTGGGGAGAAAAGCTAATGGGCACTGCGAATCTCTATGAGAAAGGTCCAATTTGCAGTATTTTCCTGACTTATTAACACAAAATATCATTTGGGGACCATCTCTTTGGATGACACTTCACCAAACACACTATAAGGAACAGAATTATAGATCATTACGATTGAGAATCCCTGTTCATCAATTACAGAAGAGCCTCAGAGGGAGAAAGCTGACCCTAGAGTGACTTTGGAGAACAGTTCTAACCAATGGGTGTCCAAATGGGGAGTGGGAAAATATCATCTGAGGTGAAGCAAGAAGTGAAAAGTATTCAGACATATGTAACAACTTGCACAAAAGCTTGGAAGTGTGAACCACTCTTGTGGAGCTAGAGAAATGCCAATAATTCTATATTATTGAAGTATAAAGTCTTAAGGGTACAGTAAGGGAGATGAAACTAAACAGGCCAGCAAGGGACAGACCAGAAAGGGCCTTACATCAAAGCGGTTTGAGTTTAATTGCTGCTTTGTTGCATTGACTTTCTTAAAAGTTAATCACATTCATTCATTCATCTATTCTCTTACCCATTTAGTCAGCCTACATTTAGTGAACATTTGCAAGGTGCCCAGCTCCAGAAAAGGGAGGAGTTGGGGGAGAATTTGGGGAAGGCTAGAGATTGGTCACTGGCTGGAAGCTCCCAGTCTAAAAAGGATGCAGAGCCATCTATAAGTTCTACAGAGTCACACAGCTTTCTTGAAGTCTATCCATATATACCAACATGACTGCCATGTCATTTTTGTTCCTCATGTTCTTGGGTGGGAGGGAAATGGCCCAGCATCTTCAATCATCCTTGAGGCTGGGATGGTCAGATGAAGCCACCATAGTCTGTCATATCAGCTAGAACAAAATTAATGAAATGATCATAGTCACTGAGGGGATGACCTATTGAGATAATTGAAAAGAGACTTGCCTGAGAGAGAAGAGGCCTGGGAAGGCAGAAGAGAAAACAAAGCCTGAAGATAAATAGTACTGGCAGCAGCAACCTTTAATGACCTCAGCCCAGCAATGTGGAGATGACAAGAAATTCACAGCAAAAGAAGGCTAGTGATTTATGGAGCACATGGGAGGAGGGTTCAGGTTGATGGCAGAAATGCTAATCATAAACCAAAGCAGATTATCTGTCAAGGCAGGTTGCTATCTTTAAAAAACAAATGTTGGCAAAGAGTGATTGGCAGCAAGCAAAAGGGCTCCTTCCAGTCTACGGAGGAGAGTGCCAACAGACTCTATCTGACCATTAATCATGGCATCTCCATTAGACCCCCGATGACCCTGGGGTCAGACAACTCAGGATGGGAGGACCAGACAAGGTAAGAGGAGAAGCCCCTATAATATTAGTCAGCACACAGAGCAAAAATGGTGAATGTGTGATACCAGGCAGCCACCAGGCTAGTTTCTGTCAATGCTGAAATCTTCAGAGGGAGGGAGCACAGTGAATTCTGGTTTCTCCCTGCCTTCATGTCTGTGCTTGTGAAATGAGAGGCTAGGCCCTCACTTCACCTCACTCATCGCTCATCTAACTCACCTCCATCTCTCCCACCCCAGTAGAGCACATACTCACTACAAGAAGAAATTTTCAGAAAACTCATCTCACTGGGCCTTACTAGAAGTTGACAGTCAGGGTTTGCCTATCTAGTTTGCTGGTCAGAACTAAACCTTGCAGTCCAAAGGCTGATAGGCTCCTTATACTACTAGTTCTGATTATATGATATCTCAGACTAGTTAACCGTCTCAGTCAATTTGTATATAGCAAAGGTCTGTATTTGTGTATAACAAAGGTCTGTTTCTGAACAAGAGCACCTCCACTCCACCTGTCACCAAAAGATGAGCTTGGCAGTCATTTGGGAAATGTCTTTTTGGACTTGGGAGCAGTGACCTCCAATAGCATTTTGAATCTCACCCATCAGTAACTAGAGGAAATTCTGTATTTTTTTTTCACCATGAGCTAATTATTGTTGGCTTTGGAATAGTACAGCAGGGTTAAAATTATAGTTTGGCCACACCGTCTGAGTGTTCCCGGGCAAGTTAATCTCCAAGGCCTAGTTTTCTTATCTGCACAATATGGCTTGAGCTGGAGTTTACTAATTCCTGTTCTAGTGCTTTGTGGTCAACAAAACTTGTATACCTCCTTCTCTGTTTTGCTTCTCTCTGTTTAACATTTTTGTTCTGATGTCCAATTAATAACTGGCTTCCGCATATAGATTCCAAAAAGATAATATTTTTAGAAAATATATACCATTGACCTTATCTGGCAAAGCTTTACAACAGTCCCCGCCTAGGTTAAACGTCTTGCCCTCTCCCCAGGTCACTGGAAGAAAACGTGGTTACTCATACATAATATAATACACTAGGTTGTGGGTGTGGCAAACATAGTGCATATGGCATAGGCACTCCGTTTGATAGTTGGCTAAACCACTTTGGGTTTGGGTAGTTTTCCTTTGCAAGACAGCTGGGATAGACCATGGATTACAAACCTTCCACAAAGATTTCACCCAAAAACATTTGCTTTACAAGCAGGGCCTTAAAATTCAAGATGACTGCCCTCAGCTCAAAGTTGGCTTGTAGCCTGGATTTTGTGTTCTCTCACCGTAGGTTTTCTGAAATCTATAGCAAGTATTCTCAAAAAACCTGCAGTTGTTCATTCTTCTTTGCACTGAAGTCTTTCGGTTATAAGAAGGATTTGAGAATTGGCAGCACAGTGATACGCCAACTCCTGACAGCCAAACTAAGTCACCTGTTAGGTTTGACCAGAGAAATATTTGCTACCTCATCCCCAGGGCACTCAGGATCTAGAAGGCTCTTCACAGTATTCACGAATCCTCCTCCTGTTGTATTCCACTTTCCCTCTCGGAAACCTCCCCTCAATAATCCAGGCCTAAGCCAATCAATATGTACTATTTCTGGCCACAGAAATTTGTTCAGCAGTGAGCAGTGAGCATACCCACCCAACTGGAACCAATGTGATATGGTGCAGGTAAATACAATGATACTTTGTTTAATAAAGGACAGCAGCTGCTTCTCTCTACCTTTAGACACACTTAGAGTATCTCCTTAAAAACATAATAGGTAGGCCAGACCTTGTAGTCATAAGCTAAATAAACCTAGTTTCTAGACTTTACAGTACAAAGTCACAGGCCTTCTGACTCTATGAACTATAAAAACTTACCCCCCAAATTGACTCAGGAGTCTCTCATATGATGTACAGAAAGTTATCACAAAGTATATCCATTTGTCTCTCAAGAAGATAAAAGAAACGTTCATTCCCCCCCCACTTTACTGTATAAACTGTGTGAAATTCTGCACAGATGTGTAGTCTTGCATGGACTATCTAAATGCATGTAAACTCACACATAAGAAAAATATAAGGTTACACAAAACAGTATGGCACTGGCACAAAAACAGACATATATATCAATGGAACAGAATAGAAAGGCCAGGAATAAACACAATTATATGGTCAGTTAATTTACAACAAAAGAGGCAAGAATATACAATGAGGAAGAGGCCATCTCTTCAACAAATGGTACTGGGAAAACTGGACAGTCACATGCAAAACAATGAATCTGGACCACCTTCTTACACCGTACACAAAAATAAATTCAAAATGGATTAAAAACCTAAATGAATAACTCAAATCATAGAACTCATAGAAGAAAATATAGGCAGTAATTTCTTTGACATCAGTCATAGTAATAGTTTTTTGTCTCCTGAGGCAAGGGAAACAAAAGCAAAAATTGAACCATTGGGACTACACCATAGTAAAAATCTTTGCACAGTGAATGAAACTATCAGTGAAACAAAAATGTAACCTACTAAATGGGAGATATTTGTAAATGATATATTTGATAAGGATTTAATATCTAAGATATACAACAAACTTATACAACTCAACACACACACAAAATGAATAATCCAATTAAAAAATAGGCAGAGGAAGTGAATAGACATTTTTCCAAAGAAGATACACAGATGGTTAAGAGACACATGAAAAGGTGCTCAACATCACTCATCATCGGGGAAGTGAAAATCAAAACTGCATTGAGATACCTATCACCTTAAACCTGTCAGAATGGCTAAAATCGAAACACAAGAAACAAGTTTTTGTGAGGATGTGGAAAAAAAAAGAATCCTTGTACACTATTGATGGGAATTTCAAACTGGTGTAGCCACTGCAGAAAACAATATGAAGTTTCTTGAAAATTTTTAATGTGGTATTACAGCATGATCCGGTAATTCCACTACTGAGTATTTATCCAAAGAAAACAAAGAAAGCAAAGATATATTCACTTCTATGTTTATTGCAGCATTATTTACAATAGCCAAGAAATGGAAGCAACCTAAAAGTCCATCAATAGATGAATGGACAAAGAATATGTGGCGCGCGCGCACACACACACACACACACACACACACACACACGCTAGAATATTACTCAGCTATAAAAAAGAATGAAATCTTACCACTTGCAGCAACATAAATGAATACCTAGAGGGTATAATGTTGAGTGAAATAAGTCAGAGAAAGACAAATACCATATGATTTCATTCATATTTGGAATTTAAGAAATAAAACAAATGAACAAAGAAAAAAGAGACAAGCAAACAAACTAAGAAAAAAGCACACTCTTAAGTACAGAGAACAAATTGGTGGTTGCCAGAGGGGAGGTTGTTGGGGGGAATAGAAACAGATGAAAGGGGATTAAGACAACACTTATCTTTCCTATCTTTCTGTCAGTTGTCTATTAGTTTTGTTGGTTGTTTCCTTTGCCATGCGGAAGCTTTTTATCTTGATGAGGTCCCAATAGCTCATTTTTGCTTTTAATTCCCTCGCCTTTGGAGATATGTCACATAGGAAATTGCTGCGGCTCAAGCCAAAAAGGTTTTTTCCTGCTTTCTCCTCTAGGATTTTGATGGTTTCCTGTCTCACATTCGGGTCCTTTATCCATTTTGAGTTTATTTTTGTGAGTGGTGAAAGAAAGTGTTCTAGTTTCATTCTTCTGCATGTTGCTGTCCAGTTCTCCCAGGCACCATTTGTTAAAGAAGCTGTCTTTTTTCCAGTGAATACTCTTTCCTGCTTTGTCAAAGATTAGTTGGCCATATGCCATTTCTGGGTTCTCTATTCTATTCCATTGGTCTATGTGTCTGTTTTTGTGCCAATACCATACTGTTCTGATTATTACTGCTTTGTAGTAGAAGTTAAAGTCTGGGATTGTGATGCCTCCCACTTTGGTTTTCTTTTTCAATATTACTTTGCCTATTCAGGGTCTTTTGTGGTTCCATACAAGTTTTAGGATTGTTTGATCTAGCTTTGAGAAGAATGCTGGTGCAATTTCGATTGGGATTGCGTTGAATGTGTAGATTGCTTTGGGTAGCATTGACATTTTTAACGATAATTATGCTTCCAATCCCATGAGCATGGGATGTTTTTCCATTTCCTTGTGTCTTCCTCAATTTCCTTCATAAGTTTTTTTATAGTTTTCATCGTAGAGATCTTTTACATCTTTGGTTAGGTTTATCCTAGGTATTTGATGGTTTTTGGTGCAATTGTGAATGGGATTCGCTTCTTTATTTCTCTTTCTATTGCTTCATTGTTGGTGTATAGGAATGCAATCAATTTCTGGAAAGGATAATTGCAAATGACATATCGGATAAAGGACTAGTATCTAAAATCTATAAAGAACTTACCAAACTCCACACCCAAAAAACAAATAATCCAGTGAAGAAATGGGCAGAAGATATGAATACACACTTCTCTAAAGATGACATCCAGATGGCCAGCAGACACATGAAATATGCTCAATGTAACTCATCATCAGGGAAATACAAATCAAAACCACACTGAGATACCACCTCATATTGGTTAGAGTGACTAAAATGAATAAATCAGGAAACTATAGATGCTGGCGGGGATGTGGAGAAGCAGGCACCCTCCTACACTGTTGGTGGGAATGCAAACTAGTGCAGCTGCTCTGGAAAACGGTGTGGAGATTCCTCAAAAAAATGCAAATAGAGCTACCCTATGACCCAGCAATAGCACTGCTAGGAATCTACCCAAGAGACACAGGAGTGCTGATGCATAGGGGCACGTGTACCCCAATGTTCATAGCAGCACTTTTGACAATAGCAAATCAGAGACTAAGTGTCCATCAACAGATGAATGGATAAAGAAGATGTGGTATATGTATGCAATGGAATACTACTCAGCAATGAGGAAGAATGAAATCTGGCCATGTGTGGCAGCATGGATGGAACTGGAGGGTATTATGCTAAGTGAAATAAGTCAGTCAGAGAAAGACAGACACCATATATATATCCACACATAGGTGGATTTTGAGAGACTTAGCAGAAAACCATGGGGGAGAGTAAGAGGGGAAAGAAGAAAAAGACACAGAGAGGAATGGAGACAAAACATAAGAGGCTCTTAAAGACCAAGAACAAACTGAGAGGAGAGGGGGGTGCAGGAGGGGGGAGAGTGGGTGATGGGCACAGAGAAGGGCACTTGTGGGATGAGCACTGGGTGTTGTATGGAAACCAATTTGACAATAAATTATTTAAAAAAAGAGTACACTTATCTTGATGAGCAATGAATAATGTATAAAATTGTTTAATAGTTATATTGTACAACTTAAAATAATATGACACTATATTGGCATAGAGTAGGGACGGGAGTTCTTATCGTTAGAAGGATTTTTAGTTTCCCCAATAGCTCTTTTTTTAGAAATGCTGGCACAAAGACTCTTACTCTTCTCCAGATTTGAATCTGGAAGGTTGAGGTGCAGCTATTTCCACATCCTGAGGGGAGAAGCTGCCTGAGAATGAGCCAGCACCAAGCAACTGGAGCCAAGAACCTGGGAGGAAAAAGCAGGATCATGATGAGTTCACCTGAATTCCAGCCATGTCTAGCTATCCCTGAACTTTGCTATTTTGTAGACCAAAACGTTCCCCTTTTCATCAAATAAATTGGGTACAGTTTTCTATCTCTTGGTAGAGAAAGCATCCTATTTGATATAATGCCCAATTACAAGCATTTTAAGTCTTTTTTCCAAATCTCGAAATATCGCTGTTTTTTTTAAAATTTTTTAAATATTTATTCATTTTTGAGAGAGAGAGAGAGAGAGAGAGAGAGACAGAGCAGAGCATTAGCAACGAAGGGCAGAGAGAGAGGGAGACACAGAATCTGAAGCAGACTCCAGGCTCCGAGCTGTCAGTACAGAGCCCGATGAGGGGCTCAAACCCAAGAACCATGAGATCATGACCTGAGCCGAAGTCGGACGCTCAACCGACTGAGCCACCCAGGCGCCCCTATCGCTGTGTTTTAATAAACACCTGAGTCCGTGAGTCAGGAGGGCTATTGAGGCAAAACCTTCACTCTTTCTCAAACCCTTATATGATGTTCACATCCAGTGTGGGGGTCTTGCTGCCTGTAAGCAGCCCACTCCATACCCGTGTAACCTTACCATCCCATGAGCCCTTTCTCATGTCTCTTCTACCTTCCCCCAGGAGGCCAACCGTTGGACACAGATAGCACATGCACACCTCTTTTCCTCAAGGGCCCTCTAAATCAAAGTCAGGTCTCATGTTTCTCTAAATCAATATGCTCTTCTCCAGGCTAAATTTCATTATTTATGCACCTGGCATACAATCATTCTTCATTTAAAGCCAAATCAATAAATGGGCAGTGCCTCCTTTAATGAAGACTAATGAATAGAGAAATGTAGTTTTGCCTTATGGTGCTGATGGTCTCAGCATCCTACAAGTGGCATCCTACAGGTGCATCAAACTTGTGGCCTAGGTTTGTGGTAGGCAATTACCTGAACACCGAGTTCAAGGATGGAGCAGAAGGTTTTGTAAGAATACTTTTTTTTCTTTTGTTGGTTAACATACACTGTAATAATGATTTCAGGGATAGAATTTAGTGACTCATCACTTACATATAATACCCAGTGCTTATCCCAACAAGTGTCCTCCTTAAGGCCCATTTGCCTATTCAGCCCATCCCCCCATCTAATATTCCACCAGCAACCCTCAGTTTGTTCTCTGTATTTAAGAGTCTCTTATGGTTTGTCTCCCTCTCTGTTTTTTTATTATTTTTGCTTCCCTTCCTTTATGCTCATCTGTTTTGTATCTTAAATTCCACATATGACTGAAATCATATGATATTTGTCTTTCCCTAACTGACTTATTTCATTTAGTGTAATACACTTTAGTTCCATCCATGTTGTGGAAAATGGCAAGATTTCATATTTTTTGATCACTGATTAGTATTCCACTGTGTGTATGTGTGTGTGTGTATGTGTGTGTGTGTGCGCGCACACACACACACACACACACATATATATATGTGTATATGTATGTATGTATGTATTTGGGCTCTTTCCATACTTTGGCTATTGTTGATAGTGCTGCTATAAACATTGAGGTATATGTGCCCCTTCGAATTAGCATTCCTATATCCTTTGGATAAATACTAAGTAGTGCAATTGCTGGGTCATAGGGTAGTTCTATTTTAAATTTCTTGAGGAGCCTCCATACTGTTTTCCAGAGTGGCTGCACCAGTTTGCATCCCTGCCAGCAGTGCAAAAGTGTTCCTCTTTCTCTGCATCCTCTTCAACATCTGTTGTTACCTGAGTTGTTAATTTTAGCCATTCTAACAGGTGTGAGGTGGTATCTCAGTGTGGTTTTGATTTGTCTTTCCCTGATGATGAGTGAGCATCTTTTCATATGTCTGTTAGCCATCTGAATGTCTTCTCTGGAAAAGTGTCTATTCAGGTCTTTTGCCCATTTTTTGGGGGGGGGTGTTGAGTTTGATAAGTTCTTTATAGATTTCAGATACTAACCCTTTATCTGATATGTCACTTGCAAATATCTTCTCCCATTTTGTTGGTTGCCTTTTAGTTTTGCAATTGTTTCCTTCACTGTGCATAAGCTTTTTATCCTAATGAGGTCCCCATAGTTCATTTTTGCTTTTGTTTCAGATGACATATCTAGCAAGAAGTAGCTGTGGCCGAGGTCAAAGAGGTTGTTGCCTGTTTTCTCCTCTAAGATTTCGATGGCTTCCTATCTTAGGTTGAGGTCTTTCATCCATTTTGAGTTTATTCTTGTGTATGGAGTAATAAAGTGGTCCAGGTTCATTCTTTTGCATGTCACTGTCCAATTTTCCCAACATCATTTGCTGAAGAGACTATCTTATTTGCATTGAATATTCTTTCCTGCTTTGTCAAAGATTAGTTGACCATACATTTGTCTCTCCATTTCTGGGTTCTCTATTCTTTTCCATTCATCTAAGTGTCTCTTTCTGTGCCAGTACCATACTATCTTGATGATTACAGCTTTGTAATACATCTTGAAGTCCGGATTGTGGTGACTCCAGCTTTGGTTTTCTTTTTGAGGATTGCTTTGGCTATGTAGGTCTTTTCTGGTTCCATACAAACTTTAGGATTGTTTGTTCTAGCTCTGTGAAGAATGCTGATGTTATTTTGATAGGGATTACTGGAAGAATATGCTTTGTTAGGTCGCTGATCTCTATCATCGCCCAAGGAATATATAAGCTCCCGCAGGCCTGTTAATGGACCAAAGATGCATCAGGGACTGTGAAGAAGTGGAGTAGCTTGGACCCAGCTGCTCTGTGTCCTCTTCCCATTAAGGGAAAAGAAAAATTTTAAAAAAGGATTTTAATTTATGAAGAACATAAACTTCCGGTTGTCTTGCTCTTTGAGCTTGAACAAGAACTTAACCTCTCTATATTCTCTTCCTCATTGGGGGAAATCGCCACCTGCCTCAGGTGTATGGAT
Source organism: Paguma larvata (assembly GCA_030068075.1). NCBI lineage: Eukaryota > Metazoa > Chordata > Mammalia > Carnivora > Viverridae > Paguma > Paguma larvata. Next base: position 23,628,376 of record CM057841.1, on the reverse strand, counting down.
ATTTAAGTCCTTAGAATCTTTTCTGGCACATAATGTTGGAAAAAATACTAGTATTTTAACTAGTATTATAACAACAATACTAGTTGTTATAATAATATAATTATTACTATGATCACTGCTGGCTTCTTATGGCTTCTGGCCCAGTTAGTGCCTCTCTCAGGGCTTGAGTTTAATGGCCCACCCCATGAAGAAGAAGAAGAAGAAGAAGAAGAAGAGGAAGAAGAAGAAGAAGAAGAAGGGGAAGAAGAAGAAGAAGAAGAAGAAGAAGAAGAAGAAGAAGAAGAAGAAGAAGAAAATACTGCTAACAATTACAAATGACATGACTGACAATGCTCTTGAGGTTGTATTTTACTTCTTATTCCTCCAAAGTTGTACACCAATCTTATTATACAAAAAGTTTATTACAAAGGAAGGCAGAAGTGCAGTCATTCATAAAACAAAGGCAAATAAGCATCCAGTCCCCAAATTTTCATACATTGGCTTGAAGGATATTTAAGTCCTTAGAATCATAACCTTCAGGTGCATTGGGGTGCATCTGTGGAGGTGCCAAGTAAATGTTCTACCTGGGATAGTAGAAACTCTTAGGAGTAGCTAGGAGTGAGCATTTGGAACATGGAAGAAGTCTGGCTCTTCTTGCCTAGTTGTCCACAAATCTTGAGCTAACTCTAGAGTGGGGTCAAGAACACTAACATCAAGCCATTCCTAACATGGGCAGTTCAAAGGAGATCAGGAATACCTGGAAATGAGGACAGAACTCAGGGCATCATCTAGGTCAGAGGAAGACAGAGGCCTTGAGAAAATTGTTGAATGCTGTACACCTGTGACTTGTTAGGGGCACTAAGTGACAGTAGTCCTATAAGACTCCTCATCCAAATATAGTGTCTCCCCAAGAAGGGAGAGAGAGTGGAAAGAACAGAGTCCCATTCCAACTGCTAATTAACTGTGAGACCCTGGACAAGTCACCACATAACTTCCAGGCCTTAGTCCTGTTGACTGAGAATTGTTTGTATTTTGTGGTATCCAGTTTGAAATCATTGCCAAGAAAGGCTCCGTGAAACTTCATCACCTGTCTACTGGAGAAGAAGATTCCAAAGTCACCTCCAGCAGAGTTAACCTAGCTTTTGGTTTTTCTGTTGGGCTCTCAGAGCTTTTTGCCACAGCAACTTAGACAGGTCTATGAATGGACAGGTGAAAACAAGTATCTAAAGGAGACTATATCATCTGGTGGGTTCCTTTGCTTTGAGGAAACATAGCATAGAAAACTTTAGCAGAAGTATTGGTAGTTCGGTTTTGAGAAGTGTCACCAAAACTGAGAGTTCTGAAACTTAAAAAGAGCTTTCCAACACCAATTGATAGACTGTTGGGTAATGTCATAATTACTGTTGCTAGACTAGTCACTAAAATAACGTAATTATTCTAAGTAGCTTGTAAAAAGAAAGAGAGGGCAATGGAACACACTTGTGACATGAACTGGTGAGTAATTGTGCTGAGATAATTTATGCCAGTAACTCCTTGGAAGCCTCCATCAAGTTGAATTACCATCTGCTGAGGGTCTTGCCCATAAGCTAATCTGACACCTCTCTGAAAAAGAAGTGATAGGAAAGAAGAATGTCTGACCTAAATATAAGGGGGTGAGGGAACAAAGTGCAAAATGGCAGTCAGACCTATTATATGCCCATTTCACATGAGGCCTGGATAGAGGTAAATTTTGGAGTCTCTAAAATCAGAATCTGCCCTGTGGTTTTCTAAAACCAGACTTGGTTAATTTCTGCTGGTCACCTCAAGTTAAATCCTCCAAAATTATATGCCTTAAATGTACCACAAGGGCTGATCAGATGAGTTGTGCTTGTGATAGATTGTGTAGACTGTTTGGTACACAGTTTTAGTATATCAAGAATATTCTTCTGGTAAATTACTTTGTACAGGGGATATAATTTGTATTAAGAAAAGCACATAGATTCATCGTATGAAAAAATGCTTAGAAAAAATAGTATTTACATAAAATGCTGTCTTTAACTTTTCAGGTAATATATAAGAATGTTTTACACTTTATGTTATAACTACTTTCCTCCCATAAAAAGTTTAATTGCCAACCAAAGAACATATTAGATCTTAAAAGATCTTCACCTGTTCCCCCCTCAAGTCAATCAGAGAGGAATCTCTCAGTCCTTCTTCTTTGGTTCAAAAAACGAAAGGAAACTGCCCAGAAGTACAGTACCCACAATCTGTATCTACAGCATTTGTTAGATTTTTCATTTTCTTATTAATCGGCCCTCTTATTGCTTCCCCTTCTTCCCCTAGAAAGCGCCAGCTCTTGGGCCAGAGCTGTTCATCTCCCTCATCTCAGTGTGCTGGGAAAGTCACATTCCATTTCTTACTGATTTTGCAACCTATTCACTCACTCAACTCAGCAGTGAGCTATCTTTTCTAGGAGGAACCATTTCATTCAGATGAAGTAAGTGTTGAGGGCAAATGACAAATACACCCTTTCCTTAAGTAATATGATTTATACTGGCCTTTGCACAGAGTATCAACTACTCCTGGAATGCAGAAGCAATGCAGTGGCTGGAAAAATGGCAGTTGCCTTTGGTCCTCTGCCCTCTCATTCCCTTACACTATAATCGTTCCTGTGTCCATCAAACAACCTGAAATCCTTTTCTTTCTTGTAACCCCAAAATGACTTCTGTGCTTAGAAAGGCCAGATCCTAAAATCCTTATGCAAGAGAGTCCTTAGTGACCAATGGATGGAATTGTGTGTCCAAGTGTTTTGGATTGGATATACTGGCACTGACTAGAAGCAAAAAGCATCATGGAGATTGCTCTATTTTGTGTTTGTGTCCCTATTCCTCAATTATATGGCCACTCTAGACTGAACCCAGCACATTAAAGTCAGAAATAAAGCTCTAAATTCATTTGAGGTTCTTGAACTAATTCTTTCCTGTAAACATAGGCCCTTAGGCCTGAGATTCACAAATTTAGCCTCACATTAGAGTTCGTTGGAAGCTTTAAAATATCTCAATCCCAAGTTACTTCTTTATCATTTATTGTGTTTTAATAAATCAAAACAAAGTGTTTCTTAGCATATATATAAACATCTATATATAGCGCAATATTTTGAAAATGATTCAAAATTTCTGTATCCATTTTACATTAGCTGCATTTTTTTTTTGACTTTCTGATATTTTCACGCATTTCTCCCATCCCCGACCCCCACCTCTGGCAACTACCAATCTCTTCTCTGTATCTATGAGCTCCTTCTATTGTCATTTTTGTTTTTGTTTTTGTTTTAGATTCCAAATATAAGAGAAATCATACAGTGTTTGTCTTTCTCTGTCAGACTTATTTCACATAGCACAATGTCCTTGAGAGCCATCCATATTGTCACATGGCAAGATTTCATTCTTGTGTACAGTTGTGTACAATTTCTGTATCCATTTATCCTTTGATGGACACTTAAGCTGTTGCCATAACTTAGATATTGCAAATAATGCTGCAACAAACATGAGGGTGCATAAATCTTCTCAGTATTTTCATTTTCTTCATATAAATAACCCAGAAGTGGAATTGCTGGATCATATGGTAGTCTTATTTTTAATATTTTGAGGAAAAAATTTTCCAATGCCGCTACACGAATTACATTCCCACAATAATGCATAAGGTTTCTTTTCCCCCACATCCTCGCCAACACTTGTTATTTCTTGTGATTTTGGTAATAGCATTGCTAACAGCAGTGGCGGGGGGTATCTCATTGTGGTTTTGATTTGCATTTCTCTTATGATTAATGATGTTGAGCCTCTTTTCATGTATCTGTTGGCCATCTGTATGTCTTCTTTGGGAAAATGTCTATTCAGAGCTTCTGCCCATTTTTAATTGGATTATTTATTTGGCTATTGAGCTGTATGAGTTCTTTATATATTTTAGATATTAGCCTCTTATCAGATATATGATTTGTAAATATTTTTTCCCATTCAATAGGTTGTCTTTTCATTTTGTTGATGGTCTCCTTTGCTGTGCAGAAGTATTTTAGTGTCCTACTTACTCACTTTTGCTTATGTTGCTTTTACTTTGGTTTCAGATACAAAAAAGTCATCTCCAAGACTGATATCAAGTAGATTATTGCCTATGTTTTCTTTTAGGAATTTTATGGTTCAGGTCTTATGCTCAAGTCTTTAATCCATTTTGAGTTCGTTTCTGTCTGTAATGTAAGATAGTAGTCAAATTTCATTTTTTAACATCTGGCTATCCTGTTTCCCCAACACCATTTATTAGAGAGACTGCCCTTTCCTCATTGTATATTCTTGGCTCCTTTGTCATAAATTAATTGACCATATCTGTATGGGTTTATTTATGTAATGTCTACTTGGTTCCATTGATCTAGAACAATCCCTAGGGGTGAGCCCTGGCATTTTTAAAGCTCAGCAGGTGATTCTAGTGGCTACTAAGTTTGAAAGATTGGTCTGGGGCTATAGTTCTCAATCATGACTGCATATTGGAATCAACTAGAGATTTAAAAATTTTGACTAATCAAGTCATAATCTCTGGAAGTGGACTGGGAATCAGTGGTTTTTGAAGCTCCCAGATGATTCTAATGAGCAAACAAATTTGAGAACCACTTCTCTAGACAAATCCCTTTATGAAAAATATAGAGAGACCTCATGATGAATGAAGCTCCTCAATTGCTGCCTTTAGGAAAATGGAATCTTTCCCTTGGACACCCCTACCTATTGGCAAATGTCGATTCTTAAAAAATCCACCAAACTTAATTCTTCCCTAATAATTCTTTTAAAAAAATTTTTTTACTGAGGAGTAATTGAAAAATATAATTGTGTATATTTAAAGCACACAACAGGATGATTTGTTATATATATATATATATATATGCATTGCCAAATTTTTACCAAAATCAAGATAATTAGCACATCCATCACCTCACATAGTTAACATAGTTAGCTCTTTTGTGTGGTGAGAATGATTAAGATCTGTGCCCAATAACTTTTAAGTATACAATATAGTCACTGTGCTGTGCATTAGATTCTCAGAACTTGTTCTTGTAACTGAAAAATTTGTCCCCTTTGGTCTACATCATCCAACTACCATTCTACTCTCTATTTCTCTGTGAAATTGGCTTTAATTTTTTTTTTTAAGATTCCACATATAAGTGATACCATATAGTATTTGTTGTCTTTTTCTGCCTGGCTTATTTTACTCAGCATAATACCCTCCAAGTTCATCCATGTTGTCACAGATAGCAGGATATCACTTTTTATGGCTGAATAATATTCCATCACACACACACATATATGTACACACATTTTATTTATTCATTCACCTATTGACAAGCACTTAGATTGTTTTCATATCTTAGCTATTGTGAATAATGCTGCAACAAACATGGAAGTGTAGATATCTCTTTAAGACACTGATTTCAGTTCCTTCAGATACATAACAAGGAGTGGGATTGATGGATCATGTGGTAGTTCAGTTTTTAATTGTTTGAGGAACAACTATACTGTTTTCCATAATAGGTGTACCAATTTACATTTCTACCAACAGGTATGAGGATTTACTATTTTCCACAACCTTGCTAGCACCTGTTATGTCTTGTCTTTTTGATAATAGACAGCCTAACAGGTGTGAAATGATATTGTGGTTTTGATCCCCAGTTCTTTGATAATTAGTGATGTTGAGTACCTTTTCATATACCTATTGGCCATTTGTTTGTCTTCTTTGCAGAAATATCCATGCAGGTCCTTTGCCCATTTTAAATTTGGATCATTTGATTTTTTGCTAACAAGTTGTATGATTCTTGTTTAACATCATCTACTCTCACTTTCTGAGGTAATAACCCTCATCCAGGTTGCTCAACTTCTGTCTATGCCTCTGAAATCTCTCTAACCTTTCTTGGATTATTTATGGCAAACATGCAGAGACACAAAAACAGAGACTGATATAGCCTATACAGAATGTTACATATTGATAAAGACACTTGTTTCTTGTCCACCTTTGAAAGTAGGAGGTAAATATCTGAGACTAATGGACAGGAAGGACACACGCCTATATATATATATATATACACATACATATGTATATACCTGGAAATGGTGTGAGGATGGAGAGAAAGGGAATAATTGTAAAAAGGGGTTCAATTAGCTATGTAATATTTTATTTAAAAAATTTGAAGCAAAATTTAATGAAATGTTAGCATTCGTTAAATCCAATGATGGGTTTATGAGTGTTTATCATTTCTTCACATTTATGTGTTTGAAATAGTTGATAAAAATGTAAAGATCATCATAATAATGTTTTTAAAAAGCTGTTACAGCATTATACACAGAGAATATTATCCTACAGACTAGTTATTAGACGAAAGAGGCAAATTTGCTATTCCAATCAACAGCTTTAGGATGTGTTTGTTTGGTTTTAGTGAAGAAAGTGGTTCTAGAGCTGCACTGTCTACATGTGGCTATTTAAATTAAAATTAAGTAAAATTTGAAATTCAGTTCTTCAGATACAGTCACTAGTCACATTTCAAGTGCTCAATAACCACATGTGGCCAGTGACTACAATATTAGACAACAAGGATTATAGAAAATTTCCTTAACTGCAGAAAATTCTATTTTTAATTTTTTAAATGTTTATTTATTTCAGAGAGAAAGAGTGAGACAGAGCATGAGCATAGGAGGGGCAGAGAGAAATGGAGACACAGAATCCAAAGCAGGCTCCAGGCTCTGAGCTGTCAGCACAGAGCCCAACGCTGGACTTGAACTTACAAACCACAGATCATGACCTGAGCTGAAGTTGGAGTCTTAACCGACTGAGCCACCCAGACACCCCTCATTGCAGAAAATTCTATTAGCTAGTTCTGGTCTAGATACTAATATATACTTATACGACAAGATGAAAATAACTTTTCTGCAATTAAACTCCATCCTTTTCCCCTTCATATTTGTATTAACCAAAGCAAACTATCATTTAGGATCTATGAATGATGCAAGTAAATAAGTGGAAAATCTATTGTTTTTAATCTTCCTACAAAACAATTACTAAATCAAAAAATTAGTCTACCTACATAGACAGAACTGTACTTTCATAGGACTTTTATTATAAGTGTATATCTAATGGCTAGTATGCAAAAAATTGACCCTTGACAAATACTAGTCAATGTCTAATATATTTTTTTATCTAATTTTTTTATGTTTTTATTTATTTTTGAGAGCAGGAGAGACAAAGCATGAGTGGGGGAGGGTCAGAGAGAGAGAGGGAGACACAGAATCTGAAGCAGGCTCCAGGCTCTGAGCCATCAGCACAGAGCCCGACGTGGGGCTTGAACTCACAGATCGTGAGATCATGACCTGAGCTGAAGTCGGACGCTAAACCAACTGAGCCACCCAGGTGCCCCTAGTCAATGTCTAATATTAATTAGTAGAAAGGACCAAATGATATTCCCAGTCAGGAGAAACAGACAATATAATATCAAGTTTTTCAAATTACAAAGAAAAACAGGTTTGTTTCAGCAGGTAAAATAATACTAAAAACTGTGTAAAGACAAAACCTAATTAATCATCACCCTCCCCTCAACTCTACACTTGTGATCCCTTCTAATGGGATAAAAGTGCTCATCCATTCCTTCTTTGCTCATGGAAACACAGCAAAGCAACAATATAGAGGATGTTTTTGTTTTTGCCAAAGAGAATCAGTATCATACGTTTTACTTTGTAGTTTTTTTTTTTCCACTTAGCAATATGTCATGGACATCTCCATACATCTGTAGAAATTTATATAACTCATTTCCCCCAATTTCTTTCTGCATATACACAGATAGATGCATACATGCATATATCATACGTATATGTATGTATGTATGTATATATGTGTATGCGTGTACATATAGAATTGTGCAAAATGAGCTATCATTCATGCTGGGCAGGGGCAGGCAGCTAGTCACATTTTCTCGCTCTTTTACTTGTTACTGTATTTCTTGAACCCCTCTCCTCCCCCTGAATCCTCCCTCCGTGGGAGTTCAATTCCAGATAATCCATGTTAACAGCACCTGGTATTCTTTCCTACACTTTTCCTACGCTCATAAAACACATTAAAAATGTTTTTATATTTTATGTCATTGTCATTTTGTTTCTAGTTTGGACCCACTATATACTCGCTGATACAAATATTCTTATATCTTCATTTTTCCATAGTTGTGTTTTTATTTTTATGACGAGTGTCTCAGAAGAATAACGGCTGCACTAACAGGTATGTGTATCTTTGGTTTGGGAAAGCAGTCTGGAGAAACATATTAAAACCATTTCCTATTTCTGCCAGCAATATGTGAGTATCCCTTTCTCACACTTATTCAACAGCAAAATATTATTTTTCCTTGAAGTTTTGCCCACCCAATGGATGTAAAATGATATCTCATTACTATTGTGCTTACTCTGACAACTAAGATATTTAATACCTTCTCATTTATTAGTCTCTCAAATTTAGTTTTTCTGTATTCGCTTATACATTTCTTTTTCCTACTTTTTTTCTGGAGTGTGGTCCTATTTTTGTCAGTTTATAAAATCTCTGTGTTATAGATATTGCCTAATTCTTTCATTTTTGTTGTTTTTGTTTTTGCTTCTTACAAATCTATTGCCATTTGATTTGGCTAATATCTTTTTTCTCAAAATTTTATTTTTGTATACAAATGGCCCTATATTTTCTGATATGGATTTTAAGTGCCTTGTCATGATTACGAAGGTCTTCTCCATCCTCATATTATAGGCGGTTTCTGAGATTTTCTGAAATTTTTTTGTCCTACATGAATCTTTAATCTCCCTAGAATTTGTCTTTATGCATAACGAGAGCTGAGGTCCACTTTGTTTTCTTCCAGAGGGATAGTAGTTTTTCCCGCACCATTTATTAAACAACCCATTCTTTTTGCCACTGAATTGAATCCTGCTTTTATTATATTAAATTTTCATATACCCTGAGATCTAGTTCCTTTCTTTATAGTCTATTTTGTTCCACTGACATATCTATTCCCAGGCCAATGTCATATGAATTTAACTACAATGATGTTATAGCAGGTGCTTGTATCTCAAGCAAATCTTCATTCTTTTTCATACTTTTATTGGCTCTTCTTGAGTATTTTTCATTCTATATAAACTTTATGCCCATTTTATCCTAAATAAAACAAATTAAACATACAAGCAAGAAAACAAAAACCACCATGAAGATCCTAAATGCATGTTAATTTGGAGAGAATTTACTTTTTAATGAAACTAAGTTATCTCATTCAAGAGCATGCTCATTCTTTTGCTTAGATCTTGATTTAGACTTTTTCCCCCCATAAAATCCTGTACTTTACTTATATTTCATAAAGTCCTGTTGCTGTAGTCAAATTAATTGCCACACCAGGAAAAGTGGTCATTGCCAGCCCAATCATTGAAGGTAGAAGAGTAGGCATCACTGTTAAAGTCGCAGACGACAATCTGGTCCTCAGGGTAGCCCAGGATGCCCTTAGGGGCCCCTCTGGTGGCTGCTTCACCACTTTCTTGATGTCATATTTGACAGCTTTTTCTAGATAGTAGGTCAGACCCACATCCAACACATTGAAGGTGAGGACACAAAGGCCATGCCAGTAAACTTCCCATTTAGCACAGGGATGACTTTGTCCACAGCCTTGGCAATACCAGGAGAAATGGGAATGATATTCTGGGTAGCCACTCAGCCATCATGCCACAGCTTCCCTGAAATGCCATCTGCATTCTTCTGGGTGGGAGTGATGGCATGGACTGTGCTCATGAGTCCCTCTACAATGCTGAAGCTGTCATGGATGACCTTGGGTGGAGGGGGGGGTGGACAAGCAGTTGGTGGTTCAGGAGGCACTGCTGACAATCTGGAGTTGTTGTAATTATGGTTCATGCTCATCACAAACTTGGAGGCATTAACAGAAGAGGCAGAAATGATCACCTTTTTGGCTCTGTCCTTCATGTGAGCTACAGTGTTCTCAAAGTAATGAAGTCACCAGGAGACTACAATGTATTCAGCACTGGGATCTCACACCTGGAAGATGGACATGGGCTTTTCCTCGATAATGAGCTTCCCATTCTCAGCCTTGATTGTGCTGTTTAACTAGTCGTGGGTGGAATTGTACTGGATGAAGTTGAGATCAACAAAGGGGTCATTGTTGGCAGCAATATCCATTTTGCCAGCTTTGAAGACAGCCTGGAACCAGGAACGCATATAGCCAAATCCATTTATTCACTCCAACCTTCACTATCATATCTCAGGGATTGTGCAGCTGTCTGTCCAACAGGGAGGAGCAGAGAGCCTAGATTTCTTTTACTAGTATTTCACTTAAAATGTTTTATTTATGGGCACCTGGGTGGCTCAGTCAGTTAAGCATCTGACTTTGGCTTGGGTCATGATCTCACGGTTCATGGGTTCGAGCCCTCTGTCGGGCCTGTGCTGACAGCTCAGAGCCTGGATCCTACTTCAGATTCTGTGTCTCTCTCCCTCTCTGCCCTCCCCCCACTCCTGCTCTGTCTCTCTCTTTCTCTCCCAAAAATAAACATTAAATATTAATTTTTAAAACTTTATTCAGTAAATGAAACTGATATTTTATTTTTTGCATATTATATTTAACGTCTGGTTTTAATATTAATTTTGTTGAATTCATAAAATGTGAGTTGTAGAGCTTCCATATCCCACAACACCATGGTATAGAATTTTGCTAACCCAAAGTATGCTTCATGGACTAGCAGCATGGATATCAACTGGATTATCAAGCTCACTTCCTAGAACTTGTTAGAAATGAAAATCTCAGGCCACAGCCCAGAACTACGGAATTAGGATATGCGTCACAAACAAGATCTCCAGGCAAACTGTATGCTGGTAAGATTACAGAAAATCTGATCTAGAATAGTTGAAACAGCAATGAAACTATCTTTTATTTAAAGTGTCATACAGAACTCAGATATGAAGCCAATCAGTTATGGTAACATTTTATACTTAAGTTGATCTATGCTAATTGGCATATTCAAGGTTTCTACTTTTTGGGTAAATTTTAGTATTTTATATTTTGTTAATAAATCATTTGTATCCCCTGAGCTTTACAACTTTGTTGCATAGAGTTGCATTCTTATGTTACTTTATTACTATTTTAATATCTTCCATCACTTGATCTTTAGTCTCTCATCTTATGTATTTATGCTTTCGTTTGGTTTCTTTTTATCAAGCTTACAAAAGCTATATCTATTTTCTTGTTCTTTTCAGAGAATTAGCTTTTGGATTCAATTAATAATCCTTTAGTTAAAACCTGGCAGGGAAAGAGGCCCTACAACATGAAACATTACTAGGGATGAGTTCTTTCAGCTTTTCTATTAACATTGAAACCATGTGTACATGCAAATCTGAACTTCCAAGGACCAAAGCACCGTAGAATGCAGGATTAATATCTATCTTTAGTTGATGAAACACAGTCTGAATAGGGACATACCTCCACCAAAATTGCCTTACTGCATATCTAATCATATTCTAAATGTCATGTATGGTCTCCCTGGTATAGTTCACTAAATAACATTTTGAGCATTTGTATTTTGCTTTAAGGTCTATAATGCCTTTCATGCCCTTTATCTCATTTGAGATCTATATTTACAAGGGTCTAATAGATAATCTTGACTAAGGAGAATACAGTCCTAACCTGATTTTAATATACTGAGATCAGCTGGGGCCCTCAAAATGCTGTTTCTCCAAAGGGCCAAACAGGTCCCACAAAAGAGTGTGTATTTTGGGCAGAGCTAAGAAAGCAATTATTCCCTCAGATAAGGAAGAGGCATGAGTTGAAATTTTAACCATGAACAGATAAAAGAAAACGGCAAATTTCAGATACTCATCTTAAACCAGACAATTATGTGAAATGCCTTAGCTTTTTTTCCCCTTCAATTAAGGAGTCAAGGTTTTGTTTGCCCTTTTAAAAACTGTATGAAAAACCTATTACTTATGCACTTTCATTTCTTACCTTTGCAAATATTCTAATCAGATAAGGATTTCAAAAGCTAGATGACTGTAAGCTTTTGCACTCAAATTGACCCAAGTTTAGGATAATAGCTACAAAAGTATAAAGTGTAGTTTATTGAATTTGGGATTTTCGGTTCACTGATAGACCAGTCTTATGTTGATCATTATGGAAGAGTTATTACAAAGACACTGCTGAAACCCTTCACAAAATTAATTTTAATCTTGTACCGTTGACCAGAGACTTCCGATCTATAATATAATCTTTTTATAAGCATTCGCATATCCAAGCACTTGAATAGTCTTTTTTGTGGTGTATTTAGGTCTCCTTTATAGCATCTAGAGTAGAAACTATCTTAACCTCACATTCCTGGCAGTACTATGCTGAGGACATTTTTAACTTCCAATAAGTAGTGCTGAGTATTGAAAAAGAGAAAATAATCCTCCATCCTTCCTACCTCAGAGAATTGATCAATTCACCTACTTGATAGTATTTTTCCCCTCTAAGCAAAATGTTCCATCCTAAATTCCAGGATAGAAAGTGAATAAAAGAGAGATAAAATGGCAGAAGTAATGACATGATGTCCATTGCATTTTAGTGTTGGAAATAAAATACTAGAGGACAAACCTTTTGACATTGAAATCTTATTCGGGGAGAATGTTCATTATGAAGCAAATGGAAAAAGTAAAATAATCCATTTTTTTAAGACCTTGAATTATTTATTCTTTCAATTTTTTTCTTCTGGGAGGAGTGTAAACTTAAATTCAAAATGTCCTGTAATATAGTTCATTTCTCCTCTGACCTAAAGTCCCAGAAAGATAAGATACACAGACATTACATGATTGTTCAATTTTTTATAATGTTGATACAGAGTATTCCCTGGAAACCTTTTCTTCAGACAATGGCACTCAGAAATTCACCTACCCCCTGCTGCCCCACTCATTCAGCATTCAACTCCATGGCTGAGCACTTGCCATAGTCCCCAGCCCTCTCGGTCTAGTGGAGGACTGGGAGACAGACCATGAGAGTGAACTTTAAATAGAGAAAAATATGGGTATCTAAATGGGTATGCCCTGGTTATTTTCAGGAAACTTGCTGCAAAAGTGAATGTAATTCAGGTGCAGAAGGTCACACCGAAACAATCTCGAAGGGCAGGTGGAGGACAAACCAGATAAAACAAAGGAAAGGGGAACAAGGCAGAAGAGAGCATGGGAAGAGACTAGGAGAAAATAAGAATGCAGGTAACACACAAGTTCTGTGTTACTGCAGAGGTTTTACTGACGGGATGAAGATAAGGAGGATCTTGTAGAGTTCCATATTGAGTTTTAAAATCACCTCTTGACCTACATTAATGCATTAATTCCTAAAGAAACACTAAGGGGGTGTATTTTTCAGATGAGAGAGAGGTACGAAGAAATTAAGTGTTTTATGTCAGGCCGCAAGTCCAGTTAATGGCAGAGCCAGGATTAGAACCCAAGAACTAAGCCCATACTCTTAACCTCTACACCCCTTGGCAACTATATGGAGGATGGGTTTTAAAGTGAGAAGACAGGAGGATCTGTATGGTAGCTACAAGGCCTCAGTTAAAGCATAGGCACACACACACACATACAGGTGTGTGTATATATATATACACACACACACACACCCACACACACATATACACAGCTGTGTGTATATATATATACAGAAAATAGGATTGTCATCAGGACTATAGACTCTGCACTAAGGCCCCCGGGTTAAAAATTCAGCTCACCTGCAATTGGACGATGTGTCTCAGTTTCAGTACCTGTAAACTAGGAATGGCAACATTACCCAGCAGACAGGATTCTTTGAGGATTAAATAAGATCCTACACAGAAGCACACTTCGCCTAGTGGCTAGGAGTCGGTGCTCAAAGTTTGCCCCTATTAGAAAATTACAAATTGTGGAGACAGGAATGGATCTGTTTTACTAAACAGGTACAATTAGCAGGGTTTGGGGATTCGGGACCCGGGGGAGGGGGAAACGGAAAGGGGCAGAGGCCTAGAGGTTTTTACTGCCAGCTAGACTACTGGCTAGCTAGGAAGGCCACCAACACTGAAGAAGATGGCTTATGGGAAACAGAGAGGACTACTGTTCCTTTTGGACATTTTAAGTTTAAGGGGTTAATGGAATATCTATGCACAAATGCCCAGTTTAAATGGTTCAGCATGAGTATGAAGCTCAGGGAAGTGATCTAGGGGAGGCATTAGCACACAGATGACAAGGAAAGTGTTAGAACACTGGGCCAAGAATATCATTCTGAAAAATATGCACATTTATTTTGGGTTAATATATAAAATGTATTTAAATGACATGAAAATGTCAGTTTTAGCAGTGTGGGAATGAAGAATGACTTATGACAAATATAGTATATTAACATTATTCAGAAAAATTAGGGTACCAATAGCACATTCTGATCCCAAACCATATATATCAAATAAGGACAAATGCCTTCTACGCACTCAATTTTGAATCAGCTAGATTTTACAAAGTTATGCTCAGAAAGACCAAAGTCAATTTGGCATTAACAAACAATGTTAAGTTTTCTGAAAGGTCATTTTCTATAACCACTTTCTGTTTAAAGCATAATAAAAATGCACTTAATCTCAGGACTGTCCCAATCTTTATTCCCGGTAAAAATAAGTACATGTTAATGATCTGATGTCAGGATGCCAACTGGTCAAATTTCTTTTTTTAAGTCATTTCCCCCAATAGCCAGGATTTTGTTTCACTGAAACAATCAAAAAGCTAACATAAGTCTGCTCTATCCATTTAACAAAGTAGTTTCAAGTAGTTTCGCTTGTTCTATCACTTGTGGAACCAAGCCTTCTTTAAAAACTAAATGGAAGACCGGAATTTAAGTTTATCGTCATTAGTCAAGATATCATGAAAGCCGTAAGCAGCCACCAAATCCAGCAATTCCAGTGCAGAACACCTGCAACACATCTAGGAACCTGCAAACTTCCTGTTTGTCCTCCACAGGCAGGTAGCCGCTAGTGCAGTTAGTCTGGCATCTCAAATATGGAAAGATGAAATATTTTGAGGTGTCACTCCAGGGCGGGAGGGGGTAATAATACGGTATGAGCATTTCTCTTCAGTGAAGTGTTGCTGACATATTTGGCAGCACAGTATTTTTTTTAGCTTATGGACCTGAGCTCCCCTTACAAGTGACCATTTCGTGTTCTTGCTTCCACATCCCTCCACCCCAATACCAGCGCACACTCCAATCACTGACCGTCACATAATGGCCACAAACACCCCCTAGAGTAGCCGTGCTGCCCAAGGTTGAGCACTACTATTGTAAAAGTTTGGCTCAGTTGATTAAAATGCTGCTTTTCGCAGTTTGGATGTTTGTAGCAATACCAAATCCTGAGAACACAACACATGCTTATTTAAGAAAACCAATTCCCAATACTAGGACAGGGGGCAGAGTGAGTTTGGAGAATCCTAAAAGGTCAGAGAATTCTTAGAAGTCTAGTCCAAACCATCCCAAATTTACAGATGGGAAAAAAAAATATCCAAAAGTTAAGCGACAGACCCATAGTTCCATGGCTAGGAAACGGCTAAGCCAGAATTAAAACCCTAAATTCTAGTCCAGTACTTCCTCCACTACACCATGCCCCAACTCCTACAACCCACACAAGGTTATATTAAACGCTCGGCAGCTTCAGTTATGTCCAAAGGAACAAAATTCCTTTAAACTTTTCACACATGAAGACAACCCCCGCCCCTGCCCCCACCAAGTCACTCAGATTCACTGGGGTCTAAGGATTCATTTAATAACGTTTTGAGGTCTCTATTCCAGGCTTAATAATTCACCTCCAAATTAAACCTGGCATTTTTATTTAGCATCCCAACCAAGTAAGAATTTTACGAATGTAAAATATATACCAGTTCCTACATTAGTGTATCCTGAGGAAGTGATGAATAGCTCCTGCTGCCATTTTACAAAGAAAGTAGGAACTTAACAATTTAACTTCAAATTTTGTCAGCTTATAATACATATATTGGCCTAGTTTTAAACAGTAAGTTGTGGACAAATGGCACTATGAAAAAGCAGCATGCATAAGATGATCTTCCCCATAAATATTAGGAAAAAAAGAATCTTCACTACAATGATAAACAAGCAAAATATCCCACCAACTAATTTCTCATGGCCTCAATATTGGGGGTGGCTTCATGCAAGACGCTCTAAATATTAACATTGAATACTACATACCCATATTACTTATACATAATGATGTACTTTCACTACTTTTAGTAAATTAACAATGTTTGGCACTTTTTGTCTATTTACCCCTAAATACCAGAACATAAAATACTATTATTTATAAGCCCCATTTATCACCCCTGTTAATTTTCTTTCTATAATGGTAAAGGTCTGGTAAAGAAATAAACCAAGTATCTGTTCATAAACATAAAATCCTGACATTTTCTTGATATACTTAGCTACTGTTTTAAAGACTTAAATCCTGATGGCCAATTCTCTCTGGAAGAGTTAACCACTGAATCTTGTTTGCTTTCTTACAAATGAATGTGTGAGCAAAGATGGATCCAGTGAGGGGTGCCTGGGTTGCTCAGTTGGTTAAGCATCCAACCTCGGCTCAGGTCATGATCTCATGGTTCGTGGGTTTGAGCCCCGTGTTGGGCTCTGTGCTGACAGCTCAGAGCTTGGAGTCTGCTTTGGATTCTGTGTCTCCCTCTCTCTCTGCCCCTTCTCCATTCTTGCTGTTTCTCAAAAATAAACTAACATTAAAAAAAAAAAAATGGAGCCAGTGGTATATTACTGACCCACCTCCATACAGCAAACTTTGGTATCAGAGTAGCCGTGATTCTCAAGAAGGGACAAAGCCCATTTCTAGTTCCCAGGGAGAATATCAGATCTCAGTCTTATTTTACTTGTGTAATTAAAGGCAGGAGGCAGAAAGAAAGGTGTCAATTCTGATATCTCCCCGTGCCCACCACCTTCACATCGCGGTGTAAAGTGGGGACTGCAGATCCAACTGAAGGAAACACCTCAAAATGTTATCATTGCAGAAACAAAACCAACAGGATCACTGTCACACTAACGCACTATTAAGTCTCAGATACACCACTCCCCTTTTGCCTCTTGACAGGGTGGTTGCAGGAGCAACAGGAACATGAATATCCTTACCACATGAAGGAGGTAACAGCGGCCCTCCCGTTTTGGAAAGCTTTTCTCAGATAATATCACACCTAGGAATTCTAATTACTAACTTACTCCCGTAAGTGAAAAATAAAATTTCCTAGCAAGAAAGCAGCTAGCTACAGCTGGGGCTACACCCTCAGAGCTGCTAACACCCCATGTAGGATTCCCCCAGAGATTACATTCAACATCATACAGACTGGGGGCTGGGGGCAGGTAGGGCAGGACACCCACAGCCAGGACTCATGCGCAAAAGAACAGAAGGGAAACCTGGATGCTACTGTTTCTGCCAATACCATAAACATCTCCCAGGACCTGTAAATGAACAGAGAGTTTTACCTCAGTCTAACCATTAGCTCTGCAGAATCTGTGACCCTGACACAACGGAAGATGAAGGAGAAAGTCAATTATAGACTTTGCAAATCTGGTACACCAGTCTGTAATCTTTAATTTGAATTAACTATCAAAGACACTGCACCTTTTAAGTCTTTGAGCTTAACAATGTTTAACAGTGACTTTATTAGGTGAATGCTTGAAAGCATTCGACATTAAATTCAATTTATTTCACATTAATGTTTACAAATACATTATTAGCAATTCTTAAATATTTCGAATCAACCAACTAAAGTATAGAAGGCTTGCTTATAGGTCTTCTGAGGTGACAAGACGACTGAAAGGAGCCTAGGACTTGAGTCCAGATCTCTAACCAACAATCACCATGTCATCACCAGTGAACTCATATGAGGGCACTTCAAGATTGAGAGGTGCAGGCCCCTTCCTGATCCTGCCGGAAGCATCATAGTGTGACCCATGGCAAGGGCAGTAATAACCACCAAAATCTCCTGCATTTGCAATGGGTACACAACCAAGATGAGTGCAAACACCTATCAGGATAACCCATTCAGGTTTCTTCACTCGATCTAAATCATGCTGTGGGTCCCTCAACTGGGACACTTCAACTGCGGCTTCCTGCTCAATTTCCTTCTTGGTTCTGTGACGCACAAACAGCGGTTTTCCTCTCCATTTGAAAGCCATGTTCTTGCCTTCTGGAATATCGGACAGCTTGATTTCAATTTTCGACATGGCCAACACATCAGCAGAAGCGCTCATGCTGGAAACAAACTGGGAGACGACATTCTTGGCAGCATAAGCAACACCTATACTTGTTGTTGCAGTTATCAAATAGGAGAAACCTTTCCTCGCCTCGCTGCTCTCTTTTGAAGACTTAGTACCATCTAGCACTTCGGTGCGTCGATAGTCAGAGAAGTCAGGGCACTCTGATGTCTGTGTGGGAATAACGAACGGAAGCAGGGACTGTAAGATAAACAGAAAGTTAAAAAAAAAACAATTAGATGAATACCCTGAAAGAAGTATACATCAGGAAATAACCTTTGTGAATCCATAAGCAAAAATCAAGTTATAAAAATGTGAAATCTGGCACTAATCTCAGAAATGGTTAAGTTGGCAGTGCCAGCACAGAAAATACTGAAAAAGAAATGAAGTCAATCACCACCTATCATACTGGCATGAAATCACAGGACAGTATGTGTAAACTGAGTTCTTCCTGATTGAACACTGTTGATTCAGAATTCCTAACAATTTAGTGCATCAAATCTAAAAAGTCAAATAGTACTGTAAACAGCAATATTTTATTATTTTTTTAAATTTTTAAATGTTTATTTATTTTTGAGAGACACAGAGACAGAGCGTGAGCAGGGGAAGGGCAGAGAGAGAGGGAGACACAGAATCCGAAGCAGGCTCCAGGCTCTGAGCCGTCAGCACAGAGCCCAACGTGGGGCTCGAACTCATAGACCTGCGAGATCATGACCTGAGCCGAAGTCGGCCGCCTAACCAACTGAGCCACCCAGGCGCCCCTAAACAGCAATATTTTAAAATCTCCAAAATTTAACAAGCCAAGACATACAATTATGTTAACTAATTCCATATTCTCCAGATTACAAGGGACCGTAAAACTCATCGAGTACACACAATAAGTTTATTTGTGGGGCTCCTTGGGTGGCTCAGTCGGTTAAGCATCTGACTCCTGATTTCGGGAGCCTGCTTGAGATTCTCGCTCTCCCTCTCTCTGCCCTTCCCCACTCACGTTCTCTGTCAGTGCGCACATGTGAAATAAACATTAAAAAGTCGACTTGTGATTATTTTATTAAACCAAATGTCTAACTTTACATTACTATCCTCTTACTCTCTGAAAAGTTCAGTAGAACTGCTAAAAATTCATAAAATACTTATTACTATAAACATTCTGTGAACTGTTACTATAACTTAAGTTGCAGAAAATTTAGAGATTTTCTATTTGAGACTCTGGAGTATAAATCAGTATTACTTTGGGGCGTCTGGGTGGCTCAGTTGGTTAAGCCTCCAACTTCGGCTCAGGTCATGATCTCATGGTTCATGGGTTTGAGCCCCATGTCAGGCTAGCTCAGAGCCTGGAGCCTGTCTTTGGATTCTGTGTCTCCCCCTCTCTCTGTTCCTCCCCTGCTCATGCTCTCTCTCGAAAATAAAAAAACATAAAAAAAAAAAATCAGTATTACTTTAAGCCACTCATGGCAGAAAATGACATCCTTGTCAAAATATACAACTATCAAATGAAATTTCCAAAGGAATCAATTATTTCAATTTAGTTCAGGATAAAAGAGCAAATTTTCATATATCCCCCTCTTCAGTGAAGAGCAGTAACTTCTGTAAGAGTAAGGGCATTATCTTTCTTTTTTAGTGCTATGGGTTTCTGAACTGGGACACAACTACTGCATGCCGGCCAGATCTTTGTATCAAATGAATGTTAAATAAATAATTACTATTTATGTAGTACTTTGGATGTAAGTAGTTTTTAAACTAAACAGATTACGTCCTTTTGTCCCATAGCATTTAAAAATATCTGACAAAAAATTAACTTACTGGCATCACTTTTAAGTATGTTTCAAGTATGCAAATTGTATATGCATTTTAGGAAACTCGCCGTAAGGTTTCCTTTTTAGAAATGGGACATTAAAAATTCCCCACTTAAAGACTGTGTTGTTTCAAAAAGAAAAATGTACTTATAAAATGCATTTTCATGTAAGTTGCAATTCTACTTGGCCTACTAGGCTGTTGCATCCTAATATACTTCCTGGAGCATTACAATAAAAATACAACTAGTGGGGCGCCTGGGTGGCTCAGTCAGTTAAGTGTCCCGCTTCGGCTCAGATCACAGATCTTGCAGTCTGTGAGTTCGAGCCCCGCATTGGGCTCTGTGCTGACAACTTAGAGCCTGGAGCCCTGCTTCAGATTCTGTGTCTCTCTCTGTCTCAAAAATAAATAAACATTAAAAAAAAGAAAAGAATACAACTACTTTTCACATGGTTCTGAAGGTCAGTAACAATGGAGCCATAAGTACAATTCACCCTTGAACATGGAGATTAAGGGCACTGATCCCACACGCAGTTGAAAATCTTATTATCTTCTGACTCTCCCTTAACGGTTTTAAGTTTTTTGTTGCTTGTAAGCCTTACCAGCAACGTAGTTAATTAACACATATTTTGCATGCTATATATATATCATATACTGCATTCTTATAATAAAGTAAGCTAGGGAAAAGAAATTATAAGTGGACCTGCACAGTTCAAATCCATGTTGTTCAAGGGTCAACTGTATTCCCAAACAACGGTGAAACCTATCAAAATCACTCTATGTACTTTTCTGGGACCAGGACAAAGGTAGTGACTACCTGATAATTACAACTATGGCAAAGTAACATTACATCATGTATTACTCTATCTCTACCTAATGCTAACCCATCAGTGTACACTGGGGTTTGGGATCAAGTACGAACTATCTTCCTTTGTAATTCTCTGGAATCACAAAGGAAAATGTGTATCATACATAAAAGATGAAGGAGCCAAAGTCCATACTTCTACATTAAAAACAGTACCTACAACCTTTAACCATATAACACTATGTACGGGAACATTAAATAGAAAGTTCTGACATTCCCATCCAGAGATTTGGTGGTGAAAGGAATCCAGCTTTTTACTCCCATTCTATCTAGCAGGTTACACTTTACATTGTACCACAGTTATATATATATATATAATATATATATTATAAATATAACATATATTTTATATATTTATAAATTTATAATATATATTAAATATATACATATTTATATTTTTATATAAAATATAGTTATATATATGTATACATACTATATATAATGTATATGTAGTTATATATGTATACTTTATATTGTACTATATATATCTATATAGTACTATAGATATATATGCTAGCTAGATTTAGTTCTAAACTCAAGCAAAATCAGATACTTCTAGAAATAGACAAAATTTAAGAGACTATAACAAAACAGGTTTTTGTTTCTTTTTTAAAAGTTTTTTTAATGTTTGTATTTTTGAGAGAAAGAGAGACAGACACAGAGAAACAGAGCACGACCAGGGAGGGGACAGACAGAGAAGGAGACACAGAATTCGAAGCAGGCTCCAGGCTCTGAGCTGTCAGTACAGAGCCTGATGTGGGGCTCAAACCCACGAACTGCGAGATCGTGACCCAGGCTGAAGTCGGACACTCAACACAGGCGCCCCAACAGGTTTTTGTTTCTTAAGGTGAACTCTGCTGGTCCTTGGAAATCTTCCTCTCACCTCATGGATCTTCTCCTGATCCAATCCTCCCATCTCACGCCCTCAGGACTATTTTTTCTATAAACCATCTGGACAGATTTTAATGTGAACTGAAGCTACAGGCTGAAGGCAAGATACAAAAAAGTTTGCCTTATGGTTCTGTATTATTTTTGGGAAAGTCAGGTAAGCCTCTAATTTTTAGAAGAAACCCTTTAGTCATTAGACAAATCCCAAAGATGCTTTTTGCATCTGCTATGGAAATTTTGTCCTGCCTTACTGTTTCTCACCTCCTGATCCAAAGAATGGGCTTGGGACGGGCTAGTGTACTCTGTTCATGCCCTGAAGAGTATCTCCCAAACCCACTAGTGCCCCCAGACAACAACAAAAATCACCATTTTATTCAGTCACAAATATTCTGCACTACCTGTATGCAAAATCTGAGGTTGTACGAAAACAGAAAAATATTCTTCTCTATGCCCTCAAGCTCAAGGTCAGAGGAATCACCAGGAAAACGCAATAGTAGAAAGTGTTATGTACCATAAAAATAAAGGAATCGGCAAATATAAAATTTTATTGACCTGACCCTGAACTGAGATTGACTTGGTAAGACGGAAATGTGGAAAACTGAGTGGGAGGATTATTTTAAAGAGAACAGGGTGAATGAAGAAGACTAAAGGGGGTGGGGGGGTTACTGAGCCTGCAGGGCAAGTGTCTCTGTCAATAGGGCCAGGCAGGTAACACAACGAAGTAGGTCTGGTGAGAACTGTGATGGACTGGGGGAGTGCTTGCTCCAACTAACACGGCAGCCGGTGCACAGCGCACAGACTTTCCCCGTGATGAAACCAGCTCGGTGCTGCCAGCTTCCAACATCTTAACACACGCAAGAAATCTTTTTAAAACTATGCAGGTGGGGCACATTACCGGTACAATGGCACACAGGTGGCCATTTCAGGGTTTCCGACACTGAGCATGAAAAAAAAAAAAAGGGAAGACATGACACCAAAGATAGAGTAGGGTCTGGCTCCTGGCTAAATGAGTCTTTCAAATCCATGTTCTGACACATTCACAACGTTTATCCTTGTCTGAGTCGCTTCGACTCTTATAGTCTGGTTTCTCATCTGTAAAATGGGAGTATCATCAACCTCTGCTTGTGGCTCTTCCTGAAGATTACACTGATTACAGCGTGAAAACCCCTTGGCCCGGCAAAACACTGCTGACGCTCCACACCATTAATGAATGACCTTGCGGCTTGTGTTACTGTTTTGCTGTTGCTGCTGTTGAGACGGGTGCGTGAAGGAGAAGGGCACTAGACGGTTTAGGTGGTAGTGAGGACAAGAGAAGTTCTGATTTTTTAAGCATGTATAATAAAGCGCCGCAAAATGTGCTAATGGCTTTAAGCAGAATTTTTCCATCTAAACCTCATGACATTACCTACGAAACTAGTATAATCATTCGTCCATTTCACTGGAGAGGAAAAACGTTCAGAAATTTGCCCAAAGTCAAACGACATACAAACAGCAAAATCTGGCAGACTTTGCTGGAAACCGTCGGCATTCAAAGTTCTTGAACTTAACTTATGACGTACAAAATACAGCCTGTGGTTTAGGCAGACTGGCCGCCAACGGCAAACAGTCCCGCAGAGGCACGGAATTCGAGAGAGCTGGAGGTCACTTGAGATCGCCCCACCTAGCCGCGTCCGCGCACAGGTGAGGGCAGAGCCCCAGGAGGTGCAGAAGCTTGCCCAAGGGCGACCCAGTACGGCAACTTAATCCCCAAAGGGGCTCCGCTCCGTTTCCCCGCCCTCCTCAGCTGAGCCTCGGGTCGAGGGCCGGAGGGAGCGAGGATAGGGGTACCCCTCAGCCCGGCTCACCACTGAGGCCCACGGAGGCGACCAAAGGCCGGCTCGCGGCCTGGCCACTCAGCGACTCCCGGCACAGGAAGGGCCGCTTCACGTCCAGCACTGGCGGCTCCGGGGTGGCGGGCACTGAAGCCTGCACCAGAGGCCGCAACGCGCCCGCCACCCCGCGGGACGTGGCCGATAGGACGGGCGCGAACGGGCCCGAACGGGCGGCCACCGACAACATGGCGACAGCTGCTCCAAACGCCGAGCCGGTCACAGGGACGACCTTCCGCCGAGGCGCAGGCGCGAGAATGGGCAGGAGGCGCGCGATCGGTGACGTCAGCGCGCAGGCCTAAGCGGTGGCCCCGCGGAGGGGAGAGGGGTGCAGAGCCTGGAGAGGCGCTGCGTCAGAGGCGGGGCTACGAGTTTACGCTAAAGGCGGAAGGGGCGGGGCAGAGCCGAGCGGGAAGGTGTGGGTGCCGCCCGAGCTATCCTCCCCGGGCACCTCTTGGTGTGTAATTTGGTATCTGCCGGGAGGAAAGCGGGCAAAGGAGGCCCGCAGGAGTCGTCCCGTGAGGCGACTTTGGGTCCCTCAGAGTAAAACCTTCTTCTCTAGTAACCTAGGGATAAGAATAAGTTATCATAATAGTTTAGGGATAATAGTAAGTCTTAACATATGTGCATGTATAAAGTAATGTATATATATAAGGATATATGTTAGGATGTATACATATATATTAGGTTATATGTACTTATAAAGCCTACAACAGAGCCCAGCATATAATGGCCACTATGTGTGTGCTATAATGATGATTATTAGCACTATCGAACTAAAAAATAAATTTCTAAAAGGCTGGGGATTTAGGGGCAAAGCTTAACAATCATGATAATGGTAATGGCTTATGTGTATTAAGCATTTGCTATGTATTAGATTTTGTTCTTTACCTTCATTCTTTCACTTATAGTCAGTATCTCTATGAGGTAACAGGTATTTTCCAATGAGGAAACCAGTGTTTAGAGGGATTATGTGCCCAGGACTAGATAGCCAACAAGGGGTGAAAGGGGGTAATCTGGCTTTTGAGCTTATAACCACCGCCAGTTTCCCTAAGTGATATTTTAGGGGATTCAGGGATGGGTCCCTAAATCGTTTTCTATCATGTGGTGAGAAAATTATTTCCTTTTTTTGAATATTTATTTATTTTTGAGAGACAGAGATAGAGCACGAGCAGGAGAGGGGCAGAGAGAAAGGCAGACACAGAATCTGAAGCAGGCTCCAGGCTCTGAGCTGTCAGCACAGAGCCCGATGCGGGGCTCGAACCCACAAACTGCCAGGTCAGGACCTGAGCCGAAGTCAGACACTTAACTGACAGAGCCACCCAGGCGCCCTGAAAATTATTTCTTTTTTAATTCTCTTTCAATCCTTCTGATTACACCAATGAGAAAGTTCCAGTTTTGTGCTAATATATTGTTAATTCCTAACTCTTGCTAACCTCTCCTTTAAGAGAATTAGGCCTTGACTTCAAAGCCCTTGGGTAGTTGAATCAGCAAATAGAAGATTTAATAATATGATTTTCTTTTCATGATATTTATTTTGTCTCCTTACTAATTTTCCAATGGCTCTAGTGAAAAAACCTTTTACTTAGGTCAAAATGAGTTAATTTAAATATTAAGTAAGTGAAGTTTTTCTGTGCTGTTCATGGGCCCTGAGACCTTGGTGAGTTTCCTCCTCTATGCTTTAGTTTCCTCACCTGTAAAATGGGGGTGGTAATGATGCCACCTAGAAGGAGTAAATGTACTAATATGTGTGACAGCACCTACAAGGGACCCCACATGCTAAACACCAGGTGTGCTGGTATTGTTTTATCTGACATCTTCCTTCAGTTCCTGCTGACTCATTTGTGTTCCTCTCTCTCTAGGTCCACATCATACTGACCACTTCCTCCTGGACTCTTCTCAGGGTCTCGGTCTTGGCCTAGGGACTCTGTGGTCTTACCCTAATGGTAAGAGTGGATGCTTCCAGAGCAGCTATTACACCCTGTGCACAGTTTGAGTTCTTTGCATGAAGTAATGCACTTACTATCACAACAGCCCTTTGAGGCGGATAAAAGTAGGTGAGAATGGAAGAAAAGAGGGAAGGAGCCTTTACAAGACTCTAGGTTTAATCCTAGTTCTGTCACTCACAAGTATTCCTAAAATGAGTCATGTATAACCTCTGTGTATGCCTCAGTTTTCCTTCTATAAAATGAAGATAATAATAGTACTTATCCCCAAAGGGTTATTTTAAGGATGAATTGGACTAATATGTGTAAAATGCAGAGAACCGTGCCTGGCACACAGTAAGTGCTATGAAATGCCCATGATAACAATAAAAATAACTCTTCCCATTTCATACAGGAAGAAACTGAGATTCAAAGATGACAAATGAGGGGCGCCTGGGTGGCTCAGTTGGTTAAACATCCGACTTGGGCTCAGGTCACGATCTCGCAGGTTGTGAGTTCAAGCCCTGCATCGGGCTCTGTGCTGACAGCTCAGAGTCTGGAGCCTGCTTCAGATTCTGTGTCTCCATCTCTCTCTCTCTGCACCTCCCTCACTCGCTTTCTGTCTCTCAAAAAATAAATAAGTGTAAAAAAAAATGAAAGAAAACACAAAAAACAAAGATGACCTACCCAAAGACACATCATTTTCTTCAACCTTATTGAGATATAATTGACATACAACGTGTAAATTTAAGGTATACAGTGTATTGACTTGATACACTTATATGTCGCAACTTGATTAGCACCTGAGTGTTAGCTAACACCCCAGTCACACCATAGAATTATCATTTCTTTTTTGTGGTGAGAACAGTTACAATCTAGTTTCTTGGCAACTTTCAGATATGTTAACACATTATTGTTAACTACAATCACCATGCTGTATGTTAGATCCCAGAACTTACCTTAGAACTGGAAGATGGGACCCTTTAACTGACATCTCTCCATCTCCCACAGCCCCAGCCTCTAGTAACCACCACTCTACCCTGTGTTTCTATGAGTTCCACTTCTTTTAATTCAATATATGAGTGAGATCATATAGTATTTCACTTTCTCAGTCTGAATTATTTCACTGATCATAATGCCTTCTGGGTTTATCCATGTTGTTCCAAATGGCAGGATTTCTTCTTTCTTGTGGCTGAATAATATTCAATTCAATGTACGTACCAGAACTTCTTTATCCATTCATCCATCAACAGACATTTAGGTTGTTTCCATATCTTGGCTATTGTGAATATTGCTGTAATGAACACAGGAGTGCCCATATCTCTTTAGATCCTGTTTTCTTTTTTTTTTTAACATTTTTTTATTTATTATCGAGAGACAGAGAGAGATAGAGCATGAGCATAGAAAGGGCAGCGAGACAGGGAGACACAGAATCTGAAGCAGGCTCCAGGCTCTGAGCCATCAGCACAGAACTCAACGCGGGACTCGAGTTCACAAACCACAAGATTGTGACCTGAGCTGAAGTCAGACGCTTAACTGACTGAGCCACCCAGGTACCCTGATCTTCTCCCATTCTAATGGTTGCTTTTTCATTTGTTAATGGTTTTCTTTGCTGTACAAAAGATTTTTAATCTGACATACTCTTACTTATTTTCTTTTGTTGCTTGTATTTTTGGTGTCATATCCAAAAAATTATTGCCAAGACCAAAGCTTTTCCCCTATGTTTTCTTCTAGGAGTTTTATAGTTTCTCTTCCTATGCTTAAGCCTTTTACCCATTTTGAGTTAATTTTTGTGAGTGGTGTAAGTAGGGGTCCAATTTTGTTCTCCATGTGGTCATCCTGTTTTCCCAACACCATATATTAAAGACAGAATCCTTTCTCCCTTTTAGTATTCATGACTCCGTTGCTAAATATTAGTTGACCATATATGTTAGGGTTTATTTCTGGGCTCTTGTGTTTCAGTCTTATTAAATTTGCTAAGACTTGCCTTGTGACTTTTCATATGATCTAAGCTGGAGAATGTTCCACGTGCAACAATGCACGCATTGTTTTACTTAATGGTGTCCCATAGTCTTGTGGCTTTCTTTGTTCCTTTAGACTCTCAAATTTTTGCTCCTCTGATTGGATAATCTCAATTCATCTGTCTTCTATCTCATTGATTCCCTCTTCTGCTTGGTTAAGTCTGCTTGGTTTCTATTCAGTTTTTCGTTCACTCATTGTATTCTTCAGCTCCAAATTTTTTTTTTTTTATGTTTTCTCTCTTTTTTTCTTCTCATTTTATTCTTGTATTGTTTTCTTATATCATTAACTTGTATGTCTGTGTTCTCTGGCAGCTCTCTGGACATCTATAGAATAATTATTTTGAATTCTTCATTGCACAATTCCTGGATCTCCATGCCCTTGGGGCAGTTAGTGGAGGTTCATTCACTATGTCCTTTGGTGGAGTCGTGTTTCCCTGATTTTGGTTATCCATGTTGCGTTGCATTGGTGTCTGTGCATTTGAAGAAGCAGTCACCTCTTTCAGATTTTGTGGGCTGACTTCAGGAAAGGAAGACTTTTATTTGTGGGTGGCGCCACATCTTGTGACCCTGGGCCAAATGATGGAGAAAAGCAAGTTTGGAGGCATGTGGTGGCACCGGGTTTGGGGGGTGCATGTTGTGTCTTTGGCTCAGGGGTCCAAAAGCATCAACAACTCTGTGGTCCTTGATGAATACTCTGGAGGATCACCGTCACTGCAAGGGCTTCTGGGATCCTTGGTGGCACTGCCAAGTGCAGTGGCCAGGCACCATGGCAGGCAGTAGTGGTGCCAGAGTCAGAGGCGTGCACGCATTGGTATGTGGTGGCCAGCCACAGGTGCCTATATAGTGGCAGGGGCCAGTTTCAGACATACACATAGTGGTGAGGGTCAAGACAGGCAAAAAAGGCCAGTGCCAACTCTAGGCTCCCTGGCAGCTGATGGGGTGCTGGCTGTTGGCACACTCTCCCGTGACTGTGGTCTCCCCCAGACGTGAGCACTGCAGAGAGGCTGGTGATGGGCATCAGGCCAATTGCGTGAATGCACAGCTGGAGGGGATGGCCCCAAGCACCAAGCACACACGTGGTGTAGGCAGTCAGCCACAAGGGTCTAGGCTGGCATCTTGCCCTTGCGCAGTCTCAGAGGACTGAGCTGGCTGCACCCCCCGCCCCCTCCCCCTCCTCCCCCCCCCATGCAGTTCCTGAGCTCCAGTCAGGGTGAGGGGAGTGGGGTGGGAGGGACTCAGGCAGCTGGTGAATACCTATGGGGCAAAGTCTGGTGAAATCTGCAGGGACTCCACAGCAGCTATGCTGGCCGTTTATTTCTTCAGTGGAGAAATCTGGTGTGGTTGTTTGCAGAATGGGTCACTGTGAAGCACACGTGTTTCACACACGTGGTAGCCCCTGTTTTTCTTCCCTGTTCCTGTCTCTGTGCATCTCCACTTTGCCAGCCGGAAGCAGGACCTCAGTGAGTGCCCCTGAAAGTCTGGGGAAGCCTGTAGTTCACCCTGCTCTCCGTCTCCTGGCACAGAGAACGCTTTCTAGTTGGGACATTTTCTCTTGGCACTGAGCAATGCTAGCTTGGGGGATGGGTTAATTTAAGTAAAATGAAGCTTACTTTCTTCTCTTTTTATGCAGTACTTCTCAGGTTTTTTGTTTACTACGTTGCCAAAGTTTCTCAAGTGGACCCCAGAGCTCTTCCAGAGCTGTATTTGTTTGAGATCACTGTCTAATTGTTGATCTTGCGGGGGAGACAGAGACTGAAGTCTCCTGTGTTGTCATTTTGCTAACATCACTCCCTCAAAGATACATCGTTGATAAGTAAAGGAACCATTTGTTCTTGGTCCAGTCCAGAGTTGTAGCAGGGAAGGGGGTCACTCCGTGGCTGAATATCGGTCCTCTCATGCAAGATGGAGGCTAGAATCCAGGAATGGCAGGCATACGGGAAGTTGGACCTATGTAGATCGTCTACTTGCTAGTTTTTTGTTTTGTTTTCTTTTTAACCGGATGAGAGCTGTTAGCTTTCATGCTTCAGCTTCTCTCTCCTTGAATCTTCATCTTGATGGGCTCTAAAGGCAAACAACCTGGTTTGCATACCAGACTGCACCTTATAGTTGTGTGACTTTGGGCAATGCTGAGCTTCAGATTCCTCGTCTGTAAAATGGAGATAAAAATGAAATTGCTGTGAGGAATAGAAGAAATAAAGCGAATAAAGTACTTAGTCTTTGGAACACAGCAAGAGCCTAGTAAGTGTTCGTTTCTATAAATCAGGGTATGGGAGGGAATTTGGGGGTGTGGGCGTGGAATAGCCAGGGACCTAGAAATGTAACTGTTTGGTAAACTTCTCAGTCCCCAGGAACTCTGAAGAGCAAAGTGTATGAAAGAAGCAGGAAGGAGGAGAGGAGAAACAAAGCCTTCCTCTTAGCAAATGAATGTCTTATTGAAAGCAGAGGTCAGAGGTCAACGACTGGACACCCACACTCTCCTCCCCACCCCAGTCCTTCCCAGATAAAAGAACCAACAAGAGTTCCCTCCTTGTGAGTCAGAAACTGCACCGGGTGGAGTTGTCCCACAAAGAAAACTTTATTTGCCAGAAATAAGGAGCTCATGGGGGAATGGCTTCCAAACTCATGACTCCCCCAGAGACGGTAGATGGCTTCTTTTTGTTTAGGGTTAGATAGAATATTTAGATAGGGAAGCTTTGTCTTCCTGTGTCGAGATAGGTGCAAGGTCACGCATGCGCAGGAAGGAAACATGCCTATACATACAATGTATGTTATGTAAGTGAGGCTGAGGCTCCTCCTTGGACAGA
This sequence comes from Paguma larvata, assembly GCA_030068075.1. Taxonomy (NCBI): domain Eukaryota; kingdom Metazoa; phylum Chordata; class Mammalia; order Carnivora; family Viverridae; genus Paguma; species Paguma larvata. Next base: position 23,597,907 of record CM057841.1, on the reverse strand, counting down.
GATTTTACCATTATAATAAGGCAAAGGTAACCGTAGGTCACTCCAGGGGTCACTTCATGGTCTGTCTGCACAGACAGGTTTAACTCAAAAGGTCCGGGTGGTGGTCTGGGCCTGAGGGACAATTGCCTTCCTGTGGGGGGTTGTTTTAGGTTTCGTTTGCCTGAGTCAAGGGGAAAACCAAAAAGAAGAGCTTAGGGGAAAATGTAAGACAAAGGTTAGTGGATACAAGCAGGTGGGCAGTAAAGGCCAGTTCTTGGGGTCCAGCTGGTGACCATATGGCATACTTAGTAATATAAACCCCCAAATTATGTGCTAGCATTTACAAGCTCTGAGTATTTCTACCTACCCAGTGTAATAGACAATATAACTCACCCCCCCCTTAAGATGTGTGTGTCCTAAACTGTGGGATCTGGGAATATGTACCTTACCTGGCAAAAGGACTTTGCCAATGTGATTAAGGATCTCAAGATGGGGAGATTATCCTGGATTGTTTGGGTGGGCCCAGTGTAATCCCAGGGTCCATATCAGAGAGTAGCAGAGAGAGATGTCATGCTATTGACTGAAGATGGAGGAATGGTGTCTGGTGCCAGGGAGCTGAGGAGCCTGTGGAAGCTGGGAGAAGCAAGGGAACAGATTGTCCGCTCAAGCCTCCAGAAGTAACAGTGTGATGGATTCGTTCTAAACTTCTGACTCCACAATTATAAAATAACAAATTTGTGTTGTTTTTAACCACTAAATTTGTGGTAATTTGTTACAGTGGCAATAAGAAACTAACACCCACACACTTACACACACACACATAAAAACTGGAAGATCTAACCACATTAGTCCTAGATCCTCACATGGAAAAACAGTGAGGTAAGGACTTGTTGCCGATAGGGGTTCTTCCTCACCCTATCTGCTTCCCTGAGTTACATCACCTCCCATCTGCTGAGGCCTCTGAGTGTGGGACCTCAGGTTTATACAGTTCCATGAACAAACCTGATCTGTTGCCAAGAGTAGTAGGATGTCAAAACACAAGGGACTCTCCCTGTCCCAAGAGTGTGCATTGTATTTTGAGATACGTCTTGTTCCCTATAGTCTTGATGTTTCCATCTGGGCAATGGGTGTGTGGAGCCTAGGAGGGGTGTATGTTCTAAGAAGACTGTGCTTGGATGCTCCAAAGATCATCCTCAGAACATACTTATAATCCAGCTGTTCTGCCTATGATCCTGGATAATGTGCAAAGCCAGTGAGCTGCTTGTGGCCTGCCTCAGGAGACACACCTCCTCAGCCACTTTCATCTCACCTTGTGCCTAAATGGAAAGGCAATCAGCCTCCCGCTGAAGGGCCCCCACGTCTGTCTCCTGTTTCCACGCCATTACCCCGGGAGATGCCTGGCTTCCCATTTCCAGTTGCAGTTGCTGTGACAGTTTCAGCCTCTCCCCTCAGCCCACGTCCCTCGCTTGAGCAGCGAGATGTGAAGACTGACAGCCACTTGAGAACTGCACAGACTGTCCCCAATTTAAGCCATTTAAAATGCATTTCTGTTCCATAAAATCCGTTTCCGTAATTCCGTGTCCCTACCTCTTTGAAAGATGGTAACCCTAGGGAGGAGAAGAAATTAGCCAGGGAGGAGAAGTTCAGACGTGCTAATATTTTAATCGCTCGTTCCTTTAACACATTAGTCACATTCATTAAGTATGATTAATTTGCAGGCTTTGTTGAAAACCATATCAGTTTTCCTATCAGCCACACATCCATCTTTTGCCAAGCAAGCTGCTGCAGTAATACCAAAACCTACTCCCCTCTTTTTTATACCTTCATTGTATTATGTGCCCCCTGAAAAATTTATTGAGTTAATTAAACTCATGTATATAGAATGCTTGCTAAGAACCCAGGCTCCTGAGTGAGGCTGACAAGACTTGGTCCCAACTGCACTTGCTGCCTGAGTCACTTGGGGAAGTTACTGAACCTCTCTGAGCCCATTTCCTCATCGAGAATGGAGATAAGAATAGTTATCTCAGAGTTTTGTTGTCAAGATGAAATAAAGTTTGGGAATTGCTCAATAAATTAATATTATTATAATTATGGGCTCTTGGAGTATCATTCATTCATTTAAAAGATTTTTATCCAGTGACTCTATATGCCAGGCGATGCTGTGTGCCCACTGCTAGCAATATAGCAGTGAACAAAATAAATAAAGTGTCTGGGGTTTAGGACCTTACATTCTAGGTATGGGGAGTGTAGACAACAAACATATATACCAGATGGTGATGTGTTCTACAGAGAAGAAGGACCAGGATGAGGGGAAGGGAGGACTGAGATGATGGGAGATGGCTGAAGGGATCTGAAATCACCTAGTTTGACCTATGTACCTCAGAAAAAATATGATTCATATATCCATCCACTGAATGAATGCTGAGAAGCTATTAGATACTAAGACTGGCTAAAGCTGGGGACTCAGTCATCAACCTGGAAAGTTTCATGGTTTCACGGGGAAACAGCCATGCTGTGTGCCCAGTTGCATCACACACAATGAGAAGACACCACCAGATGTAGAAACTAAGGCCAATGGCTAAAAGAAAAAAAGACTCCACAGCAGAGTGTGATGAAACAGGAGGACCCAAAGGATGCTGCCCTGGGAAGAGGGTGTGTGTGTAGCCATGAGATGCAGGGGGAGGAGGCAGGTAGAAAATCAAGTATAGCAGGTATTGCAAGGTCCTGTCTGTATCCCTTCCCCGGACCTCTAGGTGCCAGCCCCTGAATCTCTCTGCCTGAAAACTCTCTCTTGCCCATCCCCCTGTCCCACCCCCAGCAGCCCTCCAAGAATGGCTGGCAGCTTCTTCACTGGCTTCCTCTGGATGGGTAACTCTGTGTCCCTCAGGGGTCCCACGTAGGATTCAGCCCCCATCGCCCATGGTGGTAACTGGTTTGATAACGCTACTGGCTGTCTTCCCTTCCTTGTCTCACTTCTTCCCTTTTCTGATGGTGTTCTCTCCACTTCCCAGATAAACATCATTCTCGCAAATGGTCTCAGGGTCTGCTTCCTGGAGAAGGGGAGCAGGCAGAGGAGACCTCACATCCCCAGAGGCCTGAAGGCAGTGGTAGAGGAGAGTAGTTTCCAGTGGGCAGAATAGAAGCTATGTGGGAGAGAAGAGGCTCCTGGAGGTGGAGACTGGGGTCTTTATTTGTTTTTTTATTGTGTAACAAATTTCACAAATGTAGCCATTCAAAACAATGCCCATTTATTATCTCAGTTTCTGTGGGTCAGTAGTCCAGCATGGCTCATTTGGGTCCTCTGCTCAGAGTCTCACCTGGCTGTATTCAAGGTGTCATCCAGGGCTGTGTGATCTCACCTGAGGCCCAGAGCCCTGCTCATTCATATTGGCAGAACCTAGTTCCTTGTGGTTGGACTGAGGGCCTCAGCACCTAGAAGGCACAACAGTTCCCTACCACATAACCCTCTCCAAAACAGGGCAACTGTTCCTTCAAGACCAGCAGGAGAAACTCTGTCTTTGGATCTCTCTCACCTCTTGCATTCCCAATCTCTAGACCCTCTTTGACAGGGCTCACCCGATTAGGTCAGGCCCACTCACCATCAAGGAGAGCAGAACATATAGAGGTTCTATGCCAGGGGTGTGAATCTTGGGACCATCTTAGAGTTCTGCCTACTCCAGCGTCCCATCATGAAAAGCCTTGCATACAGCATGCAGGAGCTTGGGATGGTGTTGTCTCATTTCTCACCTGCTTGTGCTGAGCTCCACAATGACTCCACAAGACCTCAATATGAAAGGTGAGCAAATGTGTTCTCACATGAGAGCACTTGGCACATGGTCCACTGTGTCTTGCATGTGTCGTGTGTCATGTGTCATGTTAGGGCTTCCTCCCCACTCCCTGCAGAGTGGGAAGAACCTTGGGAGAAATGGTTTTAGGATAAACTCTTTTCATGGAGAATTAACCCATTTTCTGGAGGGAAGAGAGTAGCAGAGAGGTGGGGCATAAGTGAATGGATAAGCTGAAAAATCTGGGGCAGCCAGTAGAGGACAAAGAAGGTGTTAATGTAGAGTGTCTCTCTCCTCAACAGCATCTTCTACCTCTGCCCCCAGGGTATCAGAGCTCTGTACTTTCTATCATCTTGCTTCCAAGCATGAAGTTCTGGATCCACTCAGCTTGGACTCAACTCAAAACCCCTGTGGAAACTTTGTCCGTTACTCAGGAGAAGCTGAGATCCAGACTACTGCCTGGGTCCCATGTTTGCAGAAAAAGACCCAGGAGAGGCCCCTTCATCTTGGGGAGGACTAGGTTCCTTGAGACTTCAAGACATTCCTGAGGCCTTGAATGTGAAGCAGGAAGGAGGCTCAGGCCCATCCAGAGCCCCTGCAGGATCTGCATGACACAATTACAAGGTCATTATTTCCCTTTCACAGTGATGCTCAGAAAACATTAAGGAATTTAAATCCAGCATTGCCACTGGAATAATAAATTCACAGGTTAAATAAGAAATTTTACTTGTACTTATTTCAAAATTGATGGACACAGGAAAGCAGATTGTGAAGTGCTTGGCATTTAATTTTTACTTCAAGGTAATCATGAAGGCGGCACCCATTTGTACATCCAAAAGGCCTTTCATCCCTAAATGTGGAGAGCACTTTCCCAAGCATACCAGGAATAAATTAAGTTGTAAAACCTCCATGAAAAAGATGAAAGTTAAAGCATAATTTTGAAGAACCACTTGAGTTTGTCCATTTACCTGTTTTGTAAGTATCCTTGCCTATTTTTCTTATAACTCTTTTTCACAAAATAAAGGATTTTGTGTGAAACACACAGCAAAATGAAATGGTAAACCTCCAACATCTTAAGAAAAGCCAAAGCAGAATTAAACCTGCCTTCTGTGTCTAGGTGATGGTAATTAAACTGGATCTCCCATAATGAGGGGTGCTGATTAATAAATTATTTGATTACCAAGTATACCTGCAATCAATACAATTGCCTAAAAGCTCTGAATTAGAAATTGTGCAATAAAATATAATTGAAAGGTATTAAGAATTGGTAGTTTTAATTACAAGGAATGATTAATTGACCATTTGGATGGTATTGATCTACAACTTATTTAATTCTTTGCAATTTGATTTGTCAAATTTGAATCCAAATAACTGATGATTTGTCCTATTAATGTAGAGCTGGAAGGGGTGGGGAAAATGAAAGATGAAAGGCTAGAACCATGGACCTGGTGACTCTGCACAAAGACCTGAGTTATTCCATTCCCCTGTCCCAGCCTTTGTTGGGGCTCACCTGCAACACCCAGTGTCTTCTCACACATCCCCTCTTGGTCTAGGTCCAGTGCAAGCTCTATGTGCCTGGGGAAGCCCTGGAAGGCTCAGGCCGACCTGGGGCAATGCCCAGCCTCTGCTTCTCATTCCATGTCTCCTGGTCTCAGCTTTCTCATGGTAAAATGGAGATTATAAGAGTGTGTATATCATAGGAAGGGAGGATGAGGGCTCACTCGGCAGTCTCCGGCAGTGCAGACTGTATGCTGATTAGTATTTTAGCACTATGATTATCACCAATCTCCCTCTTCTGAACTGCTGTAGGATGTATTGTTGATACTCTCATTAGGTTCCGAGCCACCACCCTACATTCTGTCTCCACTAAATAAACTCCTTAGGGTGAGGATTGAGTCTTGTACTATTAGAGTTTCCCCCACTGAAGTATTGCTCTGTCCACAGCTGCAGCAGAATGACCGAATTCCTTCTATTCAATCTATAATGGCATGTTATGCACACAGATGGAGCCCAAGAAATTTGTGCTGGTTGAAGCAAAGTTAGCAAATGCTTATGTGGTCTCTTGTGCTCTAGAGATAGAGAAGTACAGGCAGTGACTACCCTGACTGGAGACAGAGCCTGATACTTGGAGGAGAAGGGAATCCTGAGGTGCTTGAGGTAGGTGGGAAAGGGAAGGAAAGGAGGGCAAGAGAGATCACGTGGGTGCATAAGAGGAGAAGACAGGCCTGAAGACAATGCCACTAATCAGGATGGAGCAAACATGCCTGACAGCCAAGCACTGGGCAGATGGAAGGAGTCACTGGTTCCCCCATCAGCTCCTGCAGTGAGAGGCGTACCCCTGGCTTGGCCTGGAAGAGATGGGCACACTTGGTAGGCCTCTTCCTAGGAGCAGGATGTGAACATCTGAAAGTTCTGAAGGTCAAGTCTCATCCTTCCCTCTCACCACCTCCTTTCCCTGTAACTTTATCTGATGGTGAGGCCAAATACCCTGCCAGACACTAATGACTTTCCAGCACTTCTGCGGAAAGAAAACCTAGATCATAAAAGAACCTGGCCTGCCTTGCTGGTGACAACTAAAGACAGGGGCCGCAAGAGCTCTGAGCTTTGGTCAAGGCAGATGGAGCTGGAGACAATGGATCTGGCCTGGACCTCTGCCCACCAGGGGGGGTGAGGAAAGCTCTCTTGCTCTTCTTGGAGGTCTGACCAAGGACCTTCACATCCTCTGGGAACAGGGCTCTGCAACTGCATGCACAACCCAAAGACTGACCCATCCACACAAGTTATAGGAATGTGTTCAAAATAAACCATGAGACAAGTGCTTGAAGATGAACATGCAGAGATGTTCACTACAGAATTGGTTAAATCAGGGCATGCTCATAAATGGCTTTGCCATCACTATGAGTTACATTGTAGGTCTACATTAATGACATGGTAAATGACATTCAATGTGTTAAGTGAAAAAAGCAGCTTATAAATCAGAATGTACATGATCACGTTTTTGTTAAATGTGCTTCTGTGTGTCGGGAAATACCTATTTTGCAAACAATAAAGGTCTAATGAGATGAACATCAAATATCATTTTTGGATAGTGGAATTAATTTTTTATTTTTATATTTATATGTAATTTATATATTTTAATGTGTATATAGTGTTATATATTTTTAATACTGTATTTATATATATTTACTTTCTCTTTTACATTTTTCTATATTATCTGACCTTTTTAAAATTGAGTTTATATTACTATTTTTATAATTAAAATATAAATTAAGAAACCTACTTTCATTTGGGAAGTGGTAAAAAGCAAATCTCACTTGCTTCTATTTCAACTGAATGAAGAAGACGAGATAGGAAGGAATCCTATGGATAAGGGCCTAGGCTTCCAAGGGAAGGGACTTAAAATTCTAGCCAGACTCCTTCACTTGCCCTTTCCGGCCCTGCCTCTACCAGACCACTGCCTCACCTGCTCTGAGTATTTCAGTTTTCCCTCACACCTTGCTGTCATCTAACATGCGAAACTCACTTCAGCCTCACGGCCTTTGCACCAGCTGTTCCTCTGCCTAGATATGTCACTCCCCTGGTTTTCACACAGCTGGGGCCCTTTTGTCATATTCTCTAGTTAAATGTCACTTTTCCATGAAACCTGCAATTAATACCCAGTTTAAACTAGTCTCCTCACCCACAACACCCCTGTCGCACTCAATCAGGCATCCTTTTCATTTCTTTGTTGTACTCAACATCACCTGAAATGATGAGACTTATTTCTTTGCCTACTCATTTACAGTCTGTTTTATTCACTACTGTGGACAGCTAAGGGTGTCTGCTGCAGCCAGATTAGGACCTTTGAGGAACCAAAACATGGACTTCACCATGAAATCCAACATTAAACAATACTACATTTTAAATAATTTATTTATTTAAATTAGTTAACATACAATGTACTATTGGTTTCAGGAATAGAACCCAGTGATTCATCACTTATACATGACACCCAGTGCTTATCCCAATGAGTGCCCTCCTTAATGTCCGTCACCCATAAATGGCCCATCCTTCCACCCACTTCACCTCTGGCAACCTTCAGTTTGTTCTATGTATTTAAGAGTCTCTTATGGTTTGCCTATCTCTGTTTTTATCTCATTTTTCCTTTCCTTCCCCTATGTTCATTTGTTGTGTTTCTTAAGTTCCACATATGAGTGAAATCATATGATATTTGTCTTTCTCTGACTGACTTATTTCAGTTAGCATAATACACTCTAGTTCCATCCACATTGATGCAAATGGCAAGATTTCATTCTTTTTAATCATTTTGTAGTATTCCATTGTAATATACATACCATGTCTTTCTTTATCTATTCATCAATAGTTGATGGACATTTGGGCTCTTTCCATACTTTGGCTATTGTTTATAGTGCTACTATAAACACTGGAGTGCATGTGCCCCTTCAAATCAGCATTTTTGTATCCTTTGGATAAAAACCTAGTAGTACAATTGCTGGGTCATAGGGTAGTTCTATTTTAAAAATTTTTGAGAAACCTCCATACTGTTTTCCAGACAGGCTACACCAGTTTGCATTCCCACCGACAGTGCAAAAGGGTTCCCTTTCTCTGTATCCTCACCAACATCTGTTGTTGCCCGAGTCATTAATGTTAGCCATTCTGACTGGTGTGAGGTGGTATCTCATTGTGGTTTTGATTTGTATTTCCCTGATGATGAGTGATGTTGAGCATCTTTTCATGTGTCTATTAGCCATCTGGGTGTCTTCTTTGAAAAAGTGTCTATTTATGTCTTCTGCCCATTTCTTCATTTGATTGTTTTTAGCGTGTTAAGTTTGATAGGTTCTTTATACATTTTAGATACTAATCCTTTATTTGATATGTCATTTGCAAATATCTTCTCTCATTCTGTCAGCTGCCTTTTAGTTTTGTTGGGTGTTTCCTTCACTGTGTAAAAGTTTTTTATCTTGATGAGGTCCCAATAGTTCATGTTTGCTTTTATTTCCCTTGCCTCTGGAGACATGTCTAGTAAGAAGTTGCTGTGGCCTAGGTCAAAGAGATTGTTGCCTGTTTTCTTCTGTAGGATTTTGATGGTTTCCTATCTCACATTTAGGTCTTTCATCCATTTTGAATTCATTTTTGTGTATGGTGTAAGAAAGTGGTCCAGTTTCAGTCTTCTGCATATCACTGTTCAGTTTTCCAAGCATCATTTGCTGATGATACTATTTTTTTTTCCCATCGGATACTCTTTCCTGCTTTGTCAAGGATTAGTTGGCCATACACTTGCAGGTCCGTTTCTTGGTTCTCTATTCTATTCCTGATCTATGTGTCTGTGTTTGTGCCAATACTATACTGTATTGATGATTACAGCTTCATAATACAGCTTAAACATTCCATGTTCATGGATTGGAAGAACAAATATTGTTAAAATGTCTATACTACCTAGAGCAATCTAAACATTCAACGCAATCCCTGTCAAAACACACAACATTCTTCACAGAACTAGAACAAACAATCCTAAAATTGTATGGAACCAGAAAAGACCTCAAATAGCCAAAGTAATGTTGGAAAAGAAAACCAAAGCTGGAGGATCATAATTCCTGACTCTAAGCTGTAAAACAATACTACATTTTAATGTAAGGAGCTCTGGTGATTTCTCGGTTTTCCTGTGTCTTCTCTGCTCACCACTCTGACCCAAAACACATGGCTGGTCCCACTGTATATGTTCAGTGAACACACTTTGAATAAATGAATGGATAAATGAATATGTATCTACTGAGGCCTGGGGAAAGAAAGGGAAGACAGAAAAGGGCATTTTTGAGAGGAAAGGGTCTCTGGACAGGTAGAAACAATAGCAGGTGTGTGGTAGTGAGAGGAAGCAATCAGCCCTGAGCCAGACTGAGATTCACACCCACGTGGACTCCTAGAGCAGCCAGGTCAGATAGCTACCATCCCTGGCAATGGCCTGGTTCACACAGGCACTAAAGCCATTTTCTATACGTGGGAAAATCTTAAGTTGTTAACTTATTAAGTAAAGCTAGTTTTAAAAATGGAGAGGGAAAAGTAATCCTTTCCCAGCTGATACCATAACACTAACTTAGAGCACAGTGAATTTATTTCTATGACCAAGTTATAAATTGTGGAAAATAAGAGTTTCAAATGGAAATGTTGACATCATATTCTTATCAATAGCAGCATGAATAACCAACCATAACCGTTATTAGGTTGTCTTCTGTTAATGTTTGCTTCTTTGAAACTTCAACTGGTTCAACATGTTCATCTTTAAACGTGAGTTAAGAGGTAATTTGCATGAACACAAATAATGTAGTATCAATTCAGAGGCATTATGAATTAATTAGCTAAAGCCCACCACAATGAATTGGGAAAGCTCAACTGTGCTTTCCATCTCTTTTATTTATAGCTCATTCTTGCTATGTTACACCTTTTCAGATACTAAATGCTGAACATGCTTGCTCTTAAAAAGGTTAATTATCCAAGACAGGTTTATGGTACCTTATCTAAAGGCCACATATTCTACTTCTTTGGCTCTTAGATTTATATATGTATAAACAGTAGAAAGTTAATCAGTCCAATTTCCTTCCCTTCTGGATTCCAACAGAAACTTTTCTCCTCTTGGGTTCTGCCAGTATTAGGTGGGTCTCTGTTAGCAGGTCTCTGTTTCTGACTATGGCAAATTACTGTCCACAGCTTGGAACACCCAACTCTCATTGCCTTGACTGTGAGTTAGTGTAGAATGATGCAGGTAAGCGAGGCAGGACAAATCCAGCCCAAACCTGACGCATCTGGAGCAGAACATGGGTTCTGGGTTTCTTTGGTCCAGAAGATATTGAAAAATAGAACTGTTGGCCAATATCTAAAAATTTGGAAGTTTCACACACACACACACACACACACACACACACACACACACACACACACACACACCAGATATCTGGTTTATCTTGAGAAATCATAAAGTCAGATAGTATTAGCCACATTCCAGGGTGGCAATAACAAGGAGCTATGTGGAGGCCCTTCCTGTTTGCACAGAGCCTGCGTTCTAGGGCTTATCCACAACCCCCCCACCAGTTCCTGCTGTCCTCCAGAACCAGAGGTTGAGTGCATGGATCACCTTATACCAGACCTATTTGAAACACCCTGGCACCTGCAAATGGGATTTTTATGAGAAAGCAGAGTTGCAAATGCACCTCCATAGAACCAGAAAGTGAACCTAAGCACTGTGAAGTCTAGAGAGACAGGCCTGCACTGAGTAATCCAATTACCCAGACAATGCACAAGGTAAACAAGAAGGAAAAAGGGCATTTCAGAGCATGGTAGGTGCTATTGGAAATTAAACAGGGAAATGAGATATAGAAGGCCTTGTGGTGGGAGTGAGGTCTGCTCTCATTAAATGATCAGTGAGGGTTTCTCTGTGATGGTGGCATGTGAGCAGAAGCCAGATGAGGTGGCACAGAAAGAGCTGGGGTAGATATTCAAGATATATTCAAAGGCCTTGAAGTGGGAATAAAGTTAGCATATTATAGGCTCTGTTAGAAGGCCAGGGTGATGGGCTTTTGGGAAATAGCACAAGAAAAGAATAGTGAGCAGGGACCTGAATAGTCAGGCAAGGCATTGTCAACCTAAATTTCCCCAAGAGCAGAGTCTAAACAGAGATTCATGTGCAGGTAGTTGATTTGGGAATATGATCCCAAGGGAGCTGGAAAGAAGGAGAGGGAAGTGAAACATGGAAGGAAGAAAAGTAAATACAAAGATACTTTATTGAGTGGGTCTGTTGTGGGGATAAGGAGCCTAATCAAATGTGCCTTAAAACTGTCAATGTAGAAGATAAAAGAGGAAGGCATTTTCTCATTGGCTTCCATCCCCCATAGGCCAGGTGTGGCCCTACAAGCATGAACTTCTCAGAGCTTCTGGGCTTAATATGCATAATTGTCAAGCATACTCCTAGGTGTCTAATACCTCAGAGCCAGAGAAATCCTGGGGCAGAAACAAGAGATATAGCTAAGTGACATGCTGTCAGGTTGCATCCATGCAATGCTGGTCAGAGCCAGTATGAAACTGCTGTATCAGAGCTGCAACAAAAGTTGGGGTGCAAGGATGTGAAATAGTGTCAAAAGAGGCCCAATATGGTAACACACAATGGAGACCCCTTCATCTTCCCAACACCACAAACCTCCTTTGTCTGTACTCATACTTTGCCTTCTATCCTGTTAATAAACTTGATGTATTCCCATGCCTTCGAAGGATCCTATTTCCTCTTACCTCCTCTTTCCTACATCATCAGATTCTACCTCTACCTTTGGCCGTAATACCCCTATACAAACATGCCCTAACCGCCTTTAAAAAAAAAAAAACTCCCTTAAGGATAGCCTATGGAAAATGGACAAATTCTTAGAAACATACACCCTACCAAGTCTGAATCATGAATGTTGGGAGCCGTTTTGGGCTCGCAGGTTGAGACCCCTCCCTGTGTGGAAAAGGTTGAAGCAAAGCTCCCGCCAGCCAAACTGGCATCTAATCTTACCTTCTTCAAATAATCTTTCAGGTCTGGATTTCTTCAACTGCTCTCATTGGCCCTAGGGATATAATGCTCTTTGGGTTTATGGCATATGGAAAAGGGGACCTGGTCTTGATGGATAAAATCTGAATGAGAATAATCTGGCCAGAAGTAACCTCAAAGTTGCCTCTTGGGGATAGGTTACACAAATTGATCATACAGAATAGCAGTTATGAGTTGGCTAGAAATTAGCAGACGTTAGGCCCAAGACTCCTTGAACCAAACTAGATTTTCCCTGCAGGTATAGCATTGTGTTAATCATCCCCTCAGCCCCACCATAAAACCTCAAGGCACATCTCTGTAAAGCTTCTCTCAGTATTTGGTTAACAGACTGATAGGAGAGATTGTAAAGAGACTTAGGACCTTCTCCGGAGGTTAGCCTAGCCCAAAAGTCAGAAGCACTGTTTACAGATAAGGTACAAACAATAGCCAAATAAAAGTAGCTACACATATCTTCACTGATCAACAACAAATATTGAGCACCTTCCTGAGGTTAACATTTCACGAATCCTTTTGCTATTCCCATCCCCATGCTTCCTTATAATAAAAAAGACAATAATAAAATACTTTTATAGAAACTGCTGTTTGTATAAAGAACAGATAAACATGAGCCCTTACGATATAGGCTTACTCACTCATAAAGGAAAAGAACTTAGACAAGTATTAGAGATCATGTCTCTACCAAGCAAATAATACTTCCTCCATTATGGTTAAAGATTATGGATAGAATGTCTCCTAATCTATCTATAGATGGTTAACATAGGTCTTAAGGCAACGATGTATGCGCCCTCCGTTTACCAAGGGCTATGACAATACTGCTCTCTTCCTAAAAACTTCATCTTGTTATTTCCTCTGCTCTGCCTCAAAAACAATGTGTAACTTTAGAACAGTCATAAAAACAGTTACTGCCTAATCTAAGAAAAAGCTATCTCCTTCTAAGTCTGAGGGATTCACAAATATGCCAACCTAAGAAAAATTGTAAATGATACCTTGTCACTGATGTAATGTCACTCACTGCCTTTAAAAATAAAGACACTGAGACTAGCAGGTCAGAGATGCCAGAATTGCCAGGGCTGCCTGCTTGGTCATCAGACTCCATCTCACTCGTGGCTCTCTCACTTCATTTTGCCTGACCGTCCATCCTTCGTGGACCCCTAGATTTGCCGGAACAAGGACCCCGGCACATGAAGAAACAAAATCTGAACTGACCAACAATGAGTAAAAGAGATGGAATCAATAATCAAAAACTTCCCAACACAAAAAGCCCAGGACAAGATTTCACTGGAGAATTGTACCGAACATTTAAAGAATAATTACTGTCTATCCTTCTCAAACTCTCCAAAAAGAAATTGAAGATGAAAAAACACTCTCAAACTCATTTTATAAGGCCAACATTACCCTATATCAAAGCCAGATAAGAACACTACAAGAAAAGAAAACTACAGACCAATACCCCTGATGAATAGATATAAAATTTTTATATATTTATTTTATATATTTATATATAGATACAAAATTTTTCAAAGAATACTGGCAAACTGAATTCAACAGCACATTAAAAGTATCATACACCATGGGATCTATCCCTGAGATGCAAGGATAGTTGAACATATGGAAACAAATAAATGTAATACAATTTATTAATATATTTAAAGATAAAAATTAATATGATCATCCCAAAAAATGAAGTAAAAGCACTTGACAAAATTCAACATCCTTTCATGATAAAAACTCTCAAAATATTATAATTAGAAGGTATGTAAAAGGAATATACCACAACATAATAAAAGCACAAGTCCACATCTAACATTCAACCTAATAGTGGAAACATTTTTTCAAGATCAGGAATGAGACAAGGAAGCCCCACTCATTACTCCAGTTAAACACAGTCCTGGAAGTCCTAGCCAGAGCAATTAGGCAAGAAAAGAAATTAAAAATTATCCAAATTGAAAAGAAAGAAGCAAAACTGTATGTTTGCAGTTAAGATCTTATATAAAGATTTCACTAAAGAATTGTTAGAACTAATCAACAAATTGGTTAAAGTTGCAGGATACCAAATCAACATGCAAAGATCAGTCCTGTTTCTATACACTAGCAATGAACTATCTGAAAAAATAATAAAGTAAAGACAATAATTTTATTAACGATAGCATGAAAAAAAGAAAATACTTAAAAATAAATTTAACCAAGGAAGTGAAAGATCTTTACAATGGAAAATACATGACTTTGATGAAAGAAATTGAATAAGAGACAAATAAATGGAAAGATATCCTATGCTCATGGATCAGAAATATTAATATTGTTAAAATTCCATATTACCCAAAGTCTTCTATAGGTTGAATGTAATCCCTATCAAAATTACAATGGCATTTTTCACAGATATAGAAAATTCTATGTGGAAGCACAGAAGATACTTAACAGCCAAAGAAATCCTCAGTAAAAAGCAAAGCTAAAGGCATTATACTTCCTGATTTCAAACTATATTACAAAGCTATAGTATGATACTGGCATAAAAATTGACATATAAACTAATTGAATAGAATCCAGTGCCCAGAAATAAACCCACACATACAGCCAACTAACATCTGACAAAAAAGCCAAGAATACTCAATAGGGAAAGGACAGTCTCTTCAAGAAATGGTTTCAAGAAAACTGTATATTCACATACACAAGAATAAAATTGGACCCTTATCTTATACCACTCACAAAATTTGACACAAAATGGATTGAAGATTTAAACACAAGATCTAAAACACTTAAAGTTCTAGGAGAAAACATAGGAAAAAGCTTCTTAACATGGATCTTGACAACAGTTTTTTGGATATGACATACAGAGCAAGGGCAAAAAAAGCAAAAACAAAAATAGATAAGTAGGACCGTATCAAACTAAAAGCCTTCTGCACACAAAAGAAACAATCAACCAAATGAAAAGGTAACTTACAGAATGGGAGAAGATATTTGCAAATCATAAGATTTGATAAGATATCCTGAAATATGTATGGGATTCATATAACTCAATAGCAAACAACAAACAAATAATCCAATTTAAAAAAGGGCAGAGTATCTACATAGATATTTTTCTGAGGAAGATATCCAAATGGCTAACAGGTACATGAAAAGGTGCTCAACATCTAATCATCAGAGAAATACAAATCAAAACTACTACGATGAAATATCACCTCGTATCTATTACGATATCTATTATCAAAGAGATAAGAGGGAGCAAATGTCAGCAAGGATGTGCAGAGAAAAGAACTCTTGTACACTATTGGTGGGAAAATAAACTGGTATAGTCATTATAAAAAACAGTATGGAGGTTCCCCAAATTATAAAAATAGAACTACCATATGATCTAGCAATCTCGCTTCTGGGAATATATCTGAAGGAAGCAAAAGCAGTAAACTTAGAGATATCTGCACTCCTATGTTTATTGCCAAGATACAGAAGTGAACAAAGAAAATGTGAGATATATATATATATATATCTCATAGGGAGTTCCCTCTCCCCTCCCCTTATACTCTCAAGAGCAAGCCTGGCTATCCATGGCCACAGGCAATGACCTCCATGAATGGGCATATCAGAGTCAATAACTGAAATCACTAACTGTGTCCCTTGTAATTGTTAGCTCTCCCTCCTTCATCTTTGAATAACTTCATATTTAATATAAATGGGAAATTGCAAAGCTGTAGATGACACCAAACTTCAATTTTTTCATGATATCCCTGGCCTGGGCTAGGCAGCCAAATCTGCATCTGATTCCCCCAACGTGTGAAAGGTGCTGAGAAAGGGCTTTTGGCAAATGGCCAGTGAAAATCTGCATCTGATCCCCCAGGGTGAAGGTGCTGAGAAAGGGCCTTTGACAAATGATCAGTGAAAATGGAGGCAGAGGTCAAGTAACAGGGTGGAGATGAGGAGGTGGAATAAGACATTAACCTAACACACCAGAGATGGTGTGGTCTAAGGGCATTCAGTAAAGGAGAAGGCAACAAATCAGCAGTGCTTAGAGCATCCTACTCACCATATCACAGATGCCCAACTGTGTATAGCTCCTTCTGTTGTCTGCCCCCCACTAGAAGGTAAGCTCTCCAAATGTAGATTCCATTTGTCTTGTTCTCTGCTGAACCCTGAGCCTGGCATGTAACAGGCAGATGATTGTCTAATGAATGAGTGGAGGTGAAAACAACAAATGAGGGAAGCCTCTTGGGGGAATGCTGTAGCTCTCTGGGCACTGTGAGCACTGAAACTGCCTGTATGCCTGTCAGTCCCTCACTACATCCTCAGAATGTGAGGTCCTCAGGCCCAAGACAGTCTTACCTTTCTCTGACTCCCTAAGCTCAATGCTGGGCCTGGCCCAAAGTAGGAATATGAATGAATGAATGAATGATCAGTGGGAAGAAGCTTCATGGGTAGAGATTCTGGCTTACTATGATTTATTATTTTAACATCATCTCTGAGCCCCTGTTTGTTCCACATTGTGACCTGGACCCTAGGCCCACATAGATGAATACCCTCTTTGTCTGGGAAGCCCAGAGTCCAACAGGAGAGGGTCTGCAACAGTGACACTGATTTCTAGTGCATGCTTCATTTTCAAACTTTCATAGAGCTTCTGGACTCCTGCCTTGGCCTCACAGCTCCAGCCAAGACAGGTCCCTGTGCTGCTTCTCCAGGTCCTGTTGCTCTGCTCTGGCCAGCAGCCTTTGTGACTTCTTGCCCTCTGACCTCACTCCTGGCTGCTACCTTACAACCCACAAGAGACCTGGACCTAACTTTGTGTTGTGTCTGGTCTTCTGGGTTTCAGCTTTGCACCCTTATGTTGTGTGGTTACTTCTGCCTTTGTTGAGATATGTCACTGGTCAGTCACTCATGCCTTCCTTCTGGAGGTTGAGTAAGGCAGCTGAGATCAAGGCTAAGAGAACAGAGGTAAACAGAAATGGAAGAAGAGGGAGATGAGGGGGCAAGAGACAGCCAGCAAGCATACCAACTACAAAGGCAGTATTTTTCAAACTTTAAATGAGGATCCACTATTAGGTCATAAGTTCAGTTCTGTGGCTTTTAATCAGCATAAAAAAAATAAAACAGAATAGAATAGTAAAGAAAATATGAGCGGATCACCATTGTAAGGATATTATTTCGTGAACCTTTGTTTTAGTATTATGTATGTGTGCACACATAAGTACTGAGTCTCAGTATAAAAAGCATTTTGAGATCAATAACGTTTGGGAACCCTTGTCAAAGTGTCCCCCAGCTGCCCACCTGAGGAAAGTAGACTAAACGAAGCTGATGTGATGCGATCCCTGAAAAAGTAAGGCAGAGCAGAAGGGAGACCCCATGTGAACAACGCCAGAGGGAAGAACACAACTGCCATAATGGCAAAGGCTGCTCATTCTCAGTCAGAGAAAACGTAACCAAATCAGGTCTCTTTGAGTAAGTGTCAATAGAGTCTGTCCAGTGTGATGGAAACAGAGCCCCCCCATGCGTGGAGCACCTACTGGGTGCCAGCCACTGTGCATCCCTACCCTCGGTAAGTTGCATTCCAAGGGAGAAGGTTCATACCTGTGTTGCTTGCTCATCATAGATGCATCAGGGCTCATCATGCACATGAGTTGAGTGTTTCTAGTCCTCATGACAATGCTACAAAGGCAGATATTGTGATCTTTGCTTCAGAGGTGAAAGGGTAGTTGAATGATTAGCTAAAGGCTACATGACTGGTCAGTGGTAAGGCCAGGATTTGAACCTAGGTGAACCTGACACTAGGCCTGGGCCTTCTCTGCCATGACACAGCTCTCATAACACCAGAAGTGTGGGAAAGTGCAGGCTCTCATACTATTTATAGGAAATACCATTTATAGAATCAATGAAAGGCAAAGGATACTGCGGACACAGATCTGGGTTGTTTGGGAAAAGAGCAGATCAAAAACCTCCTCCTCCCAAACATTGACTACATGAGGACAGGAGCATCTGTCTCGTCTACTACTGAATCCCTTGCTTCTACGACAGTGCCTGGTATTCAATAATTATCTATTGAATGGATGAATGTATAAGTAGACGAATGCACGCATGCAGTCAGAGAGGTCTATGTTGTAGACCTGGACCCACTAATGGCTTGCCAATAGGTCACATCCCAACTATTCCACAGTCTTAAGGCCCAAGTCAGACTGTGCATTCTGTAAGCCAACACTCTCAGATAGGTTTGGCAGCTTCCCTAGGTGCCATCAGGAAACTGCAGGGCAATCCTGTTGGATTGGTTCATTTCTTCCCTTCATTCCCACAAAATGTCCAGGGTAGCCCAATCGGGTTCTCTAGGAATTTATGTAAATTCATATGACTAACCCCACCCTGGGTATTTGACGCAACACAAAAAAATGAAACAAAACACAAAATCTGAGTTGAATTTGGAAACTCTATTCTGGGTTCTTCCAATCCAGGCAGAGAGTACAGGTTTAGATGTACAGGCCCAGTAGCCAGACTCCCTGGGTTTACCTCCTGACTGGCAGTGAGACGGAGCCCTTGAAAGTCTGACCATCGACTTGTATTCTCTAACACAGAAACAACACCTACCACTCCAGGTTGCTGTGAGATGCTCCTCCTGAAGGGAATGTCATCACTGGAGTTCAGTGATCTAACTGGGAGCAAGGACTCACCATGTCACTGGGTAGGAGGTCAGTGAAAATGTCCCAATGGCAGAGGTCCTCAAGTATAAACTCAGAACCACCCTACCAAGGGTAGGCAGGGGACATCCTTCTGTTGGGTTTATAGTGTCCTGAAGCTTTTTGGGATCTGGGACCAGATGGAGTCCTGGTACAGATGTGTATGTCATCCCTACTGGGTGGCCAAAGAGCCAGGTGGTGGATAATAACAATATAAAGTACTGACTTCTGTGCAATATTGACTTTAAAACCAAAGAAAATAGAAAGTAAAGCTGGTGTGGTCTTGGAGCATAGGGTTGGAAAGTTCTCCAGCTGGGTGGTCTCTGCAGGAATTAGCTGCCTTGCCATTCACGAGCACTCATGTGGGGTCTCTTGTAGATCTTTGCCAGGTCAAAGCCCCTAGATTTTTCCAGTAAGGGATCTTCTTAGTTTCTCTAGGAGCCTGCACACCTCACCCCTATAGTAACCTCCCTCTTGTCATTAACTATTGTCCTTTTTCATCTTAGGAAAACTTTTCTTCCCTACTTTTCTGAGAGATACTTTATCCTTTCCTCTACTATTGCCTCGAGTCCTACTCTGTTTTTCCTTTTACAGTAAACTGTGATGTCTTATTATCCCTGGAACTTGAATTATTAGCAGTGAAACAAACAAACAAACAAACAAACAGTGCCCTAGAAAGCAAGGGTAGCTTACATATTATATCCTCCCAGGAGATAAGAGAACACCTTACATTACAATCACCTAGTTCAAAAGGCATCAAAAGCTATACATATATTACCTCATTTAGCCTGTGTAAAAGATCCTTGAAGTAGGTACTATTATTACCCTCCAGGAAACAAGGCATGGAGAGTTTAAATGACTTTCCCGAGGTCACAATCAGTGGCTAAGCTGAAAGGCAAACCCAGACAGTCTATTTCTAGAATGCTCTCTGCTTTATCCTCCATGCTACTGCCTTTCAAACTAAACAAAATATGTTTCTATATTAAAATACTATAAGCATTCACTACACATTGCATTTCTCTACAGTGGGCTATTGGTACCTTCATGTTTAGTGTCTATGATTCAATTCCCTCCCTCATTCTCAGAGTCTGGTTAGATTCTGTCATAGAGTAGAAACTAAGGAAGTGTTGGCTGAATAAAGGAATGAGTAGCTATCCATACTCCTGGTAGTGGTGCCAGTGTCTCTTCTGAGCTAAGACAGAGTGCACATGTATGACCTCACATACCTCTGAGTGGGTCCCAGACAGCACAACCTCATCCAAGAGGTAGTTTTTTTTTTTGGTTTGTTTATTTTTAATGACTGTACTCTTTAATCCCCATCCTCTATTTTCCTCATCCTCTCACCCACTTCCCCTCTGATAACCTCTATAGTTTAAGAGTCTGTTTCTTGGTTAGTCTCTCTCTGTCTTTTTTTCCCTTTGTTCATTTGTTTTGTTTCTTAAATTCCACATAAGAGTATAATCATATAGTATTTATCTTTCTTTGATTTTTTCACTTAGCAGTATTATACTCTCTAGCTCTGTCTGTGCTTTGGCAAATAGTAAGATTTCATTTTTTACAGCTGAATAATATTCCACTGTATACATACAACTTCTTCTTTATCCATTCATCTATTGATGGGCATATGGGCTGCTTCCATAGTTTGGCTATCATAAAAATGCTGCTATTACAGGGGTGCGTGTATCCCTTTGAATTAGTGTTTATATATTTTGGTGGTAAATACCCAGGAGTGCAATTCCCGGATGATAGGTTAGTTCTATTTTTAACTTTTGAGGAACCTCTATACCATTTTCCAGAGTGGCTGTACCAGTTCGTATTCCCACCAACAGTGCATGAGGATTCCCCTTTTTCCATATCCTTGCCAACACTTGTTTCCTGTGGTTTTGATTTTAGCCATTCTGACAGGTATGAAGTGATATCTCATTGTGGCTTTGATTTGTATTTCCCTGATTATGAGTGATGCCGAACATCTTTTTATGTATCCATTAGCCATCTGGTTGCCTTCTTTGGGAAAATATCTATTCATGGCTTCTGCCCATTTTTAATTGGATCATTTGTGGGTTTTTGTGTGTGTGTTGAGTTGTATAAGTTCTTCATATATTTTGGTTTAGTTTTATTGATTATTTCCTTTGTTGAGCAGAAAGCTTTTTATTTTGATGTAGTCCCAATAGTTTATTTTTTCTTTTATTTCTCTTGCCTCAGAGGATATATTTAGAAAAATGTTGCTACAGCTGATGTCAGAGATGTTACTGCCTGTGTTCTCTTCTAGGATTTTTATGGCTTCAGGTCTCACATTTAGGTCTTTAATCCATTTTGAATTTATTTTTGTGTATGATGTAAGAAAGTGGTCCAGTATTATTCTTTTGTATATGGCTGTCCAGTTTTCCCAACACCATTTGTTGCAGAGACTTTTTTCCTCCATTATATTCATTCCTCCTTTGTTGAAGTTTAATTGACCATACAGTTGTGGGTTCATTTCTGGGTTTTCTTTTCTGTTCCATTTATCTATTTCTTCATTTTTATACCAATACCATACTGTTTTAATTTCTGCCACTTTGTAATATAACTTGAAATCTGGAATTGTGATACTTCCCATTTTGTTTTTCCTTTTCAAGATTGCTTTGGCTATTCAGGGTCTTTTGTGGTTCCATACAAATTTTAGGATTATTTTTTCTAATTCTATGAAAAATGCCCCTGTTATTTTGATAGGCATTGCATTAAATCTCTAGATTGCTTTGAGTAGTATAGATATTTTAATAATACTTGCAGTTTCAAACCATGAGCATGGATTGTCTTTCTATTTCTTTGTGTCATCTTGAATTTCTTTCATCAATGTTTTATAGTTTTCAAAGTACACGTCTTTAATCTTTTTGGTTAAGTTTATTCCTAGATATTTTATTGTTTGTGGTGCAATCACAAGGTGGTCTTGTGAAGAAAAATCAGGACCAAGAATATGTCCATTCTTTATCAGTTTCCAAGAGATAGCAATGTCTTAGGCCTCTTCACTTGGGACCAGAATGACCCTCTTCATCTGACTGAAAACAGGGCTTCCAGTATCACTGAGGCTAACTTTCCTTGGTTCTGGAAGATTCTTTCAAGCTCTGGGCCCTAGATCTCTGGCTTAGGGTTAGATAAAGCTGCCTTTTATAACTGAGAGAAACACTAGAAATCCTTTTCCCAATGCTGTCAACATTCTTTTATTCAAACTCCACTGTTACAGAATTCTTGAACTCATGTTCAGTCTTTTTATTGGGCCCAGAATGTGGAAATTTATAAGCCTAATTATATTGCATGTGGAGCAAGAATAGAGTAAGAATAAGGCCAGAGTTTCAATAAGACAAAGTGGTCTACTTGTCTATTGTTTTCAAACCTGGGTAGATGTCAGAATAACCTCAGGAGGTTTAAAAAGAAGTTCAGGAACTACTTTGAGTAATGATAAAGGATTGATGTAGTTACATGAATTCTCCCAAGATAACAATACAAACTTGATAAAATAATTTAAACAAAACAATTATTTAATAGTATGGGAAATTATCTAAAAAAAAGACAGAACTTGAGAAACATTTACTCTCAAAAAGTTGTATCTGAAAGAGGTAAGAATTTTGAATTTGTGGCTTTGTGACGTGAGGTTGTTTGTCAACTGACAACCATGGTTACAATAAACCATGCCATAAAAATAGCAATAGAAAAATGGAACTTTACCAGATATAGGTGCTAGAGGTCAGAGTTAAGGCTTAGAAAATTTAAAGAGGAGAAATCTTGGAAGCAAACCCTTGCTGACAGTGAAATTACGTATAAACGATGGAGACTTGGATAGCCTGGCAATAAAAAGCAGGCAGAGATAAGAGAGAAATTTGCTTATGGAAGAAAGAGCTACCCAGGGAACAGTCTGTGAACTTGATGTTTTTTTAAATGAGAGTAGTACCCAATTGTGCACAGTTCAGGCAGTGAGCAGAAGAAAGATCAGGCATTATGGATTTGAAGTATCAGAAGTCAAAACCCAAAACTAGCAGACTTTGAAAATTTCAGGGAGGGGTGATCCCTATAAATAAGGAAACAGCATTGGTCCTGTATCCAATAAAATCACTGGATGATCACCAAATTACACAGGCACAAAAGAGACCAAAGTTCCCAGGCTTAAAAGGCAGCATTAAGAAGTGAAATAAAGAGCAGAGATATGAGTTGCTGTTTGCTACATGGGAGTCAAAGTTTGGAGCTTGAACTCCAAAACAAAAATCTTCAGATAGACACAACAGAATCCAGATTCAACAAAAATTTATCTTCACTGCCTAGTTTTCATCTAAAAATTACTAGACATAGAAAGTACCAGGAAAAAAAACGATTCCATGAGGAGATGAATATGTTAATTAGTTTGCTGTAGTGATCATTTCACTACATATACATTTATCAAACATCATGTTGTACACCTTAGAGACAAAGACTTTTTTATTTTAAAACAAAGAGAAAAGAGAAATAAACAGATTCCATGTGGACTCAGATGTTTGACTCAAAAAGACTTTAAAACAGCTAATATATATATACACACACACATATATGCAGATAATTAAAGACAAATATGTTTTAAAGTTAAGGATAAATGAATGACTGCAAAAAATGAATATTAACAGAAAAATGGAAACAATAAAAAAGGATATTCCAGAGTGTAGTAAATATAATAAATCAATTTAAAAATCCACTGGATAGACTTAATAGCAGAGTTTACACAAAAGACAGTAATAAGTCAACTTGAAGATAGATTAATAGAAATTACTGAGTCTGAAGCATATAGAGAAAAAAAAAGTGAAGAAAATGAACAGAACTACAGAGATGTGTGAGACAATAGTAGTACATGGTCCAAAACATACATATTACTTGAATCCTAAAATGAGAAGACTAGAATAAAGGAAAAGAGAAAATATTCTGAGAAATAATGGCCCCAAAAGTCTCAGTTTGAGCTGAAAACATTAATTTACAGACCCAAGAACTCTGTGAACCCCAAGTACAATAGAATTAAAGAGCACTCTCCTAGACATAGCAAATTCAAAGTTCTGAAACCAAACAAAGGAAATCTTTAGGGCAGCCAGAAAAAAATGATAGGTAGTATCCAGGGGAAAACAGTAAGAATAATGACTGATTTCTTATCATAAGGAATGTAAGCCAAAAGAAATAGGAAGAATATAATTACAATACTGAAAGGGGGAAAAGAACTGCCAACCAAGAACATTATACCCAGAGAAAATATCCTTGACCAATGAAGGGAAAATTAAGTCATCTTTGGAAAACAAAAACTATGTTAATTTGTCACCAACAGACCTGCAATGCAAGAAATGCAAAGAAAGGGATAAAGAGTTCTGGAAATAGTAGGTATGTAAGTAAATAATAAAGGCCATATTTTAAATTTTCTTTTTTTAAAAATATATTTTACTAGTAACATTTTAAAATGTTTAACATTGCAGTAATGGGTTTATGGTATATACTCTCTTTATATATATGACAAAAATAGTACTAAGAACAGGGTAGCAAAATAAGGTTTCAAGTCTCCTCTATTTTACTTAAAATAACTCAGATATATAAATAGAAAGCCAATAGGAGAATTAAGATGGAATAGTAAACTATGTGAAAACACAAAAGAAGATAAGACAGTAGGAACAAAGGAACGACAACAACAACAAAAAGATGAGGCAAACAGAAAACAAATAGAAGCATGGTAAACCTCAATATAATTATGTTAGTAATTATATTAAACTTAAAAAGAATATATACTCCAGTCAAAAGGCAAAGATTTAAGACTGGATAAAAATCAAGAACCAAGTACCTGCTGTCTGCAATAGACACACTTTATATTCAAATACAAAAATGGATTGAAAATAAAAAGATGAAAAAAATTAAAAAAAAACTGCAAAGCATAAGAATAAAAAAGCTTCACTGTTATAATAACATCAGTCAAAATAGACTTAAAAACAAGGGGTGTTACTAGAGGCAAAAAGGACGTTCCATCACTATAAAAATTTCAGAACAGTCAAAGAGAAATGACACTTACCTACCTACGTGCCTAGTAACAGATTTTCAAAATATATGCATGAAAAATGACAAAATTAAAAGCAGAAATATACAAGATCACAATCATATCAGGAGATTCTAGCATACCTCTTTCAGGAACTAATAAAACAATTAGACCAAAAAAAAAAAAAAACAGTAAGGAAATAGAATATCTGACAAATATTATCAGCCACTTTAACCTACTTGACATTTATAGAACACTATGCCAAACAACTGCAGAATACGCATTCTTTTCAAGTGCAAATAGATGTTCACCGAGTAGAGCATATACTGTGTCATGAAATGAATTTCAATAAATTTCAAAAGAACAAAATCTTACAATGTATGTGCTCTGGCCACAAAGGAAGTAAATTCAAAATTCTAATTGAATTCCATCAGTAGCAGAAATCTTACACTGTCTAGCATCCCTAGAAACTTTGGGGTAATGGTCTCATCCTCTCCAACTTTCCAGTAAGCACTGAACTAGGGCACTTAAAAATAATTTTATCTTTAACTGTCCTATTTCTACTCTGATAAGCACATGGACATTCATTCCCCAACTTTGAGCTACTGTCAGAAAATGCAACTCCAACTGGAGTTAGCAAAAAATGAATGCAACCCCTCATGTAACAGAAAAGCATTGTATGATGATGTGGTCTCTGGCCCTCAGCTTCCAAGTTCTGCTTTTCTCTAGGTGGGCTCCCTCCTAAGCAATGTGTTCTGGTGCCTAGATGGCTACCTTCAGCTTCACAGCCAGCAGAAACACCTTCTATTTCCCAAGACACACCACAAACATTCTTTCAGTATCATTGGCTCTGATTGGCTAAGTGTAGATCATGTGATCACCCTAGATTAAAATTCAAATCAATCATACCACTCGCTGCTGGATTTAACGGTGAGTCTGTGCTTTCCCAGAGGAAAATTGGGGTTAAGAGGAGGGAATAAATTGGGGCACCTGGGTGGCTCAGTGGGTTAAGGTCTTGACTCAGGCTCAGGTCATAATCTTACAGTTCATGAGTTCGAGCCTGAGCCCGGCGTAGGGCTCTGTGCTGATAGCTCAGAGCTTGGAGCCTGCTTGGATTCTGTGCCTCCCTCTTTCTCTGCCCCTCCCACACTCACACTCTTTCTTTCTCTCTCAAAAATAAACATTAAAAAAAAAAGAGGGAATGAATTTGGACAGACAGTAAAGACTCCCTGTACTGCCTGCATCCCTGAGGCTTAAAGATAGCAGTACAGGAAGTGAGAGGGGAGTAGAAGGTCCTGAACGTAGATGAGGTCCCAGCAGGATAGGACTTGTCTCCTAGCCTAACTCCTGTCCTTCTACACACTGTCCTTCCAGACACTGGTCACCTCCAGGTAGATGATGATGAGTGAAAATGTAGACAGGAGCATTTGCACACAGAGACACTGCTTTGTGTTTTCTTTTTTTCCCCATGATGAATACAGATTACATCTATATTAATAATTTCTTTAAAACTACAAATATTTAAGACAAAAACATTTAGACAAAAGCATTTAGGAGCTAGACTTTTGAGAAATAGAGTAGTATAGTGGAAAGGTGTTTATCTTTAAGGTCAGAAATATATAGTCCAGAGGTGTTCCTGCCAGCTATGAAACAGTTAGGAAATCACTATTTCTTTTAGCCTTAAAAATGGGAATAGCCCCTGATTTAATAATTTCATATGATTAGGGGAAAACCTTATCAAAATGTGAAGCATCAGAAATAGTGCACGTAAACAGGCATTCAACACTATAGAATGTTTTACAAATAGAAGAGAGTGTCCTTTGTATTTCAACTCTGGAAGCCACAGGAAAGTCACTTGCACTTTGTACCACCCTTTTGAGTCTTCTCCTTGCTTTGCCAAAAGCAGAAACCTTTACCTGTTATATCTACAAGCTTTAACAACTAAGCAAATAGAAATAACAAGTGTAGCTTGGAATCAAACAGAGGGACAGAGGCAATTAAAAATAAATCAGGCATCTTGGAAAAAGTCATTTGCAGAAACAGTTGTGTCCACAGCATGAAATATGAAGGAAATGCATTAAAGCAAAAATTAATTTAATAAAGATTCATCCTTATTCTTTTTAAAGGAAAGAATACTATAAAATACTTCATTAGGCAAAGTCTCATCAGGGAGATATGGACTTTTTTTTCTTTAAAAAAAGAATTTTTTAAATTAGAGAGATAAAAGAAAAGAGAAAGAGAGAGAGAGAGAGAGAGAACATGGCCCTTGTCTGAATGTGCAACTTCAAGAACTGGGCAGGACAGCTCAGATATGGGGAGAGGAAGATGAGGGTTTTTAGGGGTCCCCCAATCCCTATTCATTTATATCCCATTGAGTCCTTCATGCTAGAACCACACAAAGCCACTCAGACAATGGTGGTCTTTGCCCAGAGAATCCAGACACATAAACCTAAATGTGACTCAAGACCCAGAAATGACCTAAACTGTGCCATCTCCCACCTTATGCTTCAACATTTGCTTTGAGCAAATGAACAAAGATGCCACTGAAGAATTTAATTATCTGGTCTCTTCCCAAAAGATTCCAGAGCCTAGCATGGTGTTGGGAAATCAGCTGACCCTGCAAGATGCCTGCTGATCGATGTGGTTGGCATTTGGTGTATGCCATCCTAGAATTTTTTTCCTGTCCACTTCCTAACAATACCAAGCTTTCTTTTCAGGTATCCATCTCACCTCATGGCCCCACTCACAATTCCAGATTGGGACCTTGAGTGGCTAAATAAATTCTGATATCTCACTTCCCAGTGGTGGTCATTAGTACAGAGGTGGCATATAAACTATTTACTCAATCAGAACAAATCTCAGGACTCTTATGGAATGTTGATACAGAAACACTCTTACCATCAAGACTGCGTGGTGTGCAGGCTGGAAACCCAGAATCATGAGAGCCACTGCGGCTGAAAGAAGCTAGCCCAGTGACAAAGCCAGAGAAGAGCCCAGAGAGAACTGCAGGAAAATGAAGTGATCATGCCATTCCTAAAGCTGTACTTCCTTTGAATTCCAATAATTACTTCAGTAGGAATAAATTCTGTTTGTTTTATAGGCTGGTTGGAATCTTGCTATTGCTTAATGTTTGCACATTAAGAGTTCTGACACTGAGGCACCTGGGTGGCTCAGTTAGTTAAGCGTCTGACTCTTGGTTTCAGCTCAGGTCATTCTCATGGTTCATGGGATGGAGCCTTGCATTGAGCTCCAAATGGACAGCGTGAAGCCTGCTTAGGATTCTCTCTTTCCCTCTATTTCTGGGCCTCCCCTGCTCGCATTCTATCCCTCTCGAAATAAATGAGTAAACTTAAAAAAAAAAAGAGTTCTGATATTGAGGAGGTCAGAGAATGAGAAAGTCTAAGGAGAAAAAAGAGAACAGGAAGGGAGAAGGAAGAAAGAAGAGATGAGAAGAAGGAGAGAGGAGAGGAGAAGGAGGAGGTGGAGGAGGAAAAGGAGGAAGGAGGAAGAAGAGAATCCTAGAGCAGTTTGGGGCTCTGCTGGCTGGCGTGCCATGTCACAGGTGAGAATCCTGAGATCCTGAGATTTGGAGGAACCCTTGCAGGGCTGCCAGCAGATACCAGCATGGGAACTCAAGGCTCCTGGCGGCTAGGCACTCTCTTCCTTTCCCCAAGTCATGAATAAAAAAGAGCAGCTTTATAAGTTAAGGGGTTCTTGCTCATTACAGAAAACTTGGGATCTGTATATAAGTAGAAATAAAAAAAAAACCACCATAATTTCACCAGCCTCTACAAGTACTATTAACATTTCACCAATTTTTCTGTCAGTATTTTTCTCTATTTAAGGATAATTTTTAGAGCTGTAAACACTCTGTTTACATAGTTTTATTCCCTAAGTTTTTTCTCTTACTGTTATTTCATGAGCATTTTTCCATGTTATTGTGTATTCTTCAGAAACATCATTTTTGTGACACTATAATATTCAATCATGGAGATCTTTCCTGATTACCTTAGCCATTTTCCTCCCTTCGAACATATTGTTTGTTCTTAATTTTTCAACATATTTTCAAAATTGCATAAGGCTTTTCTTATCAAAGATTATTTACTTAGGAATAGATTCCCAGAAGTGAAATCTTAGGGTCACAGGGTAGAAATTAGGGTTGCAAAATTTAGCAGTTAAAAATGCAGGGTGTTCTGTTAAATCTTAATTTCAAATTATTTGTTATCTGAAATTCAAATTTTACTGGGAGTCCAACCCTGGTAGGAAAGTTTTAAAGGTTTCCATACATATTTCACATGCCCTGTCTACTCTCACACATTTCCTCAGGTTCGAAAAGAGGGAGAATGAGAGAATAGCATCTAACATTTTATTTTGTGCCACACACTGTTTGCACACTTCACACATTAGTATGTTTAAGCATCCTGTCGACCTCAAATGTGAGGAATTATCTTGAGCCCTGCTTTGCAGTCAGAAAGGTGAGGTAGGTGAGGGTAAGTCAAATGCGCAGAAGTACCCAACTAGAATGCGGGGGCATGCGGGCCCCCAAGGAGCTGAATGAGGGGAGACAGTGGTGGAGAGAGAGACTGGTGTCTCTCTGCCAGAAGCAGCAGGCTTCTGTGTGGTGTCTTGCTTGGGTCCACCTCAGTCAACCTCAACCATTCAAACAGACTTCTGCACCTCCACAGACCCCAAGTCTTCACCAGACAGGAGCAGGACATTTTGTGGGAAGACAAGGCAGAGAGTTTACATTACACATAATGGAATCAATTTCATAAAATGAAGTTTGAAACTAGTCCTTTCTTTCTCAAGTCCCTCTCTAGCTGTCAGCCTGAGTCTCCATTTCACACATCCACCTTTTCATCCTCTGGGCCTGTTCTGTCTCTACTTTGAATGTCCTTTTTCCCTCAACACTGGCAAGACCCTCCACCCCCCCACCTCCCACTATTCCCCTATCTTGTGTGAGGAAAATCTGGAACTCCTTCACTTTCTTCATTTGCATCTCCATACCTAGTACTGCGCTCAGCAAACAACACCCATTCCTCACTTAGATCTACCCTCCCTGGAAGGGAGAGGTTACACTTAATAAAAATTTCCCTGCCTAAATATCTCTAATTTTAAAATATCAAGAGGTAACTGACTGTATTTCTTGTTTTGTGTTTCTCTCCCCTGCCCCCATCCTCCCTTTCTTCCCTGCTTCCTTCCCAATGTGATACTCAACAAGCAAAGGGTAGGAAGGGCCCCTGGGTTAGTCTCTGTGCCAAATACAATGGCTTCCTTGGCATACAATGCCTTTCTAGAGTTGCGAGGGCCCAGAGGGGAAACTGCACTCCACCTTGGTATCCTGCAAGGCTTTATGGCCAAGGTGCCACTTAGCTGGGCATTGAAGGATGGTAGACTTTGCCCACGTGGAGATCAGATGGAAGGCCCATCCCCAGTGAGGACATTTTGAAGACACAGTCCAGGAAAAGAGAAAGGCTTAAGTCTGAGGCGTATTAAGTTCTCTGCAACCTCCTTTCTATATTCATCAGGAACTTCTTTTTGAGGACCCCTTTGAGGTCAAAAGGCTCATGGGTGAAGCTGGCTCTGATCTTTGCTGTCTCCATGTGGGGAGTATCCTTAAACAGCTGGCGCCCACCTCATCATTGCTGGGACTGTTCGTAAACGGTTCACAAAATGCATCTAACATTTTAAAACCACTCATGAAAATGGATCAATCAGCAAAAGGCTGAAATAATTAGTTCCCTTTGCTAAGAGAAGATAGTGCTTCTTAATTATTGTACTGGTTGTGTGAGAAGTGTTTTTTGAAGACAACAAACAGCCCTCTGAAGGCACTGTCCTTCTACCTGCCTATAGGGGAAAGAATCTAATTAAAACAAAGAAAAAATATTAATATTTAATGGTGTGATTTTCCCCAAATCCTTTTTGCTTCTCAACTTAACCCAGTGACAGCTCCAAAAATTCCCCCCAAAAAGAGCACACAAAATCCCATGAGTGCAATACTGTCAGAGCACAGTTTTAATGAACAGCTCTGTGCGTCAAGCTCTGGGAGCTTCAGAGCTGACACAGGAGTTCCTCCCTCAAACTAGCGTGTCCTCTACTTTCAGCTGTCTTCCAAGACTTCCCTGGCCTCCTGCCTTAAACACCTCAGGCCTCAGAGCTGTGTGTTCCTGCAGTCAGTTCAACTCTGTCCCTTTGTTGTGGAGAACGTTGGAGGAGTGTGTGAAGCACACTACCAGGACCTGCTGGTTTCCAGGAAGATCCAGTGAGGTGATGTGAATAAACACTTAGCAGAGTGCCTGGCACATAGTGAGCCCTCAACAAGTATGGTTACTAGCCTCACACTAGGAGACCAAGGTCCAGGGGTGAGGGAGGGTGATGTTTTGGAAGTCACACACAAATTGGTGGCAGCGCCAGGGTGTGAACACCCTGCCCATTATTCCTCCTAGTATTCTGACTTCATCCAAGTATTGACCTTCGGTGCCTGCCATATTCCCCACCATTGGTAAAATAGTCCCTGCTGCCAGCACTTCTGTGCTCATTATTTGTGCCTGGACAAGTGTCTGTAGCCCCATTTGGATCCACCTTTATCCTATTCTTGAATGGATTATGTGTCCTTCTAAATCTGCCAAATTCCTTTTGGTTCCAAGAGGCAGTTCAAACTAAGGAACTTAAACCAAAAAAATAAAGGATTTTTATCACTGAAATGTCCAAGGGTACGATTTCAGGCATAGGTGGATCCAGGGGCTAGAACAATGGCATCACAATTTGGCTTTTTCCTTTAGAGTCTTCTGTCTAAACTGTCCTCTAGGGATTGCAAGATTGTTACTAATGCTCTGGAATCCCATCAGAGTCCATTCAAAGTGAGTTTCCCCTGCAGGGCCCCTAGAAAAAGTCTCATTACATGTCATCGGTTCTGGTAGAATGGGTCACATTCTTGCATTCACTGTATTCAGGGGATGTAAAGAAAGACGGACAGAGTTGCTTGGACAGGGTTGTTTCCTCTGAGTTCCTGTGAGTGCCCTTGGTGCCTCTGCTCACAGATTACGCAGGAGGAGGGAAGGGTATGTCGTTCGGTAGGGGTTTTTTGGTTTTTGGTTTTTTTTTTTTTAGCCAGAAGGAATTCCACTGATTAAGCTACATTTCTGTCCTGGAGACCAGTGAAATGTGGTTGGTGGAGCCCCACAGACCAAATTCAGTATGCAGATGGATTATGTCTGGTCTATACAAGATCTTGAATTCGAATTCATTGTCAACATTAAATATCTGCAGACTTACCATAAACATTCAGGTCCCAGCTTCTTTGGTAAAATGAGGTCTCTGGCCAGACAGGGGCTGCCATGCCTCTGCTCTGGCCAGTCTTCCCAGTTAGCTGTAGAACCTGGCACCTCGCTTCTCTTATTTATAGCCGGGACGCTGCAGCCACAGTTTGCAAGCCCCCATGCAAGTCAGCTCAGGGTTCATGCACATCCCTGCGTTTAAAGCACTGCCTCGGAGCTGAGCTGCCACACCAAGAATGCAGCCTCCTCCGTCTCAGATGAGTTGCAGCAGGCCAGGCAGGCTGATGGAAAGGAATTGTTGGCACATTTTACAGACAAGGAAGGTGAAGTTTGATGAAGTTCAGGGATAGTGTAGCAGAAACAAGCATGAACCTGAGTACCCAGGCAAGTAGTGGTCAGGGAATTGGGAGTGGTTCTCAGTCCTGTCCCTGAGCCTAGAATTGGTGAAACTCTGCTGTATGACCCTCTGGTGTCAAAAGGAAGGGTAATACAGAGGAGCTTGAGCAAAGCAGGTTCTTTCCCTCTGTGTCCTCCTCATCTCTCTGACTTGGGGAGGATGGGGGTGCCTAAGCAGGACCAGGACTGCAGACAAGCCACCTCTACTCCATCGGCCCTCTCCTTCCCCCACCCCTCCCTTGGGCTCCTCTGCAAATTAAGTTCTCAAAGTAAGGGTGTCTTCCCCACCTCTTACAGAGAGCAGTGCTGGGTGGGCCTCTGGTAGGGTCGCCTGTAAAAGCAGGCTTGGATCAGAGCAAAGCAACTGACTCTCAAAACCTCAACCCATTTCTGTCTTGTGGGAGAGAGGCAGGAAAGAAGGGGGAAGAGAAGGGGAAGGGAGACTGAGCCTCCTTTCCCATGGTGTTAGGCTCCTGTGTACACTCCAAAGCTGGCTGTTTTGCTCTGCTGTCAGCCCATACCTACCTCCATTATTCTCACCATCAGCCACCCTTCTCTCTACTGGTGTCCTAGCAGCCACTCTTGCCCTGCCACAACCTGCTTAAAATTCCCAGTGGCTTCTTATTTAATGGGGATGAAATCCAAACTCTTGACCAAGACCCGAAAAACCTTTAGGGATTCTTTTCCCTCCCCATTGGACCTCGTTTTAGCCACTCTCCCTCTGCAGCAGATACTGTGGCTATCTCCTGCATGCCACCTTAGCCTTGGCCAGGGACTGTGCCCACTCAACCCTCGACCCACAGCCTGGCACTGTGCCTGCCACCCCTGCCACAGGGTGGGTGCCCACTGAGCGAATGCATGAAAGAGTGCATGAGTGGATGTGGTTGAACAACGATCTGAGCAGTCTGAACTTCTGTTTATCAGTAGTTAAAGACAACTATTTGCAAATCCCTATCAACTTCATTTAAAAATTTAACTGGGGTACAAGCATGGCAAAGGAACATGGGGAAAGTTGGCATTATTTTACAGTTTATTTAATTCACTCCTCCTGCTGGCACTAATTTAATTCACCTCCACGGCTACAGGAAGCCAGAGCTGAAATAACTAACCGCAAAGGCAGGGCGGGAACAGATTATGGAGCAGTGTGTGCAAGTACAGGGTGGAAAGAGAAGAGAAAAAGAGCTGTGGCTTCCAGGGAAAAATTAAAGAGAGTGTTGGGGGGTAATAGAAGTCTTTTTTCTAATGGTTCATTTTCTTTCTCTTTAGTCCAAAGTGATAAAAGCAAATAAATTTGTGTTTAGAATCACAGACATAGTACAAGGCCATTACATAAAGATATTATCTTCCTGGTGAAACTTCGTCAGAAGCTCTTAATGTTGAAAGCATGCAAAGTGGATTAAAATATCACAGGCAAGCAGCGGAGATTGTCAAAATGACAGAATATTATTAAACCTGTATATTTATCCCTTAATTTTCATCTCCACACGAGACCCCAGCGTGGTGCTGTTTCCGCACAAAGCCGTTGGCTGTGTGGCCAGCTGAATGGTGGGAAGGAAACCCGCTTGGGCAGAGCCCAAAATGCCTTCCCAGCTCCCTGGCCAGCCTCTTGCTTGAATAGAGTCCAACTGCAGAGTCTAAATAAGTGGAGAAAGGTGGCCCTTCTGCCTGGATGATATTTAATTGCCTTTCCTTCCCTGGGAGCCACAAAGATCCTGAGGGAGCTGGTAGGTGGTGATGGCAGAAAAGTCCCCAGAGAAGTCAGAGTGCAGGGCCAGCTGCAGGATTCCCACAAGGGTGGGGGGCCGGGGTTGCTTCTGTCTTTGGGGTCAGTGGGGAGAGGAGAACAGGAGAACTCTTCTTGGCCTGCTTCCGCTCCTGCTGTGTATACTACTAGCTACAAGCTATGGGGTGTTCTCTGGTGGCCGGCGCTGTGCCTAATCTATAGGCACATTGTCTCAGCTAATCTTTATAATATCCCATGAGGAGCGGGCAATTGTCCTCTCTGTTTTACAGATGAGGAAACTGAGGCTCAGAGGCCAAGCAACCAGGTCCTTCGGGTGGCCCATGGTGGCACCAGGTTGGAGCCCAGCTCTGCTTTATACCAAAACAAACCATCCTCTATGGTGTCTGTGCTCAGGCAGCTCTAAGGGCAAGAAGAAAAGAGCCAAGGTCGACACACCGAGATGGAGTTCTCTTCAAGACGAATGCCAAAGAGGACAAGAGGGCGCAGAGCAGTGGTTCCAGATGTGTAAGGGAGCTTGGATGTGTCTGCATTTGCATATGCTGCACAGGTGGGGACAGGTGGGAACAGCAGCTGTTCCAGGGTGGGAACTGGAGACAGAGAGGGAAAGAGGGAGACCTACATTTCCCTGCTGACCCCTTTGTGCTATTTGAATTTATTCAATAATTGAGTGGATTTTAAAACTATAAATTAAACTTGTGTGAAAAATAGCTTAGTCAGAAGGAAAGAAAAGCAAGCTGTATTCATTCTTAAAAGCCCCCGAGTGTCACCACCTCTTTCAGACCACTTCCTGGCACACACACACACCTCCTCTCCTGGTTCTCCAGGCCCCCTGCCTCATTCTTTAGCTGAGACCTTCTCAGGACCTTTTCCCTCTCCACTCATTGTCTGTTCTCTCTCTTGCAGTGTAACATTTGCTCTCCTTCAGCCTCAGCTCCTACTCTCTCTTTCAGGCAGCTTTCCCTGATGACTCTCAGCCCTCCATGAGGCTCTGCAGGGAAGAGAGCTTCCTTTCCACAGCCCAGACCTTGAACCTTGCCATTATCCATTATCAGGTCAGCTCCTAAGGATGAGCCACGTTCCATATGCCTTTCCTCCCCTCTTTAGTTCAGTGGGCAGCGGAGGGAGGAGAAATCAGGAGAAACATCTCTAATTAAGGCAAACTGGACACCTGCTACCTACAGAAACAAATATGCTAAGCTCAGTGTGAAGCCAGGGCTGCGGGGCACCAGGTGCTGTCAGGCAGGCAGAGAAAGGGGCTTTCATTCAAGGCTTGCTCTTCATTCACTGAGGGTAAACAAAGGAGATCCCGACAGGGGATCCAGCTTTGTGAGGCTCGAACCTTATACAATTTGGGAATCCACTTTAAAAAAAAAGTTTACAAGATCACAAATATGAATTTTGTATGAAAATTAATAATATCTAATTAGAACGAGAAAATAAATCACAACAAATACTAGAGGCTAAGCAACTCAGGTTCCTTTCCAGATTTCTTTAGGCAGTTTGCCAGCAATGCTTACACAGACACGTTTTTCTGAGCGCATCCTGGCCCCTCCCACCCAGAGTACTCCTTAAGCCCCACAGGACTCCCAGCAGGTGGGAGAGCCTGATGCTTCCTGGGCTTTGCAATCAATTCACCTCTTTGGAGAAGACCCAGTGTCCAGCCATCTGTGTAAAGGATGAACATGACAAATCAACAAAAACCAGCTGCCAGTCAGTGAACACAGCTCCTATGGCCTAGCTCAGTGTCCCCTGGCCCTGAGAGGAGCAGAGCAGCAAGCCTACCCTGGACTAGGCTGCTGGGCACCCCGCCCAGGCCTCGCTCACAGGAGAGACACTCAGGAAAAGGCATGCGAATGGCTGGATCAAAGAAAGAGAAGAGGCTGGAGGAAGACCTAGTTGGCAGGGATTCGTGGCAGAGGGGAGGTCAGACCCAGACAGCTCTCCTTGTGCGTCCTATCAAACATTTAAAGAAGAAATAGTGCCAAAGATCCACCTCTACACGCAGTCTTCTAAAAAACAGAAGAGGAGGGCTCAGTTTTACGAAAATGGCAATACCCAATACCAAAGCCAGACAAAGTTATTTCTGGGCGGGGTGGGGGTAGGAGGAACACAAGATTACTCATGAAGTAACCACTGCAAAGATACCAGAATGGCTAAAATTTAAAATGCCACACGTTGGCAAGAATGTGGAGCAACTGGAACTCCCACACTGCTGTGGGAGTGGAAAATGGTACAATCACTTGAGAAAACAGTTGCACAGTTTCTAAAAGTGTTAAACGTACGCTCACCATACCACCCAATAATTCCACTCGAATATTTATCCAATAGAAATAAAAACACATGTTCTCACACATGCTTCCATGTGGATGTTCATAGCAGCTTCATTCATAAGAGTCCCCAAATGGAAACAAGGCAAGCATCTATTAACGAGTAAACAAATCGCAATTAATCCACACAATGGGATGCTATTTGACAATTAAAATGGAAACACTAGCAATAACCTAGGAGAATCTCAAAACCACCGCAATGAGTGAAAAAGCCAGACAGAGAGAGTATGGGCTAATTGGTATCATTTACTTGAAGTGCCAGCACAGGCAAAACGAATCTGTAGTGACCAAAGCTTCCCAGTTGTTGCTTAGGGCCAGGAGTGGAGGGCAGGATTGAGCACAGAAGGCCTCAAGCTACCCCTGGGAAGCTTTGTGTCACTACAGATTTGTTTTGCCTGTACTAGCACTTCAGGTAAATGGTACCAATTAGTCCATTAGTATAAAAGGCATGAGGGAACTTTCTGGGGTGATAAAAATATATTACATCTCAATTCCAGGGGATGTATATATTTATATTTGTGTTCATACGAATTTGTCAAACTTATCAGAATGTATGAGTTGATTTAAAAAATAAAATTAATAAATAAAAATATTGTGTTTTAGGCTCTACTCTAAAATATTTTGATCTAATATCTAATGCCTGCATGGGGGACCCAGGCATTGATATTTTTATTAACACTCCCCCTGCTGCTTCCTAGGTAGGACTCAGCTTGGGGAAAGGATCTACAACTTTCCAAAAGGTTAATCAGGTTCTGGCACTGCCCTGGCAAACCCTATGTGAACCTGTCCCTGTCTACCTTCCTGGCTGGTCTCAGATGTCTCTGTGCCTCTTTCACAGTGCTGCTGCCCCGTGATGTTGCACGGGTCCCCTCAGCAGCCCAGTTGGCTTGGCCACCTCCCCCCACCCCCAGCTGTCCCCAGCCTGCAATGCTCTGTCCTTCCTGCACAGGGCAGTTGACTTTTGACATTCAGGGCAGAGCATTCATGTCCTTCCTCACAAGGCCTCCCCTTACCCTCCACCCCCAGACCCCCTCTCTCCTGTCACTGTGGTCATTTCCCCACAGTACCTGTCACTTTGTGAAAGAATCTCTGCTGCTTGTTACTCTTCGATGATCCCTCTCCTTGGTTTATAAGTGTCAGGAGAGCAGGATCTTTGTCTGCCTCGTTCATCGCAGTACACCGCCATTCAAATGACCCCTAGTACATAGTAAGTGCTCGATAAAATCTGACTGAAGAACCAGCTTGACAGAAGAAACTTTGTCAAGTGAAACCAAAGGCTTGGAGCTGAAGATTCTCCATCAACCACTGAAGAAAAAAATCGCAGAAAAGGTGAATAATTTCTAAAATTATATCATAGGCAGCCAAGGAAACGAAATGCTTCATTTTCTTCATTTTTCCCCCCCTGACATTTTCATAAACCATAGCAACAAGCAAAAACTGTCATGAGCTGCTTTGGCTACATCAGTCCAGCCAATAAGTCCCCAACTCTTCTTCTTGGAAAGTGTCCTGCGGATCCACAGGCATGATACCTAGGCAACCTTTTTCTATTCTCTGGCCCTGTCTCCCTGAGCACAGCTGATTGGAGCAATAGCAGACACCTGACCCTAACTGGACCAATCAGATTCTCTGTAGGTGGCTAGCCTGCTAGGGTGGGAAGCCAGCATCTTCCAGTGGAGGAACGAGGGGCTGAGGAAGCTAGGTGTGTTGTGCCAGGGGGAGGAGAGGAAAGCCAATGCCGGGAGGAGCAGAGCTAGTCCACAGGGCTCTTCTGTTCCAGGACTTTCTTAGGCTCAACCCCATTGCCCCTGCTAGAATTCCACAAGACCCTCTGGACTCTTTCTTAGAAACCATTTATTCTGTTTTATTTTATTTGTTTTCTTTTTCTGCTTGGGCTAACTTGAATGTTTCTGTTATTTGGGACAAAAAAGTTCATAACTAATCAAGTATGTATTGAATGACTGTAATAATAAGACAAAATGGTGCTATAAGAATTTAACTTACATACATTTTCAATACGAGCACATATTCACAACTAGAATGTAAAGAGAGGTTCACTTGTGGTTTCTATTAAGCCATTCTGGACTTTCAGGATCTGTCTGTTCTTGCCCCTCTGCCCCTCCACATCCATCCTGCCCCTGCCTCTGTACCGGAAGGCAATACTGAGTACTGAGGAGACCCTCAAGAATTTCTGATTTCCTAACCAAAGCTGGAGTTAGCCATGGCGATGCTGATGGAGACATGGGTGACTGTGTCCCAGGCCGTCTGGGCCATGCATCTGGGACACCAGCGCCCCGTGCCTGCTCAGAACTAATTTGAGCTGCGACACCATTTTCCAAGTTGTTGCCATCTCAGGTCACAAGGGAACCTCTCTGGGGGATCAGGGATGGTTGGTATTCAATTTCCCTCCTCCACTTCTCAAGAGCCAAGCTCCCAAGTTCAAAGACATCTATCATGGGGAGTGATGGATTGTATTTCAGAGCAGGTTGGCAGCAGGAGGGAATTGGATTCAGAAACAGCCATCTGGCTCTTGCAACTGTGTGCCCTTTGCCCTGCTCAGCCTCAAGCCAGTTGTCACACAATCTGAGTAGCCACAG
The DNA here is from genome assembly GCA_030068075.1 of Paguma larvata. Taxonomy (NCBI): domain Eukaryota; kingdom Metazoa; phylum Chordata; class Mammalia; order Carnivora; family Viverridae; genus Paguma; species Paguma larvata. The sequence goes on along the minus strand of CM057841.1, from coordinate 23,558,585 downwards.
CAGCAGAACCAACTCTTGTGTCCAGCCAGACAGGCCTCTGTTCTGGAGAAGCAGAGGTGGTCAGAAAGCCAGTGGGGACCCCTCCAGGCTGATCATGGAGGGAGCTGTGTCTGAGCACAGAGACCTTTCTGAGAGCTTACTATGTACTGGGTACTTGGGAGGCAGACTAAAAGAGGCAAAATACCTGTCCACTAGGAACACGCAATCATTCATTGACTCATTCCTTCAAAAAACACCTATTTTTTTTTTTTTTATATCTCCTAGGCACAGGCACTGAAGCTTGCTTCCTGTTGTGGGAAGCTCTTAATCTTTGTAAGCACTCTGTCTGGGGTCAGATCTCAGCTTCGACAACTGTTAGCTGCGTGATGTGGGCAAGTCTTACCGGCACGTGCTCCTATATCAATACCTTCCTTCTCTTTGGCCCTGTTTCCTCATCTGTAAATTGGGGGTAACAACAATACTCTTAAAGCTGTGTTGATGGAAATAATGTCCACAAAGTGCTTATGAGTAGTAAGTGGTCACTAATGTTAGCTGTTATTATTTAGTTGTATCTTTTTTCTTTTACTATTTTTATTATATCCATGCACTCCTGTATCCAGACACAATTCTCTGAGCATATTTTTTTAATTGAACAAATGGCGTGCTATCCTATACTATCCACCTCAGACAGCCATAACAATCATTGATTTTGATACAACGGCTGACACTAATATGGACTGGTTCTATTTGCATGTGATCTTCCCTGGGACCCCTGAGTTAGGGCTCCCGGGTCGTTCCTGAGCCTCACAAACACAGCATCCTAGCACCATTTGCATGGCCAGGAACTTGACTCTCAGGCTGCATTTTCTGTTTTATGAGCAGATTGGGAAGCAGCCAGCGCAAGCACCAGTTTTTAGGATACCTGGGGAGAGATTGTGTCTTTTTACTGTTTAGCACAGAGATGAAGAGGCAACCAATCAATGAGCACCAGGCAATGACAGCTCTTGCCGCTGACAAGCAATGTCACTCTCTATTGTGTTTTCAAAAACTCTTTGGGGTGGGAAGGCTCAGAAAGAAACCGAGTTATGTCTAACAGGAAAAGCTTAGAGAAGCAAGGAAGTTTTAGAGGGTATGTTTTGGCCATTCCTCATAATGAATCCTAAAAGAAGAAAGAACAAGCAAAAACTTGAAGAGGTTCCTTACCCTCAAGAGCCTCTCATGTAGGTGGTCAAAAAATAAAGTAATTGAGGGAAAAGGCAAAATAATTTTTTAACTCTGTGTGTGGATATACTTAGGCACACACATGTGCAGGTACCTGAAAGAGACAGACAATGAGACAAGAGCAAATGGTAAATCCATGCTAAATACACAAGTAATCACATCAGCTCATGTTTATGGGTAGTCTGTTGTATGCCGGACACTGTGTTAAGTACTTCCATGTACATTTCTCCATCTAATTGCCACAACATAATAATGTATGTAAACACCTAACAATGCCTGGCACCTGGAATTGTTGTTTCTATCATCATCCTCATCTCCAGATGAGGAAACTGAGGCTCAGAGATGTGAAATGACTTGCACTTGCTTTTTAATGACAAAACCAGGCCTCAAACCTGTTGTGTGTGTGCTTTCCAATCTAAGGATAAAAGCGACAGAAAACATCCTTTTCTCCAGCGCGCCTCGGTGCCACATACTACAGTAGGCACTATGACATGTTTGCTCACTAAATCCTATTTCCCTCTCTTAGTTTACAGATTAAAACACAGGCACATGGGGATTCGAATCGATTTTCCCAGGGTCACACAGCGAGGAAGCCTTGGAGCCTGAATCTCCAGACAGGTGTGCGTGATTTTGAAGTCTTCCTTCCTGGGACAGTTTATTCTCTGACTCAGGTTGTAGGGTGGGAACAGCATGGTTTCTGTGCCCTCAGAGCCACGGACTTTGTGCGTGTGCTTTGGCAGGAACCAATGTCAGAGTGCCTGCTCAGGAGTGGCTGCTTCGGACAGCTGGATGGTCATAAGACTCCAACCCGCTATCCTGTGCCCTGAAGGACATCAAAGTTCCACAATCCGCTGAAGAAAAATGGCTTTTGTTCTAGAACCGGAGAGAAAAGGGAGGCCTCCCGGGTAAAGATAAGAAAGGCTTCATTTCTGCCCTGGGTCCTCCCTCCACCACACCATGTGTAACTTTGTCTCCAGGTACCTCCCTGGCTGCTAGATAGTCTCATGCTAACTGGGATGCGGTCCAGCCAGGTAGGGCTACAACTGGCTCTTGGGATCTCTCCTGCCTCTACCATCAAGGTTGCAACTGTCTCCAAGAATGATCTTCCCTTCCCTTTGACGATGCGTGGGGCCCGGCCGACTCCACACTTCACTGCTTGTCAGTGACAACGGTAGTAAGCACAGTATAGCCCCCAAACCCCCAGGGAGAAAGAAGAGGTAGCCATCGCCTTGAATTTCAGCCGCATAGTACCCTGTGAGCTAGAGAATCAGACTTGAGAAAATGTCCTTTGAAGACCCCTGGTTGGGAAGGAAGGGCCAGACATGGTCCTGTCGACCGAAGGGGAAATTCCAGGCCATTGTTTCTCTGCAGCTTGGCAGGGCTCATCGATCCTTATGGCCACTCATCATTCCCACTTTCCAGATGAGAAAACAGAGGTAACTAATTTTCCCAGGGCCAATGCTAGTCAGGGGCTGAGCGCAGGCAAGGCCCACGCCAAGTCTTTCATTCTTTCCTCAGTACTGCTGAACTATCTGGATGTTCCACAATTCAGCCTGTCAGCTCTCCTCTGCCATGCCTTTTATTTCAGTAAACACACTATTTGTATTCCCTTGGAAATTGCACTCTGGAGGGAGACTCTTTTGATGGAGGCATGCTGCATACCCACGACACCACTTTCCTTCTGCAAGTGGGGTGATGCGATCGCACACTATCTCACTGATGCACGCATAAGGTCAGCCCCCTCCTGGCACTCCACGAAGGAATTCCTGGTGGGGAGGACAGCCGTAGCTACACATCTACACTTCTGAGCCAGGAATTTCTGCCTTTGTGTCTGTGGGTGTGTTAATTAATCATTCCTTTAACACCAGCTGTGTCTACACGCATTACTAGAACAGTCAATTCCATTCTTAAAAATAAGTTAATTTAAACCAATGATTTGATTGATTTTTAAAACTAAATTAGTTAAATCTTTGTTTTAAAATAGAAGCAACCTTAAGAACAGAGACCTGGTGAATTCTTGAAAGCAAAGTATCATTCATTTGTTCATGTATTCATTCATTTAACAAATGAGTGACAGGGGCTGGGCTAGTACAGAGGGGAGTGGATCCCAGACAACTACTCTCAAAGACCCTCAGTCTAATGTGGGGAAGGAGAAAAACCCATCACACAGGCAAAGAAATGCTCCTTGTTCCCACCTTAATCTCTAGATGGCAGTATAAATAAATAAGCACCCATCGTATAGGGCATAGAAGCGAAGTCTGTTCAATTAGCAAACCCAGAGAACTTTGGCAGTAGAGGCTGAGAGTGCCTTTGGGTTCACCAAGGGTTTGTTGCCGAGGTCATTAGAACAGCAGGGGGCACCTAGGGAGTGGAGAGAGAGGACCCAGGTCAGTATCACCATGGAAATGCAATAGGTGGTTGCCTTCTTGCACTGAGTGGGCAGCTTTTAATTGCAATCCTCCTAAATCTAGAGCGTGTGGTGGCATGGACAAGGTTCACTGTGTGTAAAGAAGGAGTTTTTTAAGAGTTCTCACCTGTCTAGCCTGTGTGGCAGATTTAACTAGTGAAGAGAATGGACTGTTTTCAGGACTAATTACATGATGAAGCTGTTGATGTTACAAATCACTCTCAGCTGTTAGAGCTGCCTCCTGCTGTCACCCACAAGGCCCAGCCCTGTCCAGCTGCAGGCTGCCTGGGTCCTGTGCACAGACTCGGGAGCCAGACCCCTCTGCTCACACCTGGGCTCCGCCCCTACTGGCTGGGAGATTGTGGTCCCGTGGACTTTGTGTTCTCTTTTGTAAGGTGGGACTAGAGCCCATCTCCTAGATCGAGGCCAGTCAAGCATTCTGGGACATGGTAAGTGGTTGGCAAATACTGCTATCAGCATCACTTAACAATCACACAACCCTACGATGGATGTGAATTGTCGTGTAGTAGTCAAGTGCAGTGACTGGAGGAGGCACAAAGAGGGAGGGAGGAGAGGGTCTCGGGCCTCTGGGGGACTATATCACACCTTGCGGTCTGTATTCCTGAACATGCCCATACTTAAGACACCTGGAGTGGGGCCTCTGGAGGATGGAAGATCCCAGATCTGTCTATCTTCATGTCCCTCTTTACCCCACTCCTCATTCAGGTGAAAACATGGTCTTCTTCCCTCCTGGAGAGTCCCGTATCAGAAGGGACCCCCCCTCATCCTGGAGCCTAGAAGGACGTGCTGGGCAAAGTTGCTACTTTCGAGCAAGTCCTGCATGCTAGCTCCCATTTAGGCCTATGTGTAAAAGTGGCCGTCCCTCTTGGGTGCACACTTGGTGTTGCGCCTCCTTGATGTGCTCTGGGCTTCCAGGCCAGCTCTCTCTGGATTCCTGTGAGGCTCCATCCCTGGAGCTTACACTGCAAGGTTGGCTTGTCAGCCAGGGCCCTGACTTAGCACCGCTAACTGCATCCCAACAGTGCACTCTCTGGAGCAAGGCCCTCCGTGTCTTCCCTCTCTGCACCCTTAGCAGGTGTCATTCAAGGCAGGGCCCAAAGTGTGGAACCAAGCACACACAAGAGTCTGAGACTCTTCACTTAAAGTTCCCAGGGCTCTGTCTCCAACCTCAAAATGATCCATCCTCTTCAAAACAGGGCTCCCCAAAGTCAAACACTGCATCACCGACAGGGTCCAATTCCATTTCATTGCTCCCTCAGCACAGCCATGATAAATAAACATCCCACTGGCTGCACGGTTCCAGGCTGGGAGCACACAGCATCCTGGAAACAAGCCCCGGTGGGAAATCTGTCACTATCAGCCTGGCTTCTCCTCCTTCAGCCTTGAGCCCCAGCTGACTTGGGAGCATGGCCTGCCCTGTCTGCAGAGCCTCTTCCACCACCTCCACCAATCCCCAGAACCTGGCCTCTTCCCATAGCTACCTTTGGAAAACCTGACCCCATGGAGTAAGCTCTCAGGGAACAACTGGGGCTTGGGTTTCGGTGTGACTATGCCCCCAGTCCGTGTTCAGGGCAGCATGCTCTCCTCACCTAGGGTGCCACATCGGGGATATGAGGTCCACAGAGAAGAGCCAGTGGTTCTGGAATTCAGAACTGGCTCTGACCTGTGTCCTGTGTGACCCTGGGCAAGACTCATGCACTCTCTGAGCCTCAGGGTTGTGTTCCTTTCTTCATATTGGGAAGTCCATGACATATGGGTTCATATTTCATGTCAAACACTTTTCTTGGTTAGGGCACATAGGAGTCAGCAGACAAACACTAAGGCATCAAGAAACTGGCAGCCAAATAATTAACCGGAACATTTTGGGTGGTGACAAAGCCTATGAAGAACACTGAGAGCAACTAGGGGACTCAAGGGAGCCATCCTGAAGAGGGGATGCCAAGTCTTTGCCAGAATGATACAGCAAGTCAGCCAAGAAAAGATCTGAACCATTGTTTTCCAAGCAGAAAGAACAGCAAGTGCAAAGGCCCTGAGGCAGGAATGAGGTTAGCATGGTCTGAAGACTAAGAGAAATTGAGTGGCCAGAGCCTTGTGGACAAGGGGAAGAGGGTAGAAGAAGCCTGTAAGCCACAAAATGAATTTCAGTTTTAGACTGAGTGTGTATTGCAGAGGGACATGGTCTGATACAGGATGCAGAAGGTCTCTCAGCTACAGTATGGGCAGTGGTAGTGGAGGTAGCAGGTAGAGAAACAGACAGAGGATTCAAGAAACTGTTACAAGAAAGAGTAGAGGCTTGGGTTGTAGGTGGTGGCTGTGGGGATGGAGAGAGGTGGACAGCTCCAGAGCGTGATCCATGGGAGAGGGGGATGGGCATGTAGAATGGGGTAAGGAGCAATCTAGGGCACCCGAGGGGTCCAGCACAAGCAACTCACGAGCAGGGCAGCTCTTTCTCATCTGGGATCGGCTTGCAGGGAGGTGACCTCCACCACTTGTCACGGCGTCCAGTCCCCAGTGCGAAGCTTCCCAGGTGGAGTGAGCAATAATGAGAAATGGTGCTTTATTCAAGTTCCCTGGCAGCCAGTTTTTCTGTCTTTTCAGAAAATAGTCACTGCCTTCCCTCCTTTTCTTTTATTGCCAGGAGGGAAGCATCCCTATGAGGGCCCAAATGCATGGGGTTGTAATGTGCTCCTGCTTTCTATGCATTGCTAGAATGCTGAATAGTCTCTATGAACATGAATTAATGGCCTTGTCAGCAGTGATGATATTTACAGAGTATACTGTTACATTATAAGAAGAAATGAAAAGGGAGACTGTGTCAGCTCTGAGCAAGCAGTGGGACACCCTGAGGACCTGGAGACTGGTGGAAACCACTTTCCCTCTGCTGGGCCCTGTCCAGCACCCACCATCAGGCCTGCTGGATGCTCTGTGCCCTGTGGAGAACAGGAAGAAAGACACCGCAGTACCATGCTGATATGGCAGATGTTTTCCTAAGCCACAAGAGAGGAGACCAAAGGCCCCAGGGAGCCCCACACCTGGGCAGCAGATGGGCTCTCCTGGGAGCAGACTCAGCAGCCTCTTTGCCCTTTAGGGCATTTCCTGTGAATGGAGGCAGCTTTGGCTCAGATTCTTTCTCCTTGAGGCTGCTCTGGGCTTGCTCTGAAGGCCCCAGATTGGATTTAGCACACATGATAGCTGGAAAAGAGCTGCTCTGCAAAGTGGTGAGCACCCCATCACTGGAGGCTGGATGCTACAGGGAAGCTTCTGGGCTGTTCCTGGAGTTGCTGCCTTCCTTGGACAACCACACATTGGGCATGCCCTTGTGTCAGCCTGAGCTAAGAGCTGGGGATGCAGGGGATAATGTGAGTCTCTACCCTCAGTCATGAGAGAGAAAGAAAATAAGCGAGGTAAAAGTAAATAAACAAGATAAGTACACTAAGAAAAAACCAAAAGAGCCTGCTGTCACAGAGGCTGTGGGACAGGGCATTCATTATCAGGGTGGGCAGGGAGTGGAGGCCTGCTTGGTACAGAGGGGTGGCCCCAGGAAGACCTAGAGCAAATGCGCTCCTTGCAGAGGGTCAGCTGCTGCTTGAGATTGCACCTTCGACCATGATTTCCAAAGTCTCATGTTCGGTAAAGGCAAGACACTGAGATGACATCCAGACATCGGGAGCAGGTTAGCTTTGGTGGCGAGGAGGCTGTCAACTTCCTGAGGTCATTTCCCAGAGCTGGGGTGTGGCTGGGGCAATGCCCTCGCCAGGCTTTCAGAGGCCAAGGGAAGTCAGACCTCACATTCTGTCCTATGGAAGAGGGTGAGCACCTTCTCCAAACCCAGAGAAGGAGGTATGGCCTCACCTAGGGACTTGAGGCCTGGCAGGAATCTCGGCAGGTGGACTCTCAGCCTGTGGCTGGCTGGGGTGTGGGGTGTGGGAGTGAAGCTTCAGCCTCCTGCAGCCAAAAAGCATGGGAGGGGCCTTATGCTGTCAGGGAATTAGGCAGCCTGCCCCCAGCATCTCCCACTCTACTCTCACCTCCCTCATCCCCTCCCCACTGTCACTGCCAGTTCTTACACTGGCCCCATACTGGATTCTTATTTTAGACACTGTGACAATTCTTAAAATAGTCACCAAAGAGAAAAGGTGAGTTATCTCCCATGGGCACTGGTAGGAAGGCCGTAGCAGGGCCCTTGTTCCTGCAATATGAGCAGACTTTGCAGATGGAAAGTCTAAGAACTGCTCCAGGACCTCATGAAGCCCCTGCATGTGACCATGCTGGCAGAAAGTGCCAAAGAAAAACGACAAAGCGGAATATTTTTAAATGCCTGAAAATGACGGAGAATGGATGGAGTTTAACAGTTTTGTCAGGAGGAAGGCTCCTAGTTCAGTAACTGATGCAGATAATGTTTGGACTCACAGGAGTCAAACTGATCCCTTCAAGTTCACATTTATGATAAGCACACCCAGAAATGGAGGCCAAAGTGCATGCCCAGGGACTTTAAAACTTTTAAAACGTAGATTGGGTTTGAGCCGACAGAAATGGCTTGCTCTCACTGGGGGCCAGCAGCCCTCTCTCCAGGAAAGAGGGATGTTAGCGTTCCTCAGCCACATGCCCATCGTCAGGAGTCTGTCCAGGAATGCACTGGCTCTGGGAACCCATCCGTATCTACCTGTGGACAGATTGTGAGGCCACTGGCCACAAGGCACTTTCCTCCTGACTGAGGATCAGGACAGAAACCAGGCATTAAACCAAGGGAGGACTACCCCTCAGCTGCTGAGCTAGAAAGATGGTGGTGGAGACACCACTTGCCCAGAGCCCAAGGGCACTGCATTCATTTTCTATTGCTTATAACAAAATGCCACAAACTTAGCAGGTCAAAATAAAACATTTATCATCTCACATTTTTTGTGGGTCAGGAATCTGGGCACTTCTTAGCTGAGTCCTCTGCTCAGGGTCTCACAGGCTGTAATTGAGGCACTGGTTGGGCTGTGATCTCCTCTGGGACTTGTGTTTCAAGCTTATTCAATTTGCTGCCAGAATTCAGTTCCCTGAGGTTGTAGGACTGAGGTCCCCATTTTCTTGCTTGTCATTATCTAGCTGGGACCACTGTCAGCAGCCAGGGATGCCCTCAGCTTCCTGCTCCATGTATCCTATAGTCAGCTCACAGAATGGATGTCTGCCTTCTTCCAACCCAGCAGGGATCTCTCTAAACTGTCTATCATGACCTCTAGATCCAGACTTAAAGGGCTCATATGATTAAGTCAAGGCCACTGAGATACTTTCCTATTTGTTAAGTCAACTGATTAATAACCTTAATCACATCTGCAAAACTTCTTAGTCATGCAACCTAACAACCACAGGAATGATACCCCATCATATCACAGCATCTGCCACACTCCATGAAAGGCAATTATGCAAGATGTGTACACCAGAGAGGGGGTAAGAATCTTGGTGGCCATCCTGGATTTCTGCCACCACAGGGACCCCCTTCAGGACCGCAACCATGACAGTCCACCTACACTCTGGCCACTGCATGACCCTTGGCAACCTCACACCAGCCTATCGATAGGGTACCAGGGTCATAGGGCCACAGGGAACTTCCTCTAGTCACCTCATCAGTGACAGAAATCAGGAGAAAAGGTAATTTCCCACCCCAGCATGGTGTTTCATGACCTCTCAGCTAACTGGATTTTCTCCAAGGATCCAAAAGCCAAAATTCTCCCTAGGTACATCACTGAACTCCCAAACTCTTTTCATCACAGAGGTGAGATTACATGATCCAAAGTCAGCTGGGTTGCCTACCAGCTGTGTGGCCTTGGGCACATTGCTTAGCTTCTCCTGGGTCTTCGTTTCCTTATAAAAGAGGAACAAGTTTGCCTTACTTCAGAATCATTGTGAAGATTGGATGCATTAGTCCATTTCAGACACTTAGTGCAATGCCTAACACTTGTGATTTGGTGTTCTCCATCAAGTTTCTAGGGAGGTTTGGGTGTGTGCATGTACATGGATATGTGCATGGGCATGCACATGTGTGTGTACGCATGTGTGCATTCATGTGTGTGAGTATCCATGTAATTGAGAGAGTACAAAGTCCAGACTAAAGACGCCTAACATCAGACTCAGTCAGTAAGAAGGTGCCTGGTAATTATTTTTTCCTATTCTCTTGGCGGCAACCATCATTCTACTGTCTGCTTGTGTAAGTTTGACTATTTTAGATTCCACGTATTAGTGAGATCTTGCAGTATTTGCTGGAAGGGGAAATGGGGAACTGTCGGTCAAAGGGTACATAGTTTGTTATGCAAGATAATAAGTAAGTACTGTGGGTTGAATGTATAGCAATGTGACTATAGTTAATGGTACTGTATTATATACTTAAAACTTGCTAAGAGGGGAGATTTTAAGTTTTCTCAACACACACATACAAAGAAGGCATCTGGATAATTGGCATGGGTAAGGCCCTTCCACTTTCAGGATGTCAGAATCCCTGTCTGAAAAATGTAGATTGTCTCTAAGAGCACTAGCAGTTCTAAAGGCACACCATCCCATGGCGAGAACTTCCAGAACTTTCTTTGGCTCTTTTTGGATTTGATTGTTTACATACTTTGTACACATATCCTGTATTAGTGAGGGTTTTCCAGAGAATCAGAACTGATAGGAGTTCTCTCCTTCTGTCTTTCTATCTAAGGAATATACACATATAAATATACACATACATATATAGACATATACATACATATGTATATGCAAGCACACACACATATACATTATAAGGAATACATATTCATATACAATATAAATAAGCAATACATATATCATGTACAATACACAATATACTGTATATATATATGGAATTGGGTCACAATTATGGAGACTGAGAAGTCCAGGTCCAGGAGAGCCAATGGTTAAGTTCCAGTCCAAATCTGAAGGTGGAGGAGACCAGTGTTCCAGCTGGAAGACAGTCAGGCCAAGAGCAAGAATTCTTTCTCACTCAGCCTTCTGTTCTGTTGAGCCGTTCAGTGACTGGGTGAGGCCCACACTCCCTGGGGAAGGCCAACAACCTGCATATTCACTGTGTCAATTCAAATGTTAACCTTACTCAGAGCGCAATCATAGACACACCGAGAATAATGTTTGACCAAATATCTGGACACTCTATGGCCAAGTCAAGTAGACAAATAAAATTAACCATCACACATACTTTATGCATATTTGGATAAATAAAAAGCAAACTGTTTAAAGATTAAAAAAGGAAAGTGCACTCAGTCACATTCAAGGACGCTGCACTTGACAGAAAGGTGATCCTTAATGTGAAAGGCCACTCTTCACCCTTTCCACCTCTCTCCTCAAGATCTTTCCTCTATTCTCTTGAGTTACAAGGTTCTTGAGTCTTCCGATCGGAAACAATCCTCCCCAGTGAAGGGATCAGACATGATCCCAGACTGTAACACATTGTAGCTTTTAACTGTTCAGCCAGAGTTTCTGATTCAGCACATTTTAATCAATTTTATTTGCTAAGATTAGGGAGATGTCATCTGTAATAATCCCAGCTGACCTCCCAAAGTCAGGCTGATAAAAATATTAATGTCAGCTTCTTGCAGCCTGGCAGAGAGCAACACCCAGCTTGACAAGCAAACCAATGGCATAGAGCTGTCTGTGGGAGGCTGATGAACCTGTATTAATGAATAGCTTCATCAGTGAAAGCCTCTCTCCAGGCGGAGCCGCTGTGGGCTGGAGTCTCGCCAGAGGCTCAGCCACCTTCCTGGTGAGGTCCTCTTGTCCATCTGTGAGGCTGAGGCATGCCAATTAGATGGGTCTGTGGGATGACTCACCTCCCCAGTGTGTGCTCCTGGTTTGGTGCTAGGATTACCCAACCTTGCTCTTAACTTCTCTTCTCCCTGCCAAGGTGTCCTCTTACAGTCTGTCAGGTATTTCCAGCTGTGACATCAGAGGCATTGGCCCCTCAGAGGACAACAAGCAATTCCAATTAGGAACGAGTCATAAGTGTCATAGCCTCATGATCCTGGGCCTCATTCAGTCCAGGAGTGTGTTTATTTGGTCACATTGCGTGGTACTTACAGTTTCTTAAAAGACAATTGCCAGGTGGGGCTTGTGCAGCTCACAATTCAAGCAGTTTGGCATCTGCTATGTAACTCATATCCCTCTATGAATATTTATCTTTTCATCTAGCCACTGTAGGCTCTGAGTTTGCTGCTCCTGATTTAACTGGAACCATGCTAGAGAGAGACAGATGTTAACATGCTAACATCGCTGATGCTTGTCACTTTCCCATGGCTGTGCTCTACAGCCGAGCTCTGGACTCCTGCTCCAGTGCTCACTGCTTTACCCCTCCCCATTCCATCTCTGCCCTTAGTCATAGGAGGTGACCCCAACCTGGCTCCTTCTGTTGGGAATGAGGAAGAGCTCTGCTAGTCCCATACAGGGAGCAGCAAACCCAACCACCCTCTCTTCACTCTCCAAAGACAGGAACACTCCTCACCTTGCTCAAAAAAGAAATGTGGTCTGAAAAGAGATGATTCATTTGGAGAAGTCAGCAGCTCATACAATGGCTCTGACTTCATGCTGGTCACGGAGGGTGGGTGCAGTGACCTAATGAGCATGTGATGTGTGATACATCTGCCTCCCTGCAGGGATGAGGCACTCCGGACAGAGTCACTGCATCCTCAGACCCCCCCGGAGCCAAACTGGACTCAAGCACCAAGACGGTGCACTTTGTGCATGCAGCCCCTAGCCACAGCCCATCCGTGCAGCCTGAGCACTAATTAGAGACTTCAGAACTGCAGACATGGCCAAGGGCTGCTGCTTGCTGAACGCCAAAATGTAAAGCTCAAGGAGGTGGATGCCCGCATAGGCAGAGTTTGGGCTTGTTCTTTTAACAAAATTAGCAAGCAGAATGAAACACTCTTCAAGGAAGTCATGCAGCAGAGTAGAGCAAGCTGTCGGGGACTTTCCTGTCACTGTGAGCAATGGAGGAGATGGGACGGTCTGGGGTGGGGGGTTCTTAGACCCAGGATTGGGGGTCAAAGGAAAGGCACAGACATAGCATTTTTCACGTGGCCTGGAGCTTTGGGGGCAACAGGGGAAACGGAGAGAGAGGAAAAGAAAATAATGAGGTCAGAGAAGAGGCAAGAAGGAGACAGGAAAGGGGAAATGGTGTGGAAGGCATCCAAGAAGCCACGCACCTGCCTTGCCTGAGGTCCAAAGAGACACTCCTTCATCCTGTCAGCAGCAGGCCTGCCAGTGTGGCACCCCAGCAGTGGGGGGAGGCAGAGGGGGTGTCAGGAGCTCAGTCAGATCTGGGACAAGTCACTGATCTCTGCCTTCACTTCCTCTCTTTATCCGAAGGCTGACAACAATAGCATATGCGTCCTGGAAGATTCAATGAGGTGGCGGTTGCCACATGCTTAGCATGGGACTGGCTCCCAGTTACATACACAATAACTGCTAGCTTTCGCTAATGTCTTGTGTCAGATGTGACAGAAAGCCTTGTGTCCCTGGAGGCCTCCACTCTTGCTGGGACGCAGGTCCCTCGGGCTTTGGGTATTCCCAGTGCTGGTGCACAGTGCTCCTGAGCAGCTGCCACACAAGCTCAGGCTGTTTCCCCACCTCTGCTGGCAAATCGTACCCTTCCCCCAACACACAAGGTAGAAGAACTGGGGTAGGAAGAGCCACCACCCCTGGAGCACAAGCCAACCATGCCTTGGCCCCTGCATGCCCTGTCAAGCTGGCATAAGGGACCAGAGACGTGTGAATCCTTACCCAAGGCCAGCCTGCTTTGCACCTGCGCCAGCTGCTAGTGGAATGATTAATGTTTCCTGCTCAGCAGCATAACTCCTTGATTTGAGTTTTGCTTGAAATGGGAAGGGGAGCTTGGATAACGGTCGAAGGCCCTGCTTCCCGGAGGTGCTCTGGGAGGAAAATTGGCCTCCCTGCCTTTTCCTAAATGGTGACACAGAGACAAAGGGTGTCCAGGCATGAAGGGACCTCACAGGAGGATAAGGCAGTGTGTCTCAGAGGCAACCACTGTCAGTTCTGGAGCCTTGATGCCAGGTAAGACCCAAGGACATTTTCATAACTCTGCAGAGAGAGTGATAACAAGAAATACCAGATTTGTGTGTAAGTTTGACTTTCCCATCAGCAAGATGGTAAAGGCAGGGGTCTGTAAGGGTTAGTTTAAGTTAATTTAAAGAAAATTAAGAATTATTATGTTTATTGTGTGCTTGTGATTGAGAGCTATGGTTCATACCTGCTGCACAGCCAAACTCCCCTCTCTCCCTCTGCAGCCCCTTCAGTCCAGTGTGGAAGGAGCCAAGGTCGCCTCATTGGTCTACACACATTCTCTCCCACTCCTCCAGCCCATTCTCCATGTGAAAGCTTGGGATTTCAAAACGTACGTGTGATCATACATCTCCCTTGATAAAACCACAGAGGTCTCCTGCTGCTCTCTTGGCTTACAGACCTGCCGCTGACGGCTCTGCCAGACCCTCTTCCACTCCTCACCTCCTCTGCTCAGGCTCTGGTCGTCACCATCACCATCATCATTGTCCTTGTCATCATTGTCCTTGTTATTGTCATCATTGTCACCATCATCATCATCTTCATCATCATCACCATAGTATCCTTGTCATTGTCGTCATCATTGTCATCATCATTGTAATCACTATTGTCATTGTCATTGTCACCACCACCATCATCACTGCCATCATTATCGTCGTCACGGTTGTCATTGTTGTTATCATCACTACCATCGTCATCATCACTATAATCGTCATCACTGTCAGCAGCAGCAGCAGCACCAACATGTACTGAGCTCTCGCCATGTGCCGGGCACTCTTCTATATATTTTATCACCTTGTTCGGTCCCCACCCCTAGAGTAGTTTTCATGTTCATCCTCATTATGCTGATGACGACACTGAAGGGAAGTTAGGTGACTTGCCCGGGGTCACCCAGCTAGGAGTCCCAAACCTGGTCCCACCTCATCTTTTCCAACTCAGTGAGTGGCACCTCTAGACACCCAACCTCTGGCCGGAAGCACAGGAAACTCATTCTTGATCCCTTTCTTTATGTTGCTCCCCATCTACAGTCCAACAATGAGGCCTTGTAGATATTACCTTCAAAATCCATACCCTCCTCCTGTACACTGCCCACCACACTGGCCCAAGCACCAATCGCTTCACACTGAAATGACTCCAGAAGCTTCCTTGCTGGTTTGTCAGCTCTGACCCACCTTCTGCATGCAGCTTATCTCCCTCTTTCCTTGCTTTCTCCCTTCCTCCCTCCTTGTTGCCCGCCTTCCTCCCTTCCTCCCTCCAATCCCTACTTCTCTTTGTTTCTGTCTGTTTTACATGTACATTTTATTGCTAGGAGGTAGTTTGTTACTCACAGTTCTCAAGCAGAGGTGGCGTATCACACTGCATGGGGCCATAAAGGAAAGCACCAGGGTCAGTAAGGAGACAAAAGGAGTAGGGTGATTCCACAGGAAGGAACAGGTGAGGCAGGGTGAGCAGGTTAGGATTGGCAGCTTTGGATAATTACGGTGGCCTCTGGGGCACAGGGCTGTACCAGATGCCTGGCATGTGGCTTTGGGGTGATGAGGGCAGGGGGGCAACAACGGATGAAGAGCCTGAGAGAGGAGGTGGCTGGGCACTGAAGAGGTTTGTGTAGGAAAGGTGAACTCACAGGTGAGATGTTTACTGTCTCTAGGAATGGGCATTCCCTCCAGGTCACAAGGCCCCCAAATGTCAAAGTGTCAGAAATCTAGAAAATAAAAAAGGCATGCTTGATACTTCTTCATCCCTTACTTCACTCTTTACTTCTGAACATTTTTTAAAGGAAATGACATGGCTTGGGTAGGGCTGAAGCCCAAGTTATGCCATTCCCTGAAGAACTGCTTTCATTCTCCATCACAATGTTTGCATCTTCTTAAACTTTGTATAAATGGCATTGTAAGTATGTGACATGTGTGTGCATTTGTACGGGTGTGTAGAACCTTCAAAATACACTTGAGAGTGCCAAAATATGAAAATAGACAAGAAATGGATAAAACAAAGTTCAACTGAAAAAAGTTCTCCAAAATTAAAGACTTGAGCCTTCAAACTAGAAAGAACGTGTAGCATAAGACAGAATAAATCCACACCTGGGCACTTTGTGGTGAAACTACACAGCATCATTAATAGGGAGAAAGATTTTATGGCTATTTGAGGGAAAAGAATAACCACAAAGTATGGACACCTGGGTGGCTCAGTTGGTTGAAGATCAAACTCTTGATTTCTGCTCAGGTCATGATCTCACAGTCCCAAGGATTGAGCCCCGAGTTAGACTGTGCACTAAAAGCACAAAGCCTGCTTGGGATTCTCTCTCTCCCTCTCTCTCTTTCTATCCCCTTCATCCCTGCTCTCACACACACTCTCTCTCTAAAAATAAATAAATAAACATTTAAAAAAAAGAATATCCACAAAATAACCCCAACTGATGAACTTTGAGTTTGTTTCCAGTTGTTTGTTATTACAAACATTGCTGCAACAAATAACCTTGAACATACAGACTAATATAGACATCTCATCCAACTATCAACTTTCCCATAGAATCTAAGCCAGCACAAATTCTCCAACCTTGTACAATAAATAAACCTCATCTCTTCTATTGATCATCTGCTTCTCCCCATTCACAGAAATACCACCACAGAATACCTAGACACTTCAAGTCTAAACAATGTGGAGACCTATTGTCTTTTATGCTCTCCAATGAGTCTCACAGATTAAAGAAAGAAAAATGATTTAATCCATATCTCTCCCCATGGCAGTGTTATAAAATGTGGGTCTAGGAGAGCATGGCAAATTAGATGATTTTTTTATGTTAGCTGTCCTTTGAATTATTAGCAGTATTAATATAGTACAATATGCACATAATTAGCAAGCCTTCCGAATTTATTATATATACTTATTCTTGTTCTTTTTAATTACCCAGCTCTCTAGTTGGAGGTAGCATGGTGATTCAAATGATGCCTAATGTGTCAGATGGTGACAAAATACACTAACCTGCCAGAATGGGGAGAAGAAAAGTCTAGAAAAAGATTTTTTATCCTATTAAATGCATAAAAGTTTCTCAATGTATTATTCATGTTACAACCATGGCACAAACAAAGCATGATTTATTGAGTATTTTAATACAGCCTGTTAATGTTATGCAATAAAGTGTATTTTAATATTTAATATGATCTGTGAATTTTAAACTTTTTTTCAAGAAAGATCTTGTGGTTTTAAACTAAATTAAATACAGTAGGTGACAAATGAATCCCTCTGAGCATCCCTGGAGGTAGGCTGGGCCTGTTTGGGAGTGACCAGAATTCAGAAACTGGTTTTGGTTTTGGTGCTCAGACTCCTGTGAAGTAGAGGGTTACATGGCTCTTATTCTGACACATGAGCTAATTATAGTAGGTCATCCACTCACACAGACTAGTTTGGGTCATGTGCTCCTCTAGATATCCTCTCCTTTGGAGGTGAGCACATGACCCAAACTAGGCTCTCCCACTTGGGAGGACCCAGTATCAGTCTGTTTAAACTTGATATATTACAGTAACAAGCAGTTCCAAATTCTCGGTAACTTTAAGGTAATAAAGTTTATTTCTTTTTCATGCCACATATCCATCCCATATCAAAAGTGAGGCTTTGCTAACTGTGGTCCCTCAGTCCAGGTTGCTGCAGGCTGCATTTAAATACCTGCTCCCATGATGACAAAGACAATAAAAAGAAAAACCCTACAGGGTCTTGTCTCAGCATAAATGCTCCAGGCTGGCACATGTCATTTCTACTCTAAATTCATTGGCCAGAACAACACATACAGCCTTACCCAAGCACCAGAGATTGCTGGAGTCCAGCTCTGGCGAGTCCAGAGGTCCCCGAAAGATGGACGGTCAGGCGAAAGGAATGAGAGAGCCACGAGATGTAGTCCAAGCAGGCAGTTCTGGCAATTCTGTCATCTCTGCTCTGCTGGTCTCAGTGTCTTTATTTAAATGTAGTAAATGACTTTACAGCAATGAGAGACATTCCATCAGTAAGCATAGTTTGAACAATAATGTGCTTTTATCAGCAAAGCAAAGCTGCGATTTCCTCAATCCTGCAAGTTGTTTTCAAGTTAATTAACATATAAATTTAAGACAGGGGGAGAGAACAGGGCATTACCTAGGCCTGCCTATGTCAATTATCTATAAACAGGCCAGGAGTCATTCTGCCTATTCTTCCAACTACAATGGGGGAGGTGCAACCCATCCACAAGGACAGAATTCCCAATGCTTGTCCTTTGCTTGTGAATGAGTGAATTTACATAATAAGGGCCTAATTTACACAAGTCACACCAATATTTAGCCAGCCCATAACTGCTATCAATTTGTGCAACCCATTCCCAAGATGCAACTTTAAGATTACTTCTGGTCAGGCTACTCTCATTCAGATGTAATCCATCAAAGCATCGTGCTCCAGGACCTTCCTTTTTATTTAAATGCCATAAAACAAAAGAGCATTACATTCCTTGGAGCCAACCAGAGCAGCTCAATAAATCTAAGCCTGAAAAATTATTTAGGAGGTAAGACGGGGCACCATTTGATTGGCAGGAGTCTTTCCACACAGGGAGGTGTCTCAACCTGTGAGCCCAAGAGGGCTCCCAACAAGAGGTCAAGAAGTATAATGTCATCACAGTCAACCAAGGAAGTAGAAGAGGAGTATTCTTCAGTAGTCAGTAACACTGATGACTGGCTTACTTCCTCTCTGCATTCTCTATTGTGAGCAGTAGGATGAAAAGAATACTTCTCTTTGGAATCCATTTATCCCATAGAGATGCCTGGACCAGCCTCCAGAGCAGCCCCTGCTGTTGAAACTCCCTGGTGCTGTCTTTCCAAACCCTTGTATTTCTTCAGTGGGTCCCCTTATACCTGAATAAACCCAAGTCAACTTCTGTTTCTCATAACCAAAGAACCTCAAGATATCCAGCTGTAAGTATACTGTGACACCCGTCAGTCACTTTGTTAATGTAAGGTTACGAGTCGCTGATGGATAAAAGTAAGACTGCCAAGGCAAAGCGAGGTCTGAGAGTACACTTTATTGCAAGCACCCTCGGGCGAGGTTCCCAGACTCACAAGAGAGGAGTCGGGGAAGTCGCCCCAGAGATTGGGGTTAGGGGTTTTTAAGGGGTTTGACGCTGAAGTTGGCTACATAATTCTTTCTTTTTTTTGGAGATTCTGTCTGCTTGCCAAGGTCCTATTGGTCTGCCGGAGTTTGGGGTGGAGGCTTAGGTCCCTGTTAGGTATCGGATTTCTGAGAGCGACGTGTCCCTCCTTTGTGGTTTTGGCGGGAATGTCGGCCATCTTGGGTCAGTTTCCATTGTGTGGAGCCTTCCCTCTGCCCTAGCCCAACAGTTAACATGGCTGGGTGTAGCCCCATCTGTATCCCAAGGCTGATGCTGTGCCACAGTCCTGTGACAACAGGCACTAAACTGAGCAGGAGAACACTGGGGACAGTGGGATTTGCCTGCAGGACAGGCTTTAGAATCCATCCAAATCACCATGATCTGCCTTCCACAATTGCTGAGGAAATATCTTGTAGATACAGGAAGTTTCTTGAACAAATTTGCTATGGAAATTGAAGAATATTTGAGTCAAAAAGGACCTCAGACATGATCTTGCCTGGTGGGTGAAAAGTAAAGACACTTTCCCAAGGTCACATGATTATTTAGTAGCAGAATCCTTAACTCATAACCTTGATGAGTGTATCTAAGAGGAAAGCAGGAAACCAATGAAGTTGCACATCTGAGCATACTTGGGCTGCTTAATGCCCAGGCAGGGTACCACCACATCCCCTTTTGCTCCACTGTGACTTGAGCCGGTTCTCCTTTGCTTCTTGTTTTCCCCCAGAGAAGACCCCATGTGCAGCCGAGAAGCCCAGCACATCCCCGAATCTCCCAGGACTGGTTTCTTTCTGTCAGAATCCAATGAGAATAGTTAAGAAAATCACAAACTATTATTTGTAAGCTTTAGAAACAGAAGATCAAACACTTGGCAGTTAAACTTCCCTTTAACTCAGATTTTACAACTTAGCCCCAAGGTGCAAAAAAAAATTTCTCCCCCAAGTTCTGAAGTTTGTATATAAACCAAAAACACAACTCAAGTTGCAGGATGGAAAACTAATTCACATACATAAATGCACAAATTTCCACATAGGTGTTATCTTGAATGTAAACTAACAATGAAAAATACAGATTTTTTCTGTGCCTCTTCTCAGACTGGAACACCAAGAACCTTCACTAAAAATTAATTATCATATTAAAACTCATGACTGCTTTTAATAACATAAACCCTTTCCTCAGGAAGGCATGACCCAAGGAGATCATGATATCTTTTGGGTTTCCTCACAAACTGACACAATTTCATTCACTTTATTTTCTATTATTTGAATTAAAGAGCCTCTTGGTATTGTCTAAACTTGAAAAATATAAAATTATGATATTAAGTATTTTTTAAAACTGTACTCTTTGGGGATCTCTGTACCACTTAGCTTCAGAAAGAAATATCCCAAGTTTGCTGGGGAATATGCCGACTTCCAACAGCGAAGTGACATAGTCTGAAATTAAAGGAGTTAAGGATGGAAAGATTTTAAGTTAAAAAAATTACTTTAGAGATACCATCCAGACAGTGAAAAGACAACCCATGGAATTGGAAGAAATATTTGCAAATTATATATCTGATAAGAAATTTGTATCCAAAATACATAAAGAACTTGTACAACTTCATAACAAAAGGACAAACAACTGGATTTAAAAGATGTTAATAGAGGGACACCTGGGTGGTTCAAGCGGTTAAGTGTACAACTTTGGCTCAGTTCAGGATCTTGTGGTTCCTGAGTTCAAGCCCTGAATTAAGCTCTCTGCTGTTAGCACGAGCCTGCTTTGGATCCTCTGTCCCTTTCTCTCTCTGCACCTCCTCCACTTGTTTTCCTTTCTCCCTCTCGAAAGTAAAAAACGTTAAAAAAAAAAAGATGTGAACAGATATTTCTCCAAAGAAGATATATAAATGGCACTTGAAAAGATGCTCCTAGAGGCGCCTGGGTGGCTCAGTCGGTTGAGCGTCTGACTTCAGCTCAGGTCATGATCTCGCGGTCTGTGAGTTTGAGCCCTGCGTTGGGCTCTGTGCTGACAGTTCAGAGCGTGGAGCCTGCTTCACATTCTGTGTCTCTCTCTCTCTCTCTGCCCCTCCCCCACTCATGTTCTGTCTCTCCCTGTCTCAAAAATTAAAAAAAAAATAAACATTAAAAAAAAAGAAAAGATGCTCATAATCATTAGTCATTAGAAAAATGCAAATCAAAACCACAATGAGACTTTTCTTCACACCCAGTAGGAGGCTGAAATAAAAAAGACAGACGGTAACAGAGGTTGGCAAGAGTGTGAAGAAGTTACAGCTGTCATACATCACTGGGAGAATGTGAAATGGTACAGCCACTTTGGGAAACAGGCAGCAAGACCCTCAAAAAGTTAAAGTTAAAAAGATCCTCAAAAATTAAAACCATTTAACAGAGCCTCAAAGTAAACATTCGGTTTCTCAAAAAGGGGGTATGACTCAGGAATTACACTCCTCACTGTGTACCAAAGATTAACAACATGCATCTACATGAAAATCTGTACATGGAGGTTCATGAGAACATTATTTGTTAATTGCCAAAAACTGTGAACAATTCAAATGACCATTAACTAATGAATGTATATGCACACAACAGATTCAGCCATAAAAAGGAATAAAGTATGAATGAACCTTGAAAACATTATTCTAAGTTAGAGAATGCAGGCACAAAAAGCTATATATTAAGTGAGTCCATTTATATGAATGCTGGAATAGGCAAATCTAGAGAGACAGAAAGTAGGTTAGTGATTGCTAGAGAGGAGGGAATGGAGATGATGCTACTCATGGGGGTTTCTTTGGGGGTGATTAAATCTTCTGAAATTAGTGGTGGTGATGGCAGTAAAAACCACTGAACCCACACTTTAGTAGAGTGAATTTGTAGTACGCAAATTATAGCTCAATAAATCTGTTATTTAAAAAATATTTACTTTAAAAAGGAGATGGAGGAGGGAAAGGAGAAGATAAGGAGGAGGAGAAGGGAAGGAAGGAATGAAGGGAAGGAAGGAAGGAAGGAAGGAAGGAAGGAAGGAAGGAAGGAAGGAAGGAAGGAAGGAAGAAAGGAAAGAAAGAAGGGAAGAAGGAAGGAAGGGAGGGAAAAAGGGGAAAGGGATAAAGAAGCAATGCTTCTGCTTGAATTTCAGATGGAAATGTTGACTCCAGAATATTCCAATCATTCTTGCAGAGAAGGAGCCTAATACTTCTGCCCACACCCTACAAGGTAGATTTTCTATGTGAAGGGATGGTCTGGAGGTACCTACTGGGTCTCTGCAGGTTTGAGAAGCTCTCCTCCACCTGCCCGACCCCTTAGGGCAGGACCTCTCTGCTTCTGGAGGAGAAATGCAGTGCAGTGCAGCCAACCTTCCAAGCCCTCTCTGCATACTGCTCCCATCAGCCTCTTCTGGAGGACTTTGCACATCTCCTGTCCTTCCTTTTTCTTATCCAAATTGTCTCCTCCAGGAAACCTTATTGCACTTACCTAACTGGCACTCATTTTAAAATCTAGTGTTTTCCAAAGTGTAACCCTTGAAGTATTTCTCAAAAAGGGATCTTGTGTATGGTTGTCAGATGAAATATAAGATGCTCAATGAAATCTGATTCCAGATAAACAATAATATATAGCTTTTTAGTATAAGTATGTGTATTTTCTACAGGACTTCTCAGAGGCATTAGTGGACATTTGCAAATTTCTGAGAGAGGGCAACAATTCCTTAATTATATGGGACCACAGGCCTAAGGTTGTCAGATTAAGCAAATAAATATACAAATTTGAATTTCGGATAAATTATTTTTTGGTATAAGTATGCCCCAAATTGTGCATGAGGTATACTTACACTAACATTTTTGTTATTTATCTGAAATTCAAATTTCACTGGCTGTCTTGAATTTTATCTGGCAACCCTACTTAGAGGGCTTATTGATTATACAGACCCCCTGGTGTTTTGATAGGTCTGAGTTAGAGGCTGGGAAACTACATTTATAAGAAAGGCCCCAGGTGGGTGAGCTTGATAATTCTAAGAGAAATGAAATGGAAGAGGAGAGTGTATGTGTGTGTGTGTGTGTGCACGCGCGTGCAGGTGTGCATGTACATGCACGTGTGTGTGCATATATATGAAGTGTGGAGTGGTGTTTGGGGTGGGGGATGGTCCAGAAATCCAGAGCTCTGATCTAAATCTTTTAATTATTTTAAAATTACCAAAACCTAAGGCTCTTTTTCCCAATAATTTATTCCATGCAGACTGGGCACAATGCATCTTTTAGGAGGTTGTTTGACAGTACTTAACTGCTACCCACACTGTACATGATCATAACAAAAAGGCAAGTCTCCCTCTACCATTCTGTAGCTTAGAAATGCATAAGTTATACAACATCTGGAATCTACCCAAGGAAAAAAAAATGCCAGCCTACAAATCTAGTCTGCTGGAGGCAGAAACCATGTGCTCAGAATCATTAAAATCACATTTCACTTTGCCACAATGCAACTCCATCCCCCTGCCAACAGTCAGATAAGCTGGCTGGGAGAGATTCACTTTCCTGGTGCTGCAAGAAGGGGCCACACGCCTTTTGGTTAGTACCTGTCTAGGTTTAATACTTAATTACTGTCCTCAGATTGCCTCTCAACACTCATTACCAGCACTCAGAGTTTCCAGTCAAGGTGATGGGATTTAAGATTAGGACAAAAGAGTAGTCACTTTTGTTTTCAAGTGCTGGTCTCCCTGGAACATTGAACATTATCATTCAGCAGGATTTGGAAGGCAGCACTTTGACTTTCTACTGAAGCCTCCTGTAACAATCAGACAAGGCAATAAGCATTTATAAATACGTTAAACTCCCTATTTGAACAAGAGGACCTCTGTAGTCTGGTCTTATGCCTATGATGAATTTACCTCTTCATCACCAGTACCTAGGCCCAAAAGTCATGCTGACAAATATGCTCTAAACTACAGTAATCCTGGAAGGGACAGGCTCATCAGGGTGCCAGCCTATCTGTTCAGCACCCTAGGGCTATCTGGGGTTCCTTGGATAGACTGTCACATAGACATACATGAGCCAGTGAAAAATTTTTCTTAGTCCTGACAATGGCTTTTGTGGGTAAACCAGGTGGGACTGTTTCCCTATCTTGTCTACTGAGTTGCCTGCATCCTGGGTAAGCAGGAAGGAAAAGAGAGAGGAGAGGGCAGAGTACAGGTGAAAGGAAGGAGAAGGGAAAGGAGAGGGGGGTTGTGAGAAAGAAGGAGAGAAAGATCACAGGGTGAGGAAAAGAGGAGTGAAGAAGGCAAGCATCAGTCTAGAGATAACAGGTAAGTGAAATTTAGAGTCATTATCAACTTGCTGTGAATTCCAGGTGGAGTTTCTGGAAGCTGCAACCATATTTCTTGTTAGGAACTCATTCATGTAACAAATGTTCTGTGGGACACCTACTATGGGTCAGGCACTGTTCTAGGGGCAACAGCTTGAATTCCAATAGGGAGAGGCAAACAGGAGACACAGAAAAAAACAAGCGATACATTTCAGACAGCAACAGCACTGGAAGGAAATAGTTTGGTCATGTGATAGAGAGTGGGGTTTTAGACAGGGAAGGCCACTTGGTGGAGGTGCTGTTGAGGGGAGGGCAGCATGCTGGCAAGGAGCCAGCTGTGCATAGCAAGAAGGGAAGAGCATGTGTTAATCTCCCCACCCCTCCCCAACTCTCTCTCTCTCTCTCTCTCTCTCTCTCTCTCTCACACACACACACACACACACACACACACACACACAGGAACTGACTGGCTTGGTAGGAAGATCAATAGAACAGAGGCCAACATGGCTGGAGGGTGACGTGCACAAGGATAAGTGCAGGCAGCAGTCTGATCCCATGCAGGCTTATAGGTACTGACAAAGGGTTTGGATTGCATTCACTCAATTTTATTTGGGCTAATCTGCAAAATGCACTTGTGATCAGACAAATGGTTGACCCCTCTTTATAGGAAAACATTGGTTGTACACTGTATCCTCTAATCCAGGATTTTCTCTTGAATGGCTCTCATGGAGCAGAGTAGAGAGGCTCTGTGTGATCCCAACATATGTCTCTCCTCTGAGTTCTAACATCAGGAATATAGCCTACTTTCTCATGGAAGAGGGAAGGCATGTATTACAGGAGATGAAATCCACTCCTTTTGTTGCCTACATTCCTGCTTCCAAGGGGACACCAAGGGACTAACTACTTGCCCTGGTAAGACCTCAAAGGACAAAAGGAGTCCATCCCGGTTGGGGTCACCATAATTGGACCAAATTTCAGTTCTCATCTCAGGGGTCCTCATGTTGGGGAAATCTATCAGTAATAAGGCACCAAGCCCCAAATGTTTGGGTCTCCCAGGATTTACACAAAGGAGAATGATTGAGATCAGAATACTGTTGTCTAGAGTCCAGAACTCAACCTACTCTAAGGATAGCTGGGAAACCATGTGGGGATGGGAAGTCTGCCAGATGCCCAGAGCCAGCCAATGGACTTGCAGCCTCATATGTTTCAGTCAGTTCCAAATGCAGGAGAACCTGCTCCCCACTGGAGGTCATCACTTTGATGGATATACCATCTCCCCACCCCAAATAGTGTTTAACACATACCTACAAATCCAAGTCACCCATCCTGCCACGAGTACCATCTCCTCTTAGGAAATATATTCTAATGGGGAAAACACTGAATGTGGAGTCAAAAGGCTTGGGACTGCCTTTGAACTTTACTACATACTGGCTTTGTGGTCTCAGATAAACCACTCATCTCTCTGAGCCTCATTTTCCTCAACTATAGATTGAGTCCAGCAATACCCCCTCACAGGCCTGAGTATAAGGATTGGATTTAACACATGCACAGCACCAAATGCAGTGTCTGGTTCCACAAGGAGTATTCCTTCAGTAACTGCAATGTCCTGCTTCAGTTTCGTACCCAGATTGGAGAGTCCTGGGACCACCCAGCCATGGTTGCTCTGGAGTACTGGGGAGGAAACTAAGAAAAAGTAGAGGAAGTCTCTCGGATGTGAGGGCTCCAGCGAGGAATCCAATTGCCATGGGAATTTCTCGAGACTGGGCAAAGAGAAGTTTTACTGTTTTAAAGGATCAGGATGAGCAGACACAGAGCTGCTTCTCTGGTAGAATTTATGAGTTCAGCAGGCCCCTGGCTGAGACAGGAAACTCATTCTGGGGGAAATTAAGTGTCAAATTCAGTGTTGTGGAATTCTTTGGGCACCCATTGGTAGAGTTTTACAGTCATTCCAGCTCTCGGCCTTAGTTTCCTTGTCAAAACATTGACTTTCCTCTGCAGCTCCTAACAAGGCAAGAACTGGGCAATACCAATGAGTAATGCATCTCTTAACATCTCTGCTCAAAAAGATGAGACACCTTAGACTCGTTTCTACTGGAGTTTGGGGGCAGTAATATGACACTGAAATCATTTGCTCCATGTCACACCAGGAGAACTTTATGGCTTTTCAAGCTGGCAAAAGACTTGCCCCAGATGAATCAAGTTTCCAGAGTTGAGATGTCTAACATCACACTCCTAGATGAGAGAAGAGATATATGGGCAGATCCATCACACTAGCCTCTCATCCCTGCAGAAACAGGAGCAGAAAAGTCAAGGATTTGTTGGCAAAGCCCTGCAGAATGGCTCTGAACCAACGGGCAGTGAGGAGATTCCAGTTCAGTACCATAAGTAATTACTGAAGGCAATTGAATACACAGCCATTGAGTGTCTGTCCTTGTTTGGGTCTCTCTGGAAGCAGGCCCCAGACAAAGTCATGGTTGCAGGTAGTTGATTTGGGAGGTGATCCCAGAGAATAGGAGTGAAGGAGTAGGAGGAGAGTCTGTAAAAATGGGCCCTAGTGAGCTAGTCACCGCTGTGGGCAATGAAGGCCCAGTCCTGCTGAGTCCTTCAGCAGAACTAGTGAGAACAGATTGCTCCTTTGAAGGATGGGAGGTGGGGCATTTATTCTCTACCCTATCCCTGGTGGTAGAGGCTTTCCCCTTGTCCCTGAGTGTTAACCCCCCTGTACCTTCAGGCCGTGACTGTGCATGGACTGGTCACTCCCATAGCTTCAGAGAGAGCTCCAAGTCAGAATAGCAGAGACTCCACAAGGCCTGCTGGAAGTGGGACCTTAGGGGTGGGACTACAGAGATGTGCCTGGCACTGCCCACTACAACTGCGCTGGTATCAGTGGGGCCCAGGAATGTGGCACAGGGCACAAGAGTCCACTGTAGCAGACTCTTGCACCCATCACCAAGCTAAACATGACAGGAAGGCAGGAGACAGAGGAAACCAGGCACAGCTGCACCAACTTCTAGAAGAATTTGGAACAGACGGTGACCCACGGGAGCCCAGTTCAGCAGCTCAAGTTATAATTGAGTAACAAGAAGAGAATGCTGGTACTGAAAACAAAAATTGACTGCAGTAGCTACAGCATTCTAAGAAAGAGGCCAAGCTCTTCCTGGGGGTAGATGGCCTTTTAGTTTAGAAAAATGCTTCAGAGCATCTTTTTATGTGTGTGAAAATATAGGCCTCAGGGCACAGTGGGAAGGAGAATGAGAGAGAACTAAGCTCTGTTATAACTGGAAATTTTGTCTTATTTGTTTGGAAGGGCCTTGGGACCACAGGAAGAGAAGAGACAGGGCTGGGGAGATAAAGGAGGGCAGCGAAATGGTGGGGGGGGGGCGAGGTGGGCCTAGGAAGGAAGACAGCTGGGGAGACATGTCCTGCAGCTGAGCTGTCAGGGAACCACGGGGCAGTGACAACTAACGAAGTAGCCACTTGAAGGCAGTGCCCATTCTGTGAGTGCTGACGTTCCTTTCTGGTGTCCCTAAACCTTCAGGGTTAAACCTCTCAGCCTCTTGTTATCAGTACTTTGGGGAACAAGGACAGGCCATGTGAGGCGATCTAAGTTAGAGATAGGACAACGGCCATGGGAAAAAGACACAATGGGAAGCAAAACTCACAGGGACGAGTACCCAGGGATTATCCCCTGAGACTTGGAGAAGCTAGGAAGGCACCTGACATCTCACAGAATGTCAATATTTGAAGTTGAAGAGAACTGTGACCCCATAAACTTGGGAACATGGGACTCTGTGTTATGAACTGAATCAGTCTGGCATTCAGTCACCACTTCCAGACCCCCTCCTGTGCCAGAACCCCCCCCCACCCAAGCTGGATAGTGAGAATAATGTCCTGGGTGTCCCAGTTGTCAGCACCCAACCTGGCCAAGCAATGCCCTGGGAAGGGGGAAGGAGGAAGGCTCAATAAACTCTGACAGTCATGGAGGATCCCCAGGCACAGAAGGGGGATTATGACCCTGGCTTGAATAAGGAGGAAAAGCAAAGGTTAAGGGAGGCATATGAGCAAAAGAAAGAGAATGCCCTCTCTGGGGTGAAAACTCCTTTATGCGGGTTCCCTGGGTCACCAATGACACCAAGATGTCTCCCCAGGTGGCCCCTTCTGAATCAGCCAGGAACCTGGTCCTGACAGAGAGATTGATGATGGGACACCTCATGGGATGGGGAGGGGTGTATTAAAGGGAACCACAAGGCACATGGGATCACACACAAGGCCAGAAGCCATGTGCATTGCTACTTGCACCACTGTGGAAGAGGCCTCAGGAAGGAGCTGTCGTTTTCCATAGTGGAGCTCAGCCTGACAGCGAGGAAGCAAACAGAGCAAACATTCCACTTCCCCTGTTCCCTCCAGTGCTGCCCTTGACCTAACCCACCTGGGAGCCTGAGGACAAGAGAAGTTGGTCGGTGTCGTTCTACAGACCTAGACTGTAGTTGGAGAGTGGGACTGGAGGCCTTGCTAACAACTGGGTACTTGTCCTTTCCAAGTTGTCTGAAGTGGGTTGGCCCATGCATTGAGAAACGATGCATTGAGGTTTCTGAGAGGTGATCAGCAGACTTGTAAATCCAGGAGAGGTGGTGTTGGCTGCCTCATGCTTCAAAGCCCCTTGCCTGACTCCTGAAGGGTCCAGATTACTCAGAAGAGCTCAAAGAGGAATCCATAGATTGTGCCCACAGACAGAAAGGTGGGATTATAACAAGAAAGAAAGTCTGTGACATGCACAGATCCCACGTGGCCTAGCATTTTAGAAGTCAGCAGCAGTATTTTTTAATCAATTAGACATTCTACTAGAAGCCAGCACAGCAGCCCTCCAGCTGGGAGGCTGCACCCAAAGACCTGGGTTTGTGAGCAACCTGAGAGCTGTCAGGTACTCCCAGAAGCACACTCTGAGGTGGTGATTTGTGGCAGCTGATTTAACAAAGAAGGAGAAACCAGTGAGGGCAAGGGAAAGGAAGGCAGGGAAGGGGGAGGAGGCCAAGCATAGGTGTGATTTCAGGTGAGGTCCCAGCTGCTGCCTGAACTGCTGGGGAGCTCTGGAGTATAAACAACACCTCACAGTTTGCCGGCCTTCCCTTGGGGCAGGGGAACAGGGTTCACACCCCCGCAGCTGTCAGTTGGTGGCTACAGACCTGGGAGGGAAGGCACAGAATCTGCCTGGAGCTTCCAGCTCTCATGTGCTTGCAGCTCAAGTGCCTTCAGTAGCTCAAGGGAAATCTTTAGAAGTGGGCTGTGGTGCTGGCCATTTGAACAAAGTACCCAGCAATTGGAGGAGGATGCACACAGCTGTAAGTGTGACCCAAGGGATCTGCGAGGAGGGGACCTCACAGGGTCTGCTACAAGGCCCATCACCCTGGGTGACCCTGCAGTTGGGTTTGTTTGGCTTTGCCTATCCATGCAAGGGTAAGGAAGATGCCAAGTGGTCCCAGTTCCAGACCCCCATGTCACTTACCAGGTCTGGGACTTGGACAAGGCTTAACAACTCAGGGCCTCAGTTTTCTCCTCCATCAAAGAGGGCCCTACAGTTTCTGCCGGACATAATTCATGGAATGATTGTAGATATCAATGTAAAAGTGCCTTCAAGGATGGAGGGCACAGGTATGTGACTTGCCAGGCTGCAACATCAAAAGGTCATGTTGAGACAGGGTTCCCTGTCCTCTCTGACTGCAAGAGAATCTACAAGAGAGTCAGGAGCATGTCCTGGAAAGCTGCCTCACCCCCACTCCACTCCACCCCCCACCCATTCGCTCAGGAGAGTTTACCAGAAGTATTTTGTTACAATGCAAACTTAGGCAAGTATTCATTGGAAAATACATGTAGCTGAATTTAAAAAAAAAAAAAAAACAACAACAGAAAAAAGAATGATTTGGCAGGGCATTCCTGAAAATAAAAAAAATAACTTCTTGAATATCTAAACACCAATCATGTCCACAAAAGCCAAAATCTGTGAGAATTCTACTAAAACCAGGCTGTAGTTTGCTTCTGCGCTTTGCATTAAAAAGGATTTGCTAAGAAAAACTATAGTTTAACAAAGACAGCAGGATGACAGTTAACCCACTTACAGACCCCAGTCCTGCAGTCCCCCGCTAATGATTTCATTCAGCACCTCCTACCCAAGACGGGAGCTGCAGGGGCCAGTGGCTCAGTGACTTTGGGGAGCCCTGCAGAGAGACAGGGTTCTAGGGTGTCCCAGAATGGCTGGGGCACAAAGGCACTCTGACAGAAGTGGAACATTCAAAACTCAATAATGAGGGAGATTTTCTAGTCCAGCAGCAGGAACCAGGGATATTTAGGCTCTGGCAGCCAACAGCCCACTCATGACAGTGATCAGAAAGGCAGACATCCACCATTGTACTGATGGGACCCGCTCAGTGTTTTACTTGATACCAGGATATGGTGCAACCTCAAGGAGGGCAGTACAGCGAGCCAAGCAAGAAGCCCCCACTGCAACGCTTCTGCATGTTGGCAGTGGAGTACAAAGGGAATACGTGCATCTCTGTTTAGCTGGTCACATTGGAGACTTGGCTGTACTAAACTGCAGATTTACTGTAGTCAGTCATTGGATATTGCCTACTACTAAAAATGAATTGTTACCAAAACGTTCAGAGAAAACCATAGCTTAAGCATATTGACTATGTTTCTTCTTTAAGTAAGAGTTAAGGGCAATCACAATGACGGAGCAACCATGTAGATATTTTCCCACCGGTTATTAATAACAGCCCTTCAGCAGACTGATGGATGGCCATCCCCGTGATGGAGAGCCAGCAACACTTGTCCTGCAGCGGATCTGTTGCTGGGAGGGCTTGCGAGATATTTGATTTGAGAGGTGTCTGGCTGCTGATCGATGAGGAGGGGCTGAAAGAAACACAGCAGCATGCGCACCAGGACCATAAAAGAGAAGAGGGCAATTATCTCATACTTCCCCTTCCTCTTCCTCTGGGAGGGCCAGTGAGGGGCAAGCAGGGAAGAACCATGGGGGTCATTCCACCTGTGTGCAGGTTCCCGCCCCTTCTAGTCACTAAAGCCACAGACATGAAGGCAGAAAAGATGGATGCGGTAGAGCAGGATCCAGGTATCTATCGGTTGTGGGAAAGGAGGCTCTGCTCCACGCAGTCGCTCGGGAACCAGGCTGATGAAGCCTCCATCATGCTCTGTCTGGCATGAGCTGCCTCCAGGGGAGCCCAAGTGGAAAGGGCAGGCAGGGATTTTTAGTGCCTTGGCCTCTGAGTGACATGTGGCACTTTGCTCACCTTTCCTTAGCTGAAAGTAGTCCCGTGGCTTGTCTAACTGTTGCTCCAGTCTGGGCTGGTCCCCACCACTCATGGCACCACACCCTCCTTATTCCCAAAGCCACAGTAACTGGCATGTTATGAAACCCCTGAGCAGGGTGAGTCCCAGACAGTGACCCCCTCGAACAAGCCTACTCTCACTTCCTGGCTGCTTCATCGTATTCTCCTGTCTCCTCCCTTCTCCTGCTCCTCCGTGAGTTCCTCCTCACCAGACACCCCCTCATTGTCAGTGTTTTCTCAGGGCAGGGCAGGCCCCGTTGTTTTCTCTCTGTTCAGTCTCTCCCTAAATGATCTTATCAGCCTTACAGCTTTAAATGCATCATTTATATGCTCATACAGCCTAGACATGGACCCTGGCATAGATGTCTTTCTTGACACTGTCTACAGTTTTCTTTTCAACTGCTTACTTGCTACCACATAGCGACATTGCATAAGGTACCCAGATCTCTCGCATCTGAGTCAAGGGTGCCTCATGGTTCAAATCAGAAACTTAGGAGTGACTCATCCTTGAGAGCTCCCTTTTGCTCAGCCCCAAATATAAATCATCCATATGTCCTGTCAATTCAACCTCTAAAAGAGATCAAAATAGATCCCGAATCCACAGACATTGTCCTGTCTTTACTGCGCTCCTTCAGGGCCACCATCCCAACCAGGCCTGCACAAACGGCCTCTCCATGGCCTGTCCACATCTATACTTTCCCCTTGCCAAGTCATGTTCCCAGAAACTCCAAGATTTCTTTTTAAAATGCAAACCAGAGCACATCACTCCCTGTTTAAATCCATGTACCAGCTTCTCACTGCTTGTCACTTTGCAAGAGTCAAGCCTGAGCCCCTCACTACAGCCTGCATGACCCGTGTCACCTGGGCCCTTCTGTTTCCCCCAACAAACACAGGATCCTGACTTGTCTTTGGACACACCAGTTCCTTTTCCTTGTGGGGCCCTCAACACACTCTGCTCTATCTTTGGACATGCCTGACTCCTTTCTGTCATACAGATCTCAGCCAGAATGTCACCTCCTCAATGATGCACAAAGGCATCAGAGAGAATCACAGTGTCTTCCCACAGGCTGCAGAATGCTCTATACCAGCTACACTCACACCCTGCCCCAAGACAGGGCATCTTGTCACGTGCTGGACTCACAGGCACCTGCCTCCACTCCCAAGCAGCATTGTGGGCTGGAAGTCCTTGGGGGCCTCTCTGACATGAAAAGAGACTCTGTGACTGCCCTCCTATAACCCACCTGCCAACCCACATTGTGCCCTGATTCCTACTGAGACCTGGCTGCCCTGTGTTTGAACCTGAACACTTGCCCCTTGTGCTAAGGATTGTTTCTGTCTCAGGACTGTAAGACCTGGCTGCCCACTGACTGGAAAGACCTGGATTTGGAAATTGAGGTAAAAAATCAATTTCACCTTTTACTCGGCATTCATTGTGGTGACCTGAGGAAAAACACTGTGTTGGGAAAAACACCTTGTTTGTAATAGGGCAGCAACCTTTGACATTTAGGGCATCTTGAGTATATAAATCAAGTGTTCACCCAAAAAGATGCTCATAGCAACTCCTAGGATGTCCCAGGTGCCTCCCCCACACCTGCAGATGGGAGACAGTGGCCACATGGTCACAAGAACACGGCCTGCCTGCGGCCAGCCCCACCCTCAGACTCGACGCCTGCACGCAGTGTTAGAAGACTTCCCCAGCCATAGAAAAGAAGAAGGTGGGAGGCACCTGGGTGGCTCAGTCGGTTAAGCGTCTGACAGGCCCAGGTCATGATCTCACAGTTTGTGAGTTCAAGCCCTGCATTAGGCTCTGTGCTGACAGCTCAGAGCCTGGAGTCTGCTTCAGATTCCGTATCTCCTTCTCTCTCTGCCCCTCCCTAACTTGTGCTCTGTCTCTCCGAAATAAACAAATGTAAAAAAAAAAAAAAAACCAACAAAAAAGAAAAGGAGATCAAGCTGTTTGCAACAACATGGATGCACCTAGAGAGTGTAATGCTAAGAGTGATAAGTCAGAGAAAAGTAAATACCATATGATTTCACTCATGCGTGGCATTTAAGAAATAGAAATAAAGCAAAGGAACAAACAAAGAAAAAGAGACAAAAACAAAAAACACAGACTCTTAAATACAGAAAACGAACTGGTGGTTGCCAGAAGGGAGGTGGGGGAATGGGTGGAATGGGTAATGGGGATTAAGGACACACATATGATGATGAGCACTGAGGAATGTACAGAACTACTGGATCATTATATTGTACACCTGAAACTAACACACCACTGTATGTATATATATATACCTCAATTTTAAAAAAAGAAAATGCTGGTAACTTCCCAGGGGCTCAGTCTTGGCTCCTGGGATGGGTCAGTGGGGCTACAGTCCTGACCCCAGACAGCCACAGGTCAAAAAGCATTTCTAGGACTCAGCCCCCCAGGTACAATGCATCTCCAAAGGCCAACAAGGGGCACCATTGGCAGGGCAAACATTCTCAGAGGTGACTTTGGACCACCCCTCTCTTCCTTCCCTTACAGAGGCAAGCAGAGAATGCAGGCAGATGGCCAGCCAGAATCTGGAGTGCAGGGCACTGGTGGCTGAGCATCTGGGGGTCTATCCGTGGACAGTGTCAGTGCCTGTCAGCTTCCCATGTTCCCGCCCACTGAGAGCAGCACTGGTTTTCCTTTGGAAACCTCCCCTACCCACCCTTGGTTCCTGTGCTTTGGGTGCCTTGCCCCATCACCCTATCCCCAGTCCCTCCTCTGGGATGGGCACATGTCCCAAGACATCAAGGCTGTTCATCCTTTGGTCACCAACTCTCAGAGGATAGGTACGTGTGCTCAGGCAGAACAGACATTTTCTCTGATTTGAAGTCCCTGGAAAATGTCCATTAAGGCTGGAACTACCAGCATTTACCACATGGAAAGACCTCGCCTGCACGGGAAGCTAACAGAGAGGAGAGAAGAGCCAAAATGGAACAAACCAACTCCCAAGATGAAAAGACCCCATGATTCAAGTCCATGGAACCAGCCATGCCTGGCAGTATGTTAGTGATATGTACCAATGCATGCCTCTCTTCTGCTGGGCTTCCAGGTTCCTGCCCCAAGAGTGCTGACCCTTATACAAGGTGAAGCCAGCCTCACATGGAGACAGATGGGGTGCCGTAAGCCAAGCAGATGGGGAATCCAGCTGTGAGGCATTGGATCTGGCACCAAGAAAGACCCGTGAGGCAGACGCAGGATAAGCAGGAGCTTGAGGTAGGAGCAACTGAGTGAATCTCTGTCTGAGGCCACAGGTGTGTGTCCAGAGCCTTGCCAGCCTTGCTGAGGGTGGGATGGCTTCAGTTTGAATGGCACTAAGTTTTCTCAGACCACCTACCCATCCTCTGGTCTCTAAGTACAAGAACAGGCTGGAATAGAAAGTCTTCAGTTTCCTGAGCGCCCCAGGAAGTGACACAGGCAGAACTGTCCTCAGTCCTCCAAGACAAGCTCCCATATCCTCCCTGAGCCCCAGATTCACGTTGCCCCCTTAATGCCTCTGCTCACACTGGCCCCCTGACCTGAAATGCCCTATATTTACTTTCCACCTATACACAGGGCCCCCTTCCTTCAAGGCCAAGCTGGAGGGCCCCCTCCTCCAGGAAGCCTCCCCTGACTAGCACAGCTCTTAGAGAGTCCTTGTGATCTCAGTCATAGGTCACTGAAGTGATCATGTGAAAGTACACAGTCCAGAATGGATTAGATTCTGTCCTAAGCTGGCTGAGGCTGGCTGCCCTCTCCCCAGAGCAAGTGGCTAGCCAGTCATGAACAAAGAGAATTTAGTGTACAAAGGGGAGTAGTTCTGACTGTTTTGGGAGAAGTCAATAGGTGGGCTAGAATCATCCCCGGGTCCTTTTGCACTATATATCATGTCCTGGAGGCAAGTTGCCCTGAGTGAGGCAGGGCAGAGAGGAAAGAATGCTATGGGGTCAGGTAGGTCTGAGTTTGAATCCTGGTTCTGCCACTAGCTACCTATGTGACCTGGGCAGGTCACTTGACATCTCCGAGCCCAGTTTCTCACCTGTGAAATGACGATAATAGTGACTTTATCATAGGCTGAAAAGAGATAGCATGGCTTTACCATGGTAGATGCTGAATTAATGCTGAGAGACAGTACAGCATTGTTTGTTAAAAGAACAAAAACAGTACCCAACCATCACTGAGGACATTCCATGTGCCTGGCACCAGGCTAAATGCTTTAGTTGTAACTTCACTTAATCCTCACCACAAACTTATAAAGTAATCTATCTCTTATTCTTTCCAGTACACCAATGAGGGACCTGGGCCTGAGGGTCATGCCCAAATTCAAACTTCTAACAATGGCTGAGTTGGTTCCAACCCTGAGCTAGTACCCCGCCTCTACCTGTGGCCAAGAGTAACCACAGGGCCAGCCCTGCAGTGGTGGATGGTTAAGTCTTGGGTCAGACTTTTAGGTCCACATCTCAGCTCTGACACTAGTAAGTTCCTTAATCTCTTTGCACCTCAGATGTTTTCATTGTCCGTCTATAAACTGAAGATAATAATACTACATTTCATTGAATTTAAGCTAGCATTGATTGTAAGATGCAACATTGTTTATATACCACTAACAAAGAGAAGATGTCCAACATGAGGTGTCTATTGGGAGTCCCCCACATAAAACCAGAACATCACAGGCCAACCCTTCTATATATAGAGATTAATCGATTTGTTTGTTTGTTTATTGAATTGGTTCACATGGTTATGGAGGCTGAGAAGTCCCATGATCTTCCAACTGCAAGCTGGAGATCAGGAAAGTTGGTGATGTAATTCAGGTTGAGTCTGAGTCCCAGTGTGAGCCTGAATGCCCGAGAACTGGGAGCACCAATGTCCAAGGGTGGGAGATGGATGTCCCAGCTTCAGCAGAAACAGCGAATTTGCCCCCTCTTCTGCCTTTCTGTTCTATGCAGGCCACCAGTGGACTGGATCCTGTTGGTTAGGGTCATCTTCTTAGTCTGTTGATTCAATGCTAATCTCTTTCTGAGACATCCTCACAGACACACCCAGAAAAAATGTTTCACTGGCTATCTGGGCACCTCTTAACTCAGTCAGTTGACAGAAAATTAACCATCACACTCTCTATGTGTGAGAAATAAACCCACCCCATAGAAAAAGTAGCAAAGAAACTTGGCTTGTCTCAATCTCAGCACTAGATACAAGAAGGTAAAACTTCTTTCCTGAGAGTTGGGGCCACAAGCTCGTATTCAGGCAGGTTTGAAATCTGAACTCACACTACCCAGAAGATATGAAGTGGAGGGCTTCCTTTAGAGAGAACTCAGGTTTGGTGGTGGCTCCATGCAATGGAAGAAGCAAATGCAAATGAATTCTCTTGGAATTAGACATCAGTCCAGGCCATTAGCAAGCATAAGATGCTGGGAACTGTTAAGGATCAACCCAATATAAAAAAAATAATAAAAAATAAAAAAATAATAATAAAAAAGGATCAACCCAATACTTTCAGAGATGTTCATAGCTGGAAAGAAAATGTGCTGTGTACTCATTGAAATAGTAGAAACTAGCCATAAAATAATGCTAACTGTTTTAACAAAGTACGCCCAAGTCTCAGTGGATTACGACAGACATTTATCTCTTGCTCAGGTAAAGCCCAGGATAAGAGTTCTGAAAGGTGGGCACTCACCTCCAGTGCTGACTCAGGGAGACAGGTTGCACCCATATTGTAGCCCCACCTGGCTTCCGTAGTCTCCAAAAAGGGACAGGGATGGAAGAAAATGCCCAGGTGACACCTGTCACTTTCACTCACTGTGCATTGAGCAGAATTCAGTCATGTGGTCATGCCTAACTGCAAGGGAGGCTGGTAAATATGAGCTAGCCTTGTGCCTGGGAGGAGACAGAGAGGTTTAGTGAGCAGACAGCCGATCCGTGCCATCCCGCCTCGTGGGACCATTGAATACTCCTAGAAAAGAGTTGTTAACAGCAGTAGATCAGAATGTTGCCTGACACCACGTAAGGACCCGGTCAATGACTGCTCTGGATTTGATTAATAATAAGAACAGCTTTGATTTATCAAAGCAATGCATTTTTGAAGACAGTGCTCACTTAACGAAAGAAGTCCCCCCGCCCCCCCCGTGTTCTCTAGTGACTTTCCACAGTGGATTTCAAATAGAGATTTGAATTTCAAACACAAGGGATCTGTTTGTAGGAGTGCACATATGGTAGGAGGCTAATATTTGTGTGCATAAATATCGCTTCCCTTAAAACCAGTCATCCTGCAATTCTGTTTCCACAGAAAAGCATGGTGCTTACAAGTGTCCATTTTAGAATTAGTATCAGCCTGAGTTTGAATCCTGGCTCTGCCATATACTAGCTCTGGGACACTAAGGTACCCCTTGGCCTCTCGCTAAGCTTTGTTTCTGTAACCATAACCTAATAAAGGTACAGCTATGTTGGAGGTTGTTGTGAGATGTACCACAGATGGTGAAAGTAGCAGGCACAGAATAGCACAGGGCACACAGAGGCTCTCAGCAAATGTAGCTCTTCTTTTCCTTGTTGTCATTGTCCCTGATGCCCTGGATGCCATTTCTTATTTATTTATTTATTTTTTACAAATATTAGTGTTTAGTATTCTTCTTCTTTATTTTTTTTGCATTTATTTTTATTTTATTTTTATTTTTTTAATAGTTTATTGTCAAATTGGTTTCTATACAACACCCAGTGCTCAATCCAACGAGCGCCCTCCTCTGTGCCCACCACCCACTCTTCCCCCTCCCACACCCATCTCTCCCCTCAGTTCTTTCTTATTCTTTGAGAGTCTCTCATGTCATGTCTTCCTTCCTCTCTGTGGCTTTTTGTTTTTTTTTTCCCCCCTTTCCCTCTTCCCCTCCCTCCTGGTTCTCTGCTAGGTCTTCCAAAGCCTACCTATGCGTGGGAACATATGGCATCTGTCTTTCTCTGCCTGACTTATTTCACTCAGCATAATATCTTCCAGTTCCATCCATGTTGCCACACATGCTGGATGCCATTTCTTTAATGCCATGGCTGGGGTCCAGCAGAGGCTCATGCATTCCCCTAAAGCAGTGTCAGGGTTTCAGAAAGCCCAGCTTATACGCTGATAATTTAGCAAATGCTTCAGCGGCTAGATGCATATGATGCTGTCATTAGGATATCCTCACCAATTGGTGGCTCAAACACTTAAATTTCCATTTTTAACAACTCCATTAATAGTTTTATCTTGAGAGATAACTGAAAGAATTATGTAAAGCCTCACATCGCTCCCAATTCCTACCATCAGATGAGGCCAGGCAGTGACCACATCCATCCACTTTCTCTTTTTTACTGTCCAGTAGAGGCCCCAGACAGGAGCAGATTTATAACCAAATGTAAAATGCAGCTCCATCCTCTCTGGATGCAAAACCCACAGCTTAATAGTTGGACAACCACACTTTCCAACAGCATCAAGAATGACTTCTGAGAACTGAAAATTCAATGTTTAGTTATGGCTCCTTAAAATGCTTCAGCCACAGCTCCAGGGACCGAAGCCAAGAACACTGCCCTGCAGAGCCTGGTAGGGAAGGATCACTGACAGTTGGTAGCTTCCTGCCCCACGTGGTTGCACTGGGGGAGAAGGGCCCCCCAGTCTTCCTTCATCCCAACCCTCAGCTCCAGGCCCTCTGAAAGAGATAAGTCAATATCAGCAACACGGAGAACAGCATGTCCTTGCTCCTCCATTCCAGCTGAATGTCAACTCGCATTCCCTGCCTGGATACCTGGTTTTCACCTCTCAATGCCCATTCACCCAAAGTTTTCTCAGAGAACTGCTCTTTCTTCACTCTCAGGGAATTGTTTGCTGGGGAACTGATGTTATCCCTAGTTCCAGACCTAGACTGAAGCTGCTTGCACACATTCCACCTTGACGATTGGTCAGGGATGGGCACAGGATCAACCAGAGCCAACCAGTGCTAGTCCTAGGAGCTGGCTGGAACAGCCAGGAGGGAGAGAAACTGTATGGCTGGAGGGGGCTGGAGGAATCTGTGGCAGCCATCTCTCCTCCCTGTCCAGGACAGTGACTAGAAATGGCTTCTGGAGAATCAGGGAGGAAGGGAGGATGAGAGAGACAGACAGACAGACCTGGTCCATATAATATTAATTGGATCCCTTATCCAGATAAGCCTGGTGCTGCATGGATTTTCCAGTTAAGTGACCTGATACTCCCTTGGAGGCACCAGTTGAGTTTTCTGCCTCTTGGAATGGAAGGAGTCCTGTCTGATCTGGCCCATGGGCGGTTTGCTGATTACTTTGGCTCTTACACCTTCAGCTCTTGTCTTCAACCTATCTAAATTCCAGCTCTTCTCTCTACTCATGCCACCAAAACCAAATATGGAGCATGCATTGTGAGCTTGGTGTTATATGAGATATGGGTGATGCAGAGTTCCTACTGCCCCTGCTCTGAAGGGGCCCAACACACTTGCTAAAAGACAAATAAAGCAGCACACTGAAGGCCCTTGTAATCCAGATTGGGGGTCAGGAAGTCTTCCTGGAAGAGGCGATACTGACCTACATTTAAGGATATATGGGAGTTGTGTAGGAAGAACAGGGGACAGCACAGGACTGAGGCACACAAGTGAGCACGCTCCCACAGAAGGTCCCTCTCCCGGCTGAGCACCTGGGCCAGACACCTCTCCCCTGGCCCTCCCGTCCTATTTCCTCTGGGTTTCTTAGAATATGCTTTGCCTCCTCTGATATTTTCTCCACACTTCCTAAGGCTAGATGCAGTGTGACGTATTTGAGAGATACACAGGCAGCCACATGCATAGGAGATGCCCAGGCTGGGGTCTCTCCTGCACTTCATAGATACAAGGTCCATGGACTGTACACCTCCCCCGGCTGCTTCCAGACACTCAACCCTCTCTTTCTCTTTCAATTTAAGAAATCCAAAAAACACCAGGAAAATGGAATAAACAATTGTATGCCAGCCATATATGATTAACAAAAGAAAACATGCTGTCGACTTTGCTAATATTAATTTTTTGTGAAAGAAGTAGAATTTTGCAGTTTTCATTAAAACACCTCCCCCCTGCAATCATTCTTACATTTTTATAACTATTTTAACTTTATCTTGGTGGAGAGAGTGAGAGCTACCTCGTCCTAATTTTCAAAGGGATGGATGGATGGATAAATAGAGAGAGAGAGAGAGAGAGAGAGATGGCTAAATAGATATAGATACAAACAAATACATTGTTTTGTGAGTTTTTTAATTTACATAAATGCTATCACAACTTATTTCTGCACTTACTTCTCTGTCAGCATTAATTTTTCAAGACAGATTCATGCTGCCATAACTGCTCTATAGTAGTCTAGTACTAGAATATACCATAATTTGTGAGTCCATTCTCCTATTCAGGGCTCTCAGGTGGTGTTTTAGTTTTTGCCATCCCAACCAGTGCTGCAGGGAACACCCTTGCGCAGGTGTATGGGACACGCTCTGGAACACAGAATGGACAGCAAACAGCTGTGTCGTGGTGGATGCACATTTTCAGCATTATCAGGCGTGGCCCAGCACTGCTGAAAGTGGCCACACCCACCTTTCTCTCGCCAGCTGTGAGTGAGCTTTCCTGCGTCTCCACTTCTCCACACCTGGGATGAATCATACTTTCTGGGCTTTGCCAATTGGATGCGTGTGAAACCGTATGTATATTCCTCTGAAAAAGTAATGTGGCTAAGTAGTTTTCATTTATCTTTGGCCATTGGTGTGGTTTTGCTTTGCCAACACTCCTGTTCTTAATCTTTCTCACTTTTCTATTGGGTTCTTTGTGCTTTGCCAGGAAAAGTCCACGTGCAGGACTCCTTGACATGCGCTGGGCACCACTCTTTTATCAGCATAGCAATTGTCTTCTGCTCTGACCACAAATTTGGTTAATGATGTCTCTTGTCAAAGAGATTGTGTGTGTGTGTGTGTGTGTGTGCATATGTCTGTATGTAAGTGTGTATGTGTGCGTGCGTGTATGCAGTAGTAGTTGTCACCTAACAATACTTTCCTTTAAGAGCTGTGCTTTTTGTGTCTTGCCTAAAAAGTCTTTCTCAATCCTGATGTGATAAAGAATTGATCCTCTATTACCTTCCCAAGGTTATAAAGTTCTGCTTTTTACCTTTGGATCTCTATTTGGAATTTGTTTATGGAATGCGCTAAGAATCTAAATTAATTTCTTTCTCAGAGGAGCCTGGGCTGGCTTAGTTGATCTTGGGGTTATAAGTCTGAGCCCCATGTTGGCTATAGATATCATAAACAAACAAACAAGTAAATAAACAAATAAGTATATATGTAAATAGTAAATTCCCTTCTTTTAGGAAAGCTAATGTCTAGGCACCATAGATTGCAAAGTCCTTCCTTTCTCCTGATCTGTCATGCCATCTCCATCATATATCAAGTTTCCATAAATGATCTGTTTCTAGACCAAGGATTGGCAAACCTTTTCTGTAAAGAGTCAAATAGTAAATATTTTAGACTTTGCTGGTCAGATAGTCTCAGTCACAAAGACTCAGCTCTGCCATCGCAGGACGGCAGCAGCCTTGAGGAATACAGAAGTGAATGAGTGTGGTGGCTCTCCTGTTCTACTAATACAATTATCTTTGAGGCAATACCACAGTTTGAACACTTTTGAT
Organism: Paguma larvata; assembly: GCA_030068075.1. Classification (NCBI taxonomy): domain Eukaryota; kingdom Metazoa; phylum Chordata; class Mammalia; order Carnivora; family Viverridae; genus Paguma; species Paguma larvata. Next base: position 23,516,485 of record CM057841.1, on the reverse strand, counting down.
AACGTCATAATATGTCTTGATATCTGACTGAAAAAGTACCACACTTTTCTCTTTGATTTTAGGATTATCATGGTTATTCTTAGGCTTTAATTCTTTCAAGTAAAACTGAGAAGTGGTTTTGACAAATTTCATTAAATCTTGTACTGGACTTTTTATTGGAATTGTATTGAATTTCTAGACTAATTTGAGAGGTCTGCTTCTACAATATGTGTTCATACATCCAAGAAACAGTTTTGGGTGCATCCTGGGGGAACACAACATATATGCTCTTACCTGGCATGTCCAATTCACAGGGTGTCACCACCTTCCTGACCAAAAAGCTCACAGTTTTATCCTCCATATTTCCCTCTCTCTCCACCTAACCAGTCAAGTACAAGATTACCCTTTCTCTTCTTTCCAGCATCCTCTTTGCCTTGCTTTTACAAAAGTGCCATCATTTCTGACTTCAGTGGACTCCCCTCCAGACCGTCCCTTTCATTCCCACTGTGTATCACAGAACTCTCTCTTGTCACCCACATGCCCTTTGCCAGGACAACATTCATCACCCTCATCACAGCTCATGGCTCCTTCTTCATCTGCCTCCGATTTAACTTCCATGCCTCACCGCCACCTCCCTGTGATACCCTATGCCTCAGCCATGCAAACACCAGCAGCCTCATGAACACCCCACTCTTTCTCACTCCTCAGGGCTGTGCCCACCTGGAACCCCTCCATTTTTTCCCAGTCAGTTTCTATTCAAGAGTCAGATCAGGCATCCTCATCTTTATGAACCTGTCCACAATCTCATACAATCACTATGCTCCCACTCTGTGAAAGGCTGATCTCCATTATAATCACATTGTGCCAGGAGAGAGTAGGCTCCTGGTGGGCAGGCGTCCTGTCGGCTTTGTTCACAACAAAACCCATGGCATGTACCCTGGAGCCTGGGGAAACACTAATTAATGGTAGGTATTAATTAGCATTGGCTGCATAAATGAACGAAAGATGTAGTCAGAACACAGCCAGACTCAGAGAGGCAGGTGTCCTTGTCTCAGGGGCAAACATGCCAGCCCATTTTTCCAGGGATGAGGCTGAGGGAGGGAGTAGCTCCACTGTCTTTGTGACCTGCTGTCCCTTTATTAGGGTGACAGCAGAGGAGCAGACAGGGCTGGAGAGAAGATCTGCCTCGCAAGGAGAAGGCTGGCATAAAAATGCAAATGCAGGGCTGCCTCCCTCCCTCTCCACCTTCACAGTGCTCATCTACCCCTCTCTGACAGATAAAAAGGAAAATGTGCTGGTGAGGACGGAGCCCCTCTGGGTAAGAAAGCAATAGCAAAGTGACAAATGTCATGTGGGTTTAAGCAAAGTCCCCCACGGTTACAAACCCTCAGGGAAATAAGCCTGACAAATGCACGCCCCGCTCCCTGCACCCTTTTCCTTTGAAATAACTTTGGCCCTGAAAACGGAGAAAGAAGGAAATAACTCAAAGATTTTAAAAGCAAAGTTTCTGTCTGCAAACCAAATGGGCTGAATTTTTATAGGCTTGTTTGGAAGAGCATGAAAAATCCAGTTGTTGAAGGAGCCTCTGTCCCAGGGAGCTGCCAAGGGGCGGGAAGGGACTGCCAGAAGTCTATGCTCCCTCTGCTGACCCTCTGCCATCCAAGGACGGAGCCTGTTCCACCTGCCTTTCCCTCCTCCTGGAGGCTGCTGAGGCCTCTGCAAGGCCACTCGTGCCCAGGCCTGTGGAGGCTACTGGGGGAGGACAGGAGGCTCCTGCCCACCAGAAGTGCTCATCAGGGCAGCCCCCTCCACTGAGGCATCACGTACTTCCCCATTCTTCACAGGAACTCTAGGAGGGAGGCCTTATCATACCCCATTTTACAGATGAAGAAACCAAGGCAGAGAAGCTAAGGTGTATTAAGAACAAGACAAAAGGTCCAAAATGGAATGACTTTTGCTAAGCCCCATGTCACCAAATCAAGACTTAACTTCAGTGTCAGCTCTCCCAGAAATGGAATCTTAAACCAGAGTATCAGGAGCAGGCCTGATCAGCACTAGCTAGGTTATCTGCCGGGTAGACCCCACCCGCTACAGGAAACTAACCTTGCAATAACCACCTCTCTTTTTTGCCGTGTTCCACCCCCTTCTGCCTAGAAAGGGTTTTCACTTTGTACAGCTCCTTGGAACTTCTTTCTATCTGCTAAATTGGATACGGCCTGATTCGAATCAATTTTGACTCAAATAAACTTTAAAAACCTTTAACATGCTTCAGTTAATCTTTTAACACGTGGCACGACTTGGATGTGGAGGATTTGGCTGCAGGCCGTCTGGCTCCAGAGCCTTCCGCGGGAGCTGCTGTGGGTCCCCCCATGTCGTCTTCAGACCTTGCACGGGTCCCCTGCTGCTGGCTACTGCGAACCTGGGCTGATAGCAGCTCACAACTACTCCTGTCCAGGGGATAGCACCTTGCCCAGAGATGCCTGGGAGATCATGGGACACCCTTCTGGATGGCTTGAAGTCAGAGAGGGGACAATGAAAGCCCATCTGTGGTGCCATTCACACTTCTGAGCTCCCCATGAGAACAGGCTGACAGAGGCTTCAGGCAAACCCACATCTCAGTGTGGCTTTCCCAGGCCCTGTCCTGCTTCCCTTACTCTCCCAACAGGTTTCTTCTGAGAGCAGGCCCTCCAGAAAACTCCTACCGAGAATCTCCATCTGGGACTCTGCTTCTAGAGAGCCTGATGTGCTCCATGTAAATGATCACTTGGCCTTACAGCAAAGCAATGAGCACTGTACCGGGCACAAGAGCAACTGCTCAACAGAATTCGTGCCAGTGGTGAGAACCACTTTTTTCTTTGCGCTTTGCCACAGGTCAGCAGTCTGGGGCCCCACTCAGCTCCTCTCATGTCACCCGGATGCATGGACACAAGAGCTACGGACATATGCAGGACATTCTCTTTAGTCCTCCAGTAACGGACAGAAATTGGGAATGAGAGGTAGGAAGGAAATATAGAGATTGAGGATATTACTTTTTTTCCTGCAAATTTTTCATAATTAATAGATAGATGTGTGCTTCTGAGCCACAAGCCTATAATTGTTCTCTCCTCATCCTCGCAGATGAATGACCTCTCCCCAGTGGGAACCTTTCCTTTATTACTAGCCCAGACTGCAGGTGAGGGCTTGCAGCAGGCAGGGAACAGAGTGACTGAACAGTGAGGTATCACACTGACTGGGGCTTCAAAACGGAATGCCTGAGACCCTGCTGTTCTTTCTTTTTTGATCAAGTCCATGTGCAGAAATTGAAGAGAAGAAAGACTCAAACCCACCCCTTCTCATTGCCCCGCAGTATACCCTAATGAATCTCGTTTACTGGCAAAGACAGTAAAATTCCCCACATGGCACCTGCAGGTTTGATAATGAATGTCCTCCCCCAACTGCTGGGAATGTGGCATCCAAGAACAGGCCTCCATAATTTGACAAGTGTTTGAATGAAAACCATTTCCAGTGGGGTATATTGTAAGATGCTTGTCCCAGAGATGTTGTAAGTGGGTGGGAAAAGCTGTTTTCAAGGGAAATGAATAGTCTTTAGCAGAGTAATGTGAAGGGTTTACCTTCCAGGGCACACCTCTGCCCAAGGCTAGTGCCATAGCTATAACATCCCCATGACCTCCTGGGAACAGAGTTGTTCTCCTAGAGGAGCACACGGCCAAGGGGCATAAGGCAGCTGTGGTCTCCTTCCACCATCCACAGAGATCTGAAATTCCAACATCAATGAAACACCACTTTGTAAGAGAAGGTTTGGAGAGGCTTAGTCTGGGTAACACAGTCTGGGAGTCAGAAGACCCTGTGGGGGGGGGGGTGGCTGAGTTTAGCCCTTATGTATGGGGTGGCCTTAGGTGATCTCTCCCTCATCCTGGGTTCTTCAGTGTGTGACACCTACAGAGAAAACTAGCATCAAGACCATTTCGATTGGATCTGAAACAAACCCACCTTACACAGAAGAAAAAGGGTGGGGAAAACCTATCAGCAAACAAAATTGAAAATTCCAGGAGTAGATTCTGGCATAGCAGAGATCTAAGGGGCTCAGTCTGCTTTCATCTCTCTGCACTGTCCTTCTCCTGTGGTTTCTTCCACGGTAGAGTCTTCTTACCTGGTAGGAGAGTTGTGTAGGCTCATGTCTTACCAAGAGACCCACCCCTTCCAGACACTTCAGCCCAAGGCTTGCACTGACTCCATATGAACTACGGAGCCATCCTCAACTCACTCACTGCTTCCAGGGGAAGTTGGCTAACCTGGCATCAAGGCAAGGAGAGGAGTATTAAAGAAAAAATTATTTGTAACACTTGTCAAAGAACCTACTTTATTCAGGACCATAGCAATAGGTATAAGGACCATTGCAATGGGGTTTTGCAGTCAAGGAGAGAGATTGGGCTCAACTTCAAATACAACAAGGAAAAGTGGAAATCTATAGCCAAGAAGCAGGTGAGGGTCCGTGAATGGAAAATTGCTAAAAGGAGCATCAGGGGCGGGGGCGATTCTGACTAAACTAACGTAATCCAGTAGAATTCTTGTGGAAGGCAGGCCAGAGTGATCAGACATCACCTGGGGGAAGTTGGAGGACAAGGAACTTGATTAGATATCAAGGATGGAAGATTCTGGTTAAATCAACTAATCAGAATTCTTGCTAGAATTGGACAACACAAAGATTATCAAGAAAACCCAAAAGTCAGGACATAATCGAGGGTTGAGTTCAGTGGACCCCAAGTAGAGTCTGATCAAGGACAGGAGTCAGCCCCTCCTAACCACCTGCACTGAGAGTTGGAGAGAACCAAATGGGGGGATGGGGAGGAAGGGTGCTGAGCAGGCAGGAAGGTGAGATGCCTGCTGTGTACACAGTAGAAGTTGCTTCAGAGGACACACGAAGCAGCAGAAATGGAATCTGAGAGCATCCCAGACCAGATCCACCAGCTTTCATTTGGCCACAGGATAGCCTAGTTCCAAAGTCGTGCTGATTTTTCCAAAATCACTCATCACCTCAACTGCCAAGACACATGCATCCTTGATGGTAGAACTGATTGGTTGAACATCTTTATTTCAGTTGACATGTGAGAAAGGAAATCTTACTTTTAATTCAACTGGCTTTCTTTTAATTCAGCAACTAAGTCTGTAGTGCCATTATGTCCAGGCACTGGGCAGAGGACACAAGGGTGCCTTTTAGGAGATAGAGCCCCAAAGACCTAAGGCTGAGTGTTGACCTCAGAGGGCCTAGAGCCCAGAATGAGAATGGAGGCCAGAAGCAAATGGGCATGGCCACAGGAGGCATGAGCATTCCAGTGGGCTGAGACACAGGCAGGAAGGACACAGTTGGTTAGGCTCTTTGGAAGGGTCTGGATGCCCAGCTGGGGAGCCTGAACTTGATCCTGTAGACACAGGGAGCCTCGAAGGTTGTAGAGTGAGAGCAGGATGATGGGAACTCAGTGTTAGGAACATGAATTTGACACTGACTTGTAGAATGGAGTCATGTGTGTGGCGGGGGTGGGGGCGGCTGTTTTGTGGGATGGGAGGAGCACTAGGAGGAAGAATTGGGAAGCAAAAAGAGCTGTCTGGAAGCTGTTACAATGTTCAGGAAAAATAAGGTCTATTTTAGAGCATTTCGGCAGGAAGGGAAGGGGAAATAAGCAAGCTTTAGTAGAGTCTCAGCATTCCAGAAATGCTTTCATATCTGTTCCTATCCCCAGTGATGCAAAAGCCCTGAGAAAGAAGCAGAGTGGAGAGTAAAAATTCCATTTTACAGACAAAAAATTGAGACCAAGAAGACAAGAGCAAGGGACAGAACTGAGACACACTGGTGTCACCCTGCCAGCACCCTGGAGCCTCGTGCAGGTGACACCTAAACCCCGATGGATCTCTGTTGTCCCCACATCAGGAAGTGTGGGGAACCCATCTCAACCCTCTGAAGAGCTACGAATAAAGCCATCTGTGCTGTTAATACTAATATAAAGTATTGATTATCTCACTGCAGGAGTCCTGAGACAAGCATCCCTGGGCTGCGGAGGCTGGCGGCAGCAGCTACTAAATTGTGTTTATGGGAAGCTTTTTACCTGAAGGGGTCATAATTCACTTTTGATCAATAACCGATCAATCCACCTGCTTTGCACGTTGCAAATCCTCCAGATCCGTCCACAGAAAGGAAAGAGAGAGGAAGACAATCTGTTTATTGGAAAAAGACGACAGAATAACGGGCTAATGCAACCACTTAGGCTGGTGATTACATAGGTTTTGATTTTTTTTTTAACTTACGTGAAATATTTTGAGTGATATGCTGAGTCCATCAAAACGAAAAAAGAACTGATAGTGCTGGTTTGATAGGATCAAGTAAGAAGAGGATCTGGCATTTACTGGACACCTACTGTGTGCTTTGCACTGTACAGAGCTCCCTCACTTACCCTCAAGGACCTGTAAAGGAGGTACCATCATCTCCACGTTCAGGGAGAAACTGCAGCCCAGCAAGGTTAGGTAGTTACCTCAAGGTTAGTGGTGGGGCTGAAAACTAGAAGCACCATTTCCAGGTACGAAGTAAGTGGAGCCCAAGGGCGGCTGGGCTTGGAGAATTTGAGTCTCATTTGGAGTGGGTGATGAGCTACAGTGGCCTACAGGGCACTCCTAGGAGGCTGGCCTGGGCCTCTGCTGCCAGATGCTGTCTTCCCTACTTTTCACTGATGGCATTTCAGTCCTCATGTTAGAGTCTGACCCCCTAGAATGAATTAGATAGCCATCTGGAGCCACCACCTCCAGCTCACCAGCCCCAAGGGCCTCCCGGGGGACTGAGCATGATGTCACTGAGTACCCCCAGCTGCTTTGCCAGTCTCCAGCAACTTGTCTGCATGGAATGGTGGCTATCAGCCTGACCGCATCTCTTCTTAGCAAACTCTGCCTGGCCTCGAACCCTGAGCCCTCCTTGCATGCCCTCTCCTGTACCCTGCCACTGATCAATTTCCCCATCTCCAAGGCAACCTTCAGAACGACTGTCTTGGGGAGTGTCTCCTGGGCACTTCACCCCAAATCTTGGGGTGCTCTTCTCTACGCTCCAGCTGCTGCTCTTGGGGCTCTGCCTGGCAGGGTGGCATGGAGGAGGCTACATTCTTTTGGTTGAGGGGCCAGCCTCTCTCGGAGACTCGTTGCAGACCTGAAGAGGCCTGTCTCTCTGAAGTAATGGATCTTCTCATGCACCATGCCAATGTGGCGTACCCCCCAAGAGGTGGCTTCAGCCCCGTCCTCACTCAGTCGCAAGCAGAACATCAGTCATCAGAGACAGGAGGACTAGACAAAGGATGGAGCCTGGATCTTTTAAAAGCTGGGAGTTTCACTCACTATGACGAAGCCTTGATCTCAGCCAATAAGCCACCTGGAAGACCCCTTCTAACGTGCCTTGGAAGGCCACTGTGATTAGAGTGTGCCAGGGCTCTGGACCTTTCCGTTTTCGAATTAGATGAAAGAAAACAGTTTTCCGTTAACACCTCACTCCCCTGCTTTTTACTGATTTGGCAAAAATTAGTTTCTCCCTGCCATTTTGTAAGCAACTTCCCTGATTCTGGACACAGTAGGCTAGAACTGACCATCGGCCTTCCCAGAAAATATCCCTAGTTGGATCTCTCCTAAATGAGCAATTGCACGTGGCATTGATCATCAAGAAGTCCCACAGCATTGCTCAATTAGCAAGCAGTTAAAGGTGACATATTGTATTTAAATAGTCTCCCTCAGAGTGACAGATGTCTGCAGTAAACATAGGGAAATTACTCCCAGAGAGGCAGATCAGAGGCCGGTGGGCCTCAAGCTCCACCTACTGCCTGGGGAGGGCTGAGGGCTGAGGGTGGCCCACCGCGGTCTCCAGAAGCGTCAGCACCTAGGATAGCACTGTTTGTCCCCCAGTAGTCTCTGCATTAGAGAGACCTCTTCTGCAGAAGGCTGAGGCTGGGGTGTGGACACAGATGCTAGCCCAGTGGCCTTTGTCTCTGGTCTGTGCCTACTTTCTGTGACAGCAGCAGAAGAGCTGTGAGGTGACACTGTGAACATTTTTCTGGTTAATTAACTAAATACACACCGTCTGTAGCCTCAGAGCAAGTAGATCTCAGGATGAAAAGTGCTAATTTTCCTGTATTCATGTGTCCAAACTACTTTCCTTAGCAGCTCTTACTCTGTCTGCCTCATCCTCTAAGCATAGTAAATGTGTGGCTCTGCTGAAAGGCGCAGAATGACAGGGACATGGAACCACTAATTTAGATAAATGACGGAGTTCCTAGCTCCTGCAGGCACACGGCTTAGCGCCTTGCCAGGGCCTAAAGAACTCCAGGGAGGCTGAGAGAAGGGGCGCCCGGCTGTTCCCTGTGCATCAGGCATTAAGTGTATTTATTGGTGGCACGCTCCCCCAAGTTTGTTTAACCCTTGCATGTTGAGAAGATATGTCTTACAGGAGGAACCTGAGCCGCCTGATGGCTCCACCGTGGGAAACACGGCGGTCATCTTGCTCATACCGTCCTTCCGCATCCGGTCCCCTCTCCCCATGAAGCCAACCTCCTTGGCTGGCCTGGCTGCCCCACAAGGCTGAAGGCTGAAGGTCCCAGGAGTGGCCAAGAACACAAGAGCTGGCTTGTGTCATAGAAGCACAAGGAGCATTGACTGGGGCATCGGCCCTAAACCCTCATGGTACAGAAGGGGAGACCCAGGTCCTGGGAAGTGAGCAGAGTCCCCGGATGGGTTGTTAGGATGATTCTGGATCAGGACTAAGATCACTGCACTGCAGCGGGAAGACTGCCCACCTCTTTTTCTACCTCTGCCTGTAGCACCTCTTTCCCTAAACAGGCACCACCCACCTCCTGCGGAGCCGGAAGTGACTTCGAAAGTTTTCTCTTTCTTTCTTTTATTTTTAAATAAAATTAATAATCTTTATTACTTCATCAAGGAGTTCTTTTCTTTGTTTTAATTTTTTTAATGTTTATTTTTATTTTTGAGAGAGACAGAGCATGAGCGAGGTAGGTACAGAGAAAGAGGGAGACACAGAATATGACACAGGCTCTAGGTGCGATGCGGGGCTCAAACTCACAAACCACGAGATCATGACCAGGGCCAAAGTCGGATGCTTAACTGACTAAGCCATCCAGGAGCCCCAAGAGATTTTTCTTCTCAGTTTTATTGAAATGTAATTAACATAAAACATTGCAGAAGTTTAGCAACTTTCAAGTACATGATACAGTATTATTGGTTAATCGCCACACTGTATGTTAAATCTCCAGAACTTACTTATTTTAAAATGGGAAGTTTATACACTTTGACCAACATCTCACTATCTCCTACAACTGCCAGCTCCTGTTCCACTCTCTGTTTTTATGAGTTTGGCTTTTTTTAGATTCTACATGTAAATGATGTCATACAGTATTTGTCTTTGCCATCAGGGCCCACCCATATTATCACAAACGGCAGGATTCCCTTGGTCACGGCCGATCACTGCATACATGTACACCACATCTTTATCTGGTCACCCACTGACAGGCACGGAGGTCATTTCCCTGCCTTGACAGCTGTGAGTGATACTGCAACATGGCTTCCCTCTCAGTTTCTCCCCTCCCCCATCAACTGTGATTTCCTTCATACCTGGGGCAAGTGAGGCCCAAGCCCAGTATCTTATGGGCAGCAGGTGTTGAAAAATGCCAACTGCAAGAGGCCAGGTGCCTTCCCAGGGTTAGAAATTACACATAAAGGAGGCCTTTGCCCAGTTTTGAAGAAACAGAAAGTGTCAGGGGGAAAGGCGGGAAGACATTTTTTAAGAGAAAATTTAAATATATTTATCTGCTACACATTCCCCAGAGCCTGGTCTAGAGCCTGCTTAGAAGATCTGTTAGGATTTACCCAACTCCCTTTTTAGCTTTGCTGTTAATCTAAAAACATAAACAAGACCCTCCAAGTTGCCATATAAAAGGCCCTTGTATGACCATCCCTAGCAGGGTCACTCTAAACCCTGATGGGAGCGTGGATGCTAAGAGTTACTTCCAACCTGCAGCGATGGGGAGAAAGCCATACATCCAGCCATGAGTATCCAGGAGGAGCCTGGGCCAGGGGACTGTGTTTATGCAGAAGGTCTCCCAGGTGTGCCTGCCGGCTCAGGAGAGAGTGTGACACAGCAGTCCATATTTCGTGTACCTACAGGAAACAGCTAAGGAGGGCACATGAGGGCCTCATGCAGGCTAGAGAATGAGGCCCCTAGGAAGCAAATGTAGAAGGCACAGTGACTTCCAAGGATGGACTAAGAAACATCTTGATCTTCTCTGGGAGGCTGGTGAGATGGCAGGAAGTGCCAAGGGGAAACCACTCCTGCACCAAGGATCTGGACGGAGACATCCCCAAAAGCCAACTGTGAGTTCACAGGGCCAGGTTAAAATCCTAGCTCTGCTGTGAACCTGCTCTGTGACCCTGCTAAGAACCCCAGTCTCTTCACCCATGAGGGCAGTATAACACCACCCGACCTTTTTTCCAGGGAAATACATGGGGCTCTTCCCTTCTCTTAAACCCCATCTGTGCCCTGATATCCCAAAACCCGAGGGGTCTATCATGGGAGGGTTTCAACCTTGAAACAGTCAGAGCATCTGGCTTCCAGTCCACAGGGTGTGTCTGCCTGAGATCTCAGCGGGGGACCCTGGGCAGATTTCCCCAGCGCCACAGCTGTGCCCAGCTTGACCTAAGCTCCAGGCTGGGATGGGCGCAGGCATTTCCATAGAATAGTTACAATCACAGCAGAGATCCTTCACTGAGGACTTCCAAGAAGCAAACACTGTTCTAAGTGCTCTTCACTACTAAGGTCACAGCCCTCCAAGTGTCTCTGGTGGTGTGAGAGGCTGAGCACAGAGGCCAAGGAACCTGCCTGGGAGCACGCAGTTCCCACAGAGCCCCTTCCAGCCCTGTGGTTCCTGATCTGACAAGGGCCTGTGAGGTAGTGGTTTCCACTCCCATTTCACAGATGAGGAAGCTGGAAAGAGCAGGTCACTTGCCTGAGGGGGTACATCTCCCAGAGGCAGAGGGAGGCTTACCCACCACCTGAGGCATTGCAGGTGCCCTGATCCCAGCAACTTGCCAATGTGGTCCTGGAGGTTAGAACCCTGAGCAAACACCAGGTCACTTAGCCCTCAAATCCCACAGGTCATACCATTACCTGATGTACCCAACTGTAGCCAAGTGTACGCATTGTTGATTCTGCTCCAATTCCCTGTGTAGTTACCTCTTTTCTGTTGTTCCTTGAAGGTGTGTGGACTAAGATAGAGCAGTCTTTCACTGTTGGACTGAGACCAAACTTTTGGGTTTTGGTGGAGCTCCTTCTGCTTCTGACCAATGCCTCCTTGACCATCACAAAGAGAGTGTCTTCTCTCCAGTTATCCATCATTCCAGAATACACAGCAGAGGCAGCCAAACAGCACGCCCTAGTCAGCTTCTCCAGAAAGAATCTTTCTCCTATCCCTGACCTTGGGGCAGACTCGGGACAACCTAATAACATGATCCCTAATATGCATTAGGTTCTTGCCAAGTGACCAGTACTGTGCCTTGCTTTAGTGCACGTCACCTCCTCTTATCTTTACAGACCCTGGAAGGAAGGAAGGCATTATTGTTTACAGCTTATGGATAAAGAAACTGAAGAATAGAGAAGCTCAGTCATTTGCCCTGAGCTCTGCAAAGGAAGAGGAGTTACACCCAGCACCAGAAGGCTTCAAACCACACATCTAACAAGTTGCCAGGCATGCTTTAAACACTGATTACATGCAGATGGGGGATGGACAAATGTCAGAGAAAGCTTCTGTCTCTAAGGATCCAACAGTCTAGGGATGAGACAACACATACATAAAACTGTAATACAAGCGAGGTGATTCTAAGAGGCCTCACTGAGAGTCCTTGACTTCCCTCACAGATGATCCAAAGAAGTCCCTGCTGTGACTGGCAGGCCATGGTGCCCACCACCAGCAAACCGGCCCTGTCCCTTCAGTCCAGACCAACATGTTGAGCTCTATTCCCAACACTTATACACAGGAGAGAGAGCTACACTCCACATAACATGAGTCTTATGCCCAAAGAAAACTGCAGTCCAGTTAAGCAGTCTATGTATAGACAACGCACGATCCACAGCACTTTACATGTGGTCTGAACTTCTTCAACACATAAAGAAAGTGACCACTCTTTCACTCAGTGAAAATCCATTTGCCTTTAAGATTCTGCCCTATGAAAAAGTGCTTGGTTTGGTGTGCAGGGGATGTGAACAGGCAGCTCTCATTTGAACTCACTCATAAGACCAGAAACACAGCACTTCGATTCTGGCTCTTTGAAATCATGTCCGCATACAATGAGACAGTGAAACAAAGCAAAGAATGGAATGGTTTGACCACCCACAATCTTCTGTTGCAGACTGAACGTTTGTGTTCTCCTCAAACCTATATGTTGAGATCCTAACCCCTTAGGTGATGGTATTAAGAGATGGGGCCTTTGGTAGGCCCTGCCTTCATGAATGGGATTAGTGGCCTTATAAAGAGGCCCCAGAGAGATCCCTCGCCCCTTCTGACACGTGAGGACATAGAGGGAGGACAGACATCTATGGACCAGAAAGCCGGTCTTCTCCTGATCTTGAACCATTGCCGGAGCCTGATCTTGAATTCCAGCCTTCAGACTGTGAGAAGTAAGTTTCTATTGTTCACGAGCCACTTTTTGTATAACAACCTGAATAGATTAAGACACTTTCTGTTGGAAATTTCCAAGTAATGAAAGCCCAACATTTGTGGTGAGGACTTTTATCCCACTTGGGTCAAAACACAACTACTCCGCCTCCCCTCCCTGTCCAATTTACGTTATTAAATACCATAGGGCCTTTTTTTCAGGTTCCAAGGAAGGACATTGCATCACCTACCCTAGGTCATGAACATTTCACTTCCTCGTGAGTTACTGCTGCATTGTCTGGCTGGTTGCATTGAAAATTAAGCAGTCATTTTGGAGCGTTCTTGAAAAGCAGTCACAACCATGCCTCAACGCTGCAAGAAACCGAGAGGTAGGAAATTATGACAACGTCTATGTGAGATCTTCAGCAACTCGATATGCACCCCCTAACACATCCATACACATACACAACTGTAGACTTGCTGTGCTTTTTTTTTGTTGTAAAGATGATTTCCCTGAAGTATTTTTAAGCTGGAGAGATTTCCTACAAGCTGGTGAAAAATTGCTCACTACAGGAGATCCAATTTATTGGCAGAAATCCAGCAACCCAACGTATTGGTAACTAGCTTGGTAATGAGTCTCTTCCATGTAAATGGGCTCATTATTATCAATTTTTGTCAGCTCTTGAGTGAGTCTTGATCTGCTTCCCCACTCAGGCTCTGGGGCCGGTACAGGGTGGACAGGAGCATCCAGCCCCCCTCCTTCCCACCTTAGGTGCTAGAGACCTCATGCTTCATGGAGAGGAGGGGGGAGAATAGGGGTGACAGACTGTGTCATTAGAGCTTTGAATTTAACATTCAGAACAGAGAAGTTAAGGAGACTTGCAATGAGGTGTTGTAAAAACACAGTTTGATTGAAAGAGCTGGCACATAATGCAAATGAACACTTTGTCCCGTGATTCATTGCTATCAGGAGAACTAAATTTGTACAGCCCAGAGGAGAGATGACTAATGGGAGGCATAATAATTGTCGATTTATACCTGCAAAGAATTAATCAGGAGGCCCGGAGGAGACAGTGCTTTGTGGCCACTACAGGTGTGAGTGCTGGGGGGCAGGAAGTGCAGGGAGGAAACTGGAAATTAGGCTAAATAGCAGGAATGGCGGTAATAACACCAAGGCCCATTAGGCAGAGGCATCACCTCCACCGCAGGATGCTGCAGAATTATCATCCCCAGAAACCTGCACAAAGCAACTCAGGTAATGGATGACGATTTTGGCAAAGATTAGTGGATTTGATGGTGCATCTGGAAGACTCTGGGGCTCAATTTCCTTACCCTGAGGCTTCTTCTCAGGCAGCCTTGAGAAGCCTCCTTTGCTTTATTTAGATAAAACTTCCTCCACTAACCCATTATAACTTATCTTAGAGCACTGACTTCAAAAATATCCCTATGTCCAGCGCAATGTGGGTGCAGAAAGAGAATTCCACCCTTATATTAAGCAAGTATTTATTGAGCACCTACTATGTGCCAGATGGCAAACAAGGCAATGTCTCTGATGTCATGGGCTTACATTCTAAGCTAGTGGACAGAAGGGTGACACCAGGGCAGGCCTGCCCATACAAGAGATGCTGGCATAGCCAGGCTTTACATGATGCCCAAGGAGAAACAAAAAGCAGTGACCAGCTCTAGTCCAACTTTGCAGCATGAACCTTGAATAAATCAATCCTCTTTCCTGAAAGAGTCCACACTGACCAGATGAATTCTCAAATGAATTCTGATTCCCTGAGTGAAGGGTTAAGAGACCAACCAACTCCTTTCTGTGTACTACACACTGGTGACCCACAGCCAATGGTTTGACTCATTCAGTAATGTTTTCAATTAACTGCCAATGTTTAAAAATTGGAGATGTCACATGAATTCAGATTTCAAGCGTCTTTCAAAAAGTCTGACTCTCTACACTGAACCTGCATCTCTACATGACAGTGGTCAGCTGGGGCTGAGTAGGACTATCCCTTTAAGGCCTTACTTTGCCACAGTCCCCACTGCTCCCTTCTGTGTTAGAGATATCCTGTTTCAATCTCTCATTTTCCCAATGCAGCTTCTCTAGTAATTTAGTTTTTCTGCTCCTAGGCTAAATGACCAGAAATATGAGGTAGCTGGCCTGTAGTAGCTTAGGTTCTAGCAGAAATGTTTCTAACCAGTTATAATTAAGTGTCTTAATTTGATTAATATCTTTGCAATAATCAGTTACCTAAGATATATTTCTCTCTTCTGCATAGCAGCAATGCATATTTATGCAGTTGTCTGGAATCTCTTCCTTCAGCCTCAGCCTCTGAATGCTTCTTCCTGCTCACTGGGAGCCCGGAGTCGGTAATTTAGATAAGCTTGTTTTCTCCCTCCTGTTTCTAGAAGAGCACATCACTTACCCCATTTCTCCCTTTGTCTTGGCCACTAGGAGGCTGAGGCTTAGCACAAGAGTGCTAGATAGCAGTTAATAATTCAGTTCAAGGCTTTGTTGCATCTCTACTGCTCCCTCCCCTAATTGATTTTTGACCTGTATTTCTAACAATTGAGTTTTACTACAGCAGCAGTGGAATGCAGGAACATGCCAGAATAAGAGAAGTTGGTGGTGATCCCTGCCCTGGAGCTGGGAAGCAGTTAGAGGAAGACACAAGGCAAAATGTAAACAGCTGGCAAATGTGCGGTGAGGCAGCAGGGGAGCAAAGCACAGTAGACAGAGGGAAAAAAGTACACATGATTTTATTCATCCCGCGCACAGACTTGCTGAGGCCCATGGGGCATGCACTGCGGCGGGTTCCAGAAGACACAGGGAGCAATGAGGCCAGGTTTCCATCTCCAGGAGTCCAGTAGAGGAAACATAGGTTTGACAAAGAAAGCCTGTCACTGCTGCCAGGATGGATTATGCATTTCCTTGGCAATTAGATTTCAGCACAGTCGTGGTCAGTGATGCTCTGTGCTTGCCGGTATCCCAGACCAAGTGTGGGCTTCTGAAAGCCATAAAGGGATATTCAGCTGCACTTGCTCTCTCAGGAGGTGGGGAGCCTGCCTCCCTGAGCGCAGCCTCAGTCTCTGGGGGGCAGAGCCTCACCCCCCTGGTCTTCATATGGGACAATTCTGAGGCACATTCTGGATGGCTTCTCAGAGGGGTGCCCCACAGTGGCAACCTGCTCCTTAACACATGCTTCACTGACTCTTATCACTTTCCTTGGCTCTCTTTCCCCACTTCTTCGCTTCCCTCACTTCCATCAATCACCTCCAAAACAAATCCCTTGAGCTCAAATCCTTATTCCAGGATCTACTTTACAGAGAGCCCAACCAAACTCAGACACTGCCTTGGAATGTACCTGAGACCGGATTCTGAGTTAAGAGGTTGGGAGAGGCTTCAGTGACCCAGAGACATTTGAACTGGGCCAGGCACCGTGAGAGACACATTTGGAGAGGAGAGCACAGCATGAGCTGTAGAGAGAAGGCACACAGCTGCTGAAGGAAACAGTATGCCATGAATCTATAGGCTACATGAGGAACAGTGGAAAATGACACTGGAAAAATGGAGTGGACCTGGATCACCAGTGGGTTTGCACATCCCACTGTGGAGTGCAAACTTCATTTTGTAAGTTATTGATGTGACATTGTTTGGGCAAGGCAGGTGCTGAGACAAGAAGGGAGTCAGATGAGGATGAGGACAGAGGTTATCTAGGGAAGTTGGGTCTGCTGGGCTGTCGCCAGTGAAATATGTCTTCTCCCCATGTGATCAGATGATGCCGTGGAGGTGTTTGTCCTGCGTGTGGCATTTCCAGGAGAGGTCTCCATGGAAGGCAGGCATGGCCCAGCTCTTGTGAGCTCATGGCTGAAGAACAGGACTGGAGGTGAATAAACAGTGCTGTCCCCTGGCAGGGCAGGGGAGCTAACTGAAAATCCCCAGGTGGGTGGGTGGCAGTTAAACAGGCCCCAAAGTGCATGTCCTTCCACTCTCCAGCCAAATGGGCAACTGATGGCGTCTTAGTGATGTCCCACATGGTTGTGGTGGGAGCAGAGCTACCCCTTTATCTGAAGGATGTTCGAAGATCCAGGAGGTCAGACTAGAGAACCCAATAAATGGTTTAAAAGTAAAACAAATAGCAGAACTGCAGACATAAATCAAGTCTTTTCTCCTCACGTGACCACATGACATCAAATAACGTTCAACTCTTTTCTCTTCAGTTATAGTGACCACATTCTGGAGCAACCTGAGGAAGTGTGTGGTGACAACGGGGAGCAAGGATGGAAACATAGCCTTGGATCTGAGTTCAAGGTCAGCTTTTCCGACGCTGCCCAGGGTCCCCACGCCCCACCCCACTCCCAGGGAAGCCCTGGTCTGCACAGGATGGATGTTCCTGGAAGAACCAGAGATTAACTTTAGGAACTTCAGAGTCCATCTTCCCATCAGCCTGTTTCTGAGCGGCTTTTTCGGCAATCACATATTTCTAGCTTATGGCGGCCTTTTGTAAAGTGTCTTTTAGAAGACACAGATTTCATAGGTTGTTAATTGGTCATCTTTCAAAATAATGTTTTCAGTTCAGACAACTTTTGGAAATGATGTATTGAGGAAAATTAGATAGGTTTCTTTACTACAGGTCATCAGAGCTTCAATGCACTCAGAATTAGCTACATAATTTGTGGGACCCAGCACAAAATGAAAACACAGCGTGCCTGGTACAAAAATTCTTAAGAACTGCAAGACAAGCATCATGACAAACACAGGACCCTTCTGAACGTGAGCCCCAGGCAGCCTCCCTGTGTCACATGTTCATGTCAGCGTGGCTCTCCAGGAGTGGGAAGGAGGCCCAGACAAAGGTCACGATGTATCCTAAGGAATTCAACCTAGAGGTACAGTCCCATGGAGCACACTCACAGATCCCTGCATCAAGCTGAATTCTCATCTCCCTGTGGTCTCTAAGCTCCGATGCAGGGGGACATTGGTAGTTTATGAGGAATTTATGTACCATGGACAACGGTACACAGGAAGAGAAGGCTCTTTTATATCTGCTAGGTTTTTTCAAGCTACCAGATCAGTTTAGATTTTGTATTTTGGGTTTTTTTTAAGTGGGGTCCACTGGTGCTTTCTGCTTATTCTTTATTTTCTCCCATCCTTTTAAATAAAGCCCAGCATCCCTGAACTACCAAAACAAATTTCCAGCAATAATAGCAGGCAATTTGCAATGAAAGATGAATATAACAAAAATAGTGCACCTCGACCAGGGATGGTGCATAATTTTGCACTTAGAATGCCAGCTCTGCTAAAGTACTGTCAGCCCCCTGCTTCATTCTGTTTCCCCAGGTGGCCCCATGACACTGCTTGGGGCCTGGCTTCTCTGATCTCTCTTGGGTTATTTATGACTGAGGAGGATGGGGGTAGGAAGTCAGGAGCCCAAAGTTCAGTTTTCTGAATCACTTAAAAGTGGGCTAAGAAGTGAGGAGAGTGATTGTCCTTTTACTCCCACATTCCTCCAGGGCTAGCTGTCTCTGCTGCTCTGACTCACCATCATCTCTGGGATTCCACTCTTGCGAACTTCTGGGCTCAGAGGTAGTTTGTTCACCAAGTCCCTCTACTTGTATCCCCTCCTCACCTCCTTTGTGTGGATGTACTGGCTGAAGGCAGCTGTCTCCTCCTGCAGGGAGTTGCCAGCCAGATCTGAGTAGACTAAGTGTGGCTCTCTGCTGGCCACCCCCTGTATCTGAGCCCACATCTCCCTGTACCCTGGACATGCACCATCACTGACTGAATGTATATGACTATGCTTTCATTGAGGGCCACTTGCATGCCAGGGTTTCTTGGACAATTCTCACATGAGCTTCATGGCTCTGGTCCTTGAGAAACTCAACTTGGGTCAGAGAGAGAGACTGGCTCCCATAAGCCAGACAATAGTGATTGACATGCAAATCTGACCACATCACATTCCTGCCAAAGCCCCCAGTGGACCCCTTCCATCCATTGTTCAAATTGTCAGCCCCTCAAAGGGTCCCTTCTAGGTCCTTCAGAACCTGACCTGTCCTATAGGCTTGCTGTTGCCTTAATGCCACTCTCATACACTCTGTTGCACCCTGTCCATACTCCGTAGCTATTCCACACACCCAGGCATTTGCTCAGGCTGTCCTGCCTCCCGAATGCTCTTCTCCTCACTGCCCATCTGGAGGATACCCTCTCATCCCTCAAGGCTCACCTCAAGCATGAACTCCTCTTGGAAGCTTTCTGCAATCTGCACCTCCCAGCCAGGTGAGATCGCTAACCACCTGCCACCTTTGTACTTCCCCTGGGCCCAGCAGAGGTTTCCAAGACAGACTCGTCCAGCATTACTTTGCCTGCAGTCTCTTCTCTCACCAGGCTGCAGGCAGCCTGAGGGCAGGGTCCAGCACATAGAAGCTACTGAGTAAATAACCATTCAGTCAATCTCTGAATCAGTAGTGCAGATCCAAGCAGCCGAAGAGTTCTAAGCCTTGGCCCCAAGGTGCTGGAGCCAGTTCCCCAGGACGGGAGCCGTGGCTGTGGCTCTCATGTCCCTGCTCTCTCAGCTGTATCCTTTTCCTCTCCCTTCCCTGATTTGCTTTCACAATGGGAATCTCAGAGTCAATATCAGTGTGTGAGAAGACAGAGAAGAGAAAAAGGAAATTGCAATCTTAAGGGCGACAGCCCTGAAATGTTGAGTTTGAAAACTGCCTGGGGATTCAACTTCACATCTTTGGCAAAGTAAGTGCAAATACATATTCAAATTCAATGTAAATTCACTGGTGAATTTCCTCCCTCATTGCTGGTACCTGAGACTGGCAGTCCTCAGGCTGGGGCCTGTCCTGCTCTTCTCAGTTCCCTCCATGGTGCTCATCCCAGAGCTGAGCTCAGACAGTGAGAGATCTACAAGAACTGCCCCCTGAGGAAGAGACGTCCTAAGGGAAATCCTTCTGGAGACACTGCCTGGTGTGAAACTTCTGGGATGATCCCCATGAGAGCCAAGCTTCCTACAGGAAGGAGATGGGCCCAGTGTGGGCTCCAGCAGGGGAGCAGGGATCTGAGAGAGGAGAGAGGGGGAACCTTCATCACAGTGAGGGTTCAGTGTTCATTGCAGGGAGGAGACCCTGTGGGGCTCCTCATTTTGGAGTCAAAATCTCAAAAGAATGAGAAAGCCAGTCTGTCTCTATGGGAGGGGAGAGAGTGAGGCAGAGAAAGTTCAGGTTTACTTAGGGCTCCTGCTGAGATCCCTGGGGACCTTGACACCTCTGAGGCTGGGAGAACCTTCACCTTGGCCATAATCACAGGAATAGATAACATTACTCCAGGTGGTCCTTCCTGTCCTGGAGGCCGCATGTCCCAGAGCCATGGACCTTGTGTTTGGGCAGAAAGTCCAAGCTAGAGGGAGGCCATCACTACCAGCAACCTGGTGGACATATTGTTCTTTTTTTGTTGTTGACTCAGCATAGCACGACCACTTAGCTGGACTCAAAACAGACTCCAGCTACTAACAAAATGGCTCAGTCAGATGGAGAATGCGTGGCTCATTTCTGTGGTCTTCATTCCAGTGGGCCGCTCAAAGCTAGCTTGTATCAGCACCTGAGACAGCTCCTTCCTTGGGTTGGAGGAGGAGAGTGCATGAGAAGGAAGTTAATTGCAAGATGCCCTGGGCACCTGAGCCAGAGCATGAAAGCTGGACCACGGGGGCCTTCCCTGATTAACAGTGCAGACAAGGGGGAAAGAAGAACCCTAAGCTCTAGCAGATTTTCTTCTTAGTGAAATCACAACTCAGTTGGAATATCCATCCCTCCACCCAAAATTCTTACCAGCGTAGGATAACACATGATTGCCACCTACTATGCACTAACTACACACCAGACATTCTGCATACATTACACTAACCATTGCCACAGTTTTACAGATTAAGCATAATGGTTATCCTCATTTTTATATGCAAGAAAACCAAAGCTCAGAGTGGTTAAGGGTCCTGTTTCTGGTCACGCAGCAAGGAAAGAGGCACTACAGACCTGCCCAAAGATTGTTCTTGAAAGGATGTGGGGAACCCTCCTGTCGTCCTCTCTCAGAGTAGTAGGCAGACCTGCCCCAAGTGTGGTTTTAATGTCCTGTTTAGAAAGCCATAGGACACCAAATCAAGAGAAAGGACAACAAGAATGGAACTCAAGTATCAAAAGGTTCATCTGATAAGGATACGTAGTCAAAGAGTACTGAATAAGGGCCAGGGGGGCTTGGATTCTAGCCCTACTCTGCCACTCACCACTTTGAGGTCTTTATCAAGACAAAGCCTAGGGTTCGGGGGGCTTTACCTCAGCTGTGAAATGTTCTTTCTTTCAGAGCCTCACTAGCTTGGACACTCGGTGGTTATAACTCAAATGAAGCCCAAAGTCAGTCACATCTGATTGCTCTCATGGGGTAAAATTTAGAGAACAAAGATTTTAAAAAAAGCCATAGGAAAGGAAGGTTTCCCATGTCAGTGGTGGAAGAAGGTTTCATAGCAGCTGGGAATGGTGGCCATGACCTTAGGAGGTGATTGTGAGGACTCATTAAAGGTCAACATTCCTGGCCATTTTCATGTTTATAGAGTGAAGGAAAAGGAAGAATGGGGCCTAATACGTTTGGTGCCTTGTCAGAATATATTATCAAGGTTTCCTTGGCCCTCAAGTCCCTCCACAGAACACAAATACCTCCAAGTACCTGCCTACTTTCACAGTTTACCCGTCTCTTCCATGCATGGGTCCTCCCTTCACATCCTTTTCCTTGAGGCTATGAAGTGATACTCATGGTCTACAGCAAATCCAGCCCCCCTTCTTGTAACAGATGCTCTGCTGATGAATCGCCCTCCCTATGCTCACCCACATGGCTTGAGGAGTCTGACTCCAGCGTGGACTCTACAGCAAGCACATGGCCAAGCCTGCTTAGTCCAGGCACTGCATTTCCTGCCCCAAGTCATGGGTTCAGGATGGATAGATAGTCTGAGTGGGCCATCAGAGCTTATAGGCTTCAGTTCACAGGCTTCTGAAGCCATTAGACAAGAAAGTACATTTCCCCTGGGTGGTACAGAGGGATGCCACAAGGGCACACCTGCCTGGAAGTGAAGATGGCCTGAAGGAAAGCAGAAGAGAAGAGAGTTCTAGTGACACTCTCTGAGTGTCTGGAATTAGCTATTCCCAAGCCACATACTCAGGGCTTTCAAGTTAATATGAACCAATAAAATCTCCTTGCTTGAGCCAGCTCAAGGTCTCAAGGTCAGTTCCTGACAAATGCAGGCTGATCTTCTCTCCAGATTTTTGCTTCTGCTGTTTTGTTCAGTCTAAGTTCAACTTTCTAGGCTACATAAGTCTTGGTATTCCATGGCATATATTCTAACCCCTCTCTTCTCTGACTTGCTACAGCTCTGGATACCAGAAGTTTGGGAATCCTGTTTCATAGTCCAATGCTAGCTAGTCACAGCATGGGTGCAAAAGTGACTTGGGAATGTGTTCTCCCAACCTCTACCGATCTCCCTCTCTCTCTCTCTCTCTCTCTCAGCCTCTCAGCTAAAGTAGCATATGAAGGTCCCAAAATATATGCACTCAGATTTTACGAAATGATACTCCCTCTGGACTCACTTGATCTTGCCTTCACACTACATGGGCCCTCAGAAGAGGTGCTGGCAACAAGGCATGTTACATAGGGCACCTAGATTCATCCTCTTTGCCAAAAGAATGAGATGACAATGTCTGAAGGCCCATAGAGAAAGTCTCCATTCAAAAACCCAAAGCATATGTGCTGAAATAGCTTATCTTCATCTGTAATGAACCATGATTCCCCTGGGTCTTTGCCAGCTACTGGCATTGCCATTCTTTCTCTGTGGGAAGTACAAAAATAGTTGGGGAGGGGAAAGGATGGGAGGGAGAATGAGAGAAAATTAGAGAATGTGTATGTCTGAAGATCCATCCACATTATATTCAGATTTGCAAATCCACGGCAAATTATACCAGTTTCCATTACAAAGGAATAGAATTGTATTCTATTACAATAAAATACAGATGTATTCCTTTTTGCATACATTCAAGTTAAAGAAAAATTTTAGGTAAATAACAGCACAGGTGGTGGGCTGGTCATGACAAAGAGAGGAGCCAGAGCCCTAAAAATACACAAACAGTTGTCATTACCTAACTGGGTGATGTATGGTAAGTAACTTAACCTCTCTGAACCTCAGTTTCTTCATCTGTGAAGCCAGAGGAGTACAGTGCATCTTCCCCACTTACCTCTGAACTAATACAATGACCTAGGCTTTGAGCAGACAAAGGTCCCAGGAGATTATTTCTGAGCCATGGCCGTGGGCCACTACAAGAAAAAATGAGTCTCTCACTGCATGGAACTCTTATTAATAAGGTCTGGTGCCCTGTTTTGGGTTTGTCCCAAAGGGCTGAAATTAATTAACTTCATCCAGTATCTATTATTTCTAAAACACTTTTAATCTATACCACTGTTTATGTCAGGAGGACAAAAGTTCAAATGCCTTCAGGGCTAGGTGGTACCACAAATGAGTGAAAATGCCAAGGGTAAACAATAGGGAGAGGTGAGGTATGTCGCAAATTGCAGAGTGCAAGTCCATCCTTATTAGAGGGAGAAGTGGACACTGAGCCCTAGCAGCAAGTGCCATGTGGGATTAAGCCTCGATATTAATAGAAATTCCAATTTTTTTAGTAGAAGACAAGAATGCTGATTTTTATGTGACATACCTTATATTTTTAAAGCTGAAAACAAATTTTTATTTTTTTTAATTAAAAAAATTTTTTGACATTTATTTATTTTTGAGAGACAGAGAGAGACAGAACACACACGGGGAGAGGTAGAGAGAGAGGAAGACACAGAATCCGAAGCAGGCTCCAGGCTCTGAGCTGTTAGCACAGAGCCCAATGCAGGGCTTGAACTCACAAACTGTGAGATCATGACCTGAGTCAAAGTTGGACACAATTGACTCAACCAGCCAGGTGCCCTGAAAACCAATTTTTAAAACTTGTGAAACACTTTGTGAGAACCAAAATATTGCACCTGCAAACTGGATTTCACCAACAGCCCTCCAAACTCTGTCTAGTAATACTGCCATCTTCCTGCTTTGATTCCTTTTTACTTATTTTTTATTTAAATTTTTGTTTATTTATTTATTTGAGAGAGAGAGAGACACTGAATGTGCATGAATCAGAGAGAGGCAGAGAGAGAGAGAGAGAGAGAGAGAGAGAGACAGAGAGAGAGACAGAGAGAGAAAGAAAGAGAGGAAGAGAGAGATTATCTAAGCAGGCTCCATGCCTATCAGTGCACAGAGCCAGATGTGGAGCCAAACTCACCAACCGTGAGATCATGACCTGAGATGAAACCAAGAGTCAGTTGCTTAACCGACTGAGCCACCTAGGTGCCCCTTTGATTCTTTTTAAAAGTGGATACATAGGTCATAACAATTTTAAGCCCAAAATAGAAACAAATAACCTAACAAGTGCCCCTGATTTGAGCAGGGAAGGATGCTTTCCAGTTCCCCTGCACAGGCACTGCTGCTAACCCACATGGGGAAGACAGTGGCATTTACCACTTTCCAGTCCAGCAACCAAGTCTGGCTGTGAGGCTCCTACCAACGCTCCTCCTCTGCCAGTTCTGCTGAATCATCAAGCCCTTCCAGAAAAGGTCGTTAGAAATGAAGAGGAATACTGGAATATAACTTCCATGTTGTCCTGAGGTAAAATTGGGTGTTTCTGTCAATTCTTGTTTCCCTGGATCTTACAAGTTCTGCAAATTAAGTGTAGCATACACATTTGCCGCTGCCTGTCTTGTTCTGTGGCAAGAAAGCCAGAACTGATGGGCCTCAAAAAGTCCCTGGGGACAAAAACTATTCCTGTCCAGGTAGTCTCTAAGCCCCACATCCACTCACACACACACATTCAAGACATCAGTTTTGCCACCACCATCAAAAACTCCTTTGGTTTTTAAAAATTTTTTTATTAAAAAAATTTTTTTTATGTTTATTTATTTTTGAGAGCAGGAGAGACAAAGCATGAGTGGGGGAGGGGCAGAGAGAGAGGGAGACACAGAATCTGAAACAGGCTCAGGCTCTGAGCTGTCAGCAGAGAGCCCGACGCAGGGCTTGAACTCACAGACTGTGAGATCATGACCTGAGCTGAAGTCGGACTCTTAACCGACTGAACCACCCAGGCGCCCCCAAAAACTCCTTTGTGTTTGTACTGTATACTTAAAATTTTGCCTAGAAGATCGATCTTAACCATTCTTATCACATAATAGCAAATCAGAAGGTAGGAGGAAAGTTTTGCAGGCGATGGATATATTTATGGCATAGATTGTGGCGATGTTTTCACAAAGGTACACCTATCTCCAAACCCATCCAATTATATACATTAAAAATGATAGTTTTTTTGTATGTCAGTCATATCTCAAAGTGGCTTTAAAAATCCCTTCATGTAAATGGGTTCCTTTAGTTTCAAAGGTATTGAAACTAAATCTTTATCTTTTTTCCAGGACCTAAGTGAACCTGTGGCAACAAGATCTACTCCTAGAGAGGAGGTAAACCCCTTTAGAATCTCTCAGGATGAGTGTTCAGAGGCAGCGGTATGTTTGTTACCATGATAACAAGAGGATTACATGTGAAATCTGGATCTCTGTTCTAAGTGTCAACAAGAACAACAAGTCATCTTGTGCAACAAAAGGAAAAACACACCCTTGACACAAATGCAAATCCCTGGGCACAGAGCTACTGAAGTTGACAGCTCTCCAAGCCGTTAGGGCACCGGTTGGCGGGTTTTGGAGGCTCCATTGCATATCTGCCTTCATAGCACCTATGTGCTTGGCACCCCACTCAGCCCAGCGCCCCTAGTGGGCAGAGATCACCCAACATCAGAAACATAACTAGTTCAAGGAGTCATTGCTGAGAACGCCTTGCCCTGAAGGCGCCTTGCAGAGACGCTTACCTGTCTCTGTACAGATAATGATTTTAAGGTTGTGCTTATTTTTTTTTAAGTAAGGTTGTGTCTAAACAAAAGAAGAAATACATAAATGAAGCTTCTATGAAGTTTAATTTCATGAGAAAATTTTTCAGCTGTCAGATGAGGCAAAATCAGGGAGTTTGCTGAGACACTGTGCTGTGTGGCACCCAGGCATCCTCACTCTCTGTAGGGACCTGGTAAAGTGGGTCGGTCTCTGCAGAGCACCATGCTCACTAGTGTGGCTAGCTGTTCTTCTAGGCACACACTGGGACTGTGCTGATCTGCCCTACGTGACTTGCTTTTACCAATAAAATACGAAGGTGTTACTTCTGGACAGAAACTATAAAACCAGCATGTGATTCAGCACATGTCGTGTTCTGGCCCCTCTGCTGCGGTGACCACAGTTGATCCAGATTGTGGCTGTGCTGTCTCCCTGTGCCTCAACGAGAGGACAATGCAGACCAGAGTCCCCAGGATCCGTGATGGACATGAAGTAGCAATGAGAAATGAACCTTTGTGATTTTAAACCACGGAGATTTGAGTTGTTTATTACCACAGCATGATCTAGATTATCTGGACTCATAAGAAGATCAATTTGGCAACATCTATCAGAATTTAAAATATAAATGCCTTTGACTCTTCAATTCTACTTTTATGACTTTTATTCCATTTCTTTTACATAATCTCATTTTTACACATGTGCAAAATGATATATGTGCAAGGATAGTTATGGCTTTTTATACATATTTATTCATCTTTATATAGCAAACATTGGAAACAACATAAGAATATGTCAATAGGATTCTTAATATGCTTTAATGTTTAATAAATCATGGAATATCCAGATTGAAGAAGTTTTGACAGCCCAAAAAGGGAATAAGCCAGGTTTTTATAAACTGATAAGAAACACTTCCCAAGATATATTGCAAAGTAGAAAAAAGAAAAATGCAGAAGAGTGTGTATAGGCTGCTGCTATTTGTGGAAAGGGTGTACCAATGTCACAAACACCATACGATTTCATTGATATATGAACTCTAAAAAGAAAAACGAACAAACAAAAAAGCAGAAACAGGCTCATAAGTACAAGAACAAACTTATGATTGCCAGAGAAAAGGGAGGTGGGGGATGGGTAAAAAGGGTGAAGGGAGGTGGGAGTTATGAAATGCATAAGTCACGGGGATAAAAGGTACAGCATGGGCAGTACAGTCAATGTATTGTGATAGTGTTGTGTGGTGACAGATGGTGGCTACATTTGTGGTGAGCATAGCATAAGGTGTAAACTTGTTGAATCAGTATGTTGTATACCTGAAACTAATATAACACTGTGTCAACTACACTTCAATAAAAAAGTTTACAAATGTGTTCACAAGCATATCCATGCCTATATGCTTGTTTATGCATAGAATATCTCTGGAAGCAGAAGGCCCAGGTGGTGGGGTCTCTCCGGGAAGCAGTAATGCGGTAGTGGACATGGGACAGAAACTTCTACCCACAGCACAGCAATATCCCTAGGTATTACTTCCTCTTTAAATATACAAAACACTGGGCATATTCTTCAAAAACTAATACGAGTATTACCTATAGAGACAGAGGGCCTCGGAGTAGGTGACTAGAGACAAGAGTAGAAGCAAGACTTCTTTATGTGTACCTTTGACAGAGTTTCATATTTTGGACCATAAGAATATATTATCTTTAAAAAATTTTTAACAAAAAAAATTTGTAAAGAAACCCACCCTTCTGTGTGAAATAGATTCATGTAGAAATCCTTGAGAGCCCAGAGCCACTTGTGGGGGCAATAGATAGCCCTTCTGGGAATTCTCAGAGCCATCTCTCCATCTTTTAGCCAATGTTGAGGTACACCTTTTCCATGAAGCCTGCCTCATTTTCTCTAAATTATGAAGGGCTTCAGGGCATGACGCCTCCTGGCTGCTAGGCCCTATGCTGTGGGTCATTTTCAACTAATCTCCAGTCCTCATACTTACCCTGGTTGGTGAGGGGGCATTGGTATAGAAGGTATTTTAGCAGAGAAAGGGGAATACAACACATAGACTGAGTCCAAGGAAAAAGATCTTCAGTCCCCAGAGAGTGGTGCCTGTCCAGCATATCAAGGAGCCCTCATGGTGCCAAAACTCAGGCTGGTCAAGGGGACAGGAGAGGACTATGTGGAGAAGTGGGAAGAGGGCCTTTAAAGTAGGAAAGGTTGGAAATACCCATAGTTCCAGCAGAAGAGTGGGAAAGAGAGAATTTTTTGAGACCTCAATGGAAATATAATTGGAGTCTTTGAAGTTTTTGGAAAGATGGGAACAAAGGTTTTAGTTCCTCTTTGAGATGTGCTTCTTTGAAATGAGATTGGTCTCAGTCCCAAGCTATCTGGGTCCTTACATTACACTGGAACTTACAGACCATCTTATGGATGGGGAATTGGAGGCTCAGAATGGTTAAGAAACTTGCCCAAGGTTACAAGATTCTATGTAAAAGAAACACAACTATGTTCCTGCTCTATGTGACTCCAAGCACATACACTTTTCCTCCCCATGCTAACTGTGTCTCAGTCTGTAGGTGCAATCCCTCAACCAAACTTCACAGCCAACCAGCACAGAATGGAGCTCCTTTTTTGTTGTTGATGTATCCAACTTCTATCTTACTATGTTTTATGACAGAATGGAGAGATGACAGAATGGAGGGAAGGAGGGATGGACAGATAGATAAATGGATTCATGAGTAGATGAAGTGACTTAAGTCTCATTGTGATTTGGAAATAATGAGTGAAAAGGGCTTTAGATTACATTCTTTGTCAGATATTCATTGGGTGATAACTGTTAACAGAGAGCAAATGGAGATAAAGGAAATGTAATCCCTCTCAGAGAGCTAGGTTTACCAGTGCAGAAAAGGCAAGAATTGGAGTAACTATAGCCCAATTTGTTTAATAAATTTCCAGACACTTCCATGTAGAGATTCAGAGATATTCGAGGTTGTTTCTACCTCTAAAGACAGGGAAGGAAGGGAGGTAGAGATGGATTCTGGATGCAGGCAGTGATTTTTATTTGAATCTTAAAGAATGGATTGGATTGTGATTTAGGGGAAGGCCAGAGGGTTGGAAGAAGGGGTGAGAATTAATTTCAGACAGAACAGCATGAGCAAAAACATGGAGGCCTTGCTGGGGTGAAGTAAGTTTTATGGGTAGGAATATTGGAAGGTAAGACTGGAAGGGACCAGTAATTAGGGCCCTGGAATTTGAGACTCAGGATTTAAGATCTTAATTATTGGGAAGCATCAAAGATTTCAAAGTAGAGTAATTGAGCTGGTGCGCACATGCAAAACAGTCTGAGAGCAACGTAGTGTGTGCAATGGTGAACATTTGGGCTCTGGAGTCAAACATTTAGGTTGCAACAGGCTCCTGCCCATTCCAGATGTGTGACCATTAGCAAGTCATTTGATCTTTTTGAGCCTCCGTCTCTTCATCTCTAATATGGGAATAATAATAATGCCCATCTCATAGGGTCATGAAGATTAAATGAAACGAAGTATATAAAATGTTTAGCTCACCCCAGGCATATAGTAAATACTAAATAAATGTTAGCAATTCCTTATTATCATTGCCAACACCACCAGCACTACCAGCACCACCAGCAGCACCACCAACACTATTAGCACTACCACCGACCCTGACATTTCCACCACCACCACCAGCATCACCACCACTAGCACCACCACCACCTCCATCATAAGCACTATCACCAGCAGAAGGAGAAGCAGCAGCAACATTACCACATCATTTCCATTGTCATTGTTATCACCGCCAACACTGTCACCTCACCTAAGCATAAAGGTTTGCATGGGCCACTGACTTGCTTGGAAACCCAGCCATTTATTCCAAACACATTTGCTGAGCATTACTATGCTGAATGTCTTCCATTTACCCCTCAGACTCACTTTCCACCTTTTTCTTCTTGCTCTGGCAAAGTCAACCTACGGAGACAACAGTAACAGGCTGCCTTGTCCTTGTCCTCTGGCTGGATTCCACTGAATGGGCAGTTCCTGCAGAAGAGTGGAAGGAGGAAGGAAAGCCAGCTATTGTTCTTTAGCTGTCTCCCTGCTCGTCATCATAGCCTGGCTGAATCCTTGGATGTGTCTCAGCTCCTTCCAGGTGACCTCTCCACACTATCTTCCCCATTTTATTTCCAGATGTGGTGAGCTTCCCAGATGCAAGCTCCTGCACTATTCCTTGTGGCTTTTAAACCTATATACTCTGTAGACAGTTTAGTAAATAGTCCCTACCACAATCTCTTCAGGTTGCTCTGATTTGAGTGTTCCATCTGTGTTCTGCAGAGCTCTGATTGATAGAACACTTATATTTTAGTCCCAGTGTTGGACCCAAGACTACAAAGATAAGAAAGAAACAGATCGCCACCTCATCCCCTTCAAGCTTTCCTTATCTTGTGGGGGAAACAGAAATGCAACACAAAAACTACAACGCAAGTTCCCAAATGTCAAAATAGAAATAGGTACTCAGAGTTGCAACAACACAAAAGGAACAGCGTGGGTGAGTTTGAGTGAGAGTCATCAGGACAGGCTTCTCAGAGGAAGTGACATTCAGAGTCTCAGAGAGTGAATACAAATCCTCTGGGAGGACAAAGTGGGAAAAAATGTCCCCCAGAAATCACATCAGTTGTAAATGAATGAAAGTACCACAGTTTGAACAGAAAAAGTAAGTTGCTCAGAGCCTGGGATCCACATTGAAGATAAGAGTTGCAGGGAATAGGACTAAAGCAATTTAGGGATTTACCAGTATCAAGTTGCTCTCTTCTTTTATCTTGTTAATCCAAGGCATTTTTTTAAGTTGCCACCTACTATCACTCACCACCAGAATACAATCTTGGAGTAAAGGAAAGTCCTTTGCATCAAATAAATTTGACTTTATATATGTAAACACTACCTGTTCTTATTTTCCTCATTTTGCAGTGGTCAAGAAACCAATCCTTGGGCTGACATTTGGAAACTACTAATCTCATATGATCTTCTTATTCTACCCATCCAGAAGCCATGCCCTTTAAAAAAATAAATAAAATTAAAAAACACAATCAATTCTCTTAAATGTTTATTGCCAAACATGTAACCGCTCCCCACAACCAGACCCCTG
Source organism: Paguma larvata (assembly GCA_030068075.1). Lineage (NCBI taxonomy): Eukaryota > Metazoa > Chordata > Mammalia > Carnivora > Viverridae > Paguma > Paguma larvata. The sequence goes on along the minus strand of CM057841.1, from coordinate 23,485,693 downwards.
ATCAGCCCCAGGTCCTGTCAGGCATTTGGGCTCAGCCAATACTTGATCCTAACACCATGGAGAGAAAGCACTAAAGTTCCCAGATTATTTTCTCTGTAAATCATTTGATAATATTTTCTGCTTCTAATTATTGTTATGACAAGCAGCAAATTGCTAATTGCAGCCATCTAAGAATAGACATATTTGCAGGATTAATGACCAAAAAAGTTAGATTTTAAGTAATAATACCAGTTGGCAGGCACTCATGCATTTACATTTGATTTGTATTTGTCTCTACGGAAGGAAGAAGAAGCAAAGGACTACTGAAGTGGAATAAATCAGTCTCTCTCTCTCTCTCTCTCTCTCTCTCTCTCTCTCTCATTTGTTATGTTAGATGTGATGTGAGTCCTGTCTTGGTCTACCTAAATCATACAAGAGGGTACAGGGACCAAGGCTGAATCAAGTCACCACTGTGGAGTTATATCTTACATGGCAGGTAGGTGCTGAAATCATCACAGAAGGTGAAAATTGCTCTAAAAATGACTTCTGGAAACTTCCAGCAGATGTTGTAATAGATTCTGTTCTTCAGTAAAGCAACAGAATTGTTGGTTTGTGTTTAAGTTACTTTGTATAGGAAATACAAACATTCAAATGCAATGGTCACGCTGCTCAGTGAGGAACTCATGGTGTGAGAGGTGCATACAGAACCACATTGGTGGAAGGGATGGAGAGTTTGGTCCTATCTGTGCTTACCCTGGGGCTTGCCCATGCCACGGGGGTTGCAGGCAGAATTGCTCATCCTGTTTATGCTGCTATCCTTTTCCATCTCTCCCCCTTTTCCAAGTGTGAGTTAAGTGCACATCTGCAGCAACACCATTTGTCTACCCAATGCCAAAGAAAAGTGGATTTTCTTTCCTCTTCCCTGACAGCATCTCCTCCAGAGAGAGTTGTTTTGACAAGGAGGCAAAATAATGTGATTTGGGGTCAGAAAAAAACCCCATCTTCTTGCTCTCCCAAGACCAAGCCTCAACCAAGAGTGGCTGCAGGTCAGGAGCAGTCCAGCTGTTGATTGAGCAGTCCAGGACAGTAGATTGCCTTATCAGATGAAGCCCAGACATTGAACTCACGACACAAACCTTAAATAAGCTATTTTAAATATTTACAAGAAGTAAAAGAAATTATGTCTAAACAATTAAAGAAAAACATGAGAATGATGGTTCACCAAATATTGAATATCAGTAAAGAGACAGAGATCATAAAATAATGAGCCAAATACAAATTTTAAAAGTAACTGAAATGTAAAACGGCAGATTTGGGCAGAGAGAAGAAACAATTGGCAAACTTGAAAGTAGATCAATTAAGATTATTCAGTGTGAGAAATGGAGAAAAAAACCCATATAGAATAATGAACATAGCTTCAGAGACCACCTGTGGGGCACCATCAAGAGTTCCAACAAATGCATAATGGAGGTCCCAGAAGAGAAAGAGAAAGCATGGGGCAAAATAAATATTTGAAGACATCATGACCAAAGACTTCCAAATTTAATGAAGATCATCAATCCCGGAAGCTCAAAAAATCCAAGTATGATAAATTCAAATAGATGCACACAATGTAATGAAACTGTCAAAAGAGAAAGAGAAAGAGAAAATCTCCACAGCAGCAAATGACAATGACTCATGACCCACAAGGATTCTCAATAAGATTAACAGCTGATTTCTCATATGAAACCATGGAGGTCAGAAGGCAGAGGAATGACATATTCAGAGTGCTAAAAGAAAGACAGCCAACCAAGAATTCTATATTCAGAAAAACTATTCTTTGAAATGAAGGAGATATTAAGACATTTCCCAAAAACCTGTATTCTAACAAATTAGATAGCCTAGATGAAATGGAAAAATTTCTAGTAAGGCAAAAGCTACTAAAACTGACTCAGAAAGAATTAAAAAACCTAAGAAGATGTCTAAGAAGCAAAGAAATTAAATTAGCACCCATTTAATTAACATCACTCCTTCAAAAGCTCTTTTTAAAAAAGAAGAGGAGGAAATACTTTCTAATTTATTCTCTGAGGCCAGTAATACTCTAATACCAAAGCCACACAAAGATATTACAAAAAAACTACAGAAAAATATTCCTTACAAATAGAGATACAAAATCCTCTACAAAATATCAGTGAACAAAATCCAATAGCATATAGACTGTGAGGTACATTGGGGCATAGAAATTTCTACCTCTCGTGTCCCTCCACTATAAACATCAATTTGAGCAACTACATGTGCACAAACATGCCTTCACAAGAGCCAAAGACTGTTGGTGAGGAACTTCAGAACCTGAGAAAAGTACAGAAATAAGAAAAGGCACATTAAGGAGTGTAGGAAGGATAGATTTGCAGATAGATATATACAGAACATTTGACCCAATGGCAGCAGAATACCCATTCTTCTCAAATGCACAAGGAACGTTATTCAGGACAGATCATATGCTACCTCCTAAAATAAGCCTTAAAACTGTAAGAACATTGAAATCATACCAAGTACCTTTTCAGCCAAAAAGGTAAGAAACTATAATTAATAATAGGAGGAAAACCTGAAAATTCATTAATGTGTGGAAATTAAATAACACACTACTTAATAACTAATAGGTCAAAGAGGAAAGCAATGGGGAAATCAAAAAGCATCTTGAAATAAATGAAAATGAAAACACAAAATACCAAAATCTATGGTATGCAGAAAAAGCAGTTCTAGGAGGAAAGTTAATAGCAATAAATGCCTACATTAAGAAAGAAGAAAGATCACAAATAAACAACCTAAGTTTATACCTCAATGAACTAGAACAAAAAGAATAAACTAGGCCCAAAGTTTGCAGAAGGAGGAAAATAAGAAAGATCAGAACAGAAATAAATGACATAGAGACCAGAAAAACAATAGAAAATATCAATGAAATAAGAGCTGAATTTTGAAAAGATTAACAAAGTTGAAACCTTAAGCCATACTAAGAAATAAAAGAGGCAAGAAGCAAATAAATAAAATCAGAAATGAAAAAAAAAAACATTACAACTAACACAACAGAAATACAAAAGATTATCAGAGACTACTATGGCAACAAATTGGATAACCTAGAAGAAACAGATAAATTCTTAGCAACATATGACCTTCCAAGACTGAATCATAAAGAAGTAAAATATCTGAACAGATCGATAATAAGTAAAGAGATTGAATTAATAGCAATCAAAAGCCTCTCAACACATAAAAGATCAGGACAAGGTGGTTTCACTAGTGAATTCTACCACACATTTAAAGAAGAATTAACAACATCCTCTCAAACTCTTTCAAAAATTAAAAAGTGGGAACACTCCCAACTGCATTTCAGAAGGCCAGAACTACCCTGATACAAAAATAATATAAGGACATTTCAGAAAAAAATTTACAAGTTAATATATTTAATCAATAATTGCATCCTAGATGCAAAAATTTAACAGAATATTAGCACAGTAAATTGAATAGCATTTTAAAAGACACACACCATGTCAAGTGGGATTTATCACTGGGATATCACTGGGATATAAGGATTGGTCAACATATAGAAATCAATACATGTGATACACCACATTAACAAAGTGAAGAATAAAAATCGTATGATCATCTCAATACATGCACAAAAACATTTGACAAAACTCAACATCCTATCATAATAAAAATTCTTTAAAAATTAGGTATAGAAGGAATGTACCTCAGCATAATAAAGGCCATATATGAAAAATCTGCAGCTTTTTTTAACTCAGTGGTAAAAGGATGAAAGCCTTCCCATTAAGATCAGGAATAAGACAGAGTGTCCACTCTCACCACTCCTATTCAACATAGAGTTGGAAATCCTAGTCAGAGCAAATAAGGAAAAAAAATATATAAACCTGTTATTTTCTAGTTCCAGGAACTGGAAGAATTTACAGTTAAAAATGTCCATACTATCCAAAGCCATCTATAGATTCAGTGCAATCCCCATCTAAATTCCAATGGCATTTTTTCACAGAAAGAGAATAAACAATCATAAAATTTGTATGCAGCCACAAAAGACTCAAACAGCCAAAGCAATCATGAGAAAGAAGAAAAAAATGGAAGGCATCACAATTCCTGATTTCGAACTATATTTCAGAGCTATGGGAGTCAAGACAGTATGGTAGTGGCATAAAAACAGACACATAGACCAATGGACCAGAATCGTGAGCCCCAAAATAAACCCTTGCATTACAGTCAACTAATATTTGACAAAGGAGCCAAGAACATTCAATGAGGATAGTCTCTTCAAAAAAATGTCATCAGGAAAACTGGATATTCACATACAAAAGAATGAAATTGGACCCTTATTTTAATTCATTCACAAAAATTAAGTCAGAATGAATTGATCTAAATATAAGACCAGAAATCATAAAACCCTTGGAAGAAAACAGGAAAAATCTCCTTGACCTTGATAATGCTTTTTTTTTTTTTTGGAGATGCCACCAAAAACACTAGAAACAAATAAAAACATTAACAAGTTGGAGCACGTCAAACTAAAAAGCTTTCTGCACACAGAAGAAACAATCAAAAAAATGAAAAGGCAACCTATGAAATGGGAAAAGATAATTGCAAACCATATATCTTATCAAGTGTTGATATGCCAAATATATGTAGAGCTCATACCACTCAAGAGAGTACAACAAATAATCAAATTCAAATAAGTGGAGAGGCTGAACAATTTTTATTCCCTAAGAAGATATCTAAATGGCCATCAGGTACACAAAAAGATGCTTACTGTCACTAATAATCATGGAAAAGCCAATAAAAACCACAAGGAGAAAACCTCACACATCACACTATTATATAATAATAATAATAATAATAATAATAATAATAATAATATAATTATATTACATATAATAATAATGATATTATTATTATTATTATTATTATTGAAAATACAATTAAGTCCTCTTAAAAATTAAAATAGAACTACTGTATGATTTAGTAATCCCCCTTCTGGGTATATATGCAAAGGAAACAAAATCAGTATCTCAAAGAGAGATCTGTACTTCGTGTTCATTGCAGCATTATTTACAATAGCCCAGGTGTCCACTGATTGATGAATAGATAAAGAATTATGAGCTATATATACAATGAAATATTATTTGGTCATAAAATAGAAAAAAAATCTTGCCACTTGCAACAACATTGGTGGTTCCTGAGGTCATTATCCAAGTGAAATAAGTCAGACAGAGAAAGACAAATACTGCATGATCTCACTTATATGTGGAATCTAAAAAAGCTGAACTCAAAGAAATAGAGTAGAATGGTGGTTGCCAGGTACTGGAGGGAGATGAAAGAAAGGGGGAGATGTTGGTCAAAGGGTACAAATTTCAAGTTTTAAAATGAATATTTTCTGAGGATCTAAAGTACATCATGGTGACTATAGTTAACGGTACTGTATTATATACTTAAAAATTGCTAAGAGCTCTTATCTCTTTCTCACACACACACATATACACACATACAAAGGTGATTATGTGAGGTGATGGATATGCTAACTAACCTTTTTGTTGTAATCATTTCACAATATATATGTGTATCAAAGTATCCTGGCATATACCTTAAACTTATATATGTTAAACGTCAATAATATCTCAACATTATTGAGAAATCCATTGGCACATACAAAAGATTATATACCACAAACAAGTGGGATTTTTCTGAGGATTGTAAATTTGGTTTGATATAGGAAATATATCAATGTAATACAACATATTAATAGAATAAAGGGAAACTTGCATGATCATCTCAGCAGAGACAGAAAAAGCACTTGACAAAACTCAATACCTTTCCTGCTAAGAAATACTCCACAAGTAGTTACCGAAGAAAACTTCCTAAGCCTGATAAAGGGCATCAGTGAAAAACAAGTCAACGTTGTGCTGGAGGCTCTAGTCAGGGCAACTAGGCAAGAAAATTAGTTGAAAGATATTAGATGGAAGGGAAGAATTAAGTCTATATTTATAGATGACATGACCTTATATATAAAATCCTAAGGAATACACCTCCCCACACAATCAAAGTTAATAAATGAATTAGACAGGGTTGCAGTATACAATATGAGTATGAAAAAATCAGTTGTATGTCTATACTCTTACAATAGACAATCCAAAATGAAATTAGAAAAATAATTTGATTTGTAAGAGCATCAGAAAGAAGAAAATGCTTAGAAAAAATTTAATGAAAAAAATGGAAGACTGTAGACTGAAAATTATAAAACATTGGTGAGAGAAATTAAAGAATATCTAAGTAAATGGAAAGACATCCTGTGTTCAGGAATTGGAGGACTTACTGTTAAAATTGAAATACTCCCTCAAACTGATCTACAGAATCAGCACAATCTCTATTAAAATTCTAACTTCATTTTCCCCCCTTCCCCCCAGAAATTGGCAAGCTGGCCTAAAATTCGTATGGTAAGAGAAGGGACCCAGAACAGTCAAACAATCTTGAAAAAGAACAGAATTGAAGTACGGTAGCCCTCTCATGTGTGCACTTTCAATTTCTGCAATTTTAGTTTACCACGGTCAACCACGGTCCAGAAGCAGATGATCCCTCTTCTGACATATCCTACCAGAAGGTCAATAGTAGCCTGATATTACATCACAGTGCCCACATCATTCCCCTCACTTCTCGTCACATAGGCTTTTTATCATCTCACATTATTATAAAAAGAAGGATGATTACAATACAATAAGATATCCTGAGAGAGACCACACTCACGTAACTTTTATAACTGTATATTATCATAATTATTCTATTTTGTTATTAGTTATTGTTGTTAGCCTCTTACTATGCCTAATTTAGAAGTTAAACTTTATCATAGGTATGTATATATAGAAAATAACAGCATATACAGGGTTTGGTACTGTCCATGATTCCAGGCATCCACCAGGGATCTTGAATTGTATCACCTACAGATAAGGGGAGACTGCTGTACTCACACTTCCCAATTTCAAACTTTACCACAAAGCTACATTAATCAAGTACAATGTGGTACTGGGATAAAAATAAAAACAGATAAAAAGAACTGAGAATCTAGAAATAAACCCACACATCTCCATTAATTGATTTCCAATAAGGGTACGAAGACAATTCAAAAACTTGTCCAAAAAATGGTTTTTTTGAAATCGGTGCTTAAACAAACAGATCTCAAAATGCAGAAGAATGAATTTTAACCCTAATTCATACCACATACAATAATTTATTCAAACCTATTAGTAACAGCTGAAACTATGGAGTTCTTAGAAGGAAACATAGTTCCAAACCTTTACTACCTTGGATCTGGCAATAATTTCTTAGATATGATACCTAAGACACAAGCAAGCAAAGAAAAAGTGGATAAATCAGACTTCATCAAATTTAAAAACTTTTCTGCATCCAAGGAAAATGCCGTGAAGAAAGTAAAAAGACAATATATAGGATGGGAGAAAATGCTTGCAAGTCATGTATCTTATCAGGATTTATCCAGAATGTATTAAAAACTCTTACAACTCAATAATAAAAAAACAAAGAACCCAATTTAAAAATGGTCAAAGGATTTAAATAGGCATTTCACCAAAGATATGCAGATGATCAATAAACACGTGAAAAGATGCTCAACATCATTAGTCACCAGGAAAACATGAATCAAAACCAAAATGAGACACCACTTCACATCTACTAAGATGGCAATACATCAATACATAAATACATAAAAGTGGCCAATAGCGACTGTCAGAAAGGATGTGGAGAAATTGAAATCCTCATACATCGCTAGTGGGAACATTGGTGGTATAATCACTTAGGAGAAGTTTGGCAAGCCTTCCAAATGTTAAACATAGAATTGTCATGAGCCAGCAATTCCACTCCTGATATTTGCCCCAAAATTATTCACACAAAAACTTGTACATGAATGTTCACATGAGTTATTATTCAAAAAGTGGAACTACCCAAATGTGTATCAACTAACGAATGGATAAACACAATGTGGTATATCCATACAATGGAAAACTATTCCATATAAAGCAATGAAGTATTGATACTCTACAATATGGAGAAACTTTGAAGACATTGTGCTAAATAAAAGAAGGCAGACACAAAAAGATAAATATTGTATGATTCTGCTTATCCAGAATAGATAAATCCATAGAGACGGAAAGTGTATTAGTGGTCTCCAAGGACTAGGGGTAGAAGGGAATGAGAAATGCTTGCTAATGGGTAAGACATTTCTTTGGGGTGGGATGAAAATGTTCTGGAATTAAGTAGTGGTGATGGTTAGACAACCTTGCAGTTGTACTAAAAACCAGTGAATTCAATACTTTCAAATGGTGGATTTTATGGTATGTGATTTATATCTCAATAAAAACATAACAAAAACTCGCATTATCATCTGACATATTATACAATATGATTATTTACTTACATATATTTATAAATCATTATATAATGCTTGATTATTTTATGTGTCTTATTTATGGTGGTTTCCCCCACTAGAATTTAAGTTTGACAAAGGCAGGAATTTTTATTTGTTTAATTCAGTATCATTTCTGTAACAACTCTCATGGTGCCTGGAACATAGTGAGGACTAATTTAGATTTTGAACGAATCTATGAATGAAAAGAAAGAAGGAAGGAAAGAAGGAAGGAAGGAAGGAAGGAAGGAAGGAAGGAAGGAAGGAAGGAAGGAAGGAAGGAAGGAAGGAAGGATAAGAGGCTGTGTTCTCCTGGGTGGGAGGAGGGCAAAGACTATACATCTAGTGCTTAGGCACTCAATTGGATTTAAAATCACCCAGCACACTAGCACACAGAGGGAACTCACTGCATGTCTGTTGAAGGAATGACTTAATGAGCAATTTCCTCTAACTTGTGTCTTTCACTTTCCTTGATTATTGCCACCTTCCCCTATCCCCTTAACCTGAGAGGGCCTATAATGGAAAGCTGAGTATTCACAGGGGGTCATAGGACAAGTTTTGTAGTGGGAGAATTGCTCCCTACCTCTACTTTCCCCTGGTAAGAAGCTGAAGCAAATCCTCTAAGCCTTCTGAGTCCTTGCTCAGATGTACTGTGTCAGGGTAACAAACATGGCAGGCTAGCATGTGTAGAGAACAGTGACTAGGAAACAATAGCTCCAGTTCTTGAAATGTAGTACAACAGTTCAAATAACTAAATTGGATACTATGTGGAAACAAACTTCTTCCACTGATTCTGGTTTTATTTTACCTTGCCCTATAAGAGCAAGAACTGTGTTTCTTTGTTCATAGAAGCTTGTCCACTGTCTTTACCCTTATAAAACCAAAATGTTGATGCTGATGAGGAACATTTTGCTTTATATGCTTGTTTATACCAGGGAGTCACACACTCATATAGCCACAGGGGCCAGTTCTGGGGTGAATAGTAGGGTGTGGTGGAGACTGTGGTAAACCAGACACCTCATGTGACCTGATTTGACTGATGATAGCTGTATAAGAATCCAGGCCTAGAACTACAGGGTTGTTGAACTCTCTGTCTCTCTTTCCCCTTCCTTTCTCTCTCTCAGTCTTTCCACTCTCCCCCTTTCTCTGTCGTTAAGATAAACTGAATGTCTGAATTTTCTATGCAAAATATAGTAATTTTTAAATACTGGTAAATGATCCAATTTGCTTCTTAAGCATCCTTATTGAGATACAACTTAGATTCCACATCACCCATATATTTAAAATGTACAAGACAGAGCTGTGAAACCATGACAATATAATCATCATCCCAAAAGGAAATCTGGCAGCCGTTAGCAGTCCCCTTCATTCCTGTCCCTCCCCACACCAGTCCTAGACCATCTCTAATCCCCTTGCTGTCTCTGTAGATTTGCCTACTCTGGAAATTTCATAGAAGTGGGATCATGCAATCCATGGGCTTTGGCGACTGGATTCTTGAACTCAGCACAGTATTTACAAGGTGCATTTATGTCGAAGCACGTGCCTATGCTTCACTCCTTCTTTGCTTTTGTTCTTGTTGACTCATCAACCTCCCTTGTATGGTTATAGCACACTTCATTTACCTGCTACCTGTTGATGGACATTGAACAATGCATGCCATGAGCTGGGCTCAGCCCTGTGGCCATTTACCACCTCTGCTCTGGATTGGTACAGCAGCCTCCTGACTCGTCTCTGCCTCCTGTTCAACCTCCTACCCATTGCTGACAGGTGACATGGATGCCACCAGCCAAGCACTCCAAGTTTGGAACTTTGAGACAATTTTTCTAAAATGAGGCTCTGAGCGTGTGTGTTACTCCTCAATCTCACCCCAATGCTGAAACTGAACCTCCTCCCTTGGCTTCAGGATGGAGCCCCAGCCCCTGAGCCTAGCACACAATCTTCTTTAAGACTTGGTCCCATCATTCTCCACAGCCTCCTCTGGTCACAAACCCTGCATTCCAATCTACCACATCACTTTCCCCTCTTCAACTGCTGAGCATCCCATCCTTCCATTCCCGACCATACTGTGCCATGTAGTGAAGCAATTCCTCCCAGTGCCTCCCATTGGATCGTTCTCCTCCACTGGCCAATGAGCTCCTTCTGGCCAAGGGTTGTTCCTTCTTCATTAGTGTCTCCATCCTCAGGGATTGAGACACAGTGACAAATGTCTGATGATGTAATAGGCTCAGGCTTTTCCTCCCTGACAGGCTCTTTCCTGCTTGTGTGTGGACTAACTTTAGAATCCCCCTTTATTTACTGCTTTGAAATGAAGCTTTTTTTAAAGTAAGAATGTATCTGAGCCATGCATCCAAATGTCAGATTTCAAAACACATCGCTAGCTAAAGAGTCCAAGTCATAAACTTCAAAGCTAGAGCTTATAATGGGAATTCTGACTGACAGCCCCTTAATTGCAGCCTTTAAATATACACAGTCACTCATGGGAGCCCAGCTTTTAAAGGACTCCTGCGTTACTGGTTGAAAACGTGAACAGTGGGGTACAATTCCTTAAACTGCATGGAGCCACAGATCAGAGAGAATGCAAGAGAAACTCTAAAGACCCCTCTAGCGTGAATTTTACCCTTTGCAGAGGCTATCAAAACCAAAATAGGTGGGACAGCTTGGAAAAAGACAAACAAAATATTGTTTGTACTCCAAAATACATATGGTTTATTTGCTGGTATTTGGAGTGGTTTCAAAGGAAGGGTAGCAGAGACATAATAGGTTTTTACCCAAGGGCAGTGTGCATAGGCTGGTGAGTGGGTGGTGACTCAAAGCAGAGTGGCCAGAAACAGAGCAGGCCACAGATCCCCGACTCCACTGACCTCAACATTGACAGAGACCATGGGAGGTACCATTGCCCCACATGCGTCAATCCCATATCAAAGTTGGTCATTCCTCTCTCTGCCTTGAGCAGCAGGATGCACTGTCTTAGCTGGTGATATGAATACAGGCTGTTCTCCTCTGCCAAATCCCCAGACAACAGTCCTGTGTCTGTTTTGGCAGTTATAGGCCATATTGAGATCCAAGACCTTGTCTCTTTGTTCCCAGGCTGTGTTCACCCAACAAGCACGTCAGGTTGGTGCTTTTGACACCACAGCTCCTGTTTGGGTGGAAAGAGTCACCCTGAGGGGTAGTTTGGTGATGAATTGAGTGGGAAACTGAGGATAAAACCACCAAAACGATCATATAGTGGATTTAAGTCCTGATGTTGCCAATTAATAACTATGTGGCTTTAATCTTAGGTTAGAATTGCCAAGTAAAACACAGCACACCTGGCTGAATTTGGGTTTCAGATAAATAATAAGTAAGTTTATAGGACATCCTTAAACTAAAAATGTATCTAAATTATGTATTATTTTGTTTACTAAAATTCAAATTTGTCTGAGTGTCCCATATTTTATTTGTCTCATCTGGCAAATGGCTCCTCGTCACTGAGTCTTTGCTTTCCCATTTGCTTCCATGTGGTAGCAATGCCTATTTCAAATGGTGATTAAGATTATAGCATAAAGTGAGATTATGTCAGGCCAGTACAGGATTCTTGATCTGTCAGGGATTATGATCATGACAAATTGATGTCCTAATGACTTTTCTCTTTCCTCACCACCTTTATCTGCCTTTCAGCTGTTTCTAAATGTTAAACTTTTCATAAAGGCCAATGTCAGTTTTCCTCATGATGAAACACCTCCTTTCTTGTCACAGGAAGTACAAGAACCTCAGGTGATGTGTCAAAAAGGAAGGTAGGATTTAAAGGCTGAATGCCTCCTCAGTGTGGAGACAATCCGATGATGCTGTTCTCACCCACACTGCAGTCCTTTCTGTGGCTGCCAAACAGTGCCCTTTATTTCTCTTTCTGGGCCAGAAGGTGTGACTACAGCATGCCTTGTGTATCTCGGATCAAAATGCGCTGCTTTTGTAAGGGATGGGGACAGAAATATTGCCAACTTAAGAGATCTGCTCAGAAGTAGAAATATGGGGGCGCCTGGGTGGCTCAGTCTGTTAAACATCCAACTCTTGATTTCAGCTCAGATCCTGATACCACGGTTTGTGAGATCAAGTCCCGCGTTGGGGGGCTTGACTGACAGTGCAGAGCCTGCTTAGGATTCTCTCTCTCTGCCCCTCCCTACTCACACTCTGTCTCTCTCTCTCTCAAAATAAATAAACTAAAAAAAAAGAAGTAGGAATATGCACTCTGGTCCTTCCAGTCACCTGCACACTTTGACCAGAGCATTCCACTCACCACGCTAGGAAATAAACTTTTCAGAACTGCTCTGGCTGCATTTGCATGCCATTTTGCTGTATCCACCATAATGTCTAACTGCATATGTGCCTCAATAATCTTTTATTATGTCATAATGCATTTTAGTATGTGGATGGTTACTAACTTTTAGAGGCTCCCATTTAGATTTATGAAGCAAAAGAGAGAAGTTTTTTTTAATGTAATCTAATTAATCTGAGTGCATTTGTATGCCTATTAAAATTCACCTGTCCGGGATTTTCCATTTATCATTATTACGATGGAACAGCCATGTTGAGAGAGGGGCTGCCCCCTCATTGAATATGGAATGATGATTTACTACCCAGAGTGCTTTTAGTTATGGTCTAGATCTAATGGACAGTTCTGTGTGGCAAATCCTCCATGCATACTGTAAAATTAGACATGTCTTTTCATGTAGGCTATATCCCAGTGATGCTGTGGGGGCATCCTCTAGATAGTAGAAGGTGGGTAGCTTCCTCTCTGATTACAGTGTCCCTGGACAGCAGCCTAGTCCCTCCAGGAGTTTGGCATGGGGAAGGTGCTGCCTTGGAGCCTTCAGTGTCCCTTGGTTGGTGGCCCTGCTCTGGCAGGGAGATGCTGTGAGCATAAGCAGTGGGAACTTGCCCTGGGGCCCTCCCCATATGGAGACTATGGAACAACTTTTTGATTCAGCCCAGACCTAAGGACAGAATGCCCATCTGTGGGTCCACGTTCCCCCAGCCTGCAGACTCTACACTGGAAAGCAGGACTCCAGTACAAGATTGAGCAAACCTAGCAAGACAAGTCTAGGATGGGAGTCACTGGGGACCTGGGGAGACCTCAGAGAGAAGACCACCTGCAAACCACCCCAGGGTGCCAACCCTTCCCCCAACCTGCAAACAGAGCAGGTTTGGTGTGTCCCACTGAACTGGCCCAGAGCTTGTCACCTGCCCAACAACTCTGGTGGGATAGGGACTCTTCTTGGGTGCTGTGGGCCCTCACACGTTTCTCTGACCGGCCATTCTGCCCTGAGTAGCTGCAGGGCTCCATCCTCATAAACCACAACCCTGAGGCATTTGAGTGATATCTCCCCATACTCTACCCACTGAGCCTTGTGGCTGGGCTTCTGTGCTATTGGGGCCTCCTCCTACCCCCAGATTAGATCACCAGGAGGTCAGAAAAGAAGGGGTACCCTAGCTTTAATTATGAGCCCCAAGCGCATCTCCCAAACCAAGCTGAGCTCACTGCTCCCACCCCTGGTCCCACCGCTTTACCAGAGGGCAAGTTTCCTAAGGGGGTGGGGTGGGGGTGCTGAAAATCTCTATTGGTGTCTGAGGTAAAATGAGGTTTGAATGGAGATGAGTTTAAGCATTAAAAGGAGTGTAACTAACATCTGAAGATCAGAGGGAGAAGGAGAACATTGCTCCCTTTTCAAAGCTTCTTCAGCCATTATATTTGCATTAAAAGGAAAATTTCAGGTGCTAATGTGTCTTTGGCAGCTTTCTAGCACTTGGGAAGAGGGTGGTCTAGTGGGGGAGAGGGGAAAGAGTGAGCAGAGGAGAGGAGAGGAGAGAGGGGAGAGAGAAAGAAGAGAGAGGCAAAAAGAGAGGGGAGGGATGAGATGGGAGGAGGGAGGAAAGAGGTGGGGGAGAAAAGGAGAGAGGGAGAGGAGGGAGAGGAAGGAGGGGAGAGTGAGAAAGGAGAGAGACAGAGAGAGGAGAGGGTAGAGAGAGAAGGGAGAGGGGAGAGGTGAGAGAAAGGGAGGAGAGGGAGAGAGAGGTGGGAGACGAGAGAGAGGGAGGGAGAGAGGGAGGAGAAGGAGGAGACAGGAGAAATAAAAGAGAGAGGAGGGAAAAAATACAAATTCTACTTAAAGAAACATATCAAGTAAATAATTGTGTCAGTAGTGTACAGACATGATAGATCCTAAAAGTGCCCAGTGACTGGAGTTTGGGAGACCTCAGTTGGGGAGCGGGAATCCTTTGTTCTGACCCTGGACCCTTCCTCAGGAAATCTGACCTGAATCATGACACACTGGTGAGGGTGTGAAAGGGAAAGAAGGAAATGGGCATGAAAAGAGTTATTTCCAAGGAGGGAGAAATTGTGTGTGTGGGGGGGGGGCTCTATTTTTAAACCCATTTTCAGATAATCTCAGACACCAATACAGAATTTGCACTAGCCATCATTTCCTGCACCACGACAGCATGCTTAGGACACGTGTGGTTTTCCTTTCTGAGAAGATGAGGAGAGAGGCTGAGTAGACTTCCTGTGTCCTCGCAACAGGATTCACGTGCTCCCACAGGGCCCAGGAACAGGGCCTGCAGCAGTCCAGTCAGCCCAGAAACAGACTGTGGCCTGGGTGGAGGGAGGATCTAGAAACCTCCCAGGTATCAGCACCTCAAATATGAAGAAGATAGGAAAACCCAACCTGCTGGCTGGGGGAAGACCTGGAGAAAAAAGAGGGTGACTAGCCTGTAGGTGAAACGTTGGTGCTGTTCCTGAAAAAAGGTGCTGAACAGGGCACCTCTCCCAGCCCAGGCTCCTTCCTGAACCCTCTCCTGTTTGGAACAAACTCACACAATACAGTCTCTGCGGTGCATGTGTTGCCTCTTGAGGCTATTGGGCTGTGATGAGAAACCAAATTTCAACCCCCTAGAACTGGAAATGTGGCTTCACTTCAGCACCCAGCCCACAGATGTTCTGTTAGCAGGCACTTCTTTTTTCTTTTTAATTGAAACCCATGTAGGGCTTTCCCTCTGACTCATCCCAGACCCCCTTCTTTCCTGCCCTGAACTCCTGGCCTCACTGGACCCTCCAGGCTTCTGAGTAGGTGGTCTTTGGTCCCAAAAGGCACTCGGGCCCCAGGCCTGGGGATCGGTGGGTGGCAGCTGAGTCGTATATAATTAACTTCAGCCCAGAACAAAAGAGATAAAGCCCCTACTCTGGGGACACATGCTGCATGCCATGAACAGGTAGAGGGAGAAACAATGGGATCTTTTGAGTGTGCAGGAGAGCTTTTGGGAGGAGTCACCATCAGAAATGAGCCCCGAAGTACTGGCAGTCATGACACACTATGCACCCCAAGCACAGTATGTTGTATGTTTAATGAGGGTCCTTGAAAGAAATCGGTGTGGGATGAGCTCATGGGATAAATGACTTAGGCTGGGTTTGGAAGAGGCAGAACCTGAAACAATGATTCCTGAGCAAGCAAGACATTCATTAGGGATGTGACCCCAGTAACCATAGGTAACAGAGCCAGAGTGACAGGTAAGAGAAGGAAGCCAACAGATGGTGCATCAGAGAGCAGGTTACTGCAGCAGCTAACTGGAGCCCAGTCCTGCTGGGGAGCTCTGGGAGACTGCAGAACATGCCTCAGAACGTTCCCATGGCCCACACAGGGGCAAAGAGGTGAGGGCACTGGCGGAAGGTAGCTCCTGGAAGTGGTGACTCCCAGTGGCCTCCAGCCTGCCCTCCTTGCAGGCAGTAAAACAGGTTCCTGCAGCCAGCTGGAGAAAGGGCTCAGTCAGAGAGCCTCGGTGTTTGCAGTGGTAGCCATGATGTGTGTGTGAATGATGCCTGCCAAAGGGGCCAGAGCAGGGACAGTGCCAGCATGTGCTACCACAGGGGTAGAAGTTTGGATTGGGACCCTCAGGGAAGCCCTTCTGAATGAAGAAGTGCAGGTAGGACTTAGCCCAATGAGCCACACTGAAGGGCAAACAGCACATTGTTGTGCCTGGTTAGAGGGACCCCCAAGCAGAGCCACAGGAGGTGCTAGGCAGCTCCCAAAGGCTTCACTAGGCAAAGGGATGATGACATAATGGGGCAATGTCAAACCCCATGACAGGTTGACCAGTGACGTTTGGGTGATCCTGGGTGGGAAGCGGGGGGTGGTGGGAGAGAAGGGTGTCTTGTCTTCTAATAGCATCAAGATAACCTTGTCTATTCCTCTCTGGCCTCTCCAAATTCTAGTATCTGGAGCAGACAGGGAAGGTGACTGGGGAAGCAGAACATGTATGCAGAAAGCATTTCAGAATAACATGTAAACATAAGCAGATAGGAGGCATTAGGAACAACGGAAGTGAATTGGGGAGGTATTCATGGCAACGATCCCCATCCTTCTACCAGGTGGGTTGTTCATTAAAGGTTGGATCTGGTTCATCTTAAAATTCACTGAGTCACTAAAACATCTAACAGTACCTAGCACATAGTGTGCACTTAATAGATACTGATAAAACTTTTACTTTTAAAACATGTTTAACATTTTTTCCAAACTGGCTCTTTGACCTTTGAAGAACTACTAAGATAATGATTTCACTAAATTCAATCCTTTGTTTGTTCATTTGTTTGTTTGTTTGTTTTGAGCTCTATTTTCCCAAAGTCAATGTTTTGACAAAGGACATATATGAAGTTGAGGAGAGAGAGTTCATGAACTTAAGGAATCAGCCTCTTTATACATGTGGCAATAGAGGTTCATCACTCACCAACTAGTATTAGATTCTGTATCTGCATCTTAAAGGGTTGACTGATCCTGGATCCCTGACATAAAATTCAAACATGCCTGAGGAAATTCAGTAGAGTTGCAATTGCTGATAAGCATGAAAGCCTGAGCCAAGGCAGTGTTTCTCACTACTATTCAAAGAATTACATCTGACCATTGAGTTTAAAGCAACTATTTTTCCTGCTCTTTAGCATGGAGCATGGGGCCCAGGAGAAAACATTTGTGGCCTTCAACTGAGCAGAGACACAGATTTAGCGCAACTCTCTAAATGCTTTGCTAATCCTCACCAAAGAATGAACAGGTCCATCCCTTCAGACACCACTCTGTCAAAGCTCAGGGCCTGCAGGGTCCCGGGCACCCACTGAGCCACCTTCTTGTGGGCCTGAGTTGGCAGGAGAACCTCCTCCTTCCTCATCCTACCTCCAAACTCAGTGATGTCAGTGGGAGGAATGCAAACTTTGCCAAGGGAAGGTCTCGGGAAAGTCAAATGCCATCATTATTAATTCCCTGCTGTTTGCCTGGGATGGAAGCCACTGGTGCACTGAAGGAGGAGGCCTGACTCAAATAAATAAACACACGTCCTTTGGGCAGATGTCAGGCCAGTTCTGGCTGCTAACTGATGGCCCCTCACTGCGGCGGCAGGCACAGCACAGGGGGACGAGGTGACGCTGGCAGCCTGGAGTCTTCCGCTTCATCACAACAAACAGTCTGGAACCTTGGCCATGTTTTAAAATCTATCCCTTTGAACCGACACAGACAGCTTAATGAAGCAATATTTATGGAACTGATACCACTGGGGAGATGGCTGCTCCTTCTCTCCATCTTCTATTTTTAATATTTGATCTGGCAAACGTATTATTAAAGGAATATTTCAAATCTGATTACTCTTCTGTTTGACTGTGTGTGTTATTCATACACGCCGGGTGCTGGGGGAGATTACACCTACCAGTTTGGGAGCTTTATTATGTCATTCTTTCTTTTTTTTTCTGTTTTCTTTTTTGTTTTTAATAATTTATTGTCAAATTGGTTTCCATACAACACCCAGTGCTCATCCCAACAAGTGCCCTCCTCTGTGCCTGTCACCCACTCTCCCCCCTCCCACACTCCCCTCACCCCTTCAGTTTGTTCTTAGTCTTTGAGAGTCTCTTATGTTTTGTCTCCCTCCCTCTCTGTGTCTTTTTTCCTTTCCCCTCTTCCCCCCCACCCATGGTTTTCTGCTAAGTCTCTCAAAATCCACCTATGCGTGGAAACATATGGTATCTGTCTTTCTCTGACTGTATGTCATTCTTTCAAACAGCCCTCTGCTCAGAGTACAAGTCCCATTCAAGTGCAAGGCTCTAGGTCTCCAGTTCATCCAGGCCACGTTGCCTTAATTACAGTTTCCATTGCTTTCCACCTAGTCTCACTTTAGGACATTTTGACTCTTCTTGGACTTCAGAAACTCTCATTGCGAGAAGTGGTCTCTCTGGATATCTGCCAGGTTGTTTTGTTGTGGTGATTTTGTTCAATTGCTGCGTTGTTTACTGAGCTTCAGTTCTCCTCTTAGCACACAGGCAGAAGAGGGCACAGACATGCTAAGTGTGTCCTAGTGTGGCCTCTCCTTGGATGTGAGCCCTTGGTCCAGCCATTGGCATCATGGTCATTTTCCTTGAGGCTGCAGGTCTCTTGTCTCTCTACTTTTCCCTACTTTCCGCTGTGTTAGCTCTGCCTTGAACACCTTCAACCACCTGATAAATCTATCCCTGCCTCAGGCTGGGGAGCTGGCCCTATTTCCAACTTGCGGAACTAGAGGGAGCCTTTGAGCCCTGAGCAGGGGACAGCATTCACACAGTGGGGCAGAGCATGGTCTTACCGTACCACCAGCATCAAAGGCAAGAGGCCTTGTCTCTAAAGGCAAATGAGCACAGAGATCATTGGGGCTGGGCTCTAAGACATTCTGGGCCTCACAAATCCCAGTGGTTTTTGCCAATTATTTATGTTTCCTGTAAGGGCCAGATAGTAAATATTTTAGTATTTGCAGGCTATACAGTCAACCCCAAAGCAGCCGTGGTCTGTAAATTAATGAACATGGCTATGTTTCAATAAAACTTTATGTACAAAAATAAGCAGTGGGCCAGGTTGGTCAGCAGGCCATAGTGTTCAGACTCCTGCTTTAGACCTTTCCTTGAATTAGACATATTAAAAAAAAAAAGTTCAGATACTTTAGCTTCATCTTAAGCAGTGCTCATAAAATGAGAGGCTCACTTTGTGATATATATCCTAATACATGAAAAATATTTAACTGTCACAATTTTCAAAGTTCTTTCATGTTCCACCTGAAATCCCTCTGGGAAATGTCAGATCAGAAGCCTGCCAGGTGAGCATGAAAATTCTCCATGGCCCAAAGCAAACCACGCCGCCAGGTTTTGTCAGACAGAAAAAGTGAGGCCCGAGATGCAAACCACACTTTTGCTCAGCCCCAGGTCTCTCCAGTTCCAGCCTCCTGCCCCCTCCTCCTCCCTGTGCACTCTGACTCTCTGGGGCTCGTTTCTCTTATCTCTAGGGGTCCTGACCCAATCCCTGACATTTCTGCAATGATAGCCATATCCAGTCACTGTCGTCGAGTGGAGGCCCACTCAGACGCAGGCCCCAGCTGCCTCCACAGAGCCCATATTCCAACAGGAAAAGTGTATAAAAAACAAGTGAGCAAATAAATAAAGATGTAATTTTAGATTGTGGTTAAAGCAATCAGGGAAAAGTAGGCAGGAAAGGGGGAGCAAAGCATGGGGCTCATTTAGACAAGGCATCAGAGAGGGCCTCCTGAGGAGGTGATGCTGACGGGAGACAGAGAGGCTGGGAAAGAGCAGGCCATGCCATCCAGACTGAGGAAAGAACAGGTGGAAAGAGAACAGGTGGGACTGGGCAGTGGGGGGGGAGGTAAGTGAGGAGGAGGATGGCTGGAGAGGGGATCAGTGGCCCTCTGGGCCTTGCAGGTGAGGTTGGGAGGTCAGGCCTGCCTGCCAGTGCTCTCACCAAGACTCTGTCCACCCGGCGTCCTGCCTCAGCTGTCAGGACAGCCACCCTGGCCCCCAAAACTGTGGACCCACAGCTTCCAACCCACCCTTTCTTACCCATTTGCTTTCTAGTCCTGAGAATACAAGTAAAGTTGTGTGACATTTCAGAGCATCAAACACAAGGGCGCATGTGGGCAGCTAGATAAATTCCCCAGCTGACAGCAGCAGACGCACCCACCTAACGAAATCTTCAGTAAGGATTGGGCTGATGATTCCTTCTGCAAAAAAGTCTGACTCAGGTGGCCTAGCTGCCACCCAAGTGCAATTTCCACAGACTTGCAGCACCACTGATACTTTTGATTTCCCAACAGCTGCCATTATACAAAAATTAAATGCAAAGCGGACAGTTCACCAAAACAGATGTTCTTGGAAATCCGATTAATTCCAGAGAGTCTGGAAAGGCTTGGAAGCTGGCTTCTTCAGCACATTTGCAAGCTTTAGATTCCCTTGGTGTGTTTGGATGAAGGTTTACTGCATTTTATATCCTTCACTCTGCTCTAACGCCACAAACCAGACGCTACAGAAATGACATCAACATGGTACATCCTTAAAAGTGCCACAGGCTACTTCAGTCAGGCCACAGTCTCCTGCAAACAGGTATTTACTCTGCAGTAGCACGGACAATTAAACACAAAGAAGGGCATCTAGATCCAGACTCCCTGGTGACAGCCGGAGAAAAGCATGTGGGGAGAGGGAGTCTGTGATGGAAATCAGGGAGGGCTTGTGTTTTTCCAGGTGTGTGGATTTTATTTTATTTTTTCAATTTTTAAATATTTATTTTTTTTTTGAGAGAGAGAGAGAGAGAAAGAGACAGAGCACTAGTAGGGGAGGGGTAGAGAGAGAGAGGGAGGCACAGAATCTGAAGCAGGCTCCAGGCTCTGAGCCATCAGCACAGAGCCCGACAAGGGGCCCGAACTCACGGATCCCAAGATCACGACCTGAGCCAAAGTCGGACACTTAACCAACTGAGCCATCCAGGTGCCCCACTAGGTGTGTGGATTCGAACCTTCTGAAGTTCCTTCCTTCCTTGCCCATTTGTTTCTCACACGGAAACTGGGAGTGTCAGCAGGGCCATCTGAAGAGCCAGTGTGATGATGAAGGTCCCGCGGGCTCTGGAGAACATCCAGGCAAAGATGAGTGGTCGTCTTGACCTCTACCATGGTCCACACCCCATTCCCACTGGCCTGTCCCCTTGCTCTGACCCTCCCTAAGGTCCAGGAAGCTCAGGCCCCTGCTGTTGGGTCTTTCCCACAGTGAGAACCAGAAAGGGGCCCAAGCAGTGCTGCCTTGTGCCCAGGGAGGAAGTCATGAGGATCCAGGAGAGTGCGGTGTTGGGAGGGAAAAGAAGGCAGATACCCACCTAAAGCTTGGTCCCTTTGCAGGGGTCTGCCCACAGAACAGGGACAATCTCAGGTGGAACTGTCTGCCCTTTGGCCCTTCCACTCTGGCCCAAATCTGCATATCCTGTTACTGCTTCCTAAACCTATTCATCTCTGGTTACAGATGGTCCTGAGAGCCCTACCACCCCCCGCCCATCTTCTTCCTTTCCCTGGCCACATGCTATTTTCTCTCCCTCCTCTCTGCCTCCTTCATTCTCTGCACGACTTGTGTCTAGGCCGGCAGCAGCAGGCACAGAGTCTGTCACGCTGAAGGTGGTACTCAAAGCAGACAGCATCCCCCAGGCTCCCGTGTTCACACCAGGGTCTGCGGGCTCTGCCCCCTCTGTGAGGGAAGGCGGCTCTCACATAGAGACGTACTGAGGACCCACTGCTTTCTAAAAGAGATAAATAAGTCAGAGGAGGTGGCCCGAAGCCATCTCACCCAGGCCCCCAGCTCAAGCAGGAAGGAGCGGTGATGACTCGGTCCTATAAGCACTCCACAGGCAAAGGAGAAACCCGCATGTGTTTACTTGCAGAAATTAATGTTTGTCAACATGGTTAATGCATTAATGGTGGAGAGTTAAGGAGATTTTTGTCTCTAAATGATCCATGTGTCATACTGACTTGTCCAGTGCTTCTGAGGACAGCTATGCTAGAAGGCTGCCTGCAGCTGGGGGCCGCAGCAGGGCGTATGGGGATTTGGTTCAGGACATTGAGAGGACCAGCCCGGCAGAGCTGGGGAGCCACAGGGGCCTCAGGACCCTCAGTCTTTCTCTGTGCTCTCTCCAGGGATCATGCTCACTGCTCCCCAGGGAAGAGGCCTGATTCTTAAGAACACCCGTGTTCCCTACTCAGGATGGCTCTGAGCTGTAGCAGTGGGACTGATCTGTTTCTTGCAGAAATGCCATCTGGGGCTCCCCTAGCCTGCCTCCCCCAGCCCATGTGGCAAGTGCTGTCTATCCCCTGGACTCTCCTCTCCCACTGCCTGGGGCCCAAGCTCACAAGGTGTCGCCCCTTCCGCACGTACAGTCCCACATCTGCACTAACAGGGGTGGACAGATGGCCTAGCCCGAAGGCTGCCTGGGTTCCGATCCAGCATCGCCGCTTACTGGACATGTGTTGTTACTTACCCACTCTGGCCCTGCATCAAGGATTAGCTAGATTAATATTTAAGGCATTTGGCAGATCAGCCAAGATCCTCACAGATAGATGTGTCTATATCTGTGCCACCCCTGGTTTGTAAACTCCTTGAGGGACACAGGCCTGACCTCTGTTCACAGCACTGAACAATGTCCCCTCGCACCGGGCACAAGGCCTGCACACAGTGGGCCCTCACCTAAAGTCTGTTGTAGTGAGTTGATGCAACGTGATTCACATGGCCAGCACTCACCTCACCCCACTGCCTACTATGACTGTCTTCTTGTCTGGCTCCTTCTCATCCTGCAGGTAACTCAGCGTCCCCTCCTCAGAGAGGCCTCCCCGGGCCATCCATCTAAAGCAGCTTTTCATTGCCACGTAGTAGTCCATTGTATATAAGTACCATAACTTCTTTATCCATTCGTCAGTTGATGGGCACTTGGTCTCTTTCCATGATTTGGCTATTGTCGAAATTGCTGCTATGAACATTGGGGTACACGTGCTCCTATGCATCAGCATTCCTGTGTCTCTTGGGTAGATTCCTAGCAGGGCTATTGCTGGATCACGGACTACTACGTGGCAATGAGAAAAAATGAAATCTGGCCATGTGTAGCCAGATGGATGGAACTGGAGGGTATTATGTTAAGTGAAATAAGTCAGTCAGAAAAAAACAGATACCATATGTTTCCACGAATAGGTGGACTTTGTGAGACTAAGCAAAAACCAGGGGGAGGGGAAGAGGGGAAAGGAAAAGAAGACACAGAGAGGGAGGGAGATAAAACATAAGAGACTCTCAAAGACTAAGAAAAAACTGAGGGTAAGGGGGATGAGGGAGGGGGGAGAGGGGGTGATGGGCATTAAAGAGGGCATGTGTTGGGATGAACACTGGGTGTTATATGTAAACCAATTTGAAAATAAACTATTATAAAATTAAAAAAAAAATAAAGCAGCTTTTCTCACCCTTTCTCTGTCCCTTCCTCTAGTTTTATTGTCCTAATAACAGCACTTTCCAGTAATGGCCACTTGTGTGTTTTCTTGTTTCCCACTGGTGTGGAACTCTACTTGGCCCCTGACTTGGAGCTGCAGAAAGTCACCTCTGTGACTCCTGCCCGAGGCTCTGGTCCCTGGAACTACTGTCTGAGAAACCATGGGGTTACTCATAGGAAGGATAGTTAGCATGCTGAATCTCACTGTTTGAGATGAGCCCAGCCGAGGGCCTCAGCAGGGGCTGTGGGGATCCCTGGCAGCTCCTCCAGGAAGTTGAGGAGATCAGAGGAGGCCTATCTTGGCTGCAGCTGATTCTCCACATGCATGAGCCTCACCCCAATCCAGGTCCCATGGGAACCTCTCCAGCCACGGCTCCAACTGCATCATCGGTCGGGGTGGGCTGGGACAGAAGGCAGTAACAAACGCCCCCAGCATCTTCAGGGCTTACCACAACAAAGGTTATTGCTCTTTCATAGCATGCTTCCTGCGGATTCCCCAGGAGGACTCCGGTCCTGATTGCACTCAGGGGCTCAGGTTGATGGAAGCTCCGTCGCAGCACGTGACTCCATAAAAGGTGGAGGCAGGATGTGGGAAAGCATGCAGTGACTGTGGAGCTCCGCCCAGCGATGACACACATCAGTCCGTCCACAGTGTGCTGCCAGCCAGAGTCTGTCCGTGGCCCCACTCACCCCCAGGGACTGGCAGTACAATCACCTGGTGCTCAGGGTAGAAAGTTGGGCATATTTGGTGACAGCCTAGTGACCAGCACTTGGTCTGTGTCACTATCCACAGGATAGAAGGACAGCAACAGGAGCAGTCTTAGGACAGCTACACTGTGCCTCAGTGTCCCGACTGCTCTATACACGTTAACTAGATCATTATTATCCCATGGGACAGAAGAGGAAACTGTGCAGAGAGGATGGACCTCAGCCAGGATCCTGAAAAGGAGAGGCAGAACCTCAACACTGGTGGTCCTGCCTCAGGCCCTTTGCTCCTGAGCACAGGATACAAGCCCGTGGGTGCTGCACGGATGAGGCCCTGTCTCCAGCCATCTAAGGGATCTGGTGGTGCGGCTTGCCTTCTCTGAGAGTTACATCGTCCTTCATTTGTGAGTCGGAGCCTTAATTCCTGCCTTACTCTCTACCTCAGAGTCCTCACTGGGTGGCGGGAGCTTGCACACACAAAACGAAGCCCACTCATATGGGTGATCTCTGGGAAAACTTTGGTCCTCTGGGCCAGAAGGCACCCTGTGTCCCCCCGAACAGGTGAGAGAAGGAAGCCTGCTGACAGCCTGAGTGAGGTTCTCAGGGAAGTCCAGGTGGAGCCGTGTCCCACCAACGGCAGGAGGTTGGGAGTGGACACACGGGTGAAAGCTTTTTATCATGACAAGTAAACAACTCTTCATAATCATTATCATTGCACCACAGAAAGGGCTGTGCAAGACCAGAGGGTGGAAAAGGTGTCATCCTCAGAACAAAAGAGAATCATCTAAATTGAATAAATATAGCTTTATGGAAAAATCACTTATGTCTGTTTTCCTCATTTTGCTGCACGTCACGACAAATGTCAGCACAGACCAGCCCCTGCGAATGAGGACCCAGAAGCAGCCTGCTACCATAGATGAAGGGCCCCTCTCCAGAAAGGAGGGAACTAGTGCCCAGCCATGAGTGATGGCTGGGATACCAGAGTCGCACTTCCCGGACTCCAGTACCACAGCACGTCACTGTCCTGGCTACCCTGAGCTGAGTGTTCTTCCTCCCTGCTGTTCCTTCATACTGTCCCTCCCTTCCCCCTGAGAGTCCAGGCCCCTGTCTCCAGTGTCCTGGAATCTCTGAACAGGAGGCATCCACGGCCCCCTGGATGAACAACACTTAGAGTTTTCTTTGAAGAATTTCCATGAGCTTCTTCTCTTTGCTTATCTGCTCTTGATTAAAAGGTCATAAAGAATTGATTTGCCAAAGACTTAATAACCAGGCACAGTGGACACATGTGTAATTTAATGACATTTCCAGACCCATCTTTCATAGCAACAGTGGTCCCAGGGCTGCTGCGTCAATGACAGAGTGGAGACAAATGAGCCCTTTTAGCACCGTGCTAATTGCTTCCAAGCCCGTCCTTATGGGGTCTTTGAGCTAGTCCTGCAAGGAAAGTAGCCGTGATTCTATCGTCAAAGAGAGGAAGCAAGAGAGTTCAGAGCCGGTTACCAGGAACTGCAGGGGGAGGCAGAGTTGACTTCTTCCGGATCTGGCCGAGTTTCCGCGCAATTACAGCACTTACTGGAGATCCCTGAATTGGTCAAGGGATTTTGGTGGTAAATGACAGAAGCCCAACTCAGTTGGCTCAAAGAAAAATGGGAATATATTGGCTTATGAAAATAAGAAGAGATTCATTTCAGCTTTGGGTAAACTAGATCCAGGTGCCTGATGATATTGTCAAGAAGCAACTTTTCCATTTGTAACTGCATTCCCAGGAAGGCTTGCCCTGGAGTCAGCAGTCCCCCACGTATAGCCACCTGGTGAGCATCTCTGGCTCTATGGAAAGTTTCCCCTTTCTACCACTGGATCCTGAAAAAGTTGGCTTGGCCTGGCTGGGGTGCCCATTCTTGGTGTATTTAACACTCAGTAGGCTCTGAGGACATGCATATGAATAAGACACACCACCTTTCCTCTAGGAGCTCATAGTCTTGCAGGAAAGACTTAGTAGCTAACAGTCATTATGGGTAACCCATGTACAATGCTGTCCCTTGTGGAGGCTGAGGAACTAATTATGGCACGAAGCCTCTACAACAAAATTAAAATTTTCTGTCAAATGCAGCCATCACTCAAGGTTCTAGCCCAAATCTCTTAATCCGGAGGAGTGATTAAAAATTCGGGGTCCTGCAGTTTGTCAGCTCTGCATTTGAATCCCGGCTCTGTCACTTACGAGCTCTGAGAACTTGGGAAGTGAATTTACCTCTCTGATCCTCTGTACAATGGAGATAAAAATATCTCCCTATTAGGTTGTTTTGAGGATTAAATGAGATGAGGCAGTTAATTCAGTGCTAACACATAATAAGAGCTGAAAATGGCATTTGTGACTGCTCCTATTCCCTGGCAACTGTGACTGCAGTTGTGGGGATTAGAGTCCTCTCCCCATGGCGGGAGGGCTCTGGAGCAGGCTAAGGCAAGAAGAGAAACATGAAAGAGGAAGCAGAGGTGAGAGACAAAGAAAGATGCAAGCAGTAGCTGCTTGCTGGGTCTCGCCTAGTGAGACTGGCTGGATGCCAAGCCCCACGGAGTCCCAGAGCTACCCCTCCGTCCTGCACATCCTGCAGATTCCCAGGCCCGTCATGGTTCTCAGCGGGTTCTTGGGAATACCCGTCAAGGCAGGAGCTAAGCCTCCACCACTGTAAACAAGTTTGCAATCCTTTGCACTTGGATTATCTGCCGCTTCCCCAAAGAGCCCAAGTTTAGCACCACTTGGGCCAAACACAGTGCAGGGTCTGGGGGATGAGACCCGTCCTCAGCCAGCACGGAACATAGGACACTCAGGAAACATTCCTGTGATCACAGCACAGTGCATGTCGCTGGCTCCTTGATTAACAGCAGGCTTAGCAAGCAGCATATTTCACTGCCATTTGCACAGCACATCTGTGTGTGTTCTAGTCCAATAAACAGGCATGGTTTGTTTCTAGGGCCAATATTTCTTTTGTATTTACTACTTTGTTTTTGGTTTTAAAAATCAACTCATCTGTTTGTCTTATATCAATTGACTTATTTCTATGGACTTTCACTGTCCCATCCCAATCTCTTCCCCTTTATGAGTGCTCATCATATATCCTCTACCTGGAAGGAGAAAGCCATCTTGACATCCAGGCCCACTGTGTTTTCCCTTCCCTGTCTCCAGCCTGGATCCCCACCTGCTCTGTTGATAACAGCCTTTTCTTTTCCCTTATCATTGCCAGGAGTGGCTCCTGGCAGGCAGCTCACTAGAAAGGTAGCACTGTGGGCTGGGAGCTCTATGGTGTGCATCCGCTGTAACTCACTATGTGACTTTGAGCACGCCTTCTTTCCCTGGGCCTAGTGCCCTGGTTTGGAGAATGAAGGTGCTGGCCCCAGAGCACCTCCAAGTTCCCAAAAGTCTGGCCCACCATGTGGCTGCCTCCTTGACCTTCCACGGCTCCGTGACAATGGGCAGCCAGTACAGGTGCTTCACCCACCAACCCACCTCCAGGCCACCACAGACACACCCCCATCCAGCATCTCAGCCCAGGCACAGCCTTTCCAACACATGGGAACACTCTCTAGTGTCTTGTCGCTGTCCTACCTTATGTGGTCCATGTGGGTGGGCTGTCCTCGCTGTCCAATGCTCCCACTGGGCCTCAGGCCCTCTTTGTTCCAGACTGGAGATAGAAAACAAGAAGATACAACAGGTGAGGATGGGTGAGTGCAGACCTGAAGGGCTATTTGTTTTCTTTTTTTCATACATATGGTGGTTTTTAATCCATCTACAAAACTTTGACCTCCTCCCTTCAAAAACTAAACTCTAACCTAACATCCGTACTTAATGACTCACTTCTAATAAACAGAATGTGGTAGAATTATTGCTGTACAGTTTCCAGGGCCTGGTCATAAGAAGGATAGCTTCTGCCTAGATTGATCTCTCTCTATCTCTCTGTCTCTCAGATCACTTGCTCTGAGGAAAGCCAGCCGTCAGGTTAGGAGGACAGTGAAGCAAGATTGTGGGGCTAAAACTATATGGGAGGAATTGAGGCCTCCCAACAACTCTTAGTACCAACCAGTCCTGTGAGGGAGCCACCTTGGAAGCCTTCCAGTGACTGCAACTGCATGAGATACCCTGTGCCAGAGCCACTTGGCCAAGCCACACTGAACTCTTGACACGTAGAAACTCTGAGGATAATAAATGTTTGGTGTTGTTGCTGTATTTTCTATTTTTTATTGAAGTATAATTAGCATACAGTGTTATATTCATTTCAGGTGTACAATATAGTGATTCAACACTTCCATATATTTCTCAGTGCTCGTCATAAGGGTACTCTTAATCCCCTTCACCAATTTCCCTGCATCCACTCTTCTCACCTACCTTCTGGTAACCATCAGCTCTCTGTATTTAAGGGTTTGGTTTTTTAAAATAAATAAATAAAATAAAATAAAAAGAGTCTGATTTTTGTTTATTTCTTTTTTCTTTGTTCACTTGTTTTGTTTCTTAAATTTCACATATGAGTGAAATCAGATGGTGTCTTTTTCTGACTGACTTATTGCAGTTAACATTACAGCCTCTAGATCCATCCACGGTGTTGCAAATGGTAAGATTTCATTCTTTTTTATGATGGCTAAGTAATATTCCAATGTATGTATACACCACATCTTCTTTATCCATTCATCTGTGGATGAACCCTTGGGTTGCTTCCACATGTTGGCTATTGTAAATGATACTGCAATAAACATAGGGGTGCCTATATCTTTTCAAATCAGTATTTTTGTTTTCATTGGGTAAATATCCAGTAGTATAATTACTAGATCATATGATAATTCCACTTTTAACTTTTTGAGGAACTTCAGAATTTTTCCACAGTGGCTGCACCAGTTTACATTCCCACCAACAGTGCACAAGGGCACCTTTGTCTCCATATCCTCACCAACGCTTGCTATTTCTTATGTTTTTTTATTTTTGCCATTCCAACAGACATAAAGTGATATCTCATTGTGGTTTTGATTTGTAGTCCCCTGATGATGAGTGCTGTTGAGCATCTTTTCATGTGTCTGTTGGCCATCTGTATGTCTTCAGAAAAATGTCTATTCAAGGTCCTTTCCCTATTTTTCATCTGATTATTCGTGGTTTTTTGGTGTTGACTTGTAGAAGTTCTCTATATATTTTGGATGCTAACCTCTAACAAGATACATCATCTGCAAATATCTCCTCCCAATCCATAGGTTGCCTTTTTGTTTCATTGATAGTTTCCTTCACTGTGCAAAATCTTTTCATTTTGGTGAGTCCCAATAGTTTAATTTTGCTTTTTGTTTCCCTGGTGATTTCTTTGACATTGGCTGTAAAAACATTTTTTTTGTTTTTGTTTTGTTTTGTTTTGTTTTGTTTATTGTAAAAACAGCCAATGTCAAAGAAATCGCTGCCTATGTTTTCTACTAGGAGTTCTAAGATTTCAAGTCTCACATTTAGGTTTTTAATTCATTTTGATTTTATTTTTGTGTATGGTGTAGTAAAGTTGTCCAGTTTCATTCTTTTGCATGGTGTTGTCTAGTTTTCCCAATACCATTTGTTGAAGACTGTCTTTTCCCCATTGTATATTTTTGCCTCTTCCATTGTAGGTTATTTGACCATATAAGTATGGATTTATTTTTGGGCTCACTCTTCTGTAGCACCAGTCTATGGGTGTACTTTCCTGCCAACACCATACTGTTTTTATTACTACAGCTCTGTAGTACATCTTGAAATCTGGGATTGTGATGCCTCCAGCTTTGTTCTTTTTCAGGATTGTTTTGGATATTTGGGGTCTTTTGTGGTGTCATATAAATTTCAGGACTATTTGTTCTATGTCTGTGAAAAGTGTTGTTATTTTGGCAGAGAGTGCATTACATCCATAGATTGCTTTGGGTAGTCTGGACATTTTAACAATATTGGTTTTTCCAATCCATGAGCTTGGAATGTCCATTTGTTTGTGTTGTCTTCAATTTTTTTTAATCAATGTTTTATAGTTTTCAGTGTATAGGTCTTTCCCCTCCTTGATTAAGTTTATTGCTAGATGTTTTATTATTTTGGTGCAATTGTAAATGGGATTGTTCTTTTAATATCTCTTTCTGCTACTTCATTTTTAGCATATAGAAATCAACAAGATTTGTGTATACTGATTTTGTCACCCTGTACCTTTTCTGAATTCATTTATCAGTTCTACTTCTTTTCTGATAGAGTCTTTAAGGTTTTCTATATAGACCATCATGTCACCTACCCACAGTGGAAGTTTTACTTCTTCCTTACCAGTTTGTTGCTGTTTTCAGGTGTGAACTTTGGGGCAACTTGTTACACAGCAATAGGTAACTAACACAACATGAATTCCCCATTGCAGTTATGTTTGTACCACTCACTTCTGTCTCTGCAGAGAGAAAACAGGTGTGCCCTTCTATTTATGGCAGAACTGACTTTAGTAGAATTCTGAGAATGAAGCTTAACTGTGTTACTGCCCTGTGACCTCATGTTTTTCCAGTGCAGTGACCCAGATTTGGTCCACATGACCCAGGTACATTCATGTATCAATAGCCTTTAGCTGAGCCGGGCCTGGTGTACAGGCCTGTTTAAGACTCAGAATTACTACTCACTTTGTGAGGAGCACAACGGAGCCCAGGGATGCCCTGTCACCAGGCCCACAAATACCAACACTGAGGCATCCCCAAGCATCTTGATGCAAATGAATTTCCTTCCAGTGCAAATGAATTTCCTTCCAGTGTGTGGCCAGGGCCCAAGCCACAGCCTGTGCTCTGAGAACCACAGCAGGATTATGCTGGCAGCTGGGGGCTATTGCTAATGCTGCCTGCTGGCTTCCCCAAGGCATGTCTGGGCCAAGGTGTGTGAGGCTGCACCATTCCCTCCTGACACAGGCTCTGGATGCCAAGATCTCGGTGAGAGTGAGAGGGATCACATTTGTGCTGAACCTAGGCATCTAGCCAAGAGTGCTGGAGGCAGCCCAGCCTCTGGTCCCCATAGACAATGACAGATCCATCATCTAAGCACTCAGCATGGGGCCCAGCACTGCCAAGAATGCCTGCCAGCACTCGATGTGCCCTTATGGGCCTCCCATTACAAGCAACAGACATTCAGGTCAATCCAGTTTAGCAAACATTGTCTGACCATCTAATGCATGTGGAGCACAGAAGTGGCTAGAGGAAAGAGAAGTTAATGTGATGCCTGCCTTGCAAAGCCCCACTATCCACTGAGTGGAGAAATACAGGATAACCAGTAAAAATAGAGATAAGAATTGAACCCAAGGGCCAGCAGCCTCTGCTTCTTCAGGGCACCCAACAGCTAGGGATATTAGCAGAATTTCTGTGAAAATCTACCTTGGGTCTGGGTTCTGAAGAGATCATGAACAAAGGCTTTAAATGAGGGCCAGTGGCAGATTTCCCATGGAGGGTTGGAGAGCAAGGTATGCCCAGGAGCATGGGCATCACTCTATCGGGCGGTAAGCTTATGGGTCAGCTTGTGACCCAATAAGGCTGTGTAACAAAGAATGACAAACGAGCAACAGCCAACAACAAGCATTTGTTTGCTGCTCACAGGTTTGCAAGTTGACCGAGACATCTCCGCTGTAGACCATGGGCCAAGTTCTGCTCATGTCTTTCACTCCAGGACACAGGCTAAGGAAGCAACAGCTAGTTGGGGCAAAAGTGCAAAGCAGGAGTGCAAAAAAACAAGCCAAATCACACAACCGCATTTAAAGCCTCTGGTCAGATGTGACACATTTTACATCGACTCATATTCCACTGGTTACAGCAAGGCAAATGGCTGAGACCAAAGTCGGTGGGATTCTGCCCTGGATGAGACACAGCAAGGATGGGGTGGGAAGGAAAACTTGCAAACAAATAATGCAATCTTGTTAATAGGTGGTGGCCAAGAAGTCATAGGAGGTGAGACTGGAAACAGACTAAAGCTTCCTATGGGATAGACTAGCTGGTTGTTCACCAAACCATTTCTCTTTCTCTCCTGGACACAAAAGTAGACTACACTTCCCAGGTTCCTTTGTAGCTAGTGTCTGAATGCTAGCCAGTGGAGCATATGGTAAAAGTGATGGGCTCTGCTCCCAGGCCCAGGCAGCTCAAGTCTCCCCCGTAATCCTCTAGTCTTTCCTCACCTACTAGGCAGGTACACAGATTCCAGCCAAGGAATGGGAGGCCTAGGTGATGGCAGAGCCACAATGTGGAAGGAGTATGGGTTCCTGACGCACCACTTGGAAGACAGTGCCCAGGAAAGCCACCTGACCAGGAACTCCCATGTTAGTTCATTTCAACAGTTCTGAGTAAACTGTTATAATGTTAAGTCACAGAAATTTGTTACAGCAATTAATCTACTATTACCCCCTATTATAGAGGTCCTTCCTGTGTGACTAAGTGGGACACACTTAGAACTGGAATCAGAGAGGCCTGGATTGAAATATCAGCCCCAGCACATTATAGCGGGATGACCTTGAGCAAATTGCTTTACCTCTCTAGGCCTTAATTTCTCCTCTTTAAATGGGGATTCATAGCTCCCACCTCAAAAGATATATCAGTGACAAACTGTTACTGAACCAGCTGGGGTGTCTTGCTGATCTCGGCAGGGTTGCCCTATCAGCCCAGAAATTTATAAGAGGCTTTTAGGAAGTTGCAAGTTAGCTCCATGGCATGTTGAGGGTTAACTCTTACTTGGGGCTGTCTTCACTGGGGACGGGGCAAAGCGGCAGATGTGCTCCTTGGGGCTGAGGCCTGGGAAGATCCACACTGGAGGAAAGGCAGGATCCTCTGCTTTTCTAGAGGTTCCCCCTTACACAGTTACTAAGACAGCTTGCGGGAACAAGCGTGGTGATTCTGTTCTCTCAGCCTGCGGCCTGTCCTTGGCCGCCCTGTGCCCCCAAATCTGCAAAGGCCACTTTGAACCCCGGATGCTGAATCTCAAGGCCAGCCTGGTAGATAGAGATTCCCAGAGCTAGACCGTAGAGGAGGTTGGGAGGGCCCAGAGACAAACACCAGTGCAAAGAAGGGCCAGCAGCCTTGAATCTGGATGCCCAGGCATTATTGTGATTTTATTATTTATGGCTTTTTTTCTGAAAGATACAGAGGAAGAGCACAATCATTGGAGATTCTTAAACCCCAGCTATGCTACTTCCTTGCTGTATAATGTTCAGTGAGTCACTTACCTTTCTGTGCCTCAGTTTCCTCAACCATA
Organism: Paguma larvata; assembly: GCA_030068075.1. Lineage (NCBI taxonomy): Eukaryota > Metazoa > Chordata > Mammalia > Carnivora > Viverridae > Paguma > Paguma larvata. Next base: position 23,452,014 of record CM057841.1, on the reverse strand, counting down.
AAACAGACAGTGGCAGTACTCTCCTCACTGGGCCTTGTGAGACATGAGCTGATACTTGCAAGTGCATAGAGTCCCTGGACGCTGAAAAGGCTGTGTGGGGCTGCTGAATGGATGGCACAAATAGAAGAGAGTGAGGTGGGGGAGTAGCCCAGAAATGGGAGAGAAGTGGGGAGATTCAAAGAGGGAAAGAGAGAGATGGACACAGACAGGCAGGCCACCGGGGGGACAGATGGGCACATGGACAGGAACAGACGAGCAGGGAGAGAGGAGCAGGCATCTGCAATAAAACTAGAGAAAAAGTCCCAGTGAGTGAGCAGGAGGGAGACCAAACCCACAGAAACCCCTCAAAAATGGAATGCAGACACAGTGTTCCTGATCTAATTATGAAACGTCCATTCTCTAGGTGGCTTACAGTTAGAGGCCCTGCTGAGAGGGGCTGTCACTTGCCATGCTCCTGAGCAGAGCTGCTGTGAAGCCCCAGCTGCCCAAGGCGGCCTGCTTGACCTGTGGGCACAGAAGAATAAGCAAGTCCCAACAGTTCTCCTACACCCACAGGGGAGCCTGACTCTATCCAGGGCCCGGCCCCTGATCCCATCAAAAATCCCAGGAAGGGCTTGGGACAAATCAGAAATTTTAGTCAAATCTCGATTTCCAAATGCAGCCAAGCTGACAACCTCTCTCTCAAGTTCCAGCCTGATATGATTTCAAATGGCATTGTCATACGCACTCCGAAAACAGTTTATAATCAAGGCGCCAGCAGCTCCTTAACCATAGGGGCACTCCTGGGCTCAGCAGCAACAGCATTAGCGTGTTTAGAGCTGTCAGGGGTAATATCACTAATCCGTGTCTACGAGGGAAGTGGCAGTGGTGAATGAAAGCTATCTCCCGCCCTAATGGCCTTCGTCAGCCCAGGAGCCGATGGCTGAGTGGACCTCAAGGCCTCATCCCTGGGGTCCGGGTCTGCCTGATGGGTATGCGCAAGCACTGGACCTGGGTGGAGAAGGAGCGCGTGCAGAGGCCCCGCGGTGACGTGGAGAACGCCTCAGCTGATAAATACAGCAGTGCTCAGTAAGAATTCAAGACAATTACTTGCTTGCATTCATGGGATGTGTAGACGGCCCGGCTGAGCCTAATCCCCAAAACTTCAGACTGCCATGCACATCACACACTCATTCTCTATTTTATCTTATAAGTGATATAATCAAGAGCGTATATGGACAGAGAGCTCTGTTTTCTCATTTATAAGATGCGGGTGTTACAAGGACAATAGGAAATACTGGATTACTGTGACCCATGGTGCTCAGTGACTGACACATCGTCCACACTCAGCGAATGTTTGCTGTTGTGGTAGCCGTTATTATTAATAATTGCTATGACTGTGTACTATTAATAACAATCATAATAAAGTGGAGTTATGTGGCATGTTCTTCCATGCAGACTGAACTCCGATCTGCTCTCACATTTGTGCCTGACCCCAGATGCAACTAGAAAACGTACTCAGGATTTTTCCTCGCCAGCAGCTCCACCAGAACAAATTTGAGACATTCAGTGTGCGGCCACCGAAGAGACCAAAACAAGCATTTCCAGAGGAGCTGCTCTGTGCCTGACACAGCTTGACATTTGTCATCTTAAATCCAGTTGCAGGGTCGTCAGAGTCCCCATTGCACAGATGAGAACACGAAGGCTCAGAAGGGTACGTAGGGGGAGGGGCTGGAGGCTGACATGGGTCTGGAAACCCAGGACCAGGAGCTCACCTCCACTCCCACATCTGGCCGTTCAGACCATTTATTAGTTTTCACAGCTAATAAGCCTTGCTTCTGCAGTGTCAGGCCTCCCGTGATGGGAGAGAAGAGCCCTACAGGACATGTGTTCCTGCACAGGTTAAGGACAGAGTTGGATGGGGGCAAAAGGTAAATTAGTGAGAGTGAGGGGAGAAAGGCGACCAGTCACGGGGAGCTGAGGGCAGCCTCTTGGGAGCGTGCACACGTGGACTCCCATGGAAACACACACAGGCAGGAGCATGGACATGGGCACACAAGCATGTGCACACACAGACACAGGTTGTGGGCACACACAGATGTGAGTGCGCACAGGCACACACGCAGACATGGGCACACACAAAGACACACAGAGGCGTGAGCACAGATGCACAGACACTCCAGTGTGAGCACACAAGACACACAGAGACATAGACATACACAGGGATACACACAATGTCACACACACATGTAAGCATATGTAACACACAAAAACAGGCATACACACATGCACTCATGCACACACACACACGTAATCCTGAACCCCAAGATAAGAGCTCTGGGAACTTGCAGATGTCCTCCCTGGAGGAGCAGCCATGGACCTTACCCAGAGAGGACTGGCATGTCTTCTGCCTCCTTCCCCAGGACCCAGACCTGAGCAGGGTACTCCCTGCAGGTCTCTGAGGCTCCTTGGTTCCAGCAGCTGCAGCCTTGGGTGTTCTTGCAAATCTACCGCAGGTGCTCAGCTAGCACAACTCCTGGACCAGGCCTCAGGGACTTCAGGAACATTCTGTGAATAGGTGCTCCCTTCGACCTATAGGAGCCTGTCTCCTCAGCTTCTCTCCCTGCCTGTCTCTTGGAATTTCTGCAGGATTTCACAAACTCACTGACCTCCAGCCACTTAGATTCAGGAAATAGGTGAGTGCCAGTCGGAGCTGTACTTCGGAGCATTGCACATGGAAGCACCAAGCTAGGGATGTGCTACCCGAACTTGAAGAAGGTGAGGGAGAGAAGGAAATGCCCTTTCCACAGCCAGGGGTGAAGGACAGGTCTCCTCTGGCTGAGAGGCCCAGGGAGCCTCTGTAGGGCTGGGGTGGATCAGGAAGGGCCTAGAGTCCCTAAGCCTGGACCTTCCTCCTCTCTCCTCCACAGGGACGGGAGCAGGCCTACGGTGGCCCATTGATGGGCAGATGGGGAAGCAAAGGCATAAAATGTGCCCCTTTGACCTTCTGACTCCTGTCTTCCTGCACCCCGAGGTCTGACCATTGAAATAGCAATCATGAATTTCATGAGGGCTGTGCCTCACTCTTAACTATGGGCACATCAGCATTTCACCCTAAAGCTCCTGAAAATCTCCTACCTTGGCTGTGTCTGCTCACCACCTGCCGCACCAGTGTGGGTCCTGCCTGGGGGAGACCCAGCTTTCCTTTAGGTCTGCTGATTTTCCAGGAACGAGGAAGGGATGGAAATGATGTCAAACCACCAGAAAGTTGCACAGTACACTACATGCAGAGGCATTTGTCTTTTCTCCCCTCCAGAGGGGCCAGGGCTTTGTGAAGGCAGGGAACCGGCTGTCAGCAAGCTCCTCCTTCCTCAAGCCCAGGAACCCAGAGCCCCACCTATCCTGGATATGCCAATCATGCACTCATTCAACAAGCCTCCTGGAGCAGCCAGGCCCTGGGCAGCCTAGTACCAAGATGAGAAGCCAGTATCTGCCCAGGGAGGTGCACTCTGCAGAGGGAGAGATAAGTCACCACCCCACTCCACATACACCTGGGAGACAGGCACTTTAAGAGAAACTTGAACAAGAATATAATTAACTCCAGGGATTGAATCTCAAATGGTAGAACAGGAAGTATCATGAGGAAGATATTTCTGAGTCTAAACATGAATTTAAACACATCTCTCAACACACGTCCCATCAGTATAGGGGATGGGAAGAAGGGGGTTCCTGCCATACTCCAGCCCCCAACTGTCTGCCTCTAGTCCTGTACTGTGGCCTGGGGGCAGACCCCCCCCTTCCAACTCAGGACAGCAGGGGCCCCTGTGCACATGGTCCAGAGTAGCCTGGTCAGCCTTGTGTTTCCTGCAAAGCTAGGGACTAATGGACTCCAGGCCCAGCACATCTGCAGTGGCCTCAGAAATTCTCCCCATCACCCCCCTCCATCTGGAGGCCATGGGCAGCCCTGAAAGGCTGTGGGCTTAGGAGCCAGCTAGGCCTGGTTCAAAACCTACCTCAGCCACATTCCCCTGTGAGTGGGAATCCTTACCTACAGTGAGGGAGTAAAGAACACCCAGCCCTGCCGGGCCCTGGGACGTGGGCGTTGGGGTGCGGGTATACAGAACATGTGTAGGCACCAGCTTCCTCAGCACCTGTCTGGTGTCTCCTCCCATCTGGAGAGCATCTGGGAAGGGCATGCTGCCCAAGGTGGCCAAGCAGGGAACACCAGTGAGGGCCAGGCCAGGTCTGTAGCTCCCTTCAGACAGGATCCTCTTCCCTGGGACTGCTGCCTCCTGCCAAGCCCCGACAATTACTCAAGTTCAACAGACACTTGTGCTGATGAAGTTGGATGAGTCTGAGTCCATTTAATGACATTTAATTACACACCTCTTTCCCTGACAGGCATAGGAAGATTTACACCTGGCTGCTGACCCCTGACAGGCTGCAGTTATATATATGTTCCAGGTAGACCCTAGGGCTGTTCATTGGAAATTATACTTTTTCCCAGGGAAAAATGACTCTCCTAGAAAAGGAGATGGAGGCCCTACAGGAACCTGGGAAGGGTCCACAAGCCTGGTCTCTTAATTAACGATATTTTCTGAGCAACTCCTGCAGGCCCAACACTGTGTGAGGCCCTGGGAATAAAACCGTTAACAAGCAGTTGTATTCTAAAACTTCTGGCCATGAGGTTGCTGGCATTGTCCAGGTGCAGGGAACATAGACATGGGGGAAGGGAGGGCTTTGGGTGTGGAGAATAAATGGGCAGGCTCCAGAGGCCCATGCCCCCAAGCCCCAGCCACTGCCTACACACACTCACACTCCAGTGCTGCTGGCTCCGGCTTCTGGGCACTGGACAGCAGACACTGGACTCCTTCTCCAAGATGGTTTCTTGAGGTTTGCATCCAGAAACTGCTAGATGTCTAATCTCCCTAGATGTCAAGACCACCACAGCGTGTGGATCTGTGCACAAGCAGGCAAGCCGCTGGTAAGGTACAGCACCGACAAGCCCACAGGACTCCAACCTCTCTACCCAGACCGAATCCCATTGTGTAACACCAGAATTCGGACCCTCTCAAGACAGGTCGCTGTGGTCCTTTTCCCCTTGACCTTTAGGAGAAAGGAAAGAAGGAAGGTGGGTAGGAAAGAGGAAAGGGATGGAAGAGAGAACAAAAGGAGAGTGAGGCAAGAGATGGAGAGAGCCACTGTCAGGGTACATACACCAGCCTCTGTTGGTCTGCCCTTCTTTGATGACAATGATTTCCTCAGTATATAGGAAAGTATGGGGTTTGCCCTCCCCCTTGGTCCCCCAGGCTTGTGGCTGTTTCCCAAGCTGGTCCCAAGAGGCCGAGGCCAAGCCGTGAGCTCCATGAAAGAGCTCTTGCTGGAAGACGCCTGGACATGCAACTCCTGTCCCCACAGGCAGAAGTATTGACATCTACTTAGTCAATCTAATTGAAAATGCATCTGCAATTACTGTTCTGTTCTGTTTTGTTTTTAAGAATTGCTTTTTCTCATCTATTGATCTCCAGGCCTGAGGTACTGCTTCTTTAATCACATCAGAGCCCATCAGTCAGAGCAATGAAATGCCTGGCATGTAGTCGGCCAAGAGTGATATGACTTATATCTTGGAATTTTCCCTGGTCCTGGCATTGCAAGGCCTACCGTAACACATGATCTCTTGGGGGAGACTGTGTTTAGAAACAAAGTGCTTGCACTGCCCACAAAAGACATCAGGTTTCTAGAATTCTTGCAAAGTGCGAACAGCACAGACGGGCTAGTTGAAGCCAAATGCTGTGGTTGCCGGGGATGGCCAAGAAGACTCCCATGCCTTTGTGCATAGCAATCAGCAAGCACCCAGCTAGAGGAAGGGCTCCCAAGGCCCCAGAGCACCAACCCGTTAAGAAAAGGGCCTCCACTGTCTGCCCCAGAGGGTGGGGGCTTCTTCATGGTACCCATCCGTTGAGCTGTGCATCCGTTCCCAACAGTTCCATGAGCTTCCCCAGACAAGACCCTGAGGTTAAGGATTTGGACACAAACTGGCTATGTAGAAGGTGATCCCAGAAAGCACTCACGTGGAAGTGCAACAGTGGATAGGGAAAGGGCAGTGGCCAGAGCAGAGTCTGATAATAAGCATGCTGCCGCTAATGGTATCAGAGAGATGTTCAGAACAAGCTTTAGAGCTGAGCCCTTAGGGTAAGCAGACTGGAGGGTGCATGGACTGCTTTATCCTACCCTTGGCTCCTGGGGAACTGACTCACCAGCACTCCCGAGCTGCTGCACTGCATGGGTCGAGCCTGCTCGTGCTCAGGCAGACCCCTCGGGAGACAGGACCAGTGGCAGGCATGGGAACAGTGGGTGCTGAGTAGATGTGGGCGTGAGGTTGGGGTCTGCTGGTCTCCTGTATGCTGTGTGTTTGGCCTAGGGTAAGGATGAATCGGATACAGTCTCCACCTTCACAGAGCTCCCAGCTGACACAGGGACTGGGGCGTGTCCCCTCAGGCCACCCCACAGCCTCCCCACACCGGCAGCATTACTCAAACAACCAGTCCTTGGAGGCCGCCTGGCCTCTGGACACAGGGGCAAGCAGAAATCCATGCCTACTGGCTGGACTCCTGTCACCAGCAGGAGACAGTCCCAGTAAAACACACCACAAACTGAGTCCACATGCCTCTTCCTCCCACGCAGCAAACTCCGGCTCCGGAGACGACAGAAGGTGGGAGGAGGAATGTGTTTCTCACACTGGGAGACAGGAACAGGAGGCAGGGTACTGCTCTCTCCGGGCCCGTGGGTGACTCTTCTCCCTCTCACACATGGAGCCCTGGAGCCGGGGAAAGGGGCAGTTTCACCTCTCCTAAAGCCAGAGCCTCTCTGCTGGCCCTGCACTGATTCCTCAGCCTCTCTGGGCCCCAGAGTCCCCACGGGGAAGCCCCATGTCCACCAGCTGCCAGATAGCCCAGAGCGAAGGCAGCAGAGGGGGCAGAGCCTGGGGTGCAGCTGGTCTTGTGCCATGCCCTCTGGGGGCGGAGGCCAGCCACCCCTCTCTGTGCTTGCCCATCCTCAGGGCCTCTTGCCATGACAGTGTGCGCAGAGCACAAAACTCAGAGGAGGGGCCCTCCAAGCCTGCTGCCAGGCCCTGCGTTAACAGACTCTCTTTCCATTATCCCTCTCTCCCGTCCTGCAAGATAAAATAGATTAAATCAAAAATGCTAAGATGGAGTGTCTAAGGGCTGTGTGGCGTGAATACAGATCCTGCTGGCTGCCTGCCTATTCTCACAAAGTGACTCAGCTCTTCTGGATTTCCAAAGACACTTTTCTCTAGACCAGCCAGCTTGTCAACTCTGTCTTCTTCCGCCTCCCCACCTTCTGCCTGGGAGAGACTTCTGGAAGCCTCACCTCACCCATGAGCCCAGGCCAGGGTGGTACAACTTGGCCAGGTAGGAACCTGCCTTCCTCCAGCGCCCTCCTGCCCCAGGTGAGGGAGAGGAGGTGAAAGAGCTGCCTGACCTAGAACATGAGACTTTCTTGCTCCCCCATCACAGAGGACCCTGAGTAGGGGTGTCTGGACCTGGGGGGCACCCTAGTCACTCATGCCCTTAGAGAGCTCCGGGGGGGAACCTCCTAGAATGGCCAGTCTCACTCCATCAGGAAACTCTTTGCATCTCTCTCTAACCCATGTCCATCAAGCCAGAAGGCAGCCTTCTTCCCCTCCCGCTGCTGACACCCAGATGGACTGAAGCAGGTCACCAGCCTCTGAATGGGAGCTGCTCTTGACCCAGTCATAGTCTCTCAGTTCCCAGAGGGACCCTGCTGTGAGAGTGGTAATAGTGGAAACAGTGGCCGTCAGCAAGGGCTTCCTGTGTGCTAGGGAACAATCTCGTTTATCACAAAAGTATCATCACTGCCAGGTCATAGATCAGTTATGCATCTTGGCCTTGGCCAAGAACAGAGCCAGAACACAGAACAGACCCCTGACTGCCCACCTTAGGCCCTGACCGCTGTGCCGCTCTGCCCTGCTCCCCCTACTCCCAGACACCTGCTCCCTCCATAGGGCCCTCAGCATCAGATCTCAGAAGGGACGGACTTAGTGGCCCCCAGAGTCTGTTAGGTCCCTCTCTCCTGCTCCTTCTTCCCATGCACTAGGGTCTCTAGAAGCAGTCACCAAGCCCCCATCCTTCCAATCCACTCTCCCAGCTTGTCAGCTTGCCCAATCCAGGCCTCAGTCCGTCTGTGGTGTGGAGAGGCCAGCAGCCCCATCCAGGGCCAGAGTATAAATGGCAACATGGCCTTCCCATCCACCCTCACCGTCCCCAGGAACAGATGGGCAGGGAAACATCCCCATTACACTGCAGGTCCCATGGGGCACCAGGCAGAGACAGGTATCTGTGGCCCCCAGAAGACGTGAGCTGCCCTGCAGGGGACAGCGTGGGCCCGGGGGCACTCCAGCTATCCCTCCACCACAAGCCACAGGCTCGGCTGGGCAGCAAGATTCCTGTAGCTCCAGGCAGCCTCCTGGAGTCTGTTTCTCTTTATGAAGTGGCCAGGCTCACCACCAGTAAGACTCGGCAAGATCTCAGCGAGGCCTGGCCCACCAACGGGGGCAGTGTACATCCAGCCTCAGTACCCTGCGTCTTTGAAGAGCCATGTAAATAAAACAGCCCTGGCTGCCCTCACGTTATGAGACGGCCAGATGGATCCTAGCAGATGGGAGCATGCACCTGCAGAGCTCTCACTCGAGGGGCCTGGGCATCCTGTGGGCTCACAGGGCCATCCCTGAGGCCCTCAAAGGCACCTCAGAGAGAGGCAGGGGCCTCCTCTGAAGAGGCTAAAGCTGGGCTGTTCCTGCAGGGGCCCCAGGCAAGGGAGACCCCAAGCTACAGGGCGTGCCTACCACAACCTGGGCAGCTAACTCTGTGCTGTGAGCCTCAGTGGCAGGGACAGGAACATACTGCACTTATGGGGTGTCATTCTCTGAGCACAGGAAGAAGTGAGGCTCATTCTTGGCATGTGCCCCTTTCAGCCAGAGGAAGTGTGCTGGGCCCAACGATTCCAAGAGCCCTTTGCCTCTAGGACTGGGCACTTTGACTATTTGCCTCATGGGGCCCAGGGCAATCAGGCATTATTTTAACCATACCACCCAGGTTACTCCTTGTGGGGAGACCGTGTGGGAAATTATTTGGCCACACTGCCCTTTTCTGTGCATGAGAAATAAGTTAGGTATAGCTGGGCAGATGCTGAGGCCCACCCTGAGCCATGCTAGCACTGTCCCTGCTGGAAGAGGCCAGGAAGCATGATGTGGGCCACTGGAATATGGATTTGGACAGGCAGTAGGGGGAAAGTTCTAGGTGGAGTTGTGGGGTGAGCTGTGAGCAAAGGGGGGAAGCAGAAATGCACTTGGTGGTTGGAGACTTGTCTGGAGTGGACCACAAGGAGCCCCTGGGAGCAGGATGGGAACAGGAGGGAGGGAAGACGGGGGAGGGCTTCGATGCCAGGCTGGACAGCAGAGGAAGGTTTTAGAGAGAAGACAGGCCTTAAATGGGCTGAAACTCCCTCTGGAGAAGAGCAGAAAGACAGACAGACAAGGCGAGGTGGTGGCAGAGAGAGGCAGGAAGAGCGAGGCAGAACAGAGAAACCAAGAAGAAAGGAGCAAGCAGAGCAGGAAATGGTCCCCTGGGAATCCTCTAGACCCCAGACCATAGCTCTCACCCTCCCCTGAGCCCAGGACAAAGGTGCCTTCTGCAAGTCTTATCTTTCTGAGGACAGTAAGCCAAATATTCCTTCTCCTGGTCTGGGGGGAACTGGGGCTCCCGCCTGGGGGGCGCTGGGCCAGGATGCTACTCTAAGCAGTGCAGACTTCAATGAGCGGCTCTCTGCCGGGGTCCCAGATGCCCCACATCCTACCATGGCACGGGCCCTTACAGCCTGAGCTCCCAGAGGCCTCGTGTGTTCCAGCCCTGGGTCCAGGCCAGCTGCAAGGGGCCCACTGCTCTGCATGGTGAGGCCTCTGGTATGAGCCCTGCCAGGGTCTAAGCTTGCGGCACTTGCTTGAGAGGTGGGAGGGAAAGGTCAGCTTTGACAATGGGACCATCTGCCTTATCACTTTCCAACTATGTGGATACTCCTCTGTAAACCATCTTCAATAACATTCCTGGATTACATGCCAAAAAGAGAGAAAACTTTGGACTCACAACCAACAGCATAAATGCCTAATTAAGCTCATTCTTTGAACCAAACCGTATTTGTGTGCATCTGTCGGCTCTCCTTCATCTGAGGCACTGCAGGGTGCTAGGATAGCATTAACAGGAGGGCCGGAGGGTGGGAGGGAGACAGCTCAGCCTGACAGGCAGCTGCCACCCCTCCCCCAGCACTTCCCTGTCCCTGAGCTGCCCTGGCTCAACTGCTTGATCTTACAGCCACCAAATTCAACCATAGCCCTTTTTCCTGGGCTTGCAGCCCCCACCTACCCCAGGCCCCAAGGGGCCTGGTAGGCACCTGCCTCTTGCTTTGCCTCCTCTGGTGCAGCACCTGCCAACAATGGGTCCTGCCTTGTCTGGGAAGGTGCCTGCAGCTGAGGCCTGTGTCTACTTCCTTTATGCAGGACCAGAGAAGGAAGACTTTCTCTTTTCCAGAACCTTCATCAAAGCTGCTCACACCAGAGGCTGCTGGCCACTGTCTAGGGCTCTAAGGGGAGGGGACACTGTGAGCTAGGAGACCATGTGTATGGGCTCTGAACCCATCTCTGCTGTCATCTTACTGTATGAGAGCAAAAAAATCTCCCTCTGCCTTAGTTTCCCCATCCACACCCAGAGGGCTGGACTCCAGGCTCTCTGTGTCACTTGAGGCTCTGTCTTCAGGGACCAGGTCACTCCCAGGGGCACCTGCCAACTTCTTCCAGGGACTGGCCTCAAATTATAAAACACGAGAATTGGGGGTGTGACCTGGCCTAAGGAGGCCAGCTGGCAACCCTCTCTGGGTCTCAGCTGAGCTGACAATTCATCGGGGGAGGGCACAAAGCCCTAAACAAAACAGAGGTGATCTCATTAACTCCCTGCCCCACACCTGTCACCCAGACCACAGGTGACCAGATCTCTAAGAGCCAGCCTCCCCAGCTCCAACTTGCAACTCTCCCCAGAGCTCCCAGCTCCTGATACAATAGCTCCACAGACTGTTACGGCCCCCATGGGCCATGCTGCTCCTGGCCTGGCCTTCACACATGTACCCGTCTCTTCTGGAAACTCTGGTTCCTGGCTCGTCACTTCTCAGGCCATCACTGCTCAGGCCTCTGCTGGGGTGTCAACCCCTCTGGACCCTCCCCTCTCATTCCAGCACCTGTCACACAGAGCTGCAATTCCCTGGTGTCTTGCCTGTCTCTTCAGCTAGCCCATGGGCTCCTTGATGGCTGGGGCCTTAACCATCCTCCTGACCACTGCGTCCCCAGCACCCTGTTCTGCACTGACTTGGGTTGAGTGCTCTGCTCATATCTCTAGAATGAATGAGTGTGAATGAATGACCATTGGACCCACAAACCTTGACCTTTCACACAACTAGATCCCAGGGAAAGCACAGCCTCCCTGCTCTGGGTCTCCTGCTCTCACAGGCAGCACCCAGAGCTCCCCAAGGCCCCCAGGAGGCACCTCCCTAGGGAAGCATCAGCCTCAGCTCCCCACTGTTTCCTTCACTTTGCTTCCTTCTTGCAAACGTGTTCAAATGTTTAAATTCTGTTTGGGGAACAATTGGCCCAACATATGGTTGAATCACATTTTGTCTTCTGATGAAAAAATACACAGAAAACTTGGAAAATGATGACTGACGAGGCTTTACCGTGTTTCTTTTTTTTTCCCTTTTGTTTAATAGTGCTTTTTATGAACACAAGCATGTCGCAGATGAAAGGCTCTTAGCAACTGTCTGTCCCAACTCCCCATCATACTCAGGGGGAAACTGAAGCACAAAGAGGGGACGAGACCGACCCAAGTTTCCTCAACATGAAATCCAGATCCTCTTCCTTCTCAACAACCTCCAGAGGGCTGGACCTGACTCTTCTGGGGCCGTTTTAGGGTCCCTGTACAGTTCTGATGTCTTCAGATTCGTGGCTACAAATGTTCCCATGTTGGGGGACAGGAGATGACGGCAGAGTGGAGAGCAGGTGTGGAACCCTCTCCAGAAGCCCTCTCCCATATCTCTGGCAATAACATGGCAGGCCAGGCTCCTACCTCACTGTCCTGTGATGTCCAAAAGCCATGACCGTTTACCCACTAGTCCTGAAAGCATCCTGATGGCACCTACTAGGGAGACACTGAAAACCCATTGGGAAGCCAGAGAACCTGCCACTCCAGTGCCGTGTGAGACCCCACTCCCTGCTGCCCCCTCCTCTGTGACCCCACTGGGTCTGGGGTGTCCATGGAATTTGTTTCCCTGGGGTGGCTCTCTGGCCCCCAAGGGCCCCACTTGGGCATAGCCTGACTGGACTAAATGTGTCTGGGGTTGTTTGTCTTTTGAATGTCAGTCGCTTCCCTAGTACAGTATCAAATGTCGCAAGTAGGAACAGGACGCGCTTTGCTTGCCTTACAGCTTGTGTCCAGGACACAGAGGCGGCACGTCCTCGGTGCTCCGTGTGATGGGTGCCTGCTGACTGCTCACAGCCAACACAGTGCTGCAAGCTTGTCAGGCTGTCCGCGTTGTGCAAGATATTGTTTTGCTCACATTACCCCAGGTAGGTGTGGTCGGCGTTGCTGCTGCTCCCACTGTACGAACGAGAGGGCGGAGCCTCAGAGAAGGAAGGAGACACATCCAAGGTCACCGGGCCATAAGAGGTCAGGGCTGGGACCTGCAGAGCTCCACTCTGTCTGCAGCACAAGCCCGGGAGCTTGGACATGCTCCCTTTCCAGAGGGCAGATTCCTTTAGACACGCGTGGAGGACATCCCTGGCCTTGCGCTGAAGGGAGATGGTTCTGTCCCTTTGCCCTGTGGGTGTTGGGGTCCCTGGTTGCTGTGCTCACTGCCACATGTCAGCAGGGTGGGTGCAGGGCCGAAAGTGGGCCCTCCAAGCACCATCCCCCAGCCAGGAGGCCACGTTGAGATGCCTGAGCCCACAGTTTGAAGGTCTGCCTGTGAAACCAAGGGGAGGGCCCCATGTGGGACCAGCCTAAGGCAGGAGGCAAGACCAGAGGGAGAGGAAATGGGCAGGGAGAGAACGAGGGCCCGTCCCGCCCCGAGGCCTGGGCATGCTCTTTCTCATGCTTCGGAGGCCCCACCACGTGGCTCTGCTGTGGGCCTGGCAGACGTGCCTTCCGTGGACACTGAAGCCTAGACACCCGTCACCCCAGAAGGTGTGCCATAGACAGCACAGGCTGAGGCTGCAACTGACAGGACAAGGCCCCAACAACACCGGCCAGCTGGGGGACCATGGCTCATTAGTTTCTAATTAAGAGGAAATACACGTCTGACCTTCCTTACTGAGTCGTTCCCCCTTGCAGGGCCTGGCCGGTGGCGGGTGGCATCCAGAGGCTCCCAGGCCCACTGCTGCAGGACAGGGCCTCCTGGCTGGAGGCAAGTCGGCATCTGCACCGACCCCCGGAAATGGGTGCAGGACCCTGTGGATGACACCACTGCGTGTGAGGGGGCGGGACAGGGGTGGGGTTTCCTGCTGCTCTAAGAGGATGATTGTTTGCTGTAACCAACCCTGTGGCCCCCAGAAAGCCGGGACACCACCTCCGACTGTGGGAGCACACAGGGAAGAGAAGCATGATCCAGGCATGGGTACTGGGGAGCCTACAGGACGGAAGGCTTCCCAAGAGAAGGATCCTTCTGGATCATGAAGGATGAGTAGGAGTTTGCCTCCAAGGGCAGGCAGGGTGAGAAGTTACCCAGACAGAAAAAAAAAACCAAACAAACCAGCCTTGCACAGTCACGAAGCTCAGAACCCTTCAAACCCTGGTCTCTCCGATTTTAAAGCAGGTGTCCTTACACTCTGTTCTTTGCTACTCTGTGTGTGACGAGCCTTGAATGCCATGCCAAGGCTCGAGGAAGGGCCAAGGAAGGGAGGCACATGTTCAGATGTGTTTGTGGGGAAGCTCTGCCAAGAATATGGTGAATAAAAGGGGAGGTTTGGTAAATATTTCTGAGAGAGAATCCACAAAATTCAGTCCAATCTGAGCAATTGGATACTGGGCAAGTTGGCTCACCTTTATAAACCTGAGTTTTGTCATTCATGCAAAATGCATCACAGGGTTATCTGCTGTCCCCCTGATCTGCCCACCTGCAGGGTTTCAGGAGGAGCAGAAGGACCTCTGGGGCTGACTGCCTGACCTAGGGTCTCTACACACCCTGTACCAGCCATGTGCCTTTGGGCAAAACACCTGTCACCTGTCTCTCTAAGCCAGAGGTCAGTCATCCAGAAGACGAGGCTGCCTCCTGAGCTGTCGTGAGAACGGGGTGACAAGGTCCATGCGGATTGGTCAGTATGGGATCTGGCAGAGCATGAACCTCAGTGAGGATCCCAGCTTGCAAAGTAGCGCATACACCACATAAAAATCCACAGCATCCGTGAGAAGATAGAAAGGAGCATCCGAATAGCAGATGAGTTGTGTTAGGAATGAGGGGAGTTACAGGGGGGAGTAAAACAGATTTTGCGTGTTACTAAGATATCAAATAGTATTTATAATATTTAATAATTTTAAAATATCGTTTATGAAGCCATGCAATATACGTAATGATTGTCGTAGAAAAGCTCTGGTCGTGAACAGCTAGGGTTGGAGTTTTCAGACACCAGGAAACACCTGGGGACATCGAGGTGTCCCCTGCCCCTTTAGAAGGACAGTTCTTGGTGCTCTCTGCACTCTGGAGCTGGCACCTTCAGAAGGCTGCAATGTCGAGAAGCCTCTGCCTGGCTTTCTTTGGATCCTATTCCCAGTCCGGAAAACAGCACAGAAAACAAATGGCTGCTGTGGGCTCGCCATGGGCCAGACCTCACGTTGAGCTCTTTCTGTGGACTGTGGCATGTGATCTTCTTGTGCTCTCAGGGGAGGAGATCGCGTGGCCCCACCTCAGGGCTCAGAGTCTTGACACCGTGGCACCTTCCTGGTGTGTAACTCCCCAACCTGCCAAGAGAGGCAAGCCCACCATACTACAAGTGCAGTGGACTCTGTCCCTAGCCTCCCTCAGAAACCCAGGAGCATCAGCCCCACATTCTCCCTCTCCCCACCAGCACAAGAGGAAACACCCAGACCTGGCTCTCAGAAAGAATGCCAGTCTTGGCTCTTTAGGAACAGAGGAGAGCAGGCAGGTGGCCTCCAGCCCAAGGGTGAGCAGGGCTTGAGAAGATGGGGAGACCCCAGCAAAGGTTTGGGGCATGCAGAGGCATTGGGAGGAACTGGCAGTCCATGCTCAGGGACCAGAGAGGACCAACCTTGAATGTCACACTGATGATGGACATTATCCATGAAAGGTTGGAAACAGAACATGACAAGAAAAGAGCTAAAAATTGAGGAAAATTAATGCAGCCATGGTGTAGTCAGAAAATTATTGGGTAGTCCAGGAAAAGACAAGGGAAAGAGATTTCTCAATTCAATCATTGGACTCTAAAATAAAAATAATCTTCTGAGGCCACCGAGTTAAAGAAGACTAAGGCCTCACTTCTGGCCACTCAGAGCTCCGGGAAAATGCTGGAAGGTGCAAAACCCATGGTGGAGTCACCCTTCTCACATCCTTCAAGCCAAGGCATCTCTCTCCAAGTCCCAGGTGGCGTGACTGTGGTCACAGTGGCTGTCTTGGTGAGGAGAAATGAGAAGAGCTTTCAAAGACACGAAACGTGGGCACGCAGGGATGCACCGACACACCCAAGCACACACACTCGTGCAGGAGCCTAGGGGTGGTGTGCGGGGTCTGCTCTCAATTGAGACGACACAGAGGCATCATGAAATGCAGCCAGCAGATGGGAGCCCACTGAAATGTCAGCCAGAAGAAATAGCCCACGTCAGAAAAACAAAATTTCAGTTTAGCGAAATCTTTGCCTCCTTCCTCCCTCCTCAGAGGGGAAAAAAAAAAAAGCCCGTGGAAGGCTCTGGAATTTTGGCAATCCAAAAATGAGTTATTTATTCAGGACCACCACACCATCGTGCATGTTAAGTACAAAAAGGAAAAATGCTTTCGGATTTGGAAATGGGGTTGCAGTCACAGATGGTGCCTGAACATGCATAAATTCGGTTTCTGCGTGAACAGATGGAAACTTGAAGGAAAAAAATAAAAAACTTTAGCATTCATCTGCCAGACCACTGCCAGGCTGGAGAAGGGGGAGTTTGTCACTTGACTGGGAGGGCCTCGGTCTTCTGATCTGTGGGATGGGGGTAAGAAATTGTGTCGAGTTCAAAGGTCAGGCTAAGTGGGATCTGACTCCCGGCTCTGCCATTTACAAGGTAGGGGAACGTGGGATTGTCGCTTAACCTCTCTGAGTCCCCGCTCCTCATCTGAGCAAGGGGATAGTGAGGATGACCTCCCAGGTCTGCTGTGAGAATCGAACCAAGTAATGTGTGCAGAGCATACCTCTGCTCTGGTGCGGAGTGAGGGCTGATAAATGGTAGCGCCTTCCTGCAGGTGTCAAGTCCGAGGTAGCCTGGAGGGCAACTGAAGCACCAAGAAAGTCCCCACGGAGAGGCTAGGGTGAAGGATTGGAGATAGAAGCCCCTCCTGCCAACATCCCCCTTCCCGAAGACTTCCAAGGTCGGCAAAGACTGTGCCACATGTGGGCAGGCTCAGTAGGACCTAGGGAAGAAGGGCAGTTCAAATGGAAGGTTCTATCTCAACTGCTTGAAGATCCTCATTCAGGAAGCAAGTCCATCTTCAGTTCTGCCCCGAAGCAGGCATCCACCTACGGGGGATTGATTGCAAAAGTGGCCACATTCCCTCAACCCTCCCTGCGTGCAGGCGCCTTGCCATGTGACCCACCAAGAGGTGAGGTTTCCTAGTCCAGCCCACCCTTATGACTTTGGCCAGTGGCATGCCATGGAAGTGACAGTGTTCCCACTGAGGCCAGATTCCCACTCCTTTTTGCTCCTCTGCCTTCTCCAGGAGAACAGCCTTGGGGTAACCAGCTGGAGGAGACCTGCAGAACAGAGCCAAGTTGGTCCCTTGGTCCTAGCTGAGGGCCTGGATGTGGAAGAAGATCAATGGTGAAGATCAATAAAGTCACCTCGATAACCTGCAAGTGACCAGAGGCCACTGAGTGAGCCCTGCCAAGCCCAGCTCAGGTCAGCAGGACCACCTGGCCAGTCCACTGGGCAAGGACAAGCATACAAGCTTAGAACTGCATGTCAGAGCTGTCTAGTGGATGCTAGTTAGGGAGCGGTTTTGCGACAATGTGCCCCCTTTCAGTTGCTTCACTCCAAACCGACCTCCTTGCTCTACAGAGAGTGGGGAGGGGGAGGGTCTCAATACAAAATCCAGAACTGTGATTCAAAACTCATAAACTGTCAGTTCAGAGGCAAGGAGCTCCCTGTCCCACAGGCCATGCTGCCAGCCCCACAGCAAAAGGCCATGTCACCAGTCACTTGAAAGCCCCTTTGCTGGCCCAGCTGGCTTCCCTGATGAATGGCAGAGATGCTGACCAGGCTCAGCACAAGGTCAGTGGAGAGTTCCTGGCCCTCAGCTGCTATCCCAGCACCACAGAAAAAGCATCCCCAGCCCTCTAGGCACCCACAGATGGAGGGAAGCCTGAGGGTTTGGCCCCAGTCGTTGCTAGAGACCCCAGAGCTGGGCAGGAAGGCCGGCACCAGCAGCATCCCCCTTCCACAGCCTGCCGATGCTCTCCAGGGAAACCCTCTCACTAACCACCCCCACCCACAAGCCTCCCTGGTGGACACACTCAGGATAATTCTAGCTCTGGGGACCCAGCAGGCTCCTAGCCAACATTAAAGAAACAAAATACTCAAGGACACTTGTTAAAGATGGTAGGACAGACTTTATTCCGGACATTAGAGACAGGTGGAGGGAGCACTGCGATGGGGTCCGCAGTGAGGGAGAGATCACGCTTTATTCTGAATACCGCATGAGAGAATGGGAATTTATAGCCAAGGAGCGGGTCTGTGGATGAACAGTCACTAAGAGGAAACATCACGGGTGGGGGATTCCGGCTAAGCCTACCTAACAAGATTCTTCCTGCAGACAGGCCAGTGTGATGAGACACCACTTGGGGGTGGGGGAGGGAGAAGGCAGAGGAGGACCTGATCAGGCTTTGGAGGTAAGTGGTTCTTGCTAAAACTGGATTTTACAAGGAAATGCACAGGTGCGGCTAGAAGAAGTGTTGGGAGTCTGACTAAAGCCTGGCCAAGCAAAGAATTGTGTGGCCATGACCCGCCAGGGCGGCTGAGGCAGGCAGCACAGTGAGCTCTGTGAGTCCCTGGTCCTGGACAGACCCCCAGCCCAGGACTCCATGTCTATCTGGGGTGTGAGAGCTACAGGGATGTGATTCCAGGGCAGAGATTCCCAACACAGAAAGAAGAGGTTGTCTCCTCCTCGCACCCCACTCTGCTTTCAAAACTGCCCATTGGTTGTCTATCTGAAAATATTTCCTAAAGAACCTCGCTTTAATTTTCATTTATTGTGAGTATTACTTTCCTTTTGCTACATTCAATTTTCATAACTCTGCAATTTATGACAGTCTCATTCTTTAGAATCACTTCATGTAGGGTGCTTTTGAGGTGCAGTTATCTCTGTCTGGGATGCCTTTCCCCTAGTTTTCTATCCAGCAAACTCCTGCTCATCCTTCAAGACCTGACTCATATGACACCTCTTCCATGAAGCCCCCCATGGTTTCTCTGGGAAATATAATGACACCGTATTTTGGGCTTTCTGAAATTTGGGCTGTGCATCTCCATAGTTGCTGACCACAGGTCAGAAAACTATGGCTCACAGGCCAAAACCAGCCTGTCCCCCTTTTCTGGTAAATACAGAAAGTGTTTTATTAGAACACACCATGCCCATTTGTTTACATACCGTCTATGGCTGCCTTCCTGCTACACCAGTGACAGAGACTATACGGCCCACAAAGACAAAATATTTACTATCTGGTCCTTTACAGAAAAAGTTTGCTGATCCCTGACTCAGACTATGAGCATCTCAAGAGCTAGGACAAGGACAAAGGCTGCTTGCCTCAATCCTGAAGCCTGGCCTTCAGAAGGTTGAATTAATGAATAAATGAGTGGATGAATGAGCAAATGGAGATGTTATGGATGTATCACAAACAAAGACTATGTTTGCAATGTCATGGTTCCCTCAACCAGGTTCCCAGAGGGCCCAGCGGAACTTTCCACTGACCCCACAGTTCGACATGTGCTACTAAGAAGAGAGTTGAGGTTTCGAGAAGCTCGGGCAACGGTGATATGTTGGATATGGCCCTGCCCCATCCCTCAGCCGGTGCGGGAGCGCCAGCTGCAGGCAGGAGTAGATGCCGGCACCTACCCCCAAGATCTCTGAATCTCTTGTTCTCTGTTCTGGGGCCTCTGCTCCCGTGCCCCGCAGTGCCCAGGAAAACTCACAGCCATTCTGGTGCATGCCACCCTAGGACGTGCAGGGGAGTTAACACCCCCGGCAACTCTTGACCAATGGGGGATGCGAGCCAGCAGATAAATTCTTCCCTCCTCTTGTACGCGTGTTCTTCACATGGCTTCGGAGGGTCCCCAGGAGACGAGAGTGCCAGTTGTCGACACTGGCTTCACCTCTCTCAATGGTCCACTCCTGTTCTGCAGGATCACGTCCCCAGAATAAACCACCTGCACACAAGCCATCAGTGTTGGCCATGAGGTTAAACAGTCCTGCCCTTGCTGTGGTGGGACCGATAATCATGACCTTCAGTGCATGTAATGCCTCTTAAGTCCCCATAGGGGACATACGGTGCGTCCATTTCCTGTGGTTGCAGCTATAAAATACCACTTGCTTGGTGCCTTTAAACAACAGAAATTTATTCTCTTGCAGTTTTGAAGGCCAGAGGTCTAAAATCAAGGTGTCTGCAGGAAGCCCTCCCTCTGAAGGCTGTAAACAAGGATCTTTCCTTGTGTCTTCCAGCTTCTGAGGGCCGGCGCGGTGTTGCCTGGCTCGTGGCAGCATGACCCCAGTCCGCCTGTTTCCACGTGGCCTTCCCCGTCCTCTCACACCAGTCACTGGATTTTGGGCATGTCGTCTCTAAAGAGAGGGAGACGCCAACTCTCCAACTAACCCACTTGGGGGGCTTTCAGGGTCATCTTCCCCCGGCCAGACGCTGATACCCTGTCACTTGGCTTCGGTGTCTTCTTGAGGAGTTTAATTTGTCAGCAAGTAATGAAATGGTTCATGAACTTTTTCAAATCTCCTCTGCTGGACAGGGAGACCCCGGGCCATAGGCGCTGGGCCTTCCAAAGCTCTGAAACCTCCATGTCAGGGACCAGGAACCTTGAGCAAAACACTTCTGAAGGAGCAAGTGACCGAACCTGCACAGGAGCCCCCCTCCCCATCTGACCCTCCCCAACCCTGAACTTCCTTTGCAGGCTTTCCCGATTCCTCTGGTCTCCAAAGAGGGGACCCTCACCCCAACAGATGGAGAAGGCAAAGTTAGGAGTCCCAAGACTCCCCACAGGGTTTCCTTGGGGAAAGGGGAGGTGTCTCGTCCTCCCCTGACCCTCCTCCAAATACTGTGATGAGCACAGTGTCTCATATACAGCAGGAGCTTAGTATGGACTTACCGAATCATCAAAATGTGGCCTGCTGGGTAGGTTTTTAGGCTCTGCCTCAGGAAGCAGCCAGAACTGGGGCTGCTGGCCACCCTCACAGAAAAGACTCTGAGTCAGAGAAAATGAGGCATTTTTGTTTGATTGGATTTCTACTCTTGGCTCAGCCTGCAAACAGTAAACATTTAATTTCTTGTTCCACAATTACATTAAAAGGTAGATAAACCCCTGTAAGCCTTCATTTGGCCTTTTGGTTCTAATGGCCCTTTATCCTCTCTCTGTCCCTCTCACATGTCCTGGGGCAGGGAGGGGCAGGCCGGGCAGGGTCTCTGCCCTCTCTGGCAGAGCACCCAGCTCTGGGCCAGGGAGCACCCCACACGAGGCAGGGCAGCAGGGCTGCTCCCTTGGCTTCCTGGGCTCAAGCTCTGGCTGGACCCTGACTTGTGGGACCCTGACTTGTGGGACGTCTCAGGAACGTGGGCACATTCAGTGCTCTGCAGTTCCAAAGGGGACACATGGTGAGCAGCTTCTCCTAGACTTCTTTGTGAAAGGCCAAGCCCATACTAGCCAATAAAGGAAGAGACAGGAAGCAAGGCTCCATCTGCCCCTGCAAGGGCCAGTGAGTGGCATCCTGCTGTGACGTCCTGCCCTGGTGAGCAGCAGGGGGGCTGTGGAACACAGCCTGGAGTCCTCTCACTGGGGACAGGACTGTGTCTGAGGTCAGCCAGACTTGGGGGAAGCTTGAGCCACCACTGAAGGTAGAGACATGGGCTGTAAAGTCGGAACATCCACTTTCTGAACCCTGCTCGAGTCATCACTGGCTGTGTGACCTCAGCCCAGCCTTCACCCCATCTGGGCCTCACCCCCCAGCCAAGATATAAGCACAGCAAGATCCAGCCAAGATATAAGCACAGCAAGATCCAATCTGCGGCCACACTGAGTCACTTCCCTGCCACCAGAGGCTGATTCCTGGGAAATGACTGTAGTTTTTAAGTACATACCCTGCCCCAGGAGAGGCTGTGGAACTGGAGGCCACTGCAGCCCGCTGGGCTGCCGTGCCAGCTCAGAGCCTCCTGCCCCCTATCCATTCTTTACCACTCCAGACCTCATTTCTCTCTCCAGTGTCCCCACCCCTACAGAGCCTCTCTTCCCAGCACCTCCCGCAGCCTCTCCCTCCTCCCATCATGTATCTGGCCTTTCCTAGCTAGTCCAAAGCCAGGGACGGTAGGCTCCTCCTTCCAGGGTGTGGCAGGCAGGGGCGTGCCCCTGAAA
Organism: Paguma larvata; assembly: GCA_030068075.1. Taxonomy (NCBI): domain Eukaryota; kingdom Metazoa; phylum Chordata; class Mammalia; order Carnivora; family Viverridae; genus Paguma; species Paguma larvata. The sequence continues at coordinate 23,430,076 of CM057841.1, read as the reverse complement.
GTCCCCAAGACTGCGTACACATGGCTCTGTGTGCCTGTGCACTCCCAAGGCACGCGCACACATGGGAAGGCAAATATCATCTTATCAGCCCTGCACTGCTCCCTTGGTCTGGAAGTTACCTGCCACTCCGAATAAGGGGTTCACTTTGGGTCTTCTCATCAGCAGTCCTGGAAGCCCTGTGACCTGGGCCAAACCAATCAGGCTCCTGCCCTGAGACTTTTGCCACTGGGATAGGGAAGACAGGCCATCTGTCCCTTCGAGCTTGTGACCAGGAGTCCTCAGAGGCCGTGTGCACGAGGACAGCTGAGCCAGCAGGCCTGAGGAAGGAGAGAAAGGGGAGCAGCCCCCAGATCTTGCACCTAAGCTTGTTTTCATCGGGCTCTGCCTCTGTTAGGGGACCAGGTTGCCCCCTGACACCTTCTGCTCAACAGCACAGTGGGGAGGGGCCTGGGTTCAGGGAGCTGGGGGCCGGTCTCACAGAAAACCTCAGACCACATTTTCCATCTCAGGCACAGTTTACTACAGTGCCTGGCACGTGCTGACAGCTGGTCTGGGAAGCTATTAGTATCCTGGTTCCTCAACTCCCATTTACTGTGACTCTAAAGTTCCCATCAACATACATACAATGGACTACTACGTGGCAATGAGAAAAAATGAAATCTGGCCATGTGCAGCAACATGGATGGAACTGGAGGGTATTATGTTAAGTGAAATAAGTCAGTCAGAAAAAGACAGATACCATATGTTTCCACGAATAGGTGGACTTTGTGAGACTAAACAAAAATCAGGGGGAGGAGAAGAGGGGAAAGGAAAAAAAGACACAGGGAGGGAGGGAGATAAAACATAAGAGACTCTCAAAGACTAAGAAAAAACTGAGGGTGAGGGGGTTGAGGGAGGGGGGAGAAGAAGTGACAGGCATTAAAGAGGGCACGTGTTGGGATGAACACTGGGTGTTATATGTAAACCAATTTGAAAAAAAACTATTAAAAAAAATAAATAAAGTCCCCATAAGGAGCTGGCAGCTCCCATGGGCCGGTGCCTCCTCTTCCCCAAATAAAGAGCCAAGACTCTGAGCTCGTGCCTTTTCCTTTTAATTGAAATACCCGTGGTATCTATCCCTACTCTGATAACCCCACCAACATGCATGCACATGCATTGTTGCACACGCTCATATGCACACACTCCCACATGCTCACACACATATACGTGTATGCTCTCATGCGTGCACACATGCTCACACATGCACACTCGGACACAAGTGCCCGTGTGCATGTTTGCACATGTTTACAGACTCATCCGCACATGTGCTTGCATGTACAGGTTCATATACACATGCTGACGTGTGCATGCCCACACGTGTACTCTCACATATGCACACATGCTTTCTCTACACACTCACACACACATGCTCACATCAGCACACGGACATGCTTTCACGCATGGCCACACACTATCACGTGTGTACATAGACATACATACGTGCACTCATGCTCACACGCACACACATACACACACACACTCAAATACATGCTCCTCACCCCCCTTACTCCCTTCTCTGCTCAGAACATATGAGCTGTCTTTTCAGCTCAGTAAATCCACTTTTACATCCCCAGATGGAGGGGGTGGACATGAGCACAGTGAGACCTTGTACGCCAACTCCCGGCCCTGGAGCCAGTTTTTATGGCTGAGTTATAAACCTCTGTAGCGGAGGTTGGTGCTGGACGTGCAGTCGAGCTCAGCGAAAGCGGGGCAAGTGGGGCCATGATGGAGGAGGCTGCACGCAGGAGAGCAAGGGCTTGGGACGCTGGCCAGCCCATAACTCAGGACCCCCAGTGCAGGGCAATTATGACTATCAGCCACATGCTTTTCTAGCCCTCATAGAAAAACCACCACTTAGTCTTCCAATATCTGGGCTCACTTTGCTCTCAAACTGATGAAATTACCATCTTATAATGTGCAGATTTTATTCTCTGCTTGCAGTCTCCGAAAGCACAGAAGGACCCACGGACACTGGCTCTCTCCATCACAGGGGCTACTGCTCCTCTTCACCCTGCCTTTACTTTTTTAACTGCTTTGTTTAGTAAATCATGACATTTCTGGTTCTTCCAACTACCTCCAGAAGCGCTGGATTTGCTCCCAAGATGGAAGCAGGAAGCCTCCGTCCCTACTTCTGCTCCTCCCAAAACTCTGATTTTGTGGCCAGAAATGAGCTATCAAGAGGAAGGAAAGGCACAGCGTGTGGCTGGCACACCAGCCCTCAGATCTAGGTTCTGGGGAGGACAGGTCTCTCCTGGTGGCCTGCCTCTGAGGCGGGCAAGGCATGAGGCAGAGTTCTGGCTGATCCTGCGGCCAAGCACATCCAGGGACTAGAGGAGATGCACTATGTAGCTGAAGGCCTGGCAAGGCACTGCTGGAGAGCTGCTCTGTTGGGTGAAGAGCACTATCCTCTTGACTCGGCTTTTTAAGTTCCAGGGAAAGACAGAGATGAGATGTCCTGTCACTTTGCTGGGGCCAATCAGAGCAGCAACTGAAGTCAGGGTGGGTGGGAGGACCCCTGGGCAGTGCACGAACAGGACAGTGGGAATCGAGGGGCCACCTATTCAGATGGCAGTGGCCACTCATCGAGGTCTCCTCAAGGCCCCGGCCACAGCTTCACCTCCTGGACCAGGACATGTCAACCCCAGTCCCTTGGAGAGATGAGGGAACTGACCCTTGCGGGGCCTGCCAGACAGGGCCTAAGCTGACCCCCACGGGAGGGGTCCCACTGCCCCAGGCCTTTTCAGTGGCCTGTCTCCAGGGGGCACACACCATCTCCACAGCTGCAGGGCCAAGAAGGCACTTCCACAGGAAGACTTTCAGACTGGCCCATGGGCCTTGCTGCCACCCTGCCCACAATTGGTCCTACATTCTTCTAGACCAGGGGTTGCAGGTAAGCAGTGCTGACCCAGATCTAGCCCCCGGAGGGGTTTTGTCCTGTGTATTGTATTTTTTTAAGTTTATTTATTTATCCTGAGAGAAAGAGGGGCAGGGGAGGGGCAGAGAGAGAGGAGGGCGGAGAGAGAGAATCCTGAGCAGGCTCCCCACTACCAGCACACAGCCCAATGAGGGGGCTTGAACTCATGAACCACGAGATGGTGACCTGAGCCAAAACCAAGAGTCGGACACTTAACCAACCGACCCACCCAAGTGCCCCCTGTGTATTGTATTTTTAATTATTGGAATTCGTTTCCAACTTTTTAGGATTGGGTTTTTACACACACACACTCACACACACACACACTTACTGCCCCTGCGATGTGACTTTTTATGGTGTGGAGGAGCCTATTGTGGTCTCATGCACGATTCTGAGCTCCAGAAGCAGACGCCTCGTGGGCCTCACCCATGCTGCCCCAGCAGGCCTGCCACAGGGCTCCCCAGTGCTTACAGGCACCCCAGCCTCACGCCCTGTGGCTTGAGAAGGGGACAGCTGGTCTGGGGCTGGCACCACTGCCAGTCTGATCTGGAAGTGACATATACCTGAGCAAGCCCACACACACACTGCATCCTGTCTACACCCTGGCCCAGCCGCCTGCCTGGAGCGCGGTTCCCTTGCATACTACACCTGCTCCCCTGCGGCCTATCTCCCAGGAAGACTGCAAGACCTCCTCGCTCCCTCCTCCTCTGCTAACACGAAGAAGGCCTTGCTAGATATTTATTTTTACCCTTGTTTTCCAACTTAATCTCCCAATACCGCAGGAGCAGACACTTCGATGACCCCCATTTAACAGGGCCTCCAGGAGATGCACACCTTGGCCAAGCTCACACAGTTGGCAGGTGACGGGGCCAGGATTTCAACTCAGCCCTGAGGGCAAGCTCCCCCATCTGCACCACAGGAACTCCTCCCAGCCAGTGTGCCCATGCTTCCCTTCCTTCGTGTCCCTGCACAGGGGCCCACTCACCCCCAACTGATGGGACGTGGCCACGATCATCACCAGCAGCACCCTCCCAGCCCCTCTGCGGTCAAGATCTGCCCAGGTGCGTGCCCTGTGTGACCAACCTCGGGCCTCACCAGTGTTCCGAGGACTGAGCCAACGTTGTCCCTCTTTGCCCAGCCGTGGGGAGTGCATGTGGCCCCACAGTCTGATGAGCCCCTGCCCCAGACCTGCACAAAGTCTGTCTTCAGGGCTAAGTGTCTCTGCCTCCCCCTCCTCCAAGGTGCTGGGCCTTGGGAACGGGGCTGCCCGTTTCCCCCCTACAGTTGGGGTGGGACACCGACATCCAAGCAGAACACACATCTCAGCTTTTGGACAAACCCTGTGGACTGCTTCAGACACTGCAAGACGGAACACAGTCACAGGAAGCCAGTCTAGCCACAAGAAGCCAGGACAACATGCCTCTGAGAAGCGCTCCGGGGAAAGTCAGCCAGAGGGTCGCCCTGCAAATCGGAAGTCCTTTTGCGCGTGGAACCCCAGTCCCTCCTTCCAGGCCCAGACTTCTGGCTCTTCGCAGAGACTTCCTGTCACCTGAAAAATGCTTTAGAGAAAAGCGATACCATATATGCATGGCATCATATGTGCATATATATTTTAAGAAGAGGGCTAATTGTTGCAAAGCGTATATTCAAAATAAGATTCAAAATATATTACCCCAATCAAAAATCCTGGGAGAAGATGTTACTTTTTCCTTTGAATGGAAGAACATCTAGGTTTAGAAAGATCTCAGGCCCCAGTGCCCTCCCAGAGGTTGGTCAAGTTCTGTAAATGATGGCTGCAGGGCACTATAGTGTTGGCAGTAGGGAGCAGTGAGGTCTGCACACTTGACAGAAGTCCGCAATGACATAGTCGGTGTTAGCAGTGCCGCTAGAGGAGGGCCAGAGGCTATTTATGGTGACTTCATGAGAGAAACAGGCATATATCACCGGCACTTGATTTTCCAGAAGTGTGATTACTGTGGCAGATGCTCCTCAAAGATCGGCCACGGAAAGATGGTGTCTTAGAGACGAGAGGAGGCCCTTGGCACCTGGGCCGCACACACACCTGTAGGAACCACCCAGACACAGAGGAGCTGTGCCGCCCCCGTGCCACATGGCTGTTACCCGTGAGGCAGGCTTGATGGCCCAGGGACCTCTGCTAGAGCCTCAAGTCAAGAGAGTCTGGCCAGTCCCCACCCCAGCCCCCACCCCAAGCCAGGCAGTGGGTGCTGGGGTTGGCACTAGGGCTGGGCTGGAAGAGGGCTGTGCCGTGCCAGGCCCGAGGGGTGAGGCGTCAGGCGTAGCCATCTCAGCATGACAAGGGACCGGGGGTGCTCCTAACTGGTCCTACTGGAGGCTTGTCGGGAAGCAGGCTCGTTTCCCAGGGAGCTGGCAGATGGCAGTCGTGATTGGGAGCCAAGAGCTAGAGCAGGGGTGGGGAGGGGCCTCCACTCTAGTGTCTCTAGCAGGTAAGCACACCTGGGAAGCCCAGACCCAGAGAAGCGCACAAGCCCTTCCTTCTCCTGCCTGGCTAGCACCTTCTTCTGGTCTCCCTGTCCCCCAGCCACCCTCCGTGTGGTCCGTGACTGTCTCACAGGGAATGATAGGTGTTCGCGGCTCTGCCTAGAATCCTCCACTCCATGTGCGTGTCAACCTTGGGGGTCACGGCCTTCTGGTGCCTGATGCAGCCTGGCTGTCTAAGGGACCACCTAGGCCCCTCTACCCACTCTTTGCAGAGTCTGAGTCACTGTTACCCCACTGCTGAGCCCCCTCACCTAATCACCCCCCCACCCTGCTCCCTAAAGAAATGCCTTCAAGCTCATGGGGACTCTCTCCCTGCATCAAGAAGAACCACAGGACCTGAACTGCAATCAGAGGTTGCTGGTCAGGACCTCAGGGGAATTAGGCCCAAACAAAGACAGACCCCTGCCTTCACTGTGCCTCCCTCACTCCCTGAGCTCCGGTCACCCTGACCCCTTTGGAGCTCTTCTCCAGAAGCGCCAGAATGGACAGAGTGTAGGCACACCCCGCACCCCACCTCTGTACGCACCACCCCCATCTGCACCCCCAGGTTTCCTGTCCCCCACCTCTGCACATACCACCCCCACCCCCAGCCTTCCTGACCCTCCACCTCTGCACATACCACCCCCAACCCTAGCCTTTCCTGCCCCCACCTCTGCACACACCACCCCCAACCCCAGCCTTCCTGACCCCCCACCTCTGCACACACCACCCCCACCCTCAGCCTTCTTGACCCTCCACCTCTGCACATACCACCTCCAACCCTAGCCTTTCTGACCCCCCACTTCTGCACACACCACCCCCAACCCCAGCTTTTCCTGCCCCCACCTTTGCACACACCACCCCCAACTCCAACCTTCCTGAACCCCCACCTCTGCACACACCACCCCCAACCCTAGCCTTCCTGACCCCCCACTTCTGCACACACCACCCCCAACCCCAGCTTTTCCTGCCCCCACCTCTGCACACACCACTCCCAACTCCAACCTTCCTGAACCCTCACCTCTGCACATACCACCCCCAACTCCAACCTTCCTGAACCCCCACCTCTGCACACACCACCCCCAACCCTAGCCTTCCTGACCCCCCACTTCTGCACACATCACCCCCAACCCCAGCCTTTCCTGCCCCCACCTCTGCACACACCACCCCCAACCCGAGCCTTTCCTGCTCCCCATCTCTGCACAAACCACTCCCACCCCCAGGCTTTCTGACCCCACCCCCGGCCTTTCCTGCCCCCTCACCTCTGCATACACTACCCCCACACCCAACTTTACTGCCCCCCACCTCTGCACACACCACCCCCACCCCCAGTCTTTCCTGCCCCCCACCTCTGTATACACTACCCCCACTCCCAGTCTTTCCTGCTTTCCATCTCTGCACACATCACCCCGAGCCCCAGCCTTCCTGCCCCCACCCACCTCTGTATATACACCCCCGACCCCCAAGCTTCCTGGCCACCTACCTCTATCTCCCTGGAGAATAAGGCCCATCAGTACCTCTGACCATGTGGAAGAGGTGGCAGTCAGGAAACCCCACCTTGTCCTGCCTCGTCCTCACACACCACAGCCCCATCCCACCCACCCTGGCAGAGGCCTGGCCTGAGCCTCTCACTCTCTCAGGCACCCAGGAGGGGTTGGGAAGAGGCAGCTTCATCCCACAGTGTGAAACGGGCAGGGCCCTGAGCCCTGACCAGCTGTGGGTGTACAACGGGCCAGCCACCCCAGCCTGGGTGGTGAGCATCGCGGCTCAGCTGGGCTGGGACTTCAGTGCCACAGACCCACTGGGGGCTCACCAGGTCAGTCAGTGGGTCCCCAGGGCACTTCATCCTTCTTTTGTTAGTTCATTGGTGAATGCAACAAGTACTCGGTAGACATCTACCATGTGCTGCAGCTGGACAGAAGACAAACTTCCAAAGTTACCACTTGTTCCAGAGGAGCAGAGAGAGAACAGTGAGCCAGTGAATACACAGTAGTCAGTGGAAACAGCTTGGTAGTGGGGGACTCTGCATTGGCTGTGGTGGTCAGGAAGAGCCTCTTGGAGATGTGATGCATGAGGAAATGTGCAAAAGTTGAGGAGAAGCCAGTCCCAGGAAGGTCTGGGGTTGGACAATTCCAGGGACAGAAACAGCAGGTGCAAAGGCCCCGAGGCATAAACAACATAGAACACTGAGGAGAGGCTCTGCTGGCATCTTAAGTGCCCTTGCCCTGGTCAGCCCACACACGTTGTGCACTCGACACTCAGTGACCATGTGGCCTTCCTGCTCTTTCACGGTGGCCTTCATACCCTGGCACAGAGACGAAGGATGGAGCAAAGGGCAGGTGGTGCCAGGGCCTTGGAAGGAAACACTCGGCCAATCAGGAATGGCTGATAGGATGGAGGAGCAGCCCAGAGAAGGAGCTGGACGCTGGCACGGCCTCCTGCCAGCCCTGCGCCCCGGGCAGCTGCCCACCTGCTGTCCGAGTCGGCTCCATTAAAGGCTCAGCTACCCAGACAGCCCTGCTGGCATGAGGGGATATGTGCTGGAAGGGAGGGGAGAGGAAGGAAGGAGAGGAAGGTCTTCATCTCTGACCCACATTCTCCCTAACTTGCTTTCAGTTTTCAGTGAGTAGTGAGCATGTACTATGGGCGAGGCTCTTTGCTAGATCTTTCTGAGGGAGCGTGGATGCAGTGATGACCACGTCCGAAGAGGAGAAACTAAGTCTTTAATGGGTCAGAGACATTTCCCCAAATTTATTATTGTTGTTAGCAGCGTCAGATACTGTTCTAAGTGCATTCCGTGTGGTAACTCATTCAGCCCAACAACAACCCTAGGAGGTAAGTACTATTTTATGGATAAGAAAATGGAAGCACAGAGAAGGTAAGTGACTTGTCCAAGGTCACACAGCCAGTGAGTGGTGGAATCTGGATTTGGACCACGCATTCAGGCTGGGAGGCTGTTCTCCTACCTTCCATGCCCTGCTGCCTCTTGGAAGATGGTATTTGAGCATGTAGGAATTTGACAGGTGGTGGCAGAGTTTGCCAGAGAGAAAGACAGCCCAGAGAATGGAGTCAGCACAGAGAAGGGGTCTGAGATGGGAAAGGCCACGTGGTCGCACCTGAGTTGGAGGCAGAGGTGGAGGCGGAGGCCAGGCTCTCTTGCGTGGACTATGAGCTAGGAGGCTCCCTGGGGTCAGGGCCTGCTGACATCCCCCACACAGGCCCTCGCTTCTCCCCTCCTGCTTTACCAGGGACTCCTGCCTTCAGGGCCAGCCACAGCAGTGACACATGCTGAGTGCTCTGCTGAGTTCCTCCCTGACCCTCCCCCTGTGGCCCTCCAACCGCTCTGCCAGGTTGGTGCTGTTATGGTGCCTGCTTTACAGATGAGAAAACTAAGGCTCAGGCAGACAGAGAAACCTGCCCTATCACAAGGGATGCAGAGCCTGGAGCTCACAAGGACTTCTAGAGCCTCCCTCTGAGAACTGTCTCAGTGCTGCCTCCTGCACCTTCCCCTCCCTGCCCAGAACTCCTTTGCCAGCTCACGCAGCCTGGCGAAGGCTCACAGAGCCTCTCACAGCCGTAAGCGCTGCAGCCCGCAGAAATGGAGCAAAGTGATGGCCGTGTGCATCACTTTTATGACGTTGATGGGAGAGTCGTAATTAATTTCCCAAGTGCACACAAGACTCGGGGGATAGACTGGGTGCTGTTCACAGATTGCACAATCCCGTGATGATTTTAAGCAAATGAGGAGAGAGTATTATTTGCTTTTCTAACTATTGCCTGGTGCATTTTTGGTCTTGATGATGGCATTTCCAGAGCAGTTTCAGCAACAGATTGTAAAAGTAGCATTTTTAATCTTTAGCAAAAACCCAAGATGTAAGGAAAATTGTAATGTCTGGGGTTTTTTTTGTTTTGTTTTGTTTTTCCTTTTTTTAGCACTATGTTTTCTAGAGTTAGGGCAAAATGTAGCATAAAATAAAGCAACGATGGCAGTTACTATGTAAACAGCTACACATTATCTCCAATTACTCCTACTCGGGCTATGTCCTCCACACTCCAACCTCAAGAGAGCAAGAAAGAAAGTCCACTTATCTCCACATTCAAGGGGGCAAATCATCAGTGCACCTGCCACCCACCAGGAGGATTTGGGGCACCGGGAGAAGCCCGTACCCCACTCCACTGTCTGGGATTCCACTGTGAAGAGATGGAATCTCTTCCATCACTTTCTCAAGTGATGCAACTACTCCCAGGGACAGTGGTCACTTTAGTGTGACACAGACTGGAACTTAACTGGGTGGAGAAGGATGGTCTTTCTCCCAGGTTGGTGGCACACAGCTCCTAAAATCTTTGGGGATCTTCTGAGTGGTGAGAATCTTTTGTATGCTAATGAGATGGCTGGGGCTTAGGGACCCTTAGATGGCTTCAAGACGGGGAGCTGACCAATAAAGACCAAAGCATGATTCAAGAGCTGGAAATTTCAGCCTCTTCTCCCCTTCCTCACACTTCCCAGAAGGGGAGGGAACTAGAAATTAAGTCTATCAACGGCCAGTGGCTTACTAATCATACCTATATAATGGAACCTCTATTAAGAAACAGAAAACAGGGGCCCCTGGGTGGCTCAGTCTGTTAAGCATCCAACTTCGGCTCAGGTCATGATCTCGCAGCACGTGACTTCGAGCCCTGAGTCAGGCTCTGTGCTGACAGCTCTGACAGCTCAGAGCCTGGAGCCTGCTTCAGATTCTGGATCTCCTCCTCTCTCTGCCCCTTCACTGCTCCTTCTCTGTGTCTCTCTCTCAAAAAATGTATAAACATTAAAAAAAAAAACAGAAAAGGAAAAACAAAACAAAATCAGAGAAAAAACCAAAGGCGAAAAAAAAAACTAAATGAAGCGGTTCAGAGAGCTTCCCAATTGGTGAAAGCATCCACAGGCTTGCAGGGCGACATGCTGGGAGTGGATGGGAGCTCCATGCCCCTCCCCCACACCTTGTCCTCTGCATCTCTTCCCCTTAGCTGTTCCTGAGCTGCATCCTTTATAATAAACATTGGCAGTCAGTGAGCTAGTCAAGCACATTCAAACCCCGGAAGGTGGTTGTGGGAACTCACAGTTCATAGCCCACTGGCGAGTCCGGGTGGCCCAGGTCTTGTGACTTGCATCCGAAATGAGCACCGTCTCATGGGAGTGACCTCTTACCCTGTTAGGTCTGTGAGAACTTCAGGTAGTTAGTGTGAAACTGGAATGGAATTGTAGGGCCCCTAATTGGCCTCTGGAGAGATGGGAGATTGGTTGGTGTGGGGGGGAAAAAAAACCCCACACATGTGGTATCAGAAGGGCTGGTTGTAAAACACAGTTCCCAGAAGGATAAAGAAATCCAGAACACATCCTGAAAAGACAAAAAGGGGACATGGTGGCAGTCTCACAGGAAGGAAGGGCAGGCAAGGTGGCTTAGGTTCCGCAGGTGTTGGGGAAACAGGCATGGTGCTAAGGAACATCCCTGTCCTCACCCCCACCTGTCATTCACCATTTAGCCCATGCCGACCTCTGCATCTGCGCCCATGGGCAGTCTCTGCTCACAGGAGCATGCTAGGCCAGTGCCCAAAGCAGAGCAGAGCAGAAGGGTGCTGGATCAATGAGCCCAGGAGCAGCCTTCATGCAACGTGCCCAGGAGCAGGGGGATAAACAGCCCTTCCCCACTCTTCCATCAGTGCCACACTGAGGCATATTCCACAGAATCCTCAGAGCTGCCTGGAGACACTGAGCCCAGTTTCCCACAGCAGCAACCTGTACTGTCTTCTCTCCCTTCACTCACTTCTTGTCCCTACCTGCACTTCCTGGATCAACTCCAAAGCCAACTCCGTGCACTCAGATTCTCATCTAGGTCCGCTTCTGGAGAAACCCAGCAGGACATAGCCTCTCCCAATGGCCCAACTCAGGTCACGCGCCCACCCTTCTGTGGCCGGGGAGGTACCGCACTGATTTTCCAGAACTGGGCCACCTGCCCATCCCAGACCCAGATGGAGAGTGGGGGTCACACCCACCTGAAACACATGAGCTGGGAGTAGGAGAGGAGAGTTCCCAGAGGAAAATCAGGGTGTGTTACCAGAAGAGAGAATTCATTAGTGAGCAGGCAAAGCTTGTCTCTGGTGGCCTACAATGAGAGGGCAGGGTATGTATGGATCACAAAGCACTCCAGAGGTATTCTGGAGGCTGAACACAGTCGGAGGGTGCAGGACACAGGAAGGAGTTAGCAGAGAGTGAATGCCACCCTCAGAACACCACGTTCAGCCCTGGGGCTGGGGGTGCAGCACCACAGGAACTCCACCTCACTACGGCACAAAGCAATTGTGCCCCAGCCAAGCCTCCGCCCTGGCACAGAGGTCACATGAGAGGTTGCCCACCCCATCCTCTGGCTCATGTGTTTCTGCATCCCAGGCTGGGATGAAGCAGCCAGTGGAGAATGAGCTGAGGCACAGGACCCACGCACCGCAAGCTCTCCAAGATGCTGCTGTTTATGTAACTGGGCTCAGCCTGATGCCAGGAGCCCTAGAGAGGCCTTTCCCAAAGTTTGTGCCTCAGAGCTCCTAGTTCTACAGAATGTTCTGGCACATGCTACCAGTGTGGGTGGAAGTAGGCGATGTGATTCCGCCATCAAGAAAATGTGGGAAATGGTGGATTAAATGAAGTTGGACCAGTATCCACCACAGGACTTCTCAGGGCCTTCGCCGTGTGGTACATATGTCCCTCTGCAGGGACGGCCGTCACATGCAGTGTTTCCCAAACTCCACGACCACGGAACACTTCTCAGAGTATGTGTCAGGCCCAGGGTTCAAGGAAAGTCACTTTGGAAAATGGTGACCCAGCAAGGCCACCTTTCCTTCCCCAGAGGCAGCCTTGCCCTAGAATACATTCCAGATACTCTGCCAAACGGCCCCACCCTGGCTGCTCCCCCACACTCACCCATTACCCCCCAACCCCAAATGTGATATTAAATACAAAGCCGGCTAAGCCAGCAGAGCCAAATGCGGTTTGCTAAAGCCACTCCAAAAATGCCTGGACACAGCGGAGCCGGTGGCTGGGGGCGTGTTGTGAGAGTCCTCAGACTTTCCAAATTGCTGTGTGTCAACAATTAAGAGAGTTCTGTGCCTGAGAGCGGGGTCCATATAACCCTGGATGTACATTAATGTCAAGAATTGTCAGCAGTAAGCATCTTGTCTCGTTAACTGGAGGAGACATCTTATTATAAAAACTGCAGCAGAATCTTAATTGCTTCCCTTCTATCCCCACTATTTTAAGAGTTGTTTTAAGGCATTTTTTCCCCTTTCTTTTGGCTTTTTGGTGTGCAGCATCATCGTTGAATACCTCATCACTTCTCTGATAAGACACTATCCTCATGCAACCATTCTTCCAGGAGTGTGCTGGGTTTACAGCCTCCACAGTAGGTACTTTTCTGGAAAATTAAGTGCTGGTGATACATGCCTACTTGTCTAGTGGCACCACCATAAACAGCCTGTAACCGTTACCCTAACACACCCCCCCCCGAGACACTGCTGAAGACTGATTGTGTATCCTCATGGCATTTTGTCTTGATGACACTTCTTGGGTCCTCATGAGAACAAGACAATATAGAAATTCCTGCTCGATGCAGTGCTCTCTGTACAAATTTGGTTGGCAGTTTTGGAATATCCCACTTGGGCTCCTAAATTTCAGGACAGTTCAGGACTAAAGGCTGCTTTGCCTCCTGGGAGTCAGACAAAAAAAGCCTGCATTTGGTCCCTTCAGAAGCCAGTGCAGGCCATCACCCAGCCTTGCAAATAAGGAGAGAATTTACCAGCCCACAGCCGTGTTTACAAGCCTGCCCCCATCACTCACACTTACCAGATGCTGTACCACTTGCAAAACTCTTCCATATTAGTATTTCATTTTATCCTCATCACAGGTCTGGGTGGTGGACAAGGTGAGCTCCTTATTTACCTGGTGTAGAGAAGAAAACCTTGGCTCTAGGGTGGGGAGCCGCTTGCTCAAGGACATCAAAGTGTTAGCAGCAGGGTGAGAGCAGTTTCATCATGGGACTCCTGGTCAGTGTTCTCTCCTTTCCTCAAATGTCATTGCTGAGAAATCAACCTGGGCTCCGGGATGGGTGAGCTGCAGTCAGGCCTGGAGGAATTCTGCTTCTTCTTGCAGTGCAGGGCCCAGGGACCTGGAGGAATTCTACTTCTTGTAGCAGTCAGTGCAGGGCCCAGAGGCTTGGAGGAATTCTTCTTCTTGTAGAAGTCAGTGCAGGGCCCAGAGGCTTGGAGGCAGCTGCACCCTGCTCTGGAGCCACACAGGGCACTCTCAGCCTTCCACTTTCTGGTTCCTTGCAGACAATACAAGTGTGTGTCCACCCTCCCCCCAACTAAAATGTCTTTTCCTATTACCCCAACTTTCCCATCTGATTGTCCATCTTGTCCTCTTCCAGCCTCTGCCTGGGACCTGAGTGGTGTTTCCAGCAGGAGGGTGGCAAGAAGCCCACCTAGCCTGAGGGGCACCTGTATAGTTGGCACCAACTAGCTGAGGCCCAGTCACCAGGGAGGAGTCTATGTACCCAGCCAAATGCCCTTTCCTGGCCAGCTCAATGCACTTCCAAAAAGTTCCAGCGATATCTCCGCAGGAGCAGCAGACATCTCCTCTCACAGCTCTCTGCCCTTCATGCCCCCAGCTGCCCACTGCTCCCCTACCCCGGGAGCTCTGTGAGGTCAGGCTATGTGTCCCTTGCCTCTCACAGAGCCAGGCACAGGTGGTGAGCACCTTCGCTGAGTGAGAACTCCAAGCTGGATGCACGAGGATGTGGTCTCACCACCCTCCCCCAACCTTGGGTACTGCATTGAGGGCCAAGGGCACAGAGGCAGACAGCCCTTACAACCAGGCTGGACCTCCCCAGCCTCCAGACAGGCACTGTCCAAGACATAGTCCCACTGACAACAGCTCTCTTCCAGGGGGTGATGCCCTTCCTGCCGTGGTGGGAGCAGTGGGTGCCTCTGAGTACTCAGGCTGTGACAAGGCACCTATGGTATTCTGCAAGTCACTCAGTGGGTTTGCCTCAAACTCACCCCCATCACTCTCCCTGGAGAAGAAAGATGTCCCCTGGGGGCAGCCAGAGACCTCATGATGAGGAGTCGAGAAAGTGGAAGCCAAGTGCAGGATCGAATGTCTGAAAGCACAAACTTTGAAGAATCCTGGTGGGCCTACAGCATGTCCAGCAGGGGAGGGTGGCTGAGTGTTTGCACAGGGGCAGCAGGTCTCCACTCATTTGCAGAGTAGCTGATGACCACTTCGCACCAGCAGGGCCTCCAAGTACATAGCCACTGACCTTGACCCGTGGTCAAGTCCTGTCTTGTTTTAATCCACCCAGAGCATGACTGAGTTTTCAGTGAGGTCCAGTGTCTTAATTCTTCAGACTGAGTGTACATGAGCACAGAGAAAATAGAATGCAAACTACCTCATTAATAATTTTTTTGTGTTGATTATATGGTGAAATGATAACATTTTGACTCTGTTAGTTTAAGGAAAGTATATTATGAAAATTAATATCTCTTATTACTTTTTACTTTTTAAAAAATTTAAATCCCACTTTGGCAGTGCATTTCTATTGGTCAGCACTGTGCTCACAGGTCCAGCTTGAATATGGGGAGAAATGGCTCTAGAGCCCTTGGCAAAGCCAGAAGACATGTTCTCTGTGGGTGACATTGAGGAGTTTGGTCTTTATTCAGCCAAAAGACACTGCAGGGTGTCTGGGTTGCAGACTCCTGCAGGTCCTGAGGATACACAGTCAAGGAGAATGACATGGTCCCCCCATGGTGTGGCTTATGTTTTAGTAGAAAAGACAGACCACAAACAACTAAACAAGTAAACGAGCAAGACAATGTCAGGTAAAGAATAAACCTCAGTGATAAAGAGCAGAGTAACTGAGGAGCTCTTTAGGAGGAGTAGTCAGGGAGGACTTCTTGAAGGAGGTGGCATTTAAGCTGAGACTAAATGAAGACATGGAGCCAATGGAGCAGAAAGCTGGGCAGAAGGAGCAGCAAACCCCAGTGTCTGCCAGGAGTGGGGGTCAGCAGTGGGCATGTGCAGATGTATTTGACAGTCAGAGCTGGCTGACCAGGTGGAAACAAGAGTAAGATCCCCTTGACCTCAGGCAGGTGTCTCATATCTTAAAAAAAAAGTTGCCATCCAGGAATACTGGATGATAATTTCGGTTATTCAGAAATCAGGGTACCTGGGCTGCTGTCCTCCTTCATCCACTGACTGGGGGTTTTTTTCATGGCTATTTATTTTTTTTATTTTTATTTACTTATTTATTTATTTTTAATAATTTATTGTCAAATTGGTTTCAATACAACATCCAGTGCTCATCCCAACAAGTGCCCTCCTTTGTACCCGTCACCCACTCTCCCCCCTTCCACACCCCCTTCACCCCTTGGTTTGTTCTTAGTCTTTGAGAGTCTCTTATGTTTTGTCTCCTTCGCTCTCTGGGGGTTTCTTTAGACAAATCTTTCTTCCTGCTGAGTTCTCATATCTGAAATGGAGTAAGAACCTTGCAAGGCTGCCTCGTGGGGGCTTATTCGGACCAAATAGAGCCGTGGCTGTAGATGCTGCCCTAACTCTACACCACTGAAGGGACTCCACTGGGGTCTGGAAATGAACACTGGATTGAAATGTGGATTTGTGGATGAGAGTGTGAAAAATGTTACAACAGCAACACACACAACCTGGGGAAGACTAGGTTTGGATAGAAGCATGGGGTGGGGAAGCCATCTTGCAGGAAGTGGGTTTTGATCTGGTCCTAGGCGTCTGGCTCACAGTCAAGCAAAATGGAGGGAGATATGACTGTCGAAGGAGAGGACAGGATGGCACGGGCAAGGGTGTGGAGGTGGGGAATGGCAAACATGCTTGCAGGACAGAGCACATGGCAAAGACTAGCCTCAGTAAAACCCCAAGGAAGGAAATGCTACTTACCTAAACGCTGTGAATGCCGGGAAACCACCAATGCCTCCAGGGCAGACCTTCCCACATTACCCAAGATGGCCCCACACTAGCCCCAACACCTTCCAAGATAGTGCCAAAGCTTGTCAGTAAGAGCAGACAGCACCAAACATGTAGATAAGAAATGCATAATGAATAAACATTATTTAAAGGGACTGCGTAATGCCATGAATTTTTCAGTGGCAAAAACAGTCGAGAACTTATTAAAAAATGCATGAATTTCATATTTGATTATAAGTCAAGAGCAGCCAAAAAAGAGAGAAGGAGAGAGTTCAGAGTTGGGGGGGGAGGGGGGTGACGGCAAAAGACACACCAGCAGCCTTGCAGACTGGAATTAATGAGGTTGTTCCTAACGGGGAAGGAGTGACATGGTGATTAGTTAATTACTATTCAGCCGCCTGTAATTAATGCACAACTGAAATTGGTGTACAATGAATTAAACTACCACATAAAGCTGCTACCCAAATTGAGCCGAGGACCTTGATTACTGATTGAGGAGGCTATTACCGCCGCTTCAGCATTGTGATTTCAACAGTGTCTCCCTCCGACAGCATGTTGTGCAACTAGCGGGAGAGTTGAGCTGAAGAAATCCACTGCCTGGGGCTGGGTGCGATCATGATGCTCACGCACAGGGCGGGGCTCCTGGTGCTGGAGCTGAGCTCTGGCTGTGCCCAGCATCCAGCCCAGAGCCGGCCCACTGTGCAGGGAAGGGGTGTTGAGGACTGGTGTGGAGGGATGAGGGGAAGGAAAGAGACATGAGACTGGACGGGGATGCAGCTAAAAAGGAAGACAAAAATCTGTTCTCTCCTTTCCAAGAGCATCCTTGTCAACCCTGGGCTTCAAGTCACCCTTGCCCCTTCCTGAGACCACTGCCCCCCCGGGGTGGGGGCTACTGCAATAGTCCAGGCTCCAGGTGCTCCCTCTAGTGCACTCTCCACACAGCAACCAGGGTGATCTTTCATAAAGTCAGGTCAAACTATGTTTCTCCCCTGCTTAAAACGCTTCTTTGGATTTCTATCATAATAAGAATCAAATGTATTCTCCAAATTATGACCTACAAGCCCTGGTGTGACCCAATCCCCAATGGCTCCCTATTTCATCGCTCCCCCTCCTCCTCATTCACATGGCCCAGCCGTGTTGGTTTTTCTTTGCCACAAAATCTTCAAGCTTAATTCCACCCAAGACCTTTGTATGTGCTAATCTATGAGCGTAGAACTGTCTTCCCACGCTTTTCCCATCAATGAGGTCTCAGCTGAAATATCCCCAGAAAGGCTTGTCCTAACTTCCTTGTGTAAAGTAGCCTTCCCACCACCACCGTTATTTTCTGTCACATGAACCCTGATTACTTCATGGTATATCCTAGGATCTGAATTATTTTCTTTAGCTATGCTGTCCCTTGTTCATGCTCTGTTTCCCCATTAGATCATGGCATCCACAAACACAGAGGGTATCTGTTCTCTCCCATGTATACCAGGGCCCCATGACTAGAGTCCAGTGAGGAAAAGCAGCAGGGAGGCCCATCACAAAGGCCACAAAGAGGCCCCCTACAAATGATGGGCTTCATGGCTCAGAGACACTGAAGGTGGCTGCTAGGGAAGAGGAGACTCAGAAGCTCCTGGCAGAAGTCCTGGGACTGCCCGTTGTCCCATTGTTTTGTGCTATCCCCACGCCCGGTGGCTCTGAAGAAGTGGCCTGAGAGCACAGCAAGAGGGACCCCACATAGAGAGGTGACCACAGGAGTCAGAGACTGGCTGAAGCAGCCAATCCACACAGAAGGCCGCACAAAGCAGACGGTCTCTTCGGGAGCCCACCCCCCATGCCCAGAGCTCCACAAGGACTTCCTTCTCACAGACAGGGTCCTGGGAGAGTACAGTCTGTCCACCCACTGCATCTCAGGTGGCACCCCAATTTCCTAAGCCAAATGCCCTGGAGACTGTGAGTCCCTGGGGACAGGAACCACATCTTCCTTCTCTCTGTGCCTCACTCAGAGTGGCCCACCACTGACACTCCACACACACTATTGTGCCAGTCAGGGCCCTGTGTCTATAAGTAACAAGACCTAACTCAAACTGACTTAATCAAAAAAGGGGGAGTTATTGACTCATTGACAGAAAAGTCCAGGGATGGCTTCAGGCATTGCTGGATCCAAGAATCAGTAATCAGGACACTACCCCTCCTCACATGTCAGCCTTGCCTTCCCCTTAGAGGACTAGACTAGGATCTCCCAAGGCAGGGGTTCTTAAAAACCATTTTTATTCCAGTCTGGTGAATCCTATGGACTCCTTCTCAAACTGATATTTTAAAATTTACAACATTTATAACAAAATAAATGGATAAATAAAATACACAAATACATAAAATAAAAGTGTAAAATTTATTTTATAAAATAAAACATATATGCATAAAATAAAATAAAAACACAGGAAACCAATTATGCTGAAATACAGTTCTACCCATGCACCTAAGTCAGGAGCCTCTGCCCTGACAGTGCTCTCCAGTGGCTCCCCATCCACACTTCCTCCAGCAGTACCCACTAAAGCTCAGGGCTGATTCTCACTGGTCAAGCCTACCTAGTCACTTGACTACCTCTGGACCAATCACTGGCCAGGATGCTGATGGGCCAAGGCTGGGCCATGTGTCTGCTGTAGATGGAAGGAGGGTGAGGTGGGGTTCAGGCTCCTTCAAAACAGTGATTGGGAGGTAGAGAGGGAGAGTTCCAAAACGGAAATGGACAGAAATGACAGATGCCCACTACCCTGGAGACACTGGCCCAGAAGGCAGAAACAGCAGGTGTACTAAGGAAAGGCAGAAATGACGGAGCTCATGAGTGACAAGCCCAGCTCTAGCTTTCCTACCAAACAGCGATGGCTTAACCATCCTGAGCCTCGATTTCTCCGTCTCCAAAATGGGGGAAATAAACAGCACACAAGGAGCAGAGATTGAAAATGAAGATCAGTATAAACACAGAGTACTCAGTGAGTGCTCAGCTAATGTTCATGCCTTCTCCCCATGAGTATTTGCTGAGCACATACTACAAGCAAGCATCCATGCATGACAGAAGGACACAGCTGAATAAGATCCTTTCTATCAAGTCCAGCTCTGGGGTCGACCTATGACCAGCTACCAGCAAGCCCCTGTGGCTCTGCAGTGGGTTAAGTCTCTGGGGAGGAGCAGAAAGGCCCAGGTCGGGTACTGGGCTGAGGTCAGGGAGCCCTGGGCAGGGTAGGAGTTTCACGGGAGCTGCTCACAGGGCAGGGACTGTAGGCTCAGAGCAGACCTGAGGTCACCTTGCACCCCCAAGGCCAACTGTCCCCAGGGTGCCTTTCCTGTTGTGTGTCTCACATCAGAAGGCAGAGCTACTTCTCAGAGCTGCAACCCTGCCCTCCGTACAGAGGAAGAAAGGAACTAGCTCCACCCCCATCTAATGCCACACATGGAAGTCTGAGAACGTTAGCTCAGCCCCCAACTCAGTGTTCAGGGAGACAAACCAGACCACAGCGCACATGGGAAGAGAGGAACATTAACACTTGAATCTTCCCTCTGCTCAGACACTGACATGATAGGAGAGAAGCCAAGGTCCCCGACCCATCAGCCTTAAAGGAAAACAATGACTAACTTCAAGCAGAAATTTCATGAGAGGCCTTGGAGGAGTCTCTATGCCTCTGCAGGCCTCAATTCTCCCATCTGTAAAGTGGGGGCAAGAATCCTGACTTCCTGCAGTTGTCCTGAAATCATGTGGGTGGAGGAGGAGGCATTTCCCTGGGACCAATGCTCTAGTAATTCACATCTACAATGGAACCAGCCCAGGGGGGACAGGATCTTGGGGTCTGGCCCCAGGGCAGTGAGCGGACGCCTTGGGGAGTGTGCTCTGCCAGCACCACCAGGCCCCCGCTTCTGTCTGCTGCCTCTGGGGCTCTGCAGTTGTTTCCAGCTCTGACTCTCTGGGTGATCGCCAGAGCCCCTTTCAGGCCAAAATTGCAAGATTTCTCAAAGAGGAGAAAATTAGATTTGTTCTGGGTCCGACTTGTCCTCCTGCTCCTTCTGAAGGTTCTCTAGCTGGCCCTGAGGCCCCACAGTGGGGCTAATTCAGTCTCCACTGGGTCCTTCCACTGAGCAGCATCTCAGGCTCCCTTTGGGGGCCCCATGATGACCAAGTGGGGAGGCCACGGGGGAACCTTCCTTCCTGAGTCTGGAGGAGACCTACAGGCCATGCTTCTGCAGAAAACGGGATTCCTCAGCCTGCAGAAGGTACTGGGTGGTGTCCCCCACCTGGGATCGGGAACTATGTCCTGGTCCCATCTCTGCCACTAAGTAGCTGTATGCCCTTGGGCTGTCACTTCTTTGGGCCTTGGTTTCTTTGCCTAAAAAGTGGGTATACTTTTTCTCACCCTGACGCCCCTCATGGGGAGCTCAGTAAGCTGAGGTGAGACAGCAAGCACAGTGGGAGTGGGTACCAGGTCAGGATGAGTCCTGCTCCAGAGGGTGCAGATTATTTGTAGATGCCCTGCCACCTGGAAGCGAATGACCATGGACCTGGAAGGCTCAGAGACCTGACCAAGTGCTTGCACCACTGCCTGCTGCCCGACTGGAGGGAGTGGAAGGCAACCACCAGAGGGCCAGAGTGGACTCACATGGTCTGAAGGGAAGGAGGAATAAATGCCAGGGCATTGGCTCCCCATTCTGAATAGCATGGCAGGGAGCCTGAAGCCTGGCAGACTGTAGCCAGCATCACTAGCTGGAGAGAAGCCTCCATGTAGGAATCCCCCAGTTTTTTGGAGTTCCCAGGACAGTGGTTTGGGGTAGAGTTTTCTTGTCCCTCCAGGACCTGGTGCCATAGACCACACTACCAGACCAATAGCCAAAACTGAGGATGCAAGGGCCCCCCCGGAGTTCTTCCTGGAGAATGGGGGGGGGTGAAGCTATCTGACAGGCCTCTGGAATCTCAGAGGAGAGCTCCAGGGGGCTTGGAGGGGAGTTGGGGACATCCACTGGGGTGCAGGGTGACTCCTACTCCCTGTGGGAGAGGCCACAAGGCCATGTCTTCAAGTAGAATTGTTGTTTATCATTTTTTGAAGTATAACACATATCTAATAAGGTTTCCCAAGTGTCCACTCAATTAAGTTCTAACTTGCATATACACTATGTAACCACCACCCAGATCAACATCTAGAACATTTCCATCACCCAGAATTTTCATCCTGCCTCCTGTTACTGACCCCTCTGCTAAGGTAACCACGATTCTAACCTCTAATACCATCAGTTTTTGAACTTCAATTAAATGGTTTTGTGTGTGTGTCCGCCGTAATGTTTTTGAGACTCACCTGTGCTTATATACATATCAGTAGCCATTTTCTATTCTATTTCTGAGCAATATTTCATTGTGCGGCAGTACTCAAAGTTAATCCATTCCTCTGTTGGTAAGTATGTGCGTGGTTTTCCAGTTTGGTGCTGCTATGGGTAAAGCGTCCATGAACATTCTTGATTCTAACTTTTGTTGCACACAAGTCACTCATATTTCTTGGTATATACCCGGGAGTGCAAGCAATGGGTCACAAGGTGTGCATATATTCAGCTTTAAGAGAAAATGCTAACAGTTTTCCAAATGATCATATACTTTTACATCCACTCATAATGCAGGAGAGTTCCAGTTGCTCCGCGTCATCACTAGTACTTGGTAAGGTCAGTCTTTTTAACTTTGGCCATCCTGGTGGGTGTGAAAGATAGCTCGTTGTAGTCTTACTTTGCATTTCTCTGGTGACTGACGATGCTGAGCATTTTTTATGTACTTATTGGCCACTTGTATATCTTCTTTGGTGAAGCACCTGTCCAAATATTTTGCTTATCTTCTTACTGAATTGTCTTTTCTGTCCTCGATTTGTAGGCATTCTTTATATATTCTGGATGGCAAGTCCTTTGTCAAATATATGCACTGTGAGCATCTCCTCTCACCTGAGAAATTTGTTGAAATGGCTGATTCCTTGGCTGTGCCCCTGAAGATTCTGATTAAGAGGATTTTTAACCAAGGCTCCCTGGGAATCTCTGCCTTGCTCACATTTTGCTTTGAGAACCTGTGAGGTGCAGGATGGAAAGGCAAGGCACAGGATGAATCCCCATCTGAACAAGTGTGCAAACTTGTGGAAGGTCGGTTGGGGGGTTCTTGGCAGTGTCTGCCCACATAAAGGTTCTAAAGCACATGATTTGAGAAATCCAGTATTCTGGAGTTCTGTATTGATTCTGTCCCATCCCTGTCTACCTCCACTCTTTACTGGGGGAGGGATGAAGAAAACAGTCTCCTCCAGCCAACAGAAGGTTCCAGGTTCTGCACACAGTTTGCAGAGTCAACAGATGGCTCTGCCACTCCTGAACCTCCTTATGTCTCAATGTGAAATGGGGATAGTAACCATGTCTACTTCATAGGATCACTGAAAGAATTGAATGAGACAATGCATGCGAAGTGTTTAGCCTAGCATAGAGACAATACTCAATAAATGGTAGCCAATTTTATTTATTAAACAGCATGTGGCCTTTCAGCTTTAAATGGCCACAAGCTATCCACATGCAGGCTCAGCTTTTCCTTCCAGGAGGCATCTGCCCTAAAGCTCCATGCATAAGTTTAGGAAGGTCTGGGAAGTACTGAGCACCAAGCCCCAGCAGCCCTGTCCTGAAGCCCAAACCTGAGCCCCAGGGCTTATCATTAAAGTACACTAAGAATGGATGTGGCTCTGGTCCCTCCCTGGAGCTCCCAGCTGCCAGGCCACCCTTCTCCTAGACAAACATTTCTGTCCCATTCCTTCCCAGGCAGTGTCTTTGTCCTCATTTGTGCTGGTTCTATTTTGCTGATGGCTCCAGCTACCTGCTGGTAGCAATTTCAGCCAAGGAGTTTACCCAATATAATAAAACAGCTATCACCCCAAGAAAGTAGCAATAGAGTAAATGCCTATGTGCCCTTTAGATCTCAGGAGTTACTCAATTACTTTGCCAACCCCAGAGAGGCAGCTGCCCAAGGACTGGGAACATGTCAGAAAATCTTGCCTTGTCCTGCCTGCAGTACGAGGCTCTGGGATCCTTTGGCAGGAGGGAGCTTGTATATCATTAGTACTGTGCAGTCCTCTTGTGGAATGAATGGATTAACTAATCTCAGATCCATTCATTCATTCAGTTTCAATTAAACGAGCATTATGGAGCAACTCCCATTTTCACTAAATGTGTGTGACCAGACCTGAAGAGTTCTTTTTGCAAAACACAAAGTCACCCCCTTACAATGGGATGGGATGGGGTATGATTTGGCAGAGCTGTTCACCAGCCCAAACGACTCCTCTTCTCAGGACCCCATGGGCTTTGAATCCACACCCATGATGAGAAGTTTTCCTATTTGCCTGATCTCTACCCACCCTTTTTTGGCTTAATTCAACTCATTTCCTGAATCTGTCCTCTGAACTTATATAACAGCCTGGTACATCCTTCAGCCCCAGATTTCACCTCTGTCAACAGCACCTTCTCCCTCAGGCTCAAGGACTGGACCTGTCTCAGGAGCAACTAACCTGGGAAAGAAGGAGCCACAAGATGGATAGACCTCCCCTGACGCACCCACCTCCCCACTGTGCAGAGGGACCCAGAGATAAGCAGGTAGGCCTTCTCAGTAGCCTCCTCAGTGGTTCCTTGGATCTCACACACATTCTATCCTCTCTCTCCATATCTTTCTCTCTCTCTTTTTCTCTCTCGCTCCCTATCTTAGCCTCCCAGCCTCAGACCTGGGTGAAGTAGGTGGCTGAGGTTTATATATTTGGTGGAGCTGGTGCTCCCTGGCTTCCATGCTCTGGGCTGGGAGTTCCGTCTCCAACGGTGACGATGGGTGTTTCAGAACCCCCATTGACCAAAGACAGGGCATGGTCAGGTCCTGTCCTGGGGATAAAGAACAATGCCTGTATTGATCACCTTCTGAGACACTACAGGAATTCTTTCGGTGGAACACCCAACTAAAGACAGCCCAAAACCAACCTTTATGTACCAATCCCAATGGAAACTGGGCTTTCCCTGTGGACACTGGACTGTAGTTGGACTCAGTGTACAAGGATCTGGTCACCCCTGGGCATCTAAGGACAGATTTCACAGAACCCCCTGGTAGGGCTGGACAGCTTCTTCAGCAGGCACAACTGGCCAGTTCCTCTGCAACCTTCTCAATACCCCAGGCCCTCCGAACAAAAGCCTGCTAGTGTGGTGGGCAGTGACCAGATGGGACAACATGGAGACATCCATCATCTCTTGATCCAGAGGTACAATATGTCTTATGGCAGAAGCCTCACAGTTCCATAGGCTCTCCGACACAGCAAACATGGCTGAAGTACACAAGTTGCTCATGACCCAATCCTGTAAATGTAATCATTATCAAGACCCAAGTCAGCTTCTTGATGGAGTCTTCATACAGGAAACCACATCTGACCTAGCACCTTCCATCTGGCCAAAGGATGGCCCATTCTCTGACCTAGTACCAGGCATCCATACTGAAATGTGTCATCGGTTGGTATCAGAGTCAAGCCCCAGATGAGCTGGCTCATTAGACACAGTCAGAACTCCCTACCATGGAGTGTTGACCAGAGGCTGGCCATTTCCTCTGCCACCCTGCCTCTACAACTTCAGAAGCATTTTGTTTGCCATGCTTGCTTACAGATGACCCCTGGGCAAATTTGCCTGACCCAAGAACTTTTAACCCCCACCATGTCTGTTCCCTGTGTGATCTTTCAAATGACTTGGTCATCACTACACACAGTCATGGACACAAAGCATTACAGGGCAGGAGCACACGGCCACTAGTTAATGATTTGCCAACACTTCTCAGCATATGTCTCCTTTAAGTATCTTATAATGTCAACTAATAAGAAAAAATGGCATCCACGAATAATATAAGCAGTCAGCATGCCGGAGGGATAAGTGCTTATTCAGAGATCTTTGCTTCCTGACAGTGGGAAGGAAATTGGCCAAACCAATGGAGACTCCCCAAGGTGCAGTTTTAAGAGCCATTCTCTCCCCAGAAGTCCTCAGCAAAAAGATGGCAGATTCCATAGAGAGACAATGCCCCCTCTCGGGCAAACAAGAGGAAAGATGTGATAGTCATTCCACGATACAAAAACCTCACAGGAGCTAATGAGTGAACGCAAAGACAGTAACCACTGGTATTTATTGGGAACTTCCTCTGTACTGGACATGAGTTTCAGAATTTCACATTTATCTTCTCAGTTAATCTTTGAAGTTATAGCATGAGACGATCACTATTATTGCTTCCATTTTACAGTGAGGAGATTGGGAGTCTGAAAGGTTAAGGAACTTGCCCAAAGTCACAGAGCTAGTAAGTGGCAAAAGTAGATTTATGCCCATGTCTGCTTGATTTTAAAATTCATTCAGCCCACTGTCCGTCTATGCCATGCCTCTTCAGCATGTCTGCTATATTAGGACTGGCCCCCAAAGTAGTCAAGACCTGGTGCAGACCTTCCCATATAGGGCCGAGCCAGGACATCCATCAGCAAAGCCATCTTTGGACAAGACTTGAAGGCTTCCGCCTGGACCTTGAGTGGAACTGGGAGAACTGGGTCCCCAGGGCTACCCTGACCTCCTGAGGCATGAGTATCTGGACATCAGCAAAAGCACCATTTTTGCCACTTCCCAAAGGTGGACCCATTTAGCTGAGGAACCTTCTTTCCGCTCTTTAATTGATAACAATGATCACACTTCAGTTAACCTCAAAACTTGCCTTGGCCTACCCTCTGTTCCAGGAGCCAAACATGGAATTGCATCTCTAGGCCTCCCCTGAAGCCAAACAGCCTGCACACAGGCCCTGACAGCCCTCCTATCTGTCTCGCTCCCAACAGAGTTCTGAGGATTCTGGAGTCTAGTTGTGGCCCAATGTTGCCCTGGCCTCTCCCTGAAGACAGCCTGGCTCCTAGGCTGAGAATCCCCTCATGTCCAAGCTGTCTGCTCAGGACAGTCAGAAGTGCCACTGACCACTGATCAGTGACAGGGAAGCAAGGATTGGCTGGGCAGCATCTGACTCCATGACTTTGGGCAAAGCTCACATCATTGCTGAGACTTGGTTTCCTTCTGTATAAAGTGGGGCTGCTTCCAGCCTGTCTCCTACCCCCAGGTAATGAGGTAAGGTGCTTGGTGAACTCTCACTTTCCAGACAATGGCAGGGAAAGATCTTCCTGCCATGGGGGAGAAATCCTACCACTGTGCCAGGAGTTCCATCAGCAACAGCTTCAGGTAAACCATCCTGAGTCTCAGTTGAGAAATTGTGTGTACAAATCCCATTATTAGTGATGTAGCCCCCTTTAATTTCACTCTGAGAGTTCTCTGTGGGACCTTAGTCAATATTTGCTGAAAATCAAATACAGACCTTGTTATGATTCAGTGCAAACACTGTACTAAACTCCATCAAAGCATGACCCAGGCTCAAGAGAGAGAACACTAAATTAATTTGCACAAGAGTCCATGGGATGAAAGGCATCTCCTGACTCCTTTTCCAATTTAGGGGACCCAGGCTCTGCCCAGACATCCTCACTGACTCAAGGACTCCACCAGCCCCACGGCAAATCAGCACCAACACTCTTGAAAATACAAGGCACAGAGCTGAGCACACTCATGGTATTCAGTTATTAAGTGAGGGAATAAAAGATCATGAAGTGCCAAGAACACCAGACCTGGCGTCACCAAGTCAGGGGCTGATCTTGCCCTTCCACTCCCTGTCTGTTATTCTCTGGCTTACTCTCTGAGTCTCCACTTTCTCACCTGGAAAATAAAGTGGAAATTGTATGTGGTAAGGATTAAATGAAATAATCTTGGTAAAGGGCATAGCAAAATGCCTGACACATAGTAGACTCCCAAAAACTATTATAATAAATCAACCACCAGATAATAATAACAAAGCCACGTACCAAAAAAGCACAGTTCAGTTGTATGCATTTAGAGACATCAATGATTTAAAAATGTAGACATTAGAGGGGCATCTGGGTGGCTCAGTTGGTTGAGCTTCCGAGTCTTGATTTCAGCTCAGGTCATGATCCGAGGGTTAGAATTCTCTCTATCTTTCTTTGCCCCTCTCCTCATCCCTCTAAAATAAGAAAAGAAAAAGAAAAAGAAAGAAAGAAAGAAAGAAAAATGTAGACATAGGAAAAGACTGGCTGGGACTCCAGTCAAGATTGGGTTGTAAATTTCTGTTTAGAGCCTGCCCTGCTTCAAACTCATGCTACTATAATAGGTAGAATATAATTCAAAAAATTGTAAAACACAAAGCTGTCTTCAAAAACTAGATAAGCATCACAAAAATGAGTGATGAATATTAGAAACACAAAGTGCCAGTCAGTTGCCACATACAAACACAAAATGCCCTGGCGTGCGCTGCGGAGGGGCAATGAGGACTAAGACTACCCCCACAGTGAGGCTCGGTCACGTGGGAAGCCATTGTATGAGCCTGCAGCCTGGAGCTAATTTATGAAGAGTGTGACCACTGCCGTCAGGTGAGAGGGGGTGAGCTAGATGACTGACAGATCTAGAATTGGAGATAATTGGAGGAAGTCTCAGTGATAAGATCTGTAGAATCGGTTGGGTGCTGCCATATGCTATGGATGCACTGCAGGGTCAGACAGACTTGGGTCAGCCCATTAATGACCAACATAAGGTATGGTATGACAGACAGAAGGCCTCGTGATGCTGTTTGAAGAGATCACCCCTCCTACAGTCAGAAAACAGACCAGGCCTAAAAGACATCCTAGGATCAGACTGCAAGAGCAACAAATCTTCAAAAGGACTGACACCTCCTATGCCCCAGTCAAGGCTTTGATAGGAAAAAATGGGCACCCTGAGACTCATGATAGCAGCATCTGAGTGCATGCTTGAGAACATTGAACCCCCAGACTCCCCCAGACCACTTCAGAAGTGGTCTCTTATCCCTTTCTAGAAGACAGAAGATCTCCTTGCCTGAAATATATTCAGAGCCCCCATGGTGGCGAATCCCTTGCAAGACGTTGTCTTCCCTCTTTAAGATATGCCCCTACCTCCCCTACTGGTTACTTCAGTGGCAAGTTAATTATATCCAGCTTCTTCCTCATCCTGTAAAGGAGTAATACATATTTCTGGTATGGATTTGCATTCTGTGCCCATAGCATCACTATCCAAAGCAAACAGTGCATGATTTATTGTCACTGAATCCCACAGAACATCGCCTTGCATCAAGAGACCCACTTTATGAGAAAGGAGACCAGAAACACACAAGGCTCATTGGGTCTGCCACATATTGTATCACCCCAAAGCTGTCATCCTGAGGCACTAGCTTGAAGATGACACTCTACGAGGTTGGCGTATAGTCCTCAAGATGCAGAATATACCTTCTCTTCTAAGAACAAAGAGAAGAGGGCATGGCTCTGCTATCCATCACTCCCAATGACCTCCTCTGTTCCTCTTGGACCCCTGAAGTAGGATTTTCACCAGGAGACACAGTAGAGTCCCACTAACCATAAAAGTAAAGTAAAGCTACCACCTGGTCATTTAGGGCTCCTCATACCAGTAGACCAGCAGGAAAAGAAAGTAATTGTCACGCTGTCAGAATTACCAGAGAAGAGAGGGTTAATGATACGTGATAGAAAAAAGAAAAGTATGTTTGGGACACAGAGGAACTGATGGGGCATCTCTTGGCACTAAGGTATGGTCATTATTAATGGTAATTATAGCAATCATAGCCTGAAATGATATAGTTCAGACCCTTCAGGGAATGAAGGTCAGGCCCACCCACCACATAAGCCACCTAGACCAGCAGAGAGTAGTCTAAAATTGGTGACTGAGGAGGGATCCACTGAGTATTAGTTATGGTCTCAGAACGAACTAGAGCCATGAAGGTCATAGCTTATCCTACTTACCCTCTTTGTCTGTTATATTTCCCCAGAAATCATACCCATCACTCACCTGAGGAAGCTATAACTGGACGGAAAGAAACTGAGACATGAGAGGCAGTATTCCACCCAAATCCCTTTGACTATCTTTGGATACATCTCACCTATATCCTGGACGCAAGTCTGGGTAACTTTGAAGTATAACTTCCACTCCAGAGCTCCCTGTGTGACCCACAGGATGGGGAAATGTCCAAAAACACTAAGTTATCTCTCACACGAACAGTAACACTCCCATGCAGGTGCAGTAAGTCTCAGAACATTTAACAACACCTCCAAAGAGGTTGCAGAACCTAGTTATTCCTACAGAGCCTGCATACCACTCTGACATGTTCTTGTTCCGTGACCCCACACCATCACTTCAGACAGTGGATAGAAGGTAGGTCTGCAGCCACCACCTGCAGCTAAGAGGGAAAATCCCATTGGGCTCAGGTACAGTGATAAGAGCAGAGAAGATGCCCAGGAAGATATTATGCATGAACAAGACAAAATGTGTCAGTGTGGAAGCCACACAAGCACAAAACAGAAAGAAGGGAAGTGGGAACACAGAACAATGAAGACAAGATCACCAGGCAACTAGACAAGCTAGGCAAATGCATCACTCCAGGACCAGAAGAAAAAGGCTCAGAGAAAAAATTTAATAGAAACATGAATTTAATAAAATTAAAATTCAAAGATGATAGAACTACAGAAATGAGATGGACAAAGAGATTGAGAACCTTGGAAAACAAAATTAGAGACCAAAAGGCATCATTATAGAGGAACAGAATGGACACTGTTGATCATCTAATTAGTGACATAGAGGAAAGACTTAGGATAATAAAAATGAATGCAAAAGAAGGAAAGGAAGGAAGGAAAGAAGGACGGAAGGAAGGAAGGAAAGAAAGAAAGAAGGAAAAAAGGGAAGAAGGAAGTGAGAAAGGAAGGGAAGGAAGGAAGGAGGAAAAAAGAGAGAGAAAAAAAACAACGAAATCTAAACCATTACAGACACAGATACTGACTATAAAAAAGGACAGATTATGTTAGAAATAGTTGGTATTCCTGAAGAAAAAGACCCAATAAATGAAATATATATATATATATATATATATATATATATATATGTATACACACATACACATATATACAAAGATACGAGAAATTTTCCCTATATTGAAAAAATAACTAAAGCTGCCAAAAACAAACAAACAAAAAACAAACAAAACAAAAATAGCACAATGTATTCCAGGAAAACTTTGATACAGAAATCTCTAAACAAAAACACATTCCATCATAATTAAGTTAGTAAACTTCAAAGTTGACAGAAAAGCCTCACATATCTGAGCAGAAAGAGCAAAATCATACACAATAGGAAAATCAGGCCAGAATCTGGCTTCTCTGCAGTAACATTCAGCCAGAAGAAAAGGTATTCATATCTCAAGAGTTCCAAAAGAAAGAAAAAGTGAGCCAAAAATATGACACCCAGCCAAAGTCATTCTTGTATAAAAGCAAGAAGCAGCCACTTCGAAACATTAAATTCTTCAAGAAATATAGAACACATGGATCCTTTTTTTTTGGAAAAAAGAAAAAATAGAACTATTCACAGTTAAATCCAACCAATTAATAGATCAATAATAATAGTAATAATAAAATAAACTCATGAACTTTGACACAGGTAAAAGAGCTAGAGAGGATCAGAGATTTTATCTAAATACAGAACAAATACTGAGCAACTAAGTGAATGAGGATGACAGAACACAGTACATTAACCTGAGTAAGGTAAAAGTCATACCCTAACTAACTGCAAACACTCAGCAGATGGGAGGGAAGCTGAAAAAGATACCATCTTTTAAAGAAGAGAGTCCATTGAATAAACTTAAAACTTTGAAATAAACTTGAAACTCAAAACATACTTGTAAAAAATAATGACTAGGGGCGCCTGGGTGGCTCAGTCGGTTGAGCATCCGACTTCGGCGCAGGTCATGATCTTGCGGTCTGTGAGTCGAGCCCCGCGTCGGGCTCTGTGCTGACAGCTCAGAACCTGGAGCCTGCTTCGGATTCTGTGTCTCCCTCTCTCTCTGCCCCTCCCCCACTCATGCTCTGTCTCTCTCTGTCTCAAAAATAAATAAACATTAAAAAAAATTTTTTTTTTAAATAATGACTATAAACTCCTGATGCTTCTCAAAATATCTTTATTTTTTAAGATCTATAAAATAATTTTTTTACATTAAAAATATTTAATGTTAATAATTCCCTTAATTTCACTTCTGTTACTTTTTTCTAAGTTCTAACAAAATTAAATATATACTTTATATTTTTAAAGAACATCTAGAGATGGTCATATTTTTTTAAATTTTTTTTAATGTTTATTATTTTTGACACAGAGACAGAGCATGAGTGGGGGAGGGGCAGAGAGAGAGGGAGACACAGAATTCGAAGCAGGCTCCAGGCTCTGAGCTGTCAGCACAGAGCCCGACGCGGGGCTCGAACTCACGGACTGTGAGATCATGACCTGAGCTGAAGTCGGACGCTCAACCGACTGAGCCACCCAGGCGTCCCGAGATGGTCATATTTTTATAAAACTAAAAGTAAAAGTCACTGCATCCATGTTGTTTCTATCACATATAGGCATAGATAAGTGTGTGGAATTATGTTTTCCCAGAGTAGTGGGACTTTTTTTTTAACAGCATGAAATTTTCAAACTTTTTTTCATTGTACATTTCTGTCTTGTTTCAAGTCTTTGTAATAAGCATATTTCATTTTTATGAAAGTAATTGAATGATTTCCTAGAAGCAAATATGCCAAAGATAAGTGATTAATTTCTGATAGTGGTAATTGAAGATTGACTTGTTTTGTGTCTTGTAACTTTAACCAATTTAAACTTTAAATATATGCTTAAGAAAAAATAAGGATAATTATTTAAAAATAGAAATAAAATCTATAATTTCCAAACTGACAGAGGAAAATGATAAATCTTTAGTAATCAAATGTGAAATACAAAGGGTTTAGAGAGAGGCAAAGAATAGACATGGCAAAGAAAAATACAAAATAAATGGTAAAATAAGTCCAAATAGATCATTTCAATATTCACAACGAATTCATAAACAGATTAAAGTTATTCATTAGAAGACAGTCCAACATACTACAATTTTCTTAATCTAGTGATTATGGTGCTTCTTACAAAAGATACACTAATACAAATAATCCAGAACAAATAAAAACAGAGGAATGAAAAAGATAATTCCTAGCAAAACAATAAAACAGGAATAGCAATATTAGTAGCAGATAAAATGAAACTTAAGACAAAAGCCCATTATAGAGATAAAAAACAATATGTAATTGTAAAAGGAAAGGACTCACCAAGCAGATATAGCAATCATGAATACTCATACCTTTCAGCTCATAGCCCCCCAAATACATAAAGCAAAACTGAAATACAAAAAAGAAATACAAAAAGAAGCTGATAAATCTATAATTGGAGTGGGAGACTCTAACTCACTGCATCAGAACCTGATCCTGCTGACAAAAATTACTTTGGATATAGAAAACTTGTACAACACTGCAAGGTAGATCTAATAGATACATAAAGAATAATGCAGCCAACAAATAGAAAGTATGCATTATTTTACAGAAAATCAGGAATATTTACAAGTAACTATCCTTGCAGTAGAACAAAGCAGAAGTCTCAACCAATTTCAGAGAATCAAATATCAACAAATATCACTTTCAGACCCTAATGCAATTAAATTAGAAAATGCCAATTAAAAGAACTTTAAGACAAAACTATAGAATATTTTAATGATATTCCTGAACTACTTATGTGTTAAAAATGCAAATCCCAACACCAAATTAAAATATTTAGGGCTAAATGAAACAGGAGTTCTACATACCATAAGTCGTGGGATAAATCCAATATAGTTCTTGATAAATCCATTTACATAAAAAATAAAAGGGAGTGAAAAATAAATGAGTTAGTCATACAACTTGAAAAAGAGTAAACTCAAAAAAGTAAGTGGAAGATCATGTGAGGTAAAGATTGGAATATGAGTAGTCTATTAAGGAAGTACTCCCAAAAGAAACTAGTAAGTAAGGACGTAAGGAAGTGGGAAAGCGTAATTGGGAAAGAAAAGATTTATTCAGTCTCCAGGCAAAGGAGGTAAGCCAATCCTTGGCTAAAAGTTGCATGAGGATGGGAGGGATGTAAACTGCAGGGACTTCTGGTTCTCCATGCCAGCAGGTGGCTCCAGTACCCAACAGCACTCCTTTGAAGATTTCAAGTACAAACCTTTAACAGCAAAGCACACAGAAGCTGGGAGATGAGCATGCTGAGCTGGTAGATAGGATGCAAAGGCATTTGGTAAGGGCACCAACAGAGGCTTCTACAGAATTTCACTTAGGAGAAAAGCAAACAGCTCTACTAAGAGAGATGTTTAATACAACAAAAACCCAGTTATTGTAAAAGAAGAACAGAGCAAATAAATGTCTAGAATAACATGAAGAAAAATAACAAAACTGTACTTTTGAAAAGGTAACAGTTGTGTAGCTAAGATTGACTAAACCCAATATAACCTATCTTTCCCATAGACCACAACTAAAATTCTGAACAAAGTAGAGAAAACGACTACCTGAAGATGTTGAGAAGTTAAAAATTCCAGAGACACTACTAAAAATAAAAGTTTAACAGATTAATAAAATGAAGTGTAACCAAAAAATCCAAATAATCTAAAAGCATACAGGAAAGAAAGAAGAACAAAGAATAGACAGGACACACAGAAAACAAACAATAAAATGCTTGACCTAAATCCGAACACATCAATAATTGTATTAAATATAAATGATTTAAACATACTAAAGAAAAGACAGAGATTGAATTTAAAAGGAAAACATCCAACTAAACGATCTGCAAACACTTAAGGGAGAAATAATAATGACTCTATCCAATTTATTCCAGAACATAGAAAATGAATTAATATTTCCCAACTCATTTTATAGGTCCCACAGTTCTTTATTCCAAATCTGACAAAAGATATTATAAGAGAAACAAACAAACTACAAGTATGCAAAATATATAAAGAACTTACACAACTCAATACCAAAAAAAATCCAATTAAAAAATGGGCAGAAGATATGAACAGACATTTCTCCAACAAGACATACACATGGGCAAACAAATACATGAAAAGATGTTCAACATCATTAATCATCAGGGAAATGCAAATCAAAACCACAATGAGATATTACTTCATACCTGTTAGAATGGCTAAAATCAAAATCACAAGAAATAACAAGTGTTGGCAAGGATGTGGAGAAAAAGGAACCCTTGTGTACTGTTGGTGGCAATGCAAACTGGTGCAGCCACCATGGAAAACAGTATGGAGTTTCCTCAAAAAATTAAAAATAGAATTACTGTATGATCCAGTAATTCCACTACTATTTACCCAAAGAAAAAGAAAACACTAATTTGAGAAGATATATGCCCTCCCCTATATTATAGCAGCATTATCTATGATAGCCAAAGTATGGAAGTAGCCCAAGTGTACATCAACTGATAAAATGGAAAAAGAAGATGTGGTATCTCTATATGATGGTGTATCACTCAGCCATAAAAAAAAGAACAAAATCTTACCATTTGCAACAACATGGATGGACCTAGAGGGTATAATGCTAAGTGACATAAGTCAGTCAGAGAGAGACAAATACCATATGATTTCACTTATATGTGAAATTTAAGAAACAAAACAAATGAACAAAGAAAAAAAGGAGACAAACAAAAAAAAGACTCTTAAATAAAGAATAAACTAATGGTTACCATAGGGAGGTAGGTGAGGGAATGGGTGTAATAGGTGAAGGGTTTAAGAGTACACTGAGTAATGTATAGAGTTGTTAAATCTATATTAATATACGAATATTATGCATTTGAAACGAATATGACACTGTATGTTAGTATACTGGAATATAAATAACAAATAAATATACTACAGACTAATATCTTTCATGAGTGTAAATGTAAAAATTCTCAAGAAAATGTTAGCAAATCAATTCCAATAATATTTTGAAAGAATAATAATACATCATGATCTTGTGAGGTTTATCTTGAGAACACAAGGTTAGCTCAACTTTGTAATAAATGTAAATCACCATTTTAACAGGATGAAACATAAATAGCTTGTGATCATCTTCATAGGTGTAAAAGAAGCACCTATGAAATTCAACCATTTGTAATTTTTTAAATTTCTCAGCAAACCTGGAATTTAAGGAAACTTCCTTAATCTGATGAAAGACATCTACAAAAAACAAAAACAAAAAAAACAAAAAAACAAAAAACTCCTACAGCTAACATCAAATTTGATGATGAAAGACGGAATGGTTTCTCCCTGATGTCAGAAGCAAATGTCTATCCTCATTATCTTTAATCAACATTATACTGGAAGTCCCAACTAATAAAACAAGGCAATAAAAGGAAACAAAATGTATACATATTGCAAAGGAAGAAATAAATATCCCTTTTTTCATAGGCCATATAACGGCCTAACCAGAAAACCCAAAAGAATCAATAAAAAATAACCCCTACATTTAATAAATGAGTTTAGCCAGGTCATGGGATACGAGACTAATATACAAAAATCAATTGTATTTCTATATACTAGCAATGAACAAAGGGAATTAAAAAAAATTAAAACAGTACCATTTTGTATTTACACCACTTACCAAAAAATGAAACACTTAGGTATAAATTTAACAAAACGTGTGTAGGACCTGTACACTGAAAACTATACAATGCTGATAAAAGAAAAAAAGACCTAAATAAGTGAAGTGATAAATTTATATTCAAAGATTGGTGTCTCAGTATTGAAATGATCTATAGATTCAATGCAATTCCAATCAAAATCCCAGGAAAGAATTTTATAGATATTGACAAACTATCTCCAAAATTTATTTGGAAAAGCAAAGAAAACAAAGTAGTCAAAAAAATTGTGAAATGTAACAACAAAGCCAGAAGTCTTCCACTATCTGATTTTAATACTTGTCATAAAGCTATAACAAGCAAGACACTGTGATTGTGTGAAGATAATGTGAAAGTATAAAAATAGACATATAGATCTATGGAACAGAATGGAATCCAGAAATGGACCCAGAGAAATGGATTTTTATGGAAGGGGGAATGCAATTAAATGGAGGAAAAAAAGCAGTTTCAACAAACAATTAAATGATAATTAAACAATTGAGTAGATATAAGCATAAAGAAAAGAAAAGAGAGAGAGAGAGAGAGAGAGAGAGAGAAGAAAGAAAGAAAGAAAGAAAGAAAGAAAGAAAGAAAGAAAGAAAGAAAGAAAGAAAGAAAAAGAAAGAAAGAAAGAAAGAAAGAAAGGAAGGAAGGAAGGAAGGAAGGAAGGAAGGAAGGAAGGAAGGAAGAAAGAAAAAAAAACACTGCAACTCATATCTCACACTTTATACAAATATTAACTCAAAATGTATTGCAGACACAAATGTAAAACTATAGAATTTCTAGAAAAAGAAAGGATAAAATCTTTATGATCTTGGGTTAGGAAAAGAGTTCTTAGATACATCCTCAGACACGACCTACAATCAGAAATAAAAGCAAGTTGAACTTCATTGAAATAAAACTCTTTGCTTTGTGAAAGACACTTAACAGAATGACGAGCCACAGAGTGGGAGAAAGTATTTATAAATCATATATCAGACCAAAAGATAGAAATAAAAAAAAACCTGTATCCAGAATAAACAAAGAATTTCAAAACCCAACAACAGGAAAATAATACAAAGTGGGTAAAAAGTTTGAAAAGATATTTTGCTAAAGAAAATATACGGATAGCAGGTAAACACATTTAGAGGTTCTCAACCTCATGAGTCATTTTAGGGAAAGCAGATTGAAACTACATAAAACAGTATTACCTACTTATTAAAACGACTAATTAAAAAAAATGTCAATGTCAAGTGCTGTCTAGGATACTAAGTAACAGGAATTTTTAAACATTGCTGGTAGGAATCTAAATTGGTGTAGCCACAATGGAGGACTGTTTGTCAGTTTCTTCTAAAATTAAACACGCACTGCCATTTCATACAGCAATCCCAGGCTTGGGTATTTCACCAAAAGTGATGAAAACTTATGTTCACATAAAATCCTGTACATAAATGTTTATAGTGACTCTATTCACAATCATTCACAAAACTGGAAAAAATGCAAATGTCTTCAACTGGTGAATGAATAACCAAACTGGTATGGACAGACAATGGAATGCTCTTGTTTATGGAGCTTAGCAATTCGGTCTTAAAATTCAAATTGAGGGGTGGAAAAAGGGTAGACAATGCAATTTGAAAAAGAAAATGTAAAAAGGGAAAATGTGCCAAGTAACAGATTTGTTATAGAGCTAACCTCATTGAGTCAATGTGGTGTTATACAAAGAGACAAATAGACCCAGGCTAATATGGAAATACAAGTGCACGTACCATTTGGGGGGAAAGGTCAATGGTTCAACAAATAGTGCTGGGACAATGGTATATCTGTCTATACATACATATATACCTATGTAAGTCTATATGAATATCCATATATAATAAAGAGAGGGCTATAGAAATATTTATATGTATCTTTCTGTGTGTATGTACATATGTAAGAATATTTACACATATACTGACATATAAATATATATTCCTACATTTTACTATTTACAAAACTGCAATCTGGGACTTGTAAAATTACAAATGTGAAAATGTAAAAAGTTTAGAGATAGATCTCTAAAACACAATACCAAGAGCATACACCACCAAAAAGAATACAACAATATGTGTGATTACATTAAAATTTAAAATATCTGTGTGTCAAAGACACCATTAGCAAATTTGAAAAAGTAAGTCATAATCGAAGACTATATATCCCAACACATATAATCAACATCTTAGTATCAAGAATATATAAAGTATTCCTACAAGGCAATTAGAAACAAATAGTTTAATGGTCAAATTCATAAGAGATGAAACCCTAATGGCCCATAAGCATATGAAGTGCTGCTTAATTTCACTAATATTCAGAAAGAATTCAAATCAAAACAATGAGATGCAACATCCCACATCAGAGCTTGCCACCAGATTGGCTGAAATGTTAGGATCCAGCAATATCAAGTGATGCTTGAGACTGAGGGGAAATAAAAACATTCACGAATTGTTGTTGGGAATTAAAATTGATATAACTACTTTCAGAAACAATTTGGCAAAATTGAATCAAGTTGAAAGTGCACACACACCCAATAGCTCAGGAAAGCCACTGCCGGGTGTGTGCTAAAAAGAAAGTTGGCCTGGGTGCTCAAGAAGATGCATTCTCGGGGATGTCTGTTGCTGTAACATCAAGTCCACCAGCAGGAGAACGGATAAATCAATGTGGTGTATTCATACCATATATATAACCCTTCCATTAAAATGAATGAACCGAATGTGTACATGTCAGCAGGGATAAATCTCAAAAGCATAATGTGGAAAAACTGGAACTCAGAGAAAAAACAAAGTGCCAGATGTGTATGAATTGCATGACACCATTCCCGAAAAATGTGGGATCACACACAACAGTCGTTCATGCATGCCTGTATATGAGGCAAAAGTGGAAAGCCTGATAAGGAAGGATGCACCCCACTTCAGCGACTAGCCCTGGGAAGATATATAAAAACAGTCTTCAGCTCTATCTGTAACCATTTCCTGAAGAAAGAGAGGAGGGGAGAGGGGAGAAGAAAGGAAAAGAGACAGGAGTGAATGGATGACTCATTTATATATGGAGGGGCTGTTGTCTATTTTACCCTGTATTTTGCTTTTTCTGTTTGAATTATTCTATAACAAACATAAGAAGGAGGGAGAGATGAGGGGGAAAGGAAGGAAAAGCCTAAATAGAAATTCACCAAAGCACTTAGAGCAACCATCTCTTTAGAGTATTACGGGCGACTGCATTCTCTTCTTTACACTTCGTCATGTTTTCTAAATTATCCCCAGTAAGCATGTATGATGACTTTCATAATCTGAACAGAAACAATACATGCTGTGTTTAAAAGCACCTTGCTAAGCTGTTTTGATTTGAAAGTCTGGATTGTGGGAGAAACGCTAGTACTTTGGACTTCCAAGCTGCCTCCCAGAGCAACTTGTCCAAGTCAGCTTTCTGGGGGAACTGATAAAGCCACCACGGAATTTAAATTTCACTATCAGTGCCACCCCCTGGGCCTCAGGGGTTGAGGGCACCAGGAGTCTCGATCCCTCTGCCAGCCTCCCTGGGGGGCAGGGGCTGCAATAAGAGATAAAAGTCAGCTTTGTTGTTCTCTCCGAAAATCTGAACATCATTCTTGAAAATCAAGGTCACTGTTCCACGGCCACGTGAGACCTTCATTGGGAAGGCCCACTTGATGCCCTTGAAACATGGCTGTGAAACCCTAAATCTCCCAGCATGGGCATGATCCTGTGTGCATCATGTGGGCATTATGCTCAACAATTTAGAGTTTATCCCCAGTGGTTTTCACATTTATTTGTCAAAACAACTCTGGGAAAGCTTTGTCTTGTTTCCATTCCAGGGCGGAAAAACTGGAACTCAGAGAGGTTAATTAACTTGGAAAAGGCCATCCAGCTAAGAAGCAAAATAAAGTCAACATCCCAGGAGGCCACCCAGTACCCTAATGGTGGAATACGAGGCACTAGGAATAAGCTAAGGAGTTAAATGGTTTTGGATAGGGGTTAAACATGCCCCCAAATCCTAAACCCACATCAAGAGAGCAGCCCCAAGTGCAGGGGCAAGGTGGGGGCCTATTTGGAGATCAGATTCTGAGCATTCCCATCCCAACACCAGAGCTGCCACTCACAGGGGTCTTGGTAAGTAAAAGTCCACCCCCTTCTCCCTCCTCCCTCCTCACTTTACCCATGCTAAATTATCAGGCACTTAATGTTAATATGTAAGACGCTGAAGTACCTTGGACAGAGATAAGAGAATGGGAATGAGGAAATTCCCAATGTTTTCTCCCATCAGTCTTTCTGATTGCTCTTTAACTCTGTTTTCTGGACAGGATCTGTTGCAGCCAAGCTCCAAACTAGTCATTTTAAACCTCCATCAGGAAAAACACACAGTACTTAGAGGCCAGCAGGGGCCCTAGAAAGATCTAGGCAGGAGGCAATCCACAGGGCATCTATTCCCCAAAACTGAAATTGACTCTCAAAAGTCCTGCAGGTTTCTGCACACCAGCCTACCCACTGAGCTCCCAAAGAGGGAGAAGAGGAGGACTGGGGCTTCCTCTTCAAGACCCTGGATCTGCCAACACCAAGCCTTATCCTCGCACCCATAGTGGGTGACTTCATCCCCTCTCCCATGGAGCAAGCTCCCCCTATATGCCAGGCTATCCTGGGGCTGAGAATGTGCCCATGAAACAGGTCTCGCCCATCAGACAGGAGATCATCTAAAAGCAGCAGAAATAGGGACGCCTGGGTGGCTCAGTCGGTTGGGCGGCCGACTTCAGCTCAGGTCATGGTCTCGCGGTCTGTGAGTTCGAGCCCTGCGTCGGGCTCTGTGCTGATGGCTCAGAGCCTGGACCCTGCTTCCGATTCTGTGTCTCCCTCTCTCTCTGCCCTTCCCCTGTTCACGCTGTGCCTCTATGTCTCTCAAAAATAAATAAACATTAAAAAAAATTTTTAAAAAAAAAAGCAGCAGAAATAATTACTCACCTGCCTGGGACCAGGAGCCACTGGGACAGAATGCACTGCTGAAGGGGTCCGAGATTGCTCTCCTTATGCCTTGGGGACACTAGCTGGACATGTTCCCTGTTCTCAGCAGAGACTGATACCCCTGGGGCTGTCACACCATCTTGACCTAAATCCAAGCACGTTTTCTCACTCTGGTCCTCACTTAGTCCTGGAGGGGCCAGGAGGTGTGACTCCAACTGGGGGTCTCAGGGAAATGGGGGCAGTGGCCCGGAAAGCACTTGCTCCTCTAAAAGAGGAGGTCCTGCTCCTGGTATAAGTGGCTTAGAGACAACACGCCAGACAGCTACCTGTTACCAGCAACAGGAATCCAGGCACCGGCAACAGGCCAAGGAGAGAAGCAATCTGGGGAATGGTTACTGACATTGGACGCATGACTAGGAAGGCCCCATCATACCAGAGCTTTCAGTTTTTTCAAGAAAAACTGGAATTCCCAATTTTATATGAAAGTGCTCAAGTTTTTAACAGTGATAACTAATTTTAAAAGGCTGTATGTCTCCATGGGCCAAATTAAACAAGTGTACGGGTTGGATTTGGTCTCCAGGCTACCATTTGGTCTATGGGCTGGCTAGTGGCAGGTCCAAGTAATATAATACAGCCATCACCACAACAAGGATAACGGAAGGCAACTCTTTTTAATCATGCACTTACTACCATGGACAGAAGCTTACACTAAATCAACCCAACAAGGCAGGGGCACAGGAGTTTTTCATGCCTTTGCACCTTGGCCCATCTGAGATATCAGGGGCACTGTGATGGGTGGGTCCACACTACTCTACTCTCTTCCACAAAGCTTCCTTCCAGGGCTAGAGGGTGAAGTCTTCTAGCGTGGGAGCTGGGCCAAGGCAGAGGGTCAACAACCCAGGAGTGGAGGCTCCAGGAGGCATAGGATTCAGTGGACGAATACCTCCACCTGCTGTCTTTGGAAGAACAATTCTGCGGGGTGTTGTGTGAGCTACTTCAGAGGGGCCCCAACAGGAGTGAGCCACCATCGCACACAGTAGTAGCCAGCTCACTGCCTTATCTTCCTTCTTGCTCTTATCCCCTTTTCACCCTCTCACTCCTGCCTCCTGGCATCAACTCCCAAATAAGTCGTCTGCACCCAAGTTCTTCAGTCAGCCTCTGCTTTCGGGGGAACCTAAATTAAGACAGATGGCTTGAAGATAAGGACACTGAAGCTCTGAGAGGTTAAATAACTTGCCCAGGGCCACTCAGCTCATAAAGGACAGGAGTGGGATTAAATAAGGACTGGCTGGCTCTCAAGTCCTGCTCTTAACCACTGCCCACCACCTCCTTGCAGAAAACGAGCCTTTGGCCTCATTTTCACCCTCTGAATTGAGCCCTTTAGTATGCCCATGGGAAAATGCCAAGAATGTAGCATGCTCACCAAAAAAGGAGTATCTACTCTAGAACTGGGCAAAACTGGTACAATGCAGACCCCAGAGGGTCCCAGGAAGAGTGGGCTCAGGACACTGCCTCAGACACTGGGGAAGCTTACCTACCTTGCTCCTCCTCAAAAAGAGCAGAGCTGGAGGGATCTTGAGCACCCCCTAGGGGCCAAAAAGATCCCCTGGTGCCTGAGTCCTCAAAGCTGAGATGGGCATGGAGGGCACCAAAGCTGTAGGTAGGAAGGCTGGGCCCAGAGAGAAGCCATTTTCCCAAGACCCCACTGGGTTCTGTGATAAATAGAAGGCAAATAAAGAAAAGGAATGAGTTCCAAGGGCTTTGTTCTCCACTCTGAGGAAAAATGGGCCTCCAGCTTCCCAGGACCTACTACTCGGTCAAGTGGGAGGGAGGAGGCCAGGCCAGCCACAGCCTGATCTCCCCAGGGACTAGTCAGGGAGGCCAAGCAAAGTTGGAGAGAAAAGGTCTCAGGCATAAAGGATTCGTGTGTGTGAGGTTTATCTCCGTGGGAGGCAGTCAGGGTTGGGGGTCAGGACCTCTCTTCACCCCTCCCTACAAAATGGACCCAGGCTAGGACTCCAGCACTGGCTGCAGTGTCTGCTCTGTCACCTTCTGTGGGACGGTGGGCTGTGGGCTCACTTTCTGCATCTGTACAAAACAACCACCACAATATGGATTAAGCTCTCCCTCATACCCAACTTTTGCTGAATCACAGCAGCCCAGTGGCTCAGGCCCTGACTGGCAGTCTCTATTTTGGAGTTGAGGAAACTCGGGAGTGGAGAGGTTAGTAACTTGCCCAAAGTCACACAGCCTATCCACAGTCTTATGGGCCTTTTGATTTCGAAGGCTGTGTGGACTCACCAGTGCAGCACTTCCTCTACTTCCTTTATTTTTAGAAAAAATCATTTTAGAAGGAGCCTCAAACCCAACATTTCCAGGATCGTTACTCTGCCGGATGTGGAAGAAAGAACGCCCTAGAAGATCTTTCTAAGAGCCTGTACACACAAAACAGCCACCTCCGAGCAGAATGCACAGAGCCAGACCAAAGAGCAAACGTGTGGATTGGAGTAATGAGGAGCAGCCCTGGCCCGGGCCCCAGGACGCACTGGTCTGAGAACTAGGGGACATCAGAGCTGGAACCCATGGGCACGAGCCCTGGGTTTGCCTGCAGACCCCTCACCAAAGCCCCTGGGACCTGACCGGGAAAACCCCACCTGTGGGCCTGAGCCAGCACTGTAAATTAGGGACCACATGAGAGCAGGAGAGAAGCCAGCCCTGCCTTAACAGGGGATGGGAGACACCCAGAATCCAGGAAGAGGGAGGGAGAAGGAGAGAAACTGTCTGCTCACGCAAATGTCCACATCCATTCCCGTGAGGCCTGGCGGTGATCAGGGCAGCTGTGCTGTTTCGTGTTCCTGGGGAGGGATCTGAGACTCAGACAGGACAGCCAGCAAAGTTGGGCCTGGAGCCCGGGGTCCTGTCAAGCACAGCCTTCATCCCTCCATTTGTGTGCTCCAGGTAAGCACTTTGCTCTTTACACGTTCATTCCACAAAGGCTCGCCACGTACAAAGGCCAGACCCTGTTGGGCACTGTGGC
The DNA here is from genome assembly GCA_030068075.1 of Paguma larvata. Lineage (NCBI taxonomy): Eukaryota > Metazoa > Chordata > Mammalia > Carnivora > Viverridae > Paguma > Paguma larvata. Next base: position 23,385,956 of record CM057841.1, on the reverse strand, counting down.
CCAGTGTGGGTTCTAGCTCGAGCTTTGGGCCAACTGCTACTAGTTCCTGGATGCCCCTCCTGGTGCCCAGGAATACAGGTATGGTGGCCTCTAGACTAGAACTCTTTTCCATCGGGCCAGCAAGAAGGCTGGACTACAGACCAGGAGGCGTCTTTAAAAGCATTTGTCAGGGTGCCCCAGTAGCTTAGTCGGTTAAGCGTCCAACACTCTTGATTTCGGCTCAAGTCATGATCTCATTGTGGAATCGAGCCCTGCACTGGGATGGAGCCTGCTGGGATTCTCTCCCTTTCCCTCTCCCTCTCTCTCTGCAGCTGCTCCCCCCGCCCCCCAAATAAATAAACTTTAAAAGGAAAAAAAGCACTTGTAGGACACATGGGATAAAATGACATGGAACCAAACATGCACATTGTCATTGCATGTGTGTGGATTTCCTGGGCTTGATACTGTGCTATCGTCACATAAATGTAACTACGGGGGAAACTGGGTGAAGGCTACACCAGATCCCCACCACCACTGCAACTTCCTGTCAATCTATAGTTGTTTTAAAATGAAAAGTGTTTTCAAAAGTTCTTGTAGGGAACTGAGTGTGACCGTGTGTCCCTGCCTCACCATCATGTCTTCCTGTGACGCTGAGGTGCCAGGAAGCAGGTGCAGACCTGCAAGGAAGCCTTGGCTCTCTCTGCCCTCAGGCCTCATCTCCCCAAACAGGTCAGAGCCAGCTCTGGGAGTTCTCTCCTCTGCCTCCAGTTTGCAGAGATAACCAAAGGAGAACATCAGCTCCTCGATATAAACTGGAGAAACCCTGATTTATTCCCTGGGCAAGAAGGATCTTGGAGGCACTGCAGGGACTTTCAGGAGGAGAGCAGGGGGAACGATTTCATGTCAGGGTGTTTCATTGACTGGGGCTGCAGGACTCAGATTTACTGTTCCAGGAAGGACTGGAACAAGGACAGTGATAAACCGAGGGCCAGAGGTGACCAGGAGAGGTGTATGGAGAGAGCTCGGTATCAGGAGAGATTTGTGGAAATGGCTTGAAAACGAGAAAAAAACGGTTGTTAAAAATATACTAAAATAATTCCCACCAGCCTATTCCTTTCCACTGTGTGCCCCAGGAGCATGGCTTCACGAAACCTGGAGAGAGCAAGTCCCGAAGGCTGCCTGCCCTCCCAGGGGCCCTCAGTGCACTGTGCGGGCCGGCCCCTGCCTGGGGAAGTGCTAAGGATGATTTCCTAGCAGAGCCTTTCTGCTGAGCACTCCCCACGCACTTGTCCTCTGAAGGAGGCATCGCTGAAGGAGGGCCCCCATTTTCCAGGTGAGGAAACTAAGGCTGAGAAGCTAAGGAACTTACTGGAGGTCACAAAGCCAGGTCCATCTGACCCCAAACTGATTCTCTGAAGTGCTGTGCCAGCCTGCCCCAGCGGAGGCTGAGGTGACCCGGGATAAGGGCACCACTTTCTTCTGAGCCTACTCGGGAGTGGCTGAGGGCCAGGATGGATGCTGAAGTGAGGAGTGCAGGCAGCTGGCAAGCACCCCTCTCTGCGCCACAGAGCCTCTGGGTGTTGTGCCTGACCCTTCTCAAAGTCTGTTCTCAGCTACCAGTGCACTGACCTGAGGAAGGAAAGAGGATCTGCCCAGCCCCACTTTGCAGATGAGGTAGTAGAGGCCCAGGGAGTGAAACAGCTGGCCAGGGCCTCCCGGCAGGGCTGACACCACCCCAGGCCTCTGGTTCCAGGCCACAGAGAGGAAGGTGGGGGGACTCATGTGAGACCTGGCCTGGGAGTGAGTGGGCAGGGGCCTCAGAGCAAAGGAAGCAGAGATGGGGGAGCCTAGTGTCAGCCTAGAAGATGCAGCCTACAGAGGCTCCTCACCTCTCTCCTGGCCTCATCTCTGGCAGGCTATGACTTGTCCATTTCATCAGCTCTTACTACGGGCCGCTGACTGACTCTGATTTACGTGGCGTTGCCAGCTCCAGCCCTCTGATGCCCCAGAGAAATTGGGGCAGTGGAGGAAGCCTCTCCTGGACCTGGCATCCACTGAGTAGTTCACCCTGGCCCTCCCTGGGTCTGGGTGCCCAAGGAGGGCAGTGAGAGAAGCAGGACATACGGCCTGAGCCCACAGGCCTGGGAACTGAGGATCTGAGTTCCTGTCTCAGACTGCTAGCTGGCTGCATCCCTTGCCCACATCCACACGCTTCCTGCAGCAGAGGCTGCCAGATCAGAAGTCCTGCCTGGCAGCCCAGCGACATGGTACTCCCAGGAGCAGATTATAGGTCTGGGCCCAGTCAGGCTGGCCTGAGCAGGACTCATAAGTCAGAGACCAAGGGAAAGCCTTCTGCATAGTGGGATTTGAGAGGCACTCCGGGAAAAGCCCCCCCAAGTACTTAAATATGCCTCAAGTGCACATCTATGCATTATTTCTTTGAAGTATGCATCAGCCACCCAGGCCGTCTTGGGCAGGATGCCTGCATCATTCCACCTGCAGTGGTCTCTTACTTAGCAGGACAGAAAGGGCGGCACCCAGAGAGGCCTAGGGGAGGCGCCAGGCAGACATTCTCTCCTAACTCTCCTCTCACCCGATCCTCCCTGCAGCATTGCCAAGTTCATGCTTCCATTCCCACTCTACAAATGGCCACACTAGTGAGGAGCAGCTGGAGCCCGAACTCAAATCTAGGTCACCCGATGCCTGAGCTTTTTCCACAAAGGACCACAAGGAAGAAAGGATGGATAGGCCCATCCCCGTCAGTCCAGCACTCCCAGGACCCACAGCCTGCCTCTCAGCCCACCTCATCCACCTTGGACAGAATGTTGGCAGAAAGCAAAATGAATAAAAATACTGAAAACTTGTTACGAATTAATAAATTTCATTTCTTTTGGAGATACACATGGTTTTCCAGCACCCATGGTAGGTTTATAAAAAACAAATATTTTTGACCACTGAAATTTTTTTCTAAGATTATTTAAAATTATTTTATTATTAAAATTTTAAACTGTCCCAGTTTATATATACAATGGAATACTACTTGGCAATGAGAAAGAATAAAATCGCGTCATTTGCAGCAATGTGGATGGAACTGGAGGGTGTTATGCTAAGCGAAATAAGTCAGTTAGAGAAATACAGATACCATGTGTTTTCACTCACATGTGGATCTTGAGAAACTTAACAGAAGACCATGGGGGGAGGGGAAGGGGAAAAAATAGTTACAAATAGAGAGGGAGGGAGGCAAACCATAAGAGACTCTTAAATACAGAGAACGAACTGAAGATTGATGGGGGTTGGGGGAGAGGCGAAAGTGGATGATGGGCATTGAGAAGGACACTTGTTGGGTTGAGCACTGGGTGTTTTATGGAAGCCAATATGACAATAAACTATATTTTAAAAAAAAACCTGTCCAAAAAAACCCTTGGATTTGCATGCTATTTAGAAATAGAATTTGCATGCTATTTAGAAAAGAACAACAAGGCATTCATACTGCCATATCAAAGCTTAGGGGACTCATCCAAAAGTAGGCACAGAGGAAAATTAATAGCCTTGGCTTGTTTTATTACTGAACAAGAATAAAAGAAATAAACTGAGCATGCAACTCAATACATTAGGAAAAGATAGATAAAACCTATCATAAGAAAGTAGGAGAAAGGGGATGCCTCGGTGGTTTGGTCATTAAGCATCTATCATTGGCTCAGGTACTGATCTCACGGTTGGTGAGTTCAAGTTACACTTGGGGTGATCTCGAGCCCCACTTCAGGTAAACCTGTGTCCAGCTTCCAGCAAGCCCATGCCCCTGCTTTGGGTGATCACTGCTTCTCTCTCTCTCTCTCTCTCTCTCTCTCTCTCTCTCTCCCTCAGCCTCTCCTGATATTCTCCCTGCCCCTCGCTCACTTGCACCCTCTTTTGAAAGAAAGAAAGAAAGAAAGAAAGAAAGAAAGAAAGAAAGAAAGAAAGAAAGAAAGAAAGGAAAGGAAAGGAAAGGAAAGGAAAGGAAAGGAAAGGAAAGGAAAGGAAAGGAAAGGAAAGGAAAGGAAAGGAAAGGAAAGGAAAGGAAAGGAAAGGAAAGAAGAAAGAGAGAAGGAAGGAAAGAACTAAGAAAGAGGGGCATCCAGGTTCCCATTCATTTACATAAGGACTGTTTGCATACATTCATTGCAAACATTCATAAATATGAATCTTTATTGTAGACCATTTTAATAACAGAGTCTGTTGAAATAAATATTGTGGGACACTTCCCTAGATTAAAAACTGTTTTCTATGTTAAACATGAAATGGGCACTGCACTTCAGTGTGAGGGGTGGACCAGAACTTATGATTGGACATCACAGACCTGGTTCAGAAAGAGCCGGCAAGTAAATCCAACCTGTGAGGCTCACAAAAACGTGATCCAGCTCTTGGTCATTCCCTGCTCCTGCGTTTTGACTCCAGCTATCAGATTCAAACACTGAAATGCCATACATACATGGCTGTTTATAACCAACTCACATTAACTGAAAAGGTGGATTAATGATGATGATGATGATAACATTAAGGTGACTTCATACTAGCAATCAATAACGATGGAGTATTCAAGTTCTATTTTTTCCAAGAATGCCTATGAATGGAAAAGGCCATGATGTGGGCAGAAATTCTGAATCCGGCTGTACAGAAAGTACAAAATGAGTGACTTTGGGAGAACGCAACGTAAGGCACGCACTAAGTACTAAGGCATGCCTAAAGTAAGGGCATGTTAAAGAACAAACTCTATGAAACTTTTGGCACAACTGGAAAAATTCTACCTCTATCGGTGAACAATTACTTCAAAAAATAAGAAGTAATGAGGTTGGAGGGGAGAAGGGGTGGGAGGAAGCAAGAGAAGAAACAACGTATTAGCTCATTATAGACAACCGGTTACCAGCATTCACCTCAGACTTCTCTGTTAATCAAATCTTAGAATCATTCAGTCTCCATCTCTACATCGTTACAATCTCACATGATCTGCCCTGGGCCCACAGCGATGATTACCTGTATGATACATACATTTCTGTATTTAATGATAATTAACTTAGTAACTACTTTATTTTGTAACAACTTTATTGAGTGTAATTTACATATCATAAAATTCAACCGAAACTACTTTTAAAGAATGCATAATGAGCAATTAGGAGCTGAGCAAAGTTATTGGAGAACTTCTCAGAGTTGTTTGGAGATCTACAATTTAGACATGCACTACCTTGGGCCATCCCTGAGGAATGGCTTCGTGGACTGGACCCTTTTCTCCCCTTCCCAAGAGAGTACAAAGGTGTGTAGACTCCAGCAGGTGGCTGTGACTATGTACGCCCAGGCATCTCAGGCATTCTTGCAGCTTGAAGAGCCCCATTTCATTGCAAAAATTATTTCTCTGAAAGCTGCTGAAAGGGATTGTGGGCTATAATTAGAATAATGCCCTACAGGATTACATTCACAAATGTAATTACATAATCGTTTAGACCTAAATAGTACTGTGAACCGATGCAATTTCCTGAGGATTGTGGTGAGGGGAGGTGTAGGTGCCCCTTGAGAAACAGAGGGTTCTGAGACCACTTCCTGATGACAGCTTAGCCTAGAAGCAGTGGAAGATGAATCTGAAGATCTCTAATTCCTCAGTAGGCTTGTCTTGGGCATCAGGTCAGCACAGACTTCATGGATGATGGGGATACAGCCAAAAATGACCCAAACTGGAATTTTCATCCGGCTCTCATTAAGCATGGTAGGAAAGAGACAACAGGTTTGGGATTCATCAGCGGCTTTTTATTTCCTTCATAGAAACCCTGTCTATAGCACATATGCGGCTGCAGGTGTAGGGCATCCAGCCACACTAGAAAGTACATAGAATCTGTTGTCTTACTCTCCTGAATCCGGGGAAGCACTCAGCCTTTTGAGTTCTCAAGCATCACTCAGCTAAAGATACCAGATCATCCTCTTTCATAACTGAGATCAACATGGCAACCACACACCCTGGGCTTCCAGAGAAGACCTGATCGTGTATCATTTCCTTCTATCAGACAGCGGTGATTTATTCAATGTGCTGTGCCTCCTCCCATAAGTTTGTAAGATATTTCACGTGGTTAAATGCACAACTGAGAAAAATATCTTTTGTTGGTCCAAGTGTCCTAAATTTTGGTCCAGAAAAAAATGGTAGTTGTACAAATAGACCACAGCTTTTGAAAGCCATGACAATAAATCGCATTAATTTGGACACCATTAATCTGGAGTATGTGCTAATCCCATAGGCCTAGGAGGAAGCTTAGCTTTGAAGAAAGAGTTTGCTTTCTAAGCAAAGAAGGATGCAAACAAGCCACAGTAAGTGTAACCTACTTAGACACAGATGTTGTTCTTAAAGAAAAAGGTGCATATTAAGCTATGCCTGCTGGTGAGCCCTAATCTCTCAGCTCCTCCTTCACTTTAGCCATTGACCAGCCCACCTGCTGTATGATACAAATTCCAAGACTTCCTGCCCCTCGCTTCTCCCACTGGTCTCATAGCCTCCTTGGGGAAACTGAGGCCCAGAGAGGGGAAGGAGTCAGCCCAAAGTCCCACATCCAGCAATTCCACCCAATGGTTAGAGCCTCCAGTCTTGCCTCACACAGATCAGGGTTGTAATCTCAGCTCTGTCTCTTAGATAACTTGGCCCTGTGGAGTCTCCATCTGTGTAATACAAATGAAGGCTAGAGCCTCCCCTTTCTCTTAGATCTAGATAAGACTGTTCCAAACTCCAACTCCACCCTCCTAATCCTTCTCCAAGATCTCTTGCAGGTCCCTATGGTCACCTCTACGCCAGGAGTCTGCTCCCCTGCGCAGTCTCTATTCCTACTTTCCTACTGCATCGACTCAGGTGGACAGCCAGCCCATCCTCAATTTGGACATCCTCCCGGGAATGTGGTAGGCTTTGCTAATGGGTTAGGTTTAGGTTAGGTTCCCCAGCAGCACAGGGAGGGGGTGATGTTTTGTACCCCTGGTGTCACCCAGCCAGCTAGCAGTAGGAGATTAGGGGATGTAATCAGCTTAGGTCAGTTCCCCAGCAAGAGGGGCAAAAATCCCATAACCAAGTCTGGTCAGGGCACCCACAGCACCCACCACAGGGAAGAGGTGGCGACGGTGCTCTGAGACTTCCATCATGAAAACACAGCTTTGCATCAGCATCAGGCACCTTGTTTCTAAAATGGCCTTGGCCCACACCCCAGACTGCCTCTTGCCCACACAATGCCACCTTAGCACCCTCCTGCCTCTTCCCACTGGTCCCTGCCCCTCTTCCTCTTATTTCCCCTCCCTCTCTGGAATGAAAAAAAAAAAAAAGAAGTCTCATTTTCTTCTGCAGAACGGCTTAATGATTCTTTTATTCTTCTGTTGCCCAAGCTGCTGCCCGCACCTTCTGTATATGGGGACCGCCATCTCAAGTTTTGCCAGTTTTAGCACTGAAAGTTCTGCACCCCAGAACCCTTGCATCCCGGACAAACAGGAATTCAGTAGTCACCCTCCGAATTGCTCTTACAGCCGCTGTGACTTATCTAGGCTCCCTCTCAAATGGACAGTAAGTGTAATGTTTGCTAAGGTGGCTAATCATCTTTTCTTTTTCATCAGGAATGGGTATTGCATTACATCAAATGCTGCTTCAGCCTCTGTTAAGAGACTCACATGATTTAATCTGACAGAGGAGTAATTACATTAGTATATTTCCCAATGTTGAATCGTCTTTTGTTGCTGGAATAAGCCATATTTGAATAGACTGTATATTTCTTATGATCTCATGCTTCGTTTGATGTACTAATATTTTATAAATAACGTTTGTTTCTAAATGAGGGTTCTCCACCGTTTTCTTTGGCTTCCTTTGTCTCATGTTAATGCCTGGCATAGACTCACCTTGCAAAATGGGCTTGGGAACTTTTCTATATGTTCACCCACTTCCTGAATAACCTGAGCACAAGGGCAAAAAAATGAAAGAAGAAAGATATTCAGGGGCGCCTGGGTGACTCAGCTGAGCATCCAACTTTGGCTCAGGTCATGATCTCACAGTTCGTGGGTTCAAGCCCCACGTCAGGCTCTCTGCTGACAGCTCAGAACCTGGATTCTGCTTTGGATTCTGTGTCTCCCTCTCTCTCTTCTCCTTCCCACTCATGTTTTGTCTCTTTATGTCTCTCAAAAAATGAAATAAAACATTAAAAAATTTTATAAAGAAGAAAGATATTCAAAGACATAATACAGGAAATTTTCCTTAAGATGAAGAACTTCAGTTTTACATCCAAAAGGCACAACATCTTCAGGAAGAAATGATTTAAAAGTATAGTTATCAAGAAATATAATGATTAATTAAGAAAATAACTCTTCATGCATTCACAGAGGAAAAGGAAATGGATTTTGAAGGCAGGGGAAGTTTGCAAAATCAAGCTGGGTTTCACCTTTTTCTTAGCAAGTTTCAAAGCAGCAGATAAGAGAGAAATGTACGCAAACTTGCAGTAAAAATATAAACCATTCACATTGTCATTCGAATGAAAAGGCAGCAGGGAAACATTATCAAAGAACACAAAAGAACCCTGGGAACACAACTCCCAGGAACTTTTCTTTAAAAATCGAATTGATGGTTATGGGGTACCTGGGTGGTTCAGTCAGTTAAGTGTCCAACTTTGGCTGAGGTCATGATCTCACTATTTGTGAGTTCAAGCCCCACTTCAGCTCTGAGCTGTCAGCTGGAGCCTGCTTCAGATTCTGTGTCTTCCTCTCTCTCTCTGCCCCTCTCCCCCTCTCAAAAATAAATAAAGATAAAAAATAAATAAAAATTTTAAAAATCTAATTGATAGTTAAATCCAGGCAAAGTATATCAAAATGTAAAGAAAATTGGCAAAATGATAGCATTTAGGGAAAAAAATGGAGCAGTCAGGGTATGGAATCCTCGAACCTGGAAGTCTCTAAAGCAAAGCCGGATGAAAGGCAGTTTTTTAAAGGCAAAACTATGCATGTCTCCAGTTGTCCTTGAAATCTACAAATCAGGAGACAAGCATTCTCTAGCATGAAGAAATCGGGCAACACAGAACCCATGATTCTCAAAAAGAAAAACAGCTATTTCACAATAAAACAGAACATCAAAATAGAAAAAAAAAAAAACTTTGAAATGGAAAAGTCATCAAAAAAATGACAACCACTGAATACAATAAAACACAGAAAAAAGAAACCCTGTGGAAGAGACCCAAGCATTATAAACTTAGACAAGGTAAAAGAATAATCTGGTGAACAAAACAGACAAAGAATCATTTGAAAAAGAGAAGGAAGCCCTGCTAATTCCCTCATCTTTCAGAGTACAGAGAGAGCCAGTTGAAATTGTCTGGAATTGAAACATCCTTAAAATGACTCTCAGTTCACATTGTTTTTCATAATCTTTTTTCTTAATCTTAGGGACTCTTTAAGAATGACATTTTTCTGGGGTGTCTCGGGGGCTCAGTCGGTTGAGTGACTCTTGAGAATCAACTCACATCATGATCCCAGGGTCATGGGATAGAGCTCTGCATCAGGCTGAGCTTGGAGCCTGCTTAAGATTCCCTCTCTCTCTCCCTTTGTCCCTCCCCAGGTTTCACGCATGCTCGAGTGTGCGTGCAATTTCTCTCTCTGTTTAAAAAAAGAAGAAGAGGGGCGCCTGGGTGGCTCAGTTGGTTAAGCGGCTGACTTCGGCTCAGGTCATGATCTCACGGTCTGTGAGTTCGAGCCCTGCATCGGGCTCTGTGCTGATGGCTCAGAGCATGGAGCCTGCTTCAGATTTTGTATCTCCCTCTCTTTCTGCCCTTCCCCTGCTCATACTCTGTCTCTATGTCTCTCAAAAAATAAGTAAACGTTAAAAAATTTTTTTTAAAAAAAGAAGAAGGCTTTACTAAAGTAAAGACACATCTCTCTACTGCTGTCAAATTCAAGCAAAACTTGACAATTTTATTTTTGAAGAGCTGTGTGAAAGAATCCCATTTTATCAAACTGATTCCATTTATATATCTGCATATACTCTTAAAGAGATATCTGGAATGACCACCACCTAGTTTTTTTTTTCTTTTTGCTTCTCTATTTTGCTTGAATTATTTGATGACACATTTTTAATAAAATCAATAAATTCATTTTTCCTAAAGGGAAGAAAGAGAGATAAAGAGAGTGAGCGGGGGGACGAAGGGAGGAAAGAAGTACTCAGGTACAAAAATATGACTCAGGTGGGTTGATGGCACTCACTCCTAAGACTTTTGCTAGAACCACTGGGGCTGGTGAGGATTCTCTTTTTGCCTGGGCTGCTAACCTATTCAGATGACAACCTATAGACAGCAAGGGCATCCACATGGGAGAGACTGTGAGGGGATTAATGTCAAAGAAAAGCAAACACGTGGAAATCCAGAGAGGTTGAGGCCCTGGATCAAGCCATGCCTGAAGCCTGAGCCTTTTAGTACTGAGTCAACAAACTACCTTCTTTGCTTAATCCACGTATGTAATGATCTTCTATTACCTGCAACTACAAGCATTCCAACAAAGGGCCCTCCAAAGGCCCTTCTAGTTGCAGTTCGGGATTTCCTATAAATGTTTACCTGCTAAGCTCTTGCCAATACTCCTGAGTAAGTCTCAGTTGCACATCCTATTCCCAAGGCTAATTGTCAGAGCCCACTGAGCCAACCCGGAGGTAGAACCACATGCTGCATGCGACAGTTCCCATGTGACCAAGACGCACGTCCATCCGTTCACCAGACTTGTGCTTCGGAGAATCTGCCCCAGCTGCTCTCATCATCCAGGCCTATATCTGTTTCAAAGGATGTACACGAGAGAGCTGCGACTCTCCCACTAATTTCCGGGAAGGAAAATTCTGGGGTACAGAGCAGGGAAAGTTTAGATCAAGTGTCAGCTTAAAGGGAAATTTGATTAAAAATAGAACTACCTTATGATCCAGCAATTACACTATAGGTATTTACCCAAAGGATAAAAAAAAAATATTCATTCAAAGGGGCACATGCACCCCGATGTTTGTGGCAACATTATGAAGAGTAGCCGAACTATGGAAAGAGCCGAAATGTCCATTGACTGATGAATGGATAAAGAAGATATTATATACAATAAAATATTACTCAGCCATCAAAAGAATGAAATCTTGTCATTTGCAATGACAAGGATGGAGCTAGAGAATATTTTGCTAAGTGAAATAAGTCAGTCAGAGAAAGACAAATACAACATGATTTCACTCGTATGTGGAATTAAACAAATAAAACAGAGGAACATATGGGAAAGGGGAAAAACATAGAGAGGGAAACAAACCATAAGAGGCTTTTAAGAATAGAGAACAAACTGGGGGTTGATGGAGGGAGGTGGGTGGGGGATGGGCTAAATGGGTAATAGGTTTAAAGGAGGACACTTGTTATGACAAGCACGGGTGTTACATGTAAGCGATGAATCACTGAATTCTACTCCTGAAACTAATATTGCACTGTACGTTAACTAACTAGAATTTAAATTAAAATTTAAAAAGAAAAAAATAAATATGGGAACTTTGATAAAAATCCAGGCTGACTTCCCCAAGGAAGGTGGTCCTGTGGGAGAGCTGTGTATGGTCAGCTGCAAAGGCTGCTGTTGACGAGGACAGTGAGTTAGGAGCTCGAAGTGAGTTAGGGCCCCAGAAAACAAGGTGGGGTGCAGGTGAGAGGCTCCAGCCAGAACCTCCTCCGTTAGCCTGACAGGGGCCCACACTAGAATTCCTGGCTCACTCCCAGCTTCCCTTGGCTTGTCATGGGGGTCTACCTCTCCCCAGCCAACCATGATCTCAAGGGAGGAGCTGAGTGTGGCTTATCTCTGATAGGCCCAGATTCCAGCCTGGCCCAGTGTTCAGAACTGAATGAACAAATGAATGAGTGACTGAAAGAAGCATATTCTGTGTGCCTGGCACTATTCTTGGGTCTGGGGGTTCTAGGAACTTAAGGCAAGCAGGGCCCTTGCTCTGTGGTGCTCACATTCCTTCAGATTATGCCTCTAAACCAGAGAAAGAAGAGACCATCTGGGCAGAAGCGGGCATTCGGGACATCAGACCACCTCATGCAATCTCTGTCAGTTAGAGTTGCCTGACCTTGTAACTGGTGCTAAATGTCTCCTGTCCAAGCCAATTTCTTCAAGTGTCTGCACCAGGCATGGCATTTTCAGGTTTCCCTGAGCAGAAGAACTAACATAGGGTAGCACAGGGAGGAGTCTTGGGGACAGGAACCCAGGAGAGGAAGCCTCCCTCTCCTCTCCTGAGTTCCTGAAGTGACTGAATTCAAGCTGGTCCCTAAATATCCACTTTTGAAATGGGCTTTCCCATAGATTCCTCCTCTGAAGATTAATGTTGCAATCCATTTTATTGGAATCTAGAATTCATTGCTATAGCCTAGACCTTGGGGTGACACTCCAGGGGACTAGGGACTGCGGGTCTATGCACATAAGCCCCCATCTTCCCCAGCAACCAGCCCTGGGGCTCTGAGAGGACAAAACAGGAGGTCTTGGGGGAGCCCTTCTGCAGGGCCATGGGACCTCCCTCATCCTCTGTTTGCATGACAAGGAGGGCCACTCAGATGCTCAAAGTCAAATAAGTCCAGGGACTTGATGTCCAACAGAGAGACAGAGAGCAAGCAAGCTGGCCAACTCTCCCTTTAAAAAACAGTAGGTCAATACATCTAGGCACCTGGGATGTAGAAAGGAAAGGGATCATGCTCCCTGTGTCAGCAATGGAGCAACTGAGGCCCGAAGAGGGGAAGTGACTTGCCCCAAGTCACAGAGAGCCCCCTGTGGACCCCTGGCCCCGAGTTCCTCCCTGTGCTGCTACACAGAAGTTGGTCAATCTTTGCCTCCCATGCTGAAGTTACTAAAACACATCCCAATTGTCAAAATATCAGGTGCAAGAAGAGACAAAAAGATTATACGTGAAAAAGAGCAACAATTTGGGTATTCTCCAAAATTCTCCAATTGCTTGAAAAACAGTGCCTTCTCTGAAACTTCCCCCATGTCTCACGTGTTACCAATATTTTTTATTTTATAAAGTCACAGATCAAGTTGTTTCTGATGTTTCCAGGAGCTACATGTCAAAAGCTGATGTTAATATTTTGTAAGAGACAGGCATGGTGGAACAAATGCAAAATCAATGCCATCTGTCTCCAGGAAACTACTCGAGATTCCAGACATTAGAGAGGCCTGACGCAAGCAGGTTTAGGAGCCAGAGCCCCCACCCAAGGCAGAGAAAGATGGGAAATAAAAAGATTCCTTTTTGGTCAAGGGAAATACTTTGTTAAAAGACAAAGTTAATGAGATTGGGCCATTTCTGGATGATTCTTCCTTCTTTAAAACCCTCAACCCCAATACAAGTTTATAATACAATCATCACACTTTGCAGCAGGAAGGCATGTGGTCGGATAGCAAGGAGGGACTTCCTCGGTAAGCAATGTGAAGCTTGGGAACAAGTCAACCAGTGAGGCCGATCTTTGTAAATGCCCATTAGCCCAGAGGCATTTCACCTGTCCAAAGACAGGGGACTGATAAAATGACTTGCGAAAGTGCTTAGAGACCTAAGCTTCTGAGAAGACTTTAGCAGGTACACGATCGGAAGCTGGCTCTGGGAAGTCAGGCAGAGGGCGTGGTTGGGGAGAAGACTTCAGAGACTCACAGGCAGACTCCCAAACAATGTGGGCTTGAGAAATGGGCCAAGGAGGCTCCAGAAGTCCAGGCTGCAGGACACACTGTAACACTGAGTCAGCCATCAGCTGGCCATGTAGCAGAGCCCAACAGTGGTCCTTCCATGTGGGCATTTGCGATTCCTTGCAAATATGGCCACATCAGCACTGGGGTCCCTGAAGACTTGAGAGCCTTTAGAGTAGCTTCCCCTCCCACCTGGCATCACAGTGACTTGTGTACATCTTGCCTCCATGGTGGCCCCATGTCCATGAGGTAAGGTCTGATGACCAGATGTGTGAGGATGGGGACAAACAGGCGGGCTTAAAATCCAAAGTCCAGCCCAAGGTTTGTCCTTATCACTGCCTGTCACTGCCATGCATCATCGTAGCAGGCCACGCAGCACGCTCCCTAGCTGCCCAGGCATCAGTAATGCTTGCTGGCCCAGAGCACAGGCCACTCACCCCACCATCCCACCTCCTCCCTCTGCTCAGATCAGGGTCTCTCCTCCCAGATGGTGCTGTACAGATGCCGTGGAGAGTTAGCCGAGGGCTCCCCGGGACACTGTTTCCTCTAACCCTGTGCCCCATGATGACTGAAGGGGCCACACCTCATGTCCCATTCATTCTCTCTGCAGCCTGGCTTCCTGAGGACCGCCTCAGCCTCTCGTCTGGTTGGCTAGGGAATTGCCGCAGTCGGAGGAACTCAGTGGGAAGTAACTTTCACTGGACGGTGGAATCAGAGCAGATCTGCCGGAGGATGAGGTGCATGGCCGCTGCGGTCAGTCATTAAGTTTAAAAGTGAGGGGTCCCGGTGGCTGGACAAATGTGACTTAATGTGGGTATGACAGTCAGAATGCTTGGCGACAAGTGGCAGAAACAACCCAAGATGGATCAGGCAGGGGCTGGGGGAGTTAATGGACTCAGGAGACAAACCCCAGGAAGGGTGGAATCCTGGGGGTCAGCGGACAACTGGGGTTGTCAGGACTCTCTCTCCTCTCATCTCCAGCTCCTCGAATGCGAGCAGCATCCGGTCAGACACACTTCCTCTCAATGGCTGGAGGCTAGCAGCCACAGAACCAGGGCTCACAAGTTCCTGGCTTCCTGGGGAAAGAAGCGGGCATAAGAATGGGGCTACTCCCTTGGCTCCACCGATTTGCTGGCCTGGATCACACGCCCCTCCACTGGCAGCAGCCTCGCCCTCCCTCAGAATCACATGGTTGAGCAAGGGATAACATGCCCCAAAGAGGAGGGATGCTGAGGTTACAGGAGAGGCAAAGGTACCATTCCAGCAGAGTGAAGGATGCTCAGGCCAGGAACACTTAGAAACTCTGTTCACCTGGGACTCCTGTACTGGCAAGAGCTAACCCTGTGTGAGGGTTATATACCTTCTATTATCTGTATGGAGCCCTTTCCTGGCTTCATCCCAAACTGCAGCGAAGCTGGCAGGCAGTGGAGAGCGTTGGTGGGGCAGAGGCTCCCCTCTCCAGAGAGACGTGCTCTGAACAGGGCCCTCAAAGCTTCGGCCTCAGAGAAACACACAGTTGCCTCAATGAGTGTATGTACTTGTACATGAGGGCTGCCATAACAAAATACCACAGGTCCAGTGGCTTAGACAACAGACATTTATTTTGGGACAGTTCTGGAGGCCAGATGTCCAAGATCGAGGTGCCAGCAAGGTAAGTTTCAGGCTGAGGCCCCTTTTCTAGGCTTGCAGGTGGCCACCTTCTCTCTACTTGCTCACATGACCTTTATTCTGTGCATGGGGATGAGGATGGGGAAGATGGCTCTTCCTCTTCTTATAAGGACACCAGTCCTGTCAGATTAGGACTCCACTCTTAAGACCTCACTTAACCTTATTACCTCTTAAGGACCCCATATCTTGAAGATAGGGCTTCAGCTTACAAAATTGGGGGGTACAGTTCAGTCCACAGCACTGTGCCAGGCGCTATGATGAGTTGGGGTGGCAGCAGAAGCCTGCAGGCTGTGTGTCGGTCAGCAGGCACTGCCCAGCCCTGATGCACAGTCAAGCAGAGGCAGGGTGTGCTGCAGCCAGGCCCCAGTCAGGCCCCCTGACCTCGCCCTTTGAGCTTTCCTCCATCCTCTCTGCTACTCTGACCACCCCAAGAAGCAGACCCTGATACAGACTTTAAGCTCCAGGAGTTTGATTAGGAGACTGGGAAGAAACAGTGTAGAATGTGGCAGTAAGCAGGTTCCTGCTAGGAGCAACTCACTGGGCAGCCCTGGAACACCACAGACCACATCTCAGAGTTGCCCCAACCACAAGGTGTGGAAGCTGGAGTCCCATTCATCACTGCTGAAAGCTGCTCCTGGGGTGTCAGCTCCCTTATACAGGGATGTGCTCCATAGCCAGGGGACATGCAGGTGGAGTTGCAGTTACAAATGGTAAGATGCTGTTGGTATGGGGGCATGCTGCATGGTATGCTGCATGACTTGGGAACACAGGCAAACCAATGGAAATTGTTACACTCCCCAAGCAGGTACTTCCATTGGGCGGTGAGCAACCCCAAGTGACCAGAGAAGGAGGACCCCAAGCAGGGCTTGGACAATGGACAAGCCTGGGGCTCGTTCAGAAATGACCAGAAGCCACCAAGGGGTGGTGGTGTCTCCCGCCAGGCTCCTGCCTGCCTCCTGTGAGCACATGAAGCTACATGCCCAAGAAGTAGCACTGCCCCAGAGTAGAATCCCCCTCCCAGGTCTGTGTCTACAGCAGAGCCGGGACGCAGACTCAGTCTGCCGTGTTAAATCAAGTCAGATAATTCTACTGTCTGCATCATAATTAACTTTACTTTCTTCAGAGGAATACATTACAGCAAAATATTAAGGAATTTTTTAAAAAAGAAAAGCCATTTTCCTCACTAGTATTATTTTTAATGAGCTAAGTGATGTTAGTTTTGAAATTGCAATCGGGAGAGAAAGCACACACACACAGAGTAATGGACAATTTTAATTTTCAACAATTGTGATTGTGAATATTGCTACTAATAGCTTCCACGGTGGTTTATATTCATTTGCCTAAAAACCAAACCCCAGACTTCTATACTGAAGAATAAAAAGATGACTCGGGCCAACCTGTGCATGTCTAGTGCCTCCCGCCCCCCTCCTCTGGAAGAGCATTCGGTGCTGTACCCATTTATCAGAACCATGGGGTGTTCTGGGCCCTTACTGGGGAGTAGAACAGTTTGGGGAAGAAGTTAAATTTAGACCCTCTGGCTCATGACCTGAATCGAAAATGTAGGGGGGGAAGCTCCATCATTCCCTGCAAGTGACTCTCCCCTGCCACAATTATGAACTGCTCCAACACAAAACATTCAAATGGACAGCAGCAACCGGCAGGCTGTGGGCTCCTTTAAAAATAAGCCCCATTGTTCCCCAACTGCCTATTAATAGCTAGAAAAGACATCTGTTCCTAATTTGGTCTTCTCAAATCAAGAAATCTTCCCTTCACTTCCCTCCGGGGCCAGGATGAAATCAATCAAGTGACAAAATTTATCAAGCACCAGGCACATTCCAGCCCAGAGCTCAGAGCCAAGTCTGCAACCTGACCCAAGCCACCCAAAGGCCTGTGGCCGGAGGGACCGTGCGCCCTCTCTCCAGTATTGACGTCCTTCCACACTCAGCAGTACAGAGACCTCTAAGGAAGACCCCCGTATGACCTAGTCGCACCCCTTCAGTACTCAGGACTCTAGCTCCACCACCAAGGGTTGACTGTTCCACCAGATTCTGACTCTAAGCATAGCTCCCCTTGGACTCCAACCATGACAGGGGGTCACCACCTCTCAGGGCGACTCTTCTCACCCCTGAATATCCGTGACTGCTAAACACACCTAAAACAGATCTTCCACGTAGGCCGGATTCCACTCTCAGGGGCTGCATACTTCATGTCAATTCTTCTTCCTATGTCAGTCCTTTGACTACTTGAGTAGAGACATCTACCTACTGTCAGGACTCATCTCCCGCTCTGACACCTGGATAGTAGGGGGCTTGTTATGGACCCAACGCCCAGAAAGGACAATGGAGTGTAGTGACATGAGCCGTATAGTGACTCTCCCTCATTCATGGGAGTGTGCCGCCTTCCATGCCCACCCCTACAGCTCTGGACCCAAGGCACACCCGCCATTCCTCTGGCAAGCCAGGCCCTCTCCCACCCCATGGCCTTTGCCAGCTCTTCTCTCTGCCTGGCATGATTTTCTCCAGCTTCTACATGGCTCGTCCCCATCTTGTCCTCCAAATCCCTGGTCCTCGGAGCAGCCTTCACCGAAGGCACACCCTGCGTCATGCCCAGGCATACCCCTCTTTTTAAATTCTTTGCAGAGCAGTGAGCACTATCTGCTTTATTTCTCTTCCTTCTTAGTCACATGATTATTATCTGACTCCCCTTCTAGAATGTAAGACCATGAAGAAGTACAGGGTAAGAACTCAATAAATGGTTGTCATCTGAAGAAGAAACAGTTTTCCAAGCAAAAGAAACAGCAGCCAGAGTCAAAGCACCAGAGAAGCCAGGGAGCCTATTGGTTCTGAGCACAGGCTTTGGATGCAGAAAGTTCTAGGCTGGTCAGCTGTGTGGCCTTGGGCAAGTTACCTGATCATCCTGAGTCCTGGCTTCTGCACCCGCAAAAGGAGGACAGTACAGCACATGCTTCCCCTTGGTGTGAGTGAGGTGGTGTTTGCAGAGCGCTTGGTATAAGAGCAGGCTCAGGACAAACCTTCCCTCGACGAGGTTACGGTTAGTAGTGGGGAAGCTGTGGTCGACGCTGGGACCGCCCAAGGAGCCCTGCATGCAGAGGGAGATGAGGCAGCAGTGTGGCGGGAAACATGAAAGCTTCTGCCCTTGACTACAACACAGTGTGAGGAGCTGCCCGGCCCCTTGGAGCTGAGGGTGGAATGGCCAGAAATAAACGCCACCCCTGAGGCCCAGGCTGGGAACCCGCCCCTGACCCAGCTGTTTCTCACTGTTCTCCTCCTTTCTGCCCTGCGGATGAGCTCCCAGACCACTGGGGGCCTAGAGCTCAAAGGAGGGGACAGAAAGGGGAGCAAACCCATAGCTGCTTTCATCTGCTGCTCACATCCCCGGAGAGCAAGGAGGCCAGTGAGAAAGGAACAGGCCTCCAGCATCCCTTTCAGGACGCTCAGAGCCTCCCCCTCTGCCCATGTGGGTCCCACAGGCGGGGCTGTGGGGGAAAGCAGATGCCCTGGAGATACAGGCTCCCTCAGGCCTGCCTCCAGCCTCATAGACCCAGTGCCCCCTGCGGCTCCTGGGACGGGGCCAAGGCGCTTCCGTTGGCCCCTGGTTCCCCAGGACACAGCCGGGATTGTGCGGCCCGCGGCAGGCACTGAGCCACAGCTGAGGGGACAAGGCCCAGCTGTTCCTGGAGACAAGCGGGCAGCTTTCTTCCCACATGAAAAGAGAACCTGTGTCCCCTGGGGGAGGGGAAGGAGGAGGAGGAAAAGGGCCAGGGGATGCCTGGGCAGGGCTGTAAACACTCCTCCTCAGGGTCCCCACTGTGCCCCAGAGTGGGCCAAGTGGAGCCAGGAAGGGGAGCGCAGCATCAGGTCCTAAACCTGCTTCCTAAGCTTGGCCGTGGCTGGAGCCCGAGGCCTGGCCTGTGCTCCTGACCCCTGTGTGACCCTGGGCCTGCCCCTTCCCACTCTGGCCCCAGCTTCTTCACTGTAAAGGGGGATTTGGACTGTTTTCTCCATGATCCTTGCAAAAGAGCAGCTTCAAGGATGGGTGGACCATTTCCTAGGAAGGCTGGTCCCCCTGCTTGGAGAGGAAGCAGGACACAGGACACATGAAGGTCTGAATGACTCTGCCGCAGGACCCTGCATCTGCTTGGCAGGTAGACCAGCATGGCCCAGGGAGTGTTGTGGGCAATCACTCACACATGCAAAACCCAAGACCCTGGGAAGGCACCTGAAGGGTGCTGATAGCAAGGTTAAGACAGATCATGCCCCTGGAGCCCAAATTCGCCATCACAGAACATGAGGGCCTTCAGAGCCCTCGTTCTAAAAACTCACTAAAAATATCTAAAGGCAGGTCTCTTTTTATGTCTCTTCTTCTCTGGGTCTTATTAATCAAACACTTCATTCTTTAGGGGTAAGAAATCCACAAAGTTCTACACCAGTCTCTACACACACACACATACACACACACACATACACACTCCCCAGGGCAGCCCAGGGGGGGACTCTTCCCTCTGGATTTCACTGCAGGTTTGAAGTCTGGGTGAAGACAGTCTGGATGCCCTTCGTGAGTGCCAGGCCCTTCAAGGCTCAGTGGCCCAGCACCAAGACCCACCCTCCCAGGAGGGCACAGTACATGCCACAGAAGAGGAACACACAATGTGCCAACAGGGTTGAAAGAAGAAACCATGAGCACATCAGGGGGTGCTTCTAGAAGGGGGCTGAGCCCTATAAAAAGCAGCTATGGACCACTATTCAAGGAGTGATTTTTAGGGAGCGGTCTTTATCCCAGGACAGATACTACCAGGACTCTTCCAGTCTTAACTGACAGAAACTGGGATCCTGGAGCATAAAAACAAAATGGGAAAGTACTAGCTAGGGAAGTGAGGAGTATGGGGGTGCACCTCCCTCCAGGCATGGCCAAACCAGAGACATCAATAACGTCATAAGATGATCTTTCTATGGGTCAGCTCTGGCTTCTCCCCCAAAGGTGACTGGCCATCCTCACAGCCCAGCACTGTGGGGACAAGGGAGTGCTGCCTTCCTGATGGCTGTGGCCAGACTCCTCATTATGACAAAAACAGTACATCCATCCAGGGCCCTGTGGATCCCTGAGCCTATTACCATGGACAGGGGCCAGAGTGTTCTGACTGGCAAGGTGGGGTTCCATTTACGTCTCCAAAGCAGGGAATGGGTCGACCCCCCTCACTCCGTAAGAATAGGGTGTGGGGAGCGGAGTTATCTCCATCTGGAAAGAGCTGTAGGCTTTTTCCTTAAAAATCAACTGTTCACAAGTTCCCGGGATGCCCGGGTAGCTCAGTAGGTTGAGTTCGAGCCCCGCATCTGGCTCTGCACACTGACAGTGCAGAGCCTGCTTTGGATTCTCTCTCTCCGTATCTTCCCCTCTGCCTCTCTCTCTCTCTCACACTCTCCCTCTCTCAAAATGAATAAACTTTTAGAAAAAATGAACTATTAACGATAAATCTGAACAGCAAGCCAGTATCACCTTTCTCCACAGTATGGGGACTGGGGGGGAGGCGCATCTTTAAAGAGCAGAGACAATGAGGTTAACGTGCAGAGAAAGAGCCTAGGGAGAGAAACAGAACAAGAGTTCCTGGATCAAGGTCTGCCTGGTATCTTTTCCAGTTCTGTGAATCAATAGACCTCTTTTTTGTTTGTTTCAGGTAGTGTGAATTGTTTTTCTGTCACTTGCAACCAAAATGAAGACATGTTTAAATTCCTGCCCTCCTAGCTAAATGGTGAGCTCCAAAAGATGAGAAATCCTATCGTCGCCAGCTCTGCACACCCAACGCCAGGCACAGGAGCTGGCATGGGGAGGAGATGCCGAATGAGTGTTTGTCGAATGAATGAAAAAGTATTAATAGTGACGACGACGATGAGGTCTTCCTCGCTGCTGCCCTCTGCAAGCTCTCAGCATCTGTAGAGCAGATTCCTGTTCTTCGCTGTGCCTGCACACAGCATCTTCCCCTCCCCTCACGACAGCCTCGGATCAGGTACAGCATGGGGGATGGGCCTCCCATTCTACAAGAAGAACGAGGGCTGAGGAAATTGTCACCCAGCCTTCTTTCCTCAGGGATTGTCATTTATTGCATGTTGATGAAAATGTTTTTTGAGAGGCCCGTTTATGATACTAGGGAGCCACCTTTTGGACAGGTGGTGTCCCTGCCTCCTCAGAGGGCGTCCCCTCTCCAGAGTCTCCCTGAAGCTGTCCGTGTACCCAGGCCCCCACTGATAGACGGCTTGTGTGAAGCAAGGTGGCAAAATCTCGGACATGTTTTAAGAGTGAGATGGAAATCGTTAGCTCCCATTTTAATTTAACAAGCCCAATTTTATAAATAAGAGTGAATTTTCCCAGGCTATTATATCTAATTATGCATTTACATCAATTCACATTATGCGGTTCTTGAAATGTTAATACCAAAGGCAATTTTCTGCTGACGGGTGGCATGGAGAAGAGCTTGCTTCACATTACAAGTCAATATTTTTGGAAATAATTACCCAGTTGCTCACTAGAGTCTGCACCGACTAACCCAGTAGCTGTGTCTACACAGTCCCCAGTTTGAGATGCTACGAGAGGAAATCCCCTGGCAGGGAAGGAAGATGGGAGAGGCCAAGGGCCCCTGAGTGAGGAGTCCTAGTGGCCTCTGCTGGCTGGTGGAACAGGCTTCACCCTGGCTCCACCTAGTACCAGGACCGGTCCTCTGACTGTGTTACGAAACTGCTCCAGAGCTCAGACGTTCATCTGCAAGATGGGAATGACACTAGTAACTCTCTCCTGGGGCGTAAACACATTTATGCCTTCGCTCATTTGTTTGTTCAAGAAATGCTTACTGCAGGTTACTCTCTGCTGGGCGCTCGGTGGATACACAATGCATGGTGATGAAGATAATGCAGAGAGTGAAGAACGCTGGACGTCACTCTTGTTCCTGAGTGATGACACATCTGATGGAGGCCAGCAGCCACAGACCCCCGAGGGGGAACCCGAACGACCACCCTTCAGCACAAAGCCCCAGTAAGCCTCTTTACACGGCTTCTTCCAAGTGGGAGGTGAGTGCTAGGCGCTGGGGCCGTGAGACAACTCGGCATCATCCGAGAAGAGGTGGGTGAAGAGAAATGGATAAATCTGAGAGACATCCCCAAGGTCAAATCACAAGCCGCTCCTGTCTAGGGAGCAAGGGAGAGAAAGGCATTGAAATCTCCCCCCGCCAGGCTATAGGGAGGGTCAGACCAATTACTAAGCCAGAGATAACTACCAGGTTCATAGTGGACCAGGATTTGGAGAGGGTCAGGCTGGTCAGGTCCCCCTGTGACATCTATGTGGAAGGGCACACAGACAGAGGACAACCTCTATCTGTGGAGGTAGAGAAGAGGGCCTGGGCCCAAACTGTCAAGACTCCAATGCCCGGTGGCTCGGCAAAGACAGCCAGCCCACTACGAGGCAGGTAACACAGATAACACAGCCAGTGTAGGAGGAGGGAAGCCAAGAGCTGTGGCCACAAAAGTCAAGGCTAGGGCTTCAGGAATAAGAGAATGTGTAGAAGGTCAAGGTAAGGACTAAAAAGTGTCCCTTACACTTGAGAACATTGAGGCACTGGAAGCCATTGCAGTAAAGGCATGAGGTGCTGGCCAGCCTGAGGAGGACTGGGCGATGAAGACACAGACACAGAGCTGCCCCAGAGGAAAGGGGAGAAAGGCAGGTGGTGGTCTCCATCAGCCTCTGCAAGAAGGCCTGCAACGAGACAAGCCCTCATCCTCCCCAGCCTGGGACTCTAAGGCCCAGAAGGGAGGGACAAAGCAGGCAGTGCAGGACCTATGGCCCAGCTCCTTCTTCCTGTGTATAAGCCCAGCCTCCTCACCTGTAAAAGGGAGAGGAATTCCAGACACAGGGTGGCTGTGAGGGTGACAGGGCATGGAGCCTAGCTGGCACCAGCACGAGGCCCCATCCCTCCAGAGCCAGTGCAGTGAGAGATCTAGGAGTGGGGGGGGGGGGGGGAAGCCAGATTCAGGAACAACATCCTCACCCAAACTTGAAATGGAGGAAAACTCAGGTGACTCTGAAAACTCCACAAGACCGTATCTCATAGGAAACTCTAGACTCACAAGTATCCCCAGGGGGTGCACAAGGGCACTACCCAATCCTCTGTCTGTGTCTCCACAAGTGTCAGATAAGACTTGGCGGAGAGAGAGCGAGGGCTCCACCAGACTCTTGCCAGGATGCTGCAGCTGGGCTGGGGCTGGCAAGAGGTGAGCCCCGGAGACCCCAGCATGCTAAACCTACGAGGCAAACAGGACTCCTAGGCCAGAGTATAGTCTGCAGACCCCAGAAGTTTATTTTTGTAGTGGAACCAACATTTAAAAATTAGATCCTGCATAGAAACCTGGATTTCCACCTTCGCTAGAAACACCGGAGCATCTGGCCACACAGGGCCTGCACTTAGCAGTGCCTACCTCTAGGTGGGGTGTGAGAGCACCAGTTGCCCCAGACCTCTCCCCTCCCTAGTGCTCCCCAGCAGCCCCTTTGCCCTTCGCGGTTCTGCCTGGCCCCCCCCCCACCATGGCCTCAGGTCTCTCACCTTGAAGAGAGGTTAGGACCACAGCCTGCCCAGAGTCCCCATCCACTCACCCACCAAGAGCAGCCAGGCAGGAGAAGGAGGACTGGCTAAAGGGAAAAGTCAGGGAGGAGAGACAGCTCAGGTTTGCAGTCCCAGGGGGACCTATGCCAATAAAAGGCAGGAGGTGGAGAGAAGGAGCAGGAGTAGAGGGAGGGAGGAGAGGGAGGAGGAGGGGAGAGGAGTAGAGGGAGGGATGGGGGAAAGGGAGGAGGAGGGAGGAGGAGTACAGGGAGAGATGGGGGAGAGGAGGAAGAGGGGGAAGTAGAGGGAGAGATGGAGGAGAAGTAGGAGGAGGGAGGAGGAGTAGAGAGAGGGATGGGAGAGAGGAAGGAGGAGGGAGGAGGAGTAGAGAGAGGGATGGGGAGACGGAGGAGGAGGGGGGAGGTAGGAGGACGAAGGAGGATGGAGGAGAAGAGGGGGAGGAAAGGGGAGGAGGTATTGAATAGGGTGGAAAAATCACAGTCTCCTTGCTTCCCGTTTCATGCCCACAGGAGGCGAGCAGGAGGGCCAACTAGCCACCCGGCTGCAACTCGCCACCCAGCCTTTGTGCATGGCACACCAGCCTGCATGCACACACTCCATATGCATACACCATTTGTGCACATACTGTCTGGGCATATGCACACCACTTACACACATCTATGCTGTCTGTCACACTAGTTGTCCCCGCAAACAAATGCTATCTCTGCACATACACACACACACACACACGGAGGGCATGCTGTCTGGGCACAGGCATACCATCTGAACGCATGTGAGTGGTACACCATCTGTAACGGGTACACGTGTGCATGCGTGCACACACACACACACACATCCTCCCTGCAAATGTACTGTCAGTGCACATAAACACTGCAGGTGCCCACCTCCCGTGTCCTGAGAGCACACCCCTGGGACCCCAGGCCCTGGGAAAGGGGGTGGGGTAGAAGGCTGGGCCCATTTGGAGAGTGTGCCTGCACCAGATAGTCTTTGAGGGGACAGCCTGCAGGACGTGCGTGCGAAGCACACAGTGACAGACATT
Source organism: Paguma larvata (assembly GCA_030068075.1). Classification (NCBI taxonomy): domain Eukaryota; kingdom Metazoa; phylum Chordata; class Mammalia; order Carnivora; family Viverridae; genus Paguma; species Paguma larvata. Next base: position 23,360,958 of record CM057841.1, on the reverse strand, counting down.
GGCAATGCCTGACCGCAGGCTCCAGGGGTGGCCACCCTCCTAGCCCCTCCCCTGTCCAGGCTGGGGAGAGCCATGCCCCTTTGGTTTACTCCAGGTGCACTCTGTCACTCTCACCAAGAGGCACCCCAGCTGTCACCCTAAGCTCTGTCACCTTGCACAAATGCCCCTCCTTCCCCTCAACTTGTCCACCATGGTCTCCTCCCACCGTCCCCAGCTGGGGGTTCCAGGGGCCATGCCTGGGCACGGGAGGCAGTGCTGTCATCCTGTGGGGCCAGTGCTCTCCAGGACCCCCACCAGGGGCTCCATGAGCACGGAGTCCAGCAGAGCCTGCTCCTCCTCGTCCAGGCTTGCCTTTCCTGATGCACCTGCAGAGCCCACTCTGAGCCACGCACCCACCAGGCGCTCTCGGAAGTCTTGCCAGGCTGGGTTGAAATTGAATACCTCCTCTCTAAAGTGCCACGGAGTAAGATCAAAACTTGACAAAAATTCACACCCGTTCTGCACCCTTGCCAAGTCCCTGACCTGAAATGAGCAGGACTGGTGTCCTGTGCTCTGGGACAGCAGGGAGCTGAGCAGAGAGGAGGAAAGGGGCATGGGCCAGTGTGTCTGGGGGCCCGGTCTCTCCCCAGCCTCACACCTCTTCCCAAACAGAGAACCTTATTCAATAGCATTTCCCCCTCACCTGGAAAGGGAAAAATGACATTTTGAAACATTACTGTGAAAAATTAATTTAGGTCTGAAGCATCAAAGACATTTTGCAAACAAAACAAGGGCATTTTGTGGCTGGCTACTGCTCGGGTTTAAATCCCCAGGTGCCTGGGCCCGGTCAGCAGGCCGTGGGGGGAGCAGGGACCGCACCTGCCTGAAACTGCTCTCCTGGAGGAAAGCGTGGCCCGACTCCAGACCCAGGGGACGGGAGAGTAATCACACGCGTGCAAAGCCAAGGCAGCCCCCGGCTCCCCAGGCAGGGTGACCTTTTGTCAACTTCGGACGGGAACACAAATCTGCCGTCACTCTGGATTGGCCTTGATTGGATCAAAATCCCATTGGAAAACGGGGGGGAAAGGCAATAAAATCTCCAGAATTGATATTAAACCACTGACATTTCACAAACCGAGCGGCTCTGGCAGCTGCCAGTCTACTGGCAGGAGGAACTCTAAAGGGGCAAGTCAGGCGTGAAGGTCACGGCGATGCGGAGGAGACTCTCCCAGACCCGGGCATCAGCACTGAGGGGCCGGGAGCCCAAAGGTCCAGGGTCCAGTATGCTCAGGCCACGGTGGGGGTCTGTGTCTGGTGGTCCTGTCCCTTCTGGACTCACACACTTGCCCAGGGGCACCCAGGCAAGGGAGAGCCGACCTCCGGGGCCATCCAGACCAGATGCTCTGTGGCTCTAAAGCCAGGGATGATGCTAAACTCGGAGCTTGTGCCTTTCCCCCCGACCCCAATGCTGTGCCTACTAGAGCCTAACAAGGAGGAGGAGCCGCCATCCAGGATGAAACCAGGAAAAACAGACATTCCTCTGAGAAATCCGCCGGGAGCCGTGCAACTGCCTCAGCTCACTGCCATCCAGCACACACTGGCCACGTGCCAGGCCAAGTCCAGGAAGATACAGGCCAGCGTTCTTTTCCTGCAGGTCACCCAGCTGGGGCAGGAGCAAGATGGGGCAGGCTGAAATAAGGCGCTACCAGGAGCAGGCACCTGTCCCTGCCACTGTATGTGGACAAGGAGGGGGGACCCGAGGGCCCCCATGTTCGCTCCCAAATGCTGCCAACTCCAAGCAAAGGCCTCACAGGGAAAGTGGGAGGGCTCCTCTCAGGGAGCCCCGGAAGCTGCTCCAGAGGTGGCGAATCTGCCGCCTCCCCCTCCCCCACCCAGGACAATGGCAGATGTCACTTATCCATGACAGCATGCTTTCCTGATGAGCCCAGATGTGGCCTCAGAGTACTTCTCAACACAGAGCCCCAGTAGCCACCAGTACTTCATGGGAGTGGGCTGTGGAGTGACAGCAGGGCTGAGCCTTCCTGAAGTGAGAGCTTAACCCCGGGCATGAGGGGTGCTCTGAGTGCAGACGCGAGAAGGACATCACGAGGAAGGCTTCCTGGAGGAAAAGTCCGGCAGCTGGAGTCAGTCAGAAGAGCAGGTGGACAGGCAGGTGAGCAAACCCTGGGCTGAAGCAGTGCTGGCATGGCAAGACCACAGGGCTCCAAAACGGGACTGCGGGAAGCATCCTCAGTCCAGCCCTGGGGCTCCTAGATGGGGTGAGAGGTGAGCCTTCCCCAGACCTGCGGGTCGCACTGCAGCTCAGGATGGTGACGGGGACAGAGCCCCCAATCCGCTTCCTCACTCTTCAGAGCCAACCACAAGTAGTGGCTCCAAGTGCAGCATCGCCTGGGCGCGGCGGTAACCGCCTGTGGACTGCAGTGCCCCCTGATGGCTCCAGGCCCCCCACAGGGATGCTTTGTTCAGAAGCTTCTAGGTGGTAGCCTGGAAAGAGGCCAAAACCTTAGGGCCCTGGAAATAGAGCCATCGGTCAGCCTGACAGATATTTCCTGAGCTGCTCCTGGGGCCCACAGGACCATAATCATCAGTATGAGTGTTCCCCATGACAACTCACAAAGCCACTTTGTGGACATCAGCTCTTCTGAACCCCCAAGAGCCCTGGGAGGTAAGGACCGCGGTGCCCTCGGATGGGGAGCTGAGGCTCAGCTCAGTGTGGCAGAGAGACCCAGTCAAGACCCGCCAGGCTTCAACCACCCCATCGCTGCCCTGACAGCACCACCCGGGGCTTCATTCCTGACCACGAGGCCAACTCCTCAGCAGGCTGGTCACTCACAGGCACAGGGAGACTGCCATAGACGCCTCTGGCCCCCAAAAGCATCTCCACCAGAACCATCAAACATCTTGCCACAGGGGAGACCTCACCATGGGTCTGGAGAAAGTGTCAGAGCCAGAGCCCCGACCCTCTGGCCGACCCCTGGCCATTATTATCCAGCTCTGTGTTTTCTAATCAACATCCTCACCATTAAGGTGAAGAAAGCACATAGGGAAATAACAGGGTTTTATCTCAAACAGATCGATCTGCTCAGATCCGTCTGGCCCCGGCCTCTTAATTCTCCATAATGTCAAAGCAATTTTTGGTTAAGTATACAGCCTGTCCTCTACTAAATTAAACTAATAGATCTAGTGGGAAATAAAACCCCAAGTGTATTGAGAATATTAAAAATTTAAAAAAATAAACTCTTCATGGGTCTGTAAGATTTACTTTGGCAAATGATTAAATAAATAACACAGAGACAGGCTGTAATAAGATCCATTAGTGGACACTCAGTTCCACCGGTCACCTCCCCACCATCCGCACCACCCCGCCCAAGCGCCCGGGCTCAAGGATGGCCAGGCAGTTCCCTGAAGGCCCCCCCTCCCACATTCCTCACGACACAAAAGCCAGCAAGACATGCACTTTAGCGTGTGGGTGGCTGCTGGTGGTGCGACGGCCCAGGGGCTAAGCCGTCTGCTGCAAACGCTTTATCTCAAAAATCGTTGCTCCCGTTCTCCCCTCCGTCAGCATAGCTGGGGGACTCTCTTTACAGATAAGAAAAGTGAGGCTCCAAGAGCCCAAGGCAAGATAAGGATCTGAACCGAAGCCCATCTGATTCCATAACCCTGGACCCCACCTTGCTCTGCTTTGTTCTATTTTGCTTTTGACGTAATTTTTCATTGAGCCACCAATAGCCTAGGCTACGAGGCGGGCTCCTGCTCATCAGAGACGGCATCTGAAGCCTCCAGAGCCTGCCCACCTGCTGTTCCTGCCAATCCTGCCCCAGCACCTTTGCGCATGTTCATGGGATGTGCAGAAGAGAGAGGAGGTAGGGTGGGAGTTAAAATCGCATTTTGCAGTTGGGGAAACTGAGGTTTGGGGACTTTCCCAACCAAACCCCGATGTCCAAGGCACCTCAGACAGGCCAGGGAGGGTGGGGCAAGGCATTTTGCCCCTGGGACTCAGACACTGTGGGGCTCACCCTGCAACTTTCACGCCTTTCTCATGCCCTAGTGTGCTGTTTGTCAGAGCCAGCTCTCAAGTGCAAAAAGACTGGGGAGACGACAACAGTGAGGGAGGTGAGGCCTCATCACAAGGCCCCTCCTTGGAGCTTGATCCAAATAAGAAATGGTCTGTGACAATGCCTAGCTCTTGCCCCCCTGCACCCCATCCTATCCCTGCTCCCACCACTACCTCGCTCTGCTGTCAGTCAGACCACCTTCTTGCTACCTTCAAAGCTACTCAACGGTCTCATCACACTGGACTCTTCTCTTTGTCCCAGCCAAGTCCCCAGATCTCTGCCTCCACACCCGTGCAGAGGCTGCTTCTCCTCTGGGATGCTGACACACCCTACCCACACCCCCCTGAAGCCAGTCAGATTCCTCTCTGCACGGAGTCCTGAGCAAAAAGTCCACACTCATGAAGTCTTACCAGAGGGGACCCAGCTCCCACTCTTTGCTTCCCCATTGGGCTCCAAGCCCCATGACCAGAGCCATGTCCTATTCATCTCTGAGCCCCATTGTTCTAGGCACAAAAATCCTTACTGAGGCTGGAAGGCCCCACGTGCCCTCGCCTGCCTGCCTCACCTCCCTGTCCCCACTGCACATCTTCCACTTATGAGGCTCTGCCACCTTCTACCCTCCAGCTCCCCACCTTGCCCTGCTCTTGGCCTTCGCACTCGTCACGTCACCTGCCTGAAGCATTCTGTGTCTCCCAGGTCTCTGCCCGGCTGACTGCTTCAGGTCGTCCTGTGTTTATCGAGGTTCCCACTAGGGGTGTGTGTGTGTGTGTGTGTGTGTGTGTGTGTGTGTGTGTGTGCACGCGTGTGTGTGTGCATTCGTGGGCTGCCCAGCTGACCGCTTCAGGTCGTCCTGTGTCCACCGAGGCTCCCACTGTGTGTGTGTATGTGCGTGTGCATGAGTGGGCTGCAGGTTACGTGTTACACACCACTGAGATGATCGGGCTTCCATTTCGTTTCTTCTTTGCAGGTGTGTCTCTGCCCCCTTCTGGGCTGAAATGCAGGTTCCGTGCAGGCAAGATGTCGTGGGGTCCCTAGCAGCTGGCGCACTATAAAGTCTGTGCCCACAGGTGTGTGCTGGATAAATGAACACTGGGCTCTCAGGACATGCTGGCCTGATAGATGTTTGGGGTGAAGTGGGCAGGCTCTGCCTGGAGTTTCTCCCCCTCATTCCATCTCCCCAGGCAATCCACAAGCCAAATCAATCCTGTTTTTGACAAGCAAACAAACAGCCCCAGGCACAGGGGACCCTGAGCAGTAACACCGACACAGCAATGACAGCCCAGACCTGGGACTGCAAACCAGGCCTGCTTCTCAGAGCATGCACGTGCAGGGACGGGGACGCAAGTAGAGGACCCTCTCTTATGTCCATGGGGGGTTGGGTAGACGAGGACGACAGAAACTCAGGCTGTGAGTTCTTCCACTAGCCTTCCCCCGTGTCGTAGGGGCACGCAGTCATCGGTTCCTCCCCATCATCCAGGCAGAGACGGCCATCCTCTGCCATCCGGAGCAGCTGACCTGATGTTCGCCCTCGGATGGCAGTATTCTCGGGGCTGGACTTCAGGCCTTTATCCCCTGACAGTGATGGCCAGTGAATGACTACACTGGCCAAAAATAAAAGCCCCCATAAATCTGGTATTTTCCTTTAAGCTGTTAGGTACACAGAGTGTTCCGGGATTATTGATAGAAAAGTTTATGGATGGGCTGCATCTTAAAATCAAAATACATTACCCAAAATCAATGTTGCTGTTCGAGGTACGGGGAGGACAGGAAAGGTCAACCGAGACACGAATATCGGAACCAAAACTCCAAGAGGACCTGAGCATTAAAATAAATAAATTTTGAAAGTGAGTTCCCGGAAACACATTCACTTAAGGGCTGTAATTTAAGGGTACTTTCACGAAAGGTGGGCAGTCTTTTTAAATAGCACTTTTTGAAATGCCTTTGAGAGTCTAGTGAATCCATCCACAAAATGGTATTGACAAGCGCGGCATACCCCAACTGGCAGCCGGATCACAGCAGCGCGAAATGACAACGGGCAGGACAGAGCGAGGGTGGACGCGGGCAAGCGCCCACGCACAGCCCCATGAGTGGGTCAGGTAGACTGAGGGCCTACCGGTCACATTACAGGAGGGTTCGCCTCCAGGCCCCTGTACACAACCATCCTGCAGGCATTTTGGAGCCTGTGCAGGGAGAGAGGGAAAGAAAATCCTTGTAGTCCAGAGGGTGCCCGCCGCTACCTACTGACGGACATTCAGTAGACAACACCAGTTTCAGAGACGCAGCAGTTCTGAAAGGCTCTCAAACGTCCATCAGTGGGAAACCAGCCTCATTTCACGTGACCAACATTTCCTCCAAACAGGGCATCTTTGTGGGAGCCCAAGGGACTGGCAGTTGGCAGGGGTGAGTGGGGTGAGTGACCGTCCCCAGAGAGAAGTTGCCTTTTGAGAAGAGAACAAGAGGAGCAATACACGTGCCCCGTCGCAGGTGTCTTCTCTAGAACCTCCGACGGAGACCACATCCCATGGGTCAATATGGATGTGGCGAGAAGGAACCGGGGGAGAGAGGCAGAGCTCCCCTTCCCGCCACAACCATCACACTCCTAGTTGCAACATTTACTGACCCTGAGCAAGGGCCGGCCCCGCTGGGAGTTAGAGACCCAGAGAGGAAGGTCACCGCTGCTGCCTTGGCGGTCCGCGAGCAGGGACAGGAGAGCAAACAGACTCTCCGGATATGGGACTGCTGAGCACCTTGTAACAAGCAGGGAAGAAGCTGTGAGGCAAGTTCAGGCCGCCGTGAATCAAGGGCAGAGGGGCCCTGCTCTCCATACCAACTCCAGGTACTGAGAGACCAGAGTCTCGCCTGGAATAGGGACAATTTGAGTGTTTTGACTAAGAATTAGGACCCCAGACTAAGACAGATCTGAGCTGAAGCTTCACTCTGCCACTTAACAGCTGCGTGACCTAGAGCTAGTTCCTTAAACTCTCTGAGCTGCAGCTACAATATCTCCAAAATGCGGTGAAATCACAGTGCCTACCTCACAGAGTTGTTACAGGGGTTAAACGAGCTCATTCATTCACCTCACAAATATTTATTGAATTTCTACTCTATGCCAGACAGTGTCTAGGTGCCACCACAGATGCGTCAGTGAACAGTGCAGCCAAAGAGCCCCCATCCTAGTAGAGGCTACAGGCCATAAACAAGAAATGCTGGAAGGGGGTTAGTACTAAGGAAAGGAGAAAAAAGGAGAGCAAGGTAAGCAGAGTGCTGGGAAAGCGGGTATGCAGATTGCACTCTAAATATGCTGGTCCCAGGGAGCCTCATTGACAAGGCGACTTCTTAACAAAAACCAGAAGAACATGACAGAGTCCGTGAACCAGGTGTCTGGGGAAGGAGTATCCCAGTCCAAAGATAAAGCTAGTGCAAAGGCCCTGGGGTAGAAGCACAAGTGCATTGCACTGTAGGAAGGAAGCCAGTGTGGCTACAGAGCATCATTCAGGGAAAGGACAGGAAACATTAGACGAGGACATCGTGGCAGGGTGGAAGAGGAAGGCAGATGACTTGACCTTGTCAGCCATTACAAGGCCACTGGTGTTTTTCCTGAGTGAAAAAGGAGCCACTGTGGGGTTTTGAGCAGAGAAAGAGTGATCTGATTTCTGTTTGAGGAGGATGGCTTGACTGTCAGGTTGAAAACTAATGCGTGGAAAGTGTACACCCAGCGCCTGATACATGAAAAGCATATGAAGGAGTATAGCTCTTATTCTCGTTAATAATAACACCAACTCACGCAGTAGGCAAGATGCACCTTACCCCACGTGGTGGTGCGGGTTCGGAAGACTCGCAAATCTTACCGGTAATATAGGTGGGACTCCCTCTAGCTGCAGAAATTCTCCCTCTGTGTCAATGGCCATCCGTCTCTGCTTGGACCTGGTGTCAGGCCAGGAGACTGCCTCTCCAGACAGGCCACTGCACAGTGGTCTAGCTCTTGCCATCAGAACCCTGCTTGGAATCAGTCCCCCAAAGAACACGTCTGCTTTCCTAGAATTCCATCGAGGTCCTGAATCCGTGCAGCACAGTGCAAGTCTGCCCCCTCCCTTCAGACGCTGAGGACAGCAGTGGGGTCTGCAGGGTCTCACAGTCAGCAACCGAGAGCAGTGTGTAAAGGAAGGAGAGGTTGCTAAGGGAAAGTTCCTGGTCCTATGGGGATAAAATGAAGAAGCTAGCTGGCAACTGCCTCCTTGGGTTGAGGTCCCCAGAAAGAAGCTATAGAAAGAAGAGGAAGGCCCTAGATGTTCCTCCCTTCCCAGTCACAGACCTTGGCAAACAAGGGCTCCATAGCTGGGCAGCAGTGGCCTGAGGGTGTGGAAATGACTCTTCGGTCACAGAAGAGGATACTGAAACACAGGCCCAGGTAGGGCAGAGGACACACTGTCCAGGGGCATCTTACTGGTAAGAACGAACTCAGGAAGGGCCTGAAGCTACTTCTCTACTGAGGGCGTGCCCTGGGCAGCATGGCCCAGCTCTGCTGCTGTGATGTATCTGCTTTCTGGGTTCCCTTCTCCCTGGCTTTTGGAGAACCCTCTGGTGGTGCCTCCAGGAAGCCGGTGAGCAGGGAAACCAGAAGTGTGAAGCGGAGGGGTGGGGGAGGGGGCTCTCTCACCCCAACGGCAGGACGAAGCTGAGAGGTTAGGGCCAGGAAGGTAGGGACAGATTAGCCGAAATCGACCATTTGGGTTTCCCATGGGAAAGGAAGGAAGGGAGACCCGAGCCGAGCTGCGGGACTTGCCCCTACAACTGTGCGCCCATAGGAGCCACGAGCCTGCCCCACGTTTCCCTTTAGGGGCCAGACCGCACTCCCGCAGAGAGCTGGGGAGGGGCAGGCTCCTGGTGTAGGCCCGGAGAGGTACAGGGATGCCAGGGACGCAGGGGCGGGGGATGGGCTCCGGAAAGCGGCGGTGGACCCGACCTTTGCCTCTAGCTGCCTGGGGATCCCCCCTCCTTGCACCCGGTAAAGCGAGGGCTACGACCGGCGAGGAGCGAGTGGGGACGCAGGGGCCAACGACTGAGGTGCTGGAACCCCACCCCCGCCTGGAAACCTCCGGGGCCCTGAGTCGTGCTGGGCGCTCCCCACCCCACCCCACCCCCGCCGCCTCTGCCGTCACTCACGGCCGCTGCTCGCTGGCTCGCTCGTGCGCTCTCCGCGCCACAGGCACCTGCTCGCCGGGCGCTCTGCGCTCACTTCTCGCTCGCACACTGCAGACTCCCGGCGTCGCCTCCGTCACCCGGCCTCGTCCCCAGCCCAACACAGCGCTCCGCCCTTCTCCCCGGCCCCCGGCGCCCACCCACCAGCCATGGCCTGGGCCTGGGACAAAGAGCGGTGCAGCTCTTTGCCCAAACTGGGGTAAGGAGTTGAGGGCGGGGGTCTGCGGAGAGGGCCGCGGGACACGCAGGATAAGCGGCCGTCTCGGGCGAGGGAGATTGGGAAGAAGCCAGGGAGAGTTTGGGTGGGAGGACCCCCAGCCAAAGCGGGTGCTGGGCGGGGCTGCGCTCCAACCACGGAGACTGTGGTCCCTCCAAGCGACCCCCCTGGAAGGGGGGGGGCGCTCTGAGGCGGGGGCGGTGCCGGCTGTGGAAGGGGAGCGAGGGCGGGGGTGATGCAGCGGTGGAGGCGGCTCCGCGCCCAGCCACTGACCGCCCCCTCCCTTTCCCCTTCCCCTCCCCCTCTCCCCGCCTCTCTTCGGCTCTGGGTCCGCCACGCCGGACCCGCTCTCCCCGCGCTGCACTGGGTCGGACGCCAGGTCTGCGCGCCGCGCCTGAGCGCCCACTCGCCTTGCGGAAAAAGCCGCGGAGGCACCAGCGGGGGCGGCGGCTGGAGAGCTCGGCGGGAGCCGGAGGAGGTGGCAGTCGGGAGCCAAACCATAAGGAGACTGGAAAGCAGAAGCTCGCAGCTCTGAGGCGCGCACTCCCTTGGCAAGGGATGGGTCCCGGGGCGGCCCAGCCTCTGCCCGGCCCGCCGGGCAGAGACTGAATTGCGGTTCCCCATCGTCCTGTGGACAGCGGGATAGAAGGAGGCACGGACAGATCACCGGTAGCCTCCGGGCGGGACCTCGCGTCCTGTGCCCCCTGCGCAGCGCCCCCCGCCGGAGCCGCGCCGGGCAAGCCGGCGAGGGAGCTGGGCTGATTGGCGGCCGCCGGCGGCCGGGGGAGGGGGCGCCGCGCGGGGCCATGGCAGGCTCGGAGGCGTCCTAGCCCGAGCCGGAGCCGGAGCCGAGCCCACGCTGCCGCCGCCGCCGCCTCTCCGCGCCCGGGCCCCCGCCGCCGCCGCGCCCCCCGCGGGAGATGGAACAGCGGAACCGGCTCGGCGCCCTCGGATACCTGCCGCCGCTGCTGCTGCACGCCCTGCTGCTCTTCGTGGCCAACGGTGAGCGCGGGAACTTTGCTGCCGCGGGGGGCTCGGGGGATCCTTGTTGGGGCCGCCAGAGCCAGCCCGTCCCGGTCGCCAAGGAGCAGGAGGAAGAAGAGAAGGGGAAGGCTTCACGGTCTCCAGCAATCCGGTGTTCAGCCCGGGCCCAAAGGGGTGTAGGGGGAGGAGAGCAGCGAAGGGTCGCCGCAGCTGCGGCGTTCGAGCCGGGGTCATGCGGAGCCGGACCGGTGCTCAGGCTGCGGAGAGGCGGCATGCGGGGAGCCGGAGTTGGCGCGCCCCAGCCTGGCTCAGGCAGTGCGGCTGGGCGCCGGGTAGAAGCGTAAGCCGCCCCTGCTGCCCCGCCCGACCCGGAGGGAAGCAACCTGCAGCCGTAGCTGGTCTCTGCTAGGGCCCGGCAGCTGCTCGACCGAACTTTGCTAGCGCCTGGGCCACGCTTGTGGCTTGGGGGTGGCAAGCACCAGGCCAGCGAGCCGCGGACGCACCGTCTCGCCTAGAGTTGCCCCAGGCCCCCGCCCCACAGCTGGTCACGCCTCTCTCTTCCCCCGCCCCCAGCTACATTTACCGAAGTCCCCAAAGATGTGACAGTACGGGAGGGAGACGACATCGAAATGCCCTGCGCATTCCGGGCTAGCGGAGCCACCTCGTATTCGCTGGAGATTCAGTGGTGGTACCTCAAGGAGCCGCCCCGGGAGCTGCTGCACGAGCTGGCGCTCAGCGTGCCCGGCGCCCGGAGCAAGGTAACCCGCCGCCCACGCGGCGCCGGCGCTCTCCCGGCTCAGGCCGGGGCGGCTGGGGTAACCCTGGCGGAAAAGGCAGGGCGCGCACTGGTGGAGCAGCCCATCTCCCACCTTCCCCATCCCCGCAGCATCTTCAACAGCAGCAGTCGCTACCCGCAAATCCTGGTAATCCTCCTCCTTTCCCTTAAAACCTTCCGAACTGCAGCATCGCTGCTAAAAAGCGGCACCTCATCCAGTTCGACTGCTCTTGCTTACTGGCTGCGGGGCCCAGTGTCAGATGGGTGCTGGGTCCTGAAGGAAGACCACTCGGTAGAGCCAGGCTTTCCCCACCTTCTGCTACTCCGAGGTCCCCGGGGCACAGGGCCAAGGAGTTAAGCTCCTCTTGGCCGGGTTTCAGAGGCCCACAGTGCACCTCCAGCCCCCACAGGGTCGGATGGCAGGTTCCCACTGTCAGTAGGCTTCTTAAACCAGTCTCCTACACACACACTTTAACACACACACACACACACACACACATACACACACACACACACACACACACACACACACACACCTGCCCTCTACCCAATGTCCCACCCAGAGTTACTGCTCACGTCTCCCTCTGCGTCCCGTCCAGATTCACCGGCCCCTCCATCCAGCTTTCCACGGGGTTTAAAGAAACACTGCAGGGAATGAGGATGCTCCGGGGAGGGAGATGAGCTTTTCTTCCCACCCTGGTGGCAATCCAGCCTTTTTTCTTTGGCCGGCAGGTGTGCTAGGGCAGCCCCTCCTACGTCAGGCACCATGCTTCCTTCCGGGTAAAACTCCAAGAGATCCTGATGTCCTTCGAGCACTCAGCCCCCGCCACTTCCCGAGCGGTTTCGAATCCTAGCCCGCCCGCGGAGAGTCCCCTTGCCGGAGGCGCATCTGAGTTCCCCGAGCCTGAAGGCCGAGAGCCTAATGTGTCTCTCTCCCTCTTTGCATTTTAGGTAACAAATAAGGATGCAACTAAAATCAGCGTAAGTGTGGAGCCCAGCGCGGGCCGCGGGAGACCCCTTCTGGCCGCTTCGCGCCCCACATCTTCCCCCCGCCCCCCCCCACCTTTAGAAAGGCTCAGCAGCCGCGCGGTGTAGGGCCGTACTCGCAGCCCTGCATTGTCGGCTGCTTGGCAGGTCGGGGCGCCATCTGTCGCCGCTAGCGGAATCGGGTTCGCTTTTGTGTAAATCAAGGGTCCCAGGCCTGAATCTCCTTTCTCCGTTCGGCGCTCACCTGTAAAACTCTCCTTGTGCGGGCCGGAGGGCGCGTTCAGGCCGCGGCGCGTCCGCTTGCCTCTGCTCCGCCCGCCTGTCTCCCAGCAACTGGAGCGCGCTGCTCCCTGCGCCGGCAGCGACCAGTGCTCCGACTGTGGGCCCGCCCGCCTGCACACTCACACACCCGGCGCCCAGGCGGCGCCCTCCGCCGCAGCCCTCTCTTCTGTCTGGATCGCGGGTCCTGGTGCCCGGCGCTGGGGGCTTGTTGTGGGAGACGGTGTGGGGCGGCGCTGCGAGGGGCTGGGGTCGTGGGGTTCGTAGCTCAAGGAGGAGAGGCGCCCACGCTTCCCCAGCTGGAACGTGAAAGTATCAGGGCCTGGAAACCACCAGGGCCTCGGTTCCGAGGTGAGGGCCCCAGAACGGTTGCTTGCCCGGGTCTCCTCCAGGCCGCGGGGAGGAGAGCTTGGTCGGGAGCTTCAGGCTGCCGAGCTGAAACGCAGACCCGGAAGTAGCAGAGCTCTGGGGGCTCAGCAGCAACCTCCTTGGGAGGGCTGAGGGTTAGCTGTAAAGGGCTGGGGTGCAAGTTACCTACGTGTACTCTGAGAGTAGAGTGGCTGTCCTTCAGGCACTACCCAGGCCCTCCGAATTCCAGAGTAAAGGAACGTTGGTGTGAGTAGCTGTGGAGGGCTGGGCTTAAGGCCGTGTGGCAAAGACACGGGTGGTTAGCGACAAGGAGGCCAAGCCTGAGATTTCTTCAAGGTGCAGGAGGGAGGGAGGCCGGGTAGGTTCTGCAGCTCTGAAGGACCTAAACGTAGTTTGGCAGGAGGATGCAACGTGAAAATTTCGGTTAAGATGATGGGGACACGATGCAATGGGCAGGGCCATCCAAGGTCCAATCAGGGTTGGGAGCCCCGTGCCACTGGGGAGCCACGGAATGAAAGGAAAACTGGGTCGCGATAGACAAACCTGCGTCCAGAGGTGTAAGGGGGCTGGGGTGGGGGGTGGGGGGAGGCAATGGCAGAGCCGCGTGCAGCTGCACCGCGTCGGCAGGGAGAGCGCGTCGCGGACCTGCCCATCCCGGCCTTCTGACCCCAGCCCCCGCTCTCTTGCAGACCGTGCGCGTCCAGGGCAATGACATCTCGCACAGGCTGCGATTGTCGGCCGTGCGGCGGCAAGATGAGGGCGTGTACGAATGCCGCGTGTCCGACTACAGCGACGACGACACGCAGGAGCACAAGGCCCAGGCGCTGCTGCGCGTGCTCTCGCGCTTCGCGCCGCCCAACATGCAGGCCGCCGAGGCCGTGTCCCACATTCAGAGCAGCGGTCCGCGTCGCCATGGCCCCTCCAGCGTCGCCAGTTCGAACAACGTGGGTGCCACCGGCGCCGCGGGCCGGGCCACCTCGGACCCTGGCCGCGGCGACAAAAGCCCGCCTCCGGGGAGTCCTCCTGCCGCCCCAGGTCCCGGAGTCCCCGAGGCAGCCGCTGCCTCCGCGGCCCACGCAGCCACCACCACTGTCGCGGCTGCAGCCGCTGCTTCGTCAGCGTCACCGCCACTGGGCCAGGCGGTCCTTCTGCGCCAGAGGCACGGCTCAGGTAAGGGCGTGTGCACAGAGGGGGCGCGCTGAATCGGGGCTGAGGGGACGGGGTCCTGGGTGGCTCTGGCCAGAGAGGCAGCCCTGCTCTTGCATTTGCGTTTGCCTAGTGATTGGAAGTTCATGTGGGTGCGCCTGGGGCAAGTTTTCTGCAGCCTCACTTGGGTTCTCTTCCTGTTGTTTCCTGTTTATTGCTAGTTGCTTGGAAGCATTCAAGCCGCCTATCTATGAAGGGGTGGGGGGCGGCCTTGTCCCGACTCAGGTAGCGGAGTAGGCAAGTGGCTCCAGTGTGGGGAGCCTTCTCATGAGTTTGGAGAACTGGACCCTTTTCTCCTGGAGTCCTTAGAGCCTAGAGGGTGGAACGCTAGCACCCAGAATGGAAGGAGGTGGTTACCACTCAGGCACTGTGCGTCTGGGTGCTGATTGACTGATGGAACAGACTTTGTCCGAAGCTGTGTGATTGGGCCCGGCTATGTAGCCTCCGCTCTCTTTGGCTAAGTCCAGAATGGTCCTAGGCACAGGCTGTGCTATAAATAGTCCCCTCTGGGCCCTTTCAGGGGCTGGAGGAGGGGGGATAGAGCCTTGTCAGTGCTAGGAGGGCACCCACAGGTTAAGGCTTGCTTTCCCAGGGAGCCAAAAGGGCTGAGGCAGATGAAAGGTGGGCAGGCAGAGGGGAGTCAGAGAGCAGGAAAAGGTACTGAGGGCCAGGGCAGGCAGCTCTGGGCAGAGTATGTATCATTCTTGGAAGACTGAGAAAACAGCCACTGAAATCACTTTGATAGGGGTTAATTCTCTCAGAGAAAAGCTGCTTTAAAGAACGGCAAGGCAGTTTTTAAGGCCCAGGACTAGAAGTGGTATATAATACCTCCACCCTCACCTTGTGGCCAGAACGCAACCACTTGGTGCCACATAGATGCAAGGTTGGTTCAGGAGCTGTTTTTCAACCTCCTCTCTTCTGGGTAGAAGGAGAGCATAAATCTTAGGGGGAGTTAGCCATCTCTGTTTAGCACACAGTAGGTGTCCTGGAAAAGTGGTTATTGACTTGTGATTGGCTTAATTGCATGATTAAAAAAAAACACCTCTGCTCCACTCTTCTGGGATGTTCTAAGACCATGAGTAGAGTGGCAAAGCAGAGGATTTGTAAGGCAGATGTGAGTTGTGCTTCCACTGCTTACTGGCTGTATGACTTAAGCGAGTGGCTTAACATGTCTGAACATATTTCTTCATCTGTAAAATAGAATGGTAATCCCTGATCTCAGAGGGAACTCAGTATAGAAATTTCTATGTAAACATTCCTTGTCATTACCATGGTTATTACCTGCTCTGGCCAGAGAGGAGGGGATAGGGGAGATAAAGCTGAGTGGTTGGCCATTGGAGGCCAAGCTGCTGAAGGCCTTGAATGCCCAGCAGACCCAGAGAGACCATTAGAAGCTTTGGTCAAGGAAGCATATGCAAGAGATCTTTGAGAATGAACTTGGCAGTGCTCACAAAAGGTGTTAATGAGACCAAGGCCATGAGCTCTTCCCTGCTTGACTCTCCCTCTCCGCCTGACCAGAACCTTGACACCTTGAGCCGAACCAAGTCTCCGGGCTGGCCACAAGGGGGCTCCAGGGCAACTCATCCCTACAACAGGAAGCCTATCTGTGGAGGGTGGCACAGACAGTATCTTTCTTTCCGGAAGATCTGGGGGGTCCTCACGTCAGTTCAGTTCTGATGGCACGGTGTCCAGGACCTCCCAGCAGGTGAGGCCTTGGGCATCTGCCAGTCACGGGACAGTATTTTAATGCCCACATAGATTGGCCAGCAGCCCAGGCTGCCCTCTCATGGAGTGTCTTGTAGTGTGCATTTCCCTCCAGAAAGCACAGCCAGCTGGGCTCCCATCAGGGTTACAGGGCAGTGCCACCAGAATGGGGGTATGGTTGCCCCTAAGGTCTCCGTCACCCTAAAACTGTTGCTAGCTCCTGAATAATCCAGGAACCATGTAGATACATCTCAGAAAGAACCCCGGGTTGCTTTCTAACTCCCATTTGGAAGGCCAGAGGTGGGCCTTCTGCCAAAAGACCAGAAAGCCTACATCTTCCTGTCTCCAGGTAAATGTCTTGGGAGAGTCACGGTTCTGTGGGCACCTCTGGAGAAATGGGTTAGCTGACATCTAACCCACAAACACACCCAAACGGCCTTGATCCCAAGGAGGGACCCGTGTTATCTCAAGTGTCCTATCCCACCACCCGAGGCCACCAGGCTTGGAGTTGTCGATGGGGCAAAGTTCGAACACTATGTTTTGGGTTGGCAAGCATTAATAACCTTTATGCAGGGCTGTTTTGTTGAACAGCGTGTGGTCCTGCTGAGCCTCCCTGGGGTGCAGCAGGCCAACCGCCCAGAGCCGCCAGCAGCATGAGCCAGAGAGGGAGCTTGAGACAGCCACCGCAGGCTTGGCCTCCCCTGCTCAGTTACCAGCAGCCTGGAGGGCTGGGGACCAGGCAGGACCTCTGCCACCTGGTTCACAAGCAAGACTGTTGACAGAGCCTATCGGTCAGGGTGCTTGGGAAAGCAAATGGCACATTCAAACAGGGTCACGGAGGAGAGGTGACAAGAGTAGTTTTTGAAGGTGTGGACAGAGTCAGGGCAGCCAGCGAAGGATGAGTGCCAGTCCCCAGGGCTAGTGGCTGTGGGAGCCATTAGCACCCCTAATGGCAAAGGGGAAGTGATTAGTATAACCCATTGGGGCTTGCCGGATGAAGTGGCCTGCCTGACAGAGCTGCGGCCTTGGTAGAATGGCCCAACAAGGACCTCACCTTCCTCCTGCCCTCCAGTTCCTGTCAGGGCCTCCCACTGCCCAAACCCTCCTGAGAATTGAGGGCAAGGGTGCTGGCTGATGCAGCCTATACGAACCAGTGCCCAGGGGCTCAGAGCAGAGTGGAGAAAGATGGAGGGTGGATCGGGGTAGTGGGCACAGAGGGAATAACCCGACTCTCAGAGAGAGGAAGATAGGTTCCACCCCAACTCCAAGACAACCCAAAGGTCGTCCCAGGCCTGGGTCAAGTGGTCACTCCGGCTGCTTCAGAACGGCAGCCTCAGGGGTGCTTCCAGTCCACCCCCCAGACAGTCACCGGTTAAGCGAGTACTCCTGGAAGAAAGAAGAAGTCCCAGACAATACTGTGTTACTTCGTTTTTCAAGCAAGCTACTTTGGGAAGGGTGGGGTTGGGGGGGGGGGTGGGGTATTGACCTGAATCCCTGTCCCTTCAGCTTCTGCACAGCCAGGCCAGGAAACCCTTCCTGTGCCCCACATGCACCCAACACAGTCAAATGCATATTTGTACTAAAAGTTTATGTGCAAAACTTCATTCATGTCACGTCTCATTTGTCAAGAGACATTTTGATATTTGTGCTTAAAAATAACAGGGGCTGGATTAGCACAGCAGAGCTGGCACGGGAGACTAGGCCCCTTCCTGGCCACGTTCTCGTAAATCTGGCCCCTGATTAATCTGAACGCTGACCTATTTTGTATGAACACTTTGTTGCTGATTGCCATTTCTGGAAAAAAAGGGGGAGAGACAGAGAGAGAGAGAGAAAACAAAACAGGGTATCTTCCAGACAAACCCTTCTAATCTGGAAAGGCACCACAGTGAAGCCAAGTGCGGCCTCAGAAGAATACAGTTTGCAACTGAATGGCTTGCGTGTTGGCAAGAGGATCCCCTCTGCAGGGACTTGGGGCTCAGATCCGTGGCGTGTGAACCTCTAATTAGCCTCAAGGCTCCGGCTCCAAGGAGAGGTGCCCTGGCCCCTACAGGGAGCCGGCTGATGTGGCAAACCCGCTGCCGGATGCCCACACAGAGAACTGGCTCTCAATATTTCATTTCCTAATGAGAGAAAGACAGCCAAGGCCATGGGTATGCCGGCTTTAGAGAGGCTCTTACTGCTGGGAGCCATCAAGGGGAGCATCCTTGGGTGTCTCCATGGCAACCGTAAACCATGACTGAAGGGGGCTGTGGACAAGGTGAAGGCATTCACTCTCAACCCGTGCCCCTGAGGACGACAAAGCTGGTGGAAATGGTGCCGCGTGACCTGGGACAATCTCCACGGAGCTGGGAAAGTCTCCGACCAGGCCAGCAGGGCCAGGCGGCAGTCACCCGGTGTTCCCATCTCCCCGGACCCAAAATCAATTGCCTTAAATAAACAATCCACTCTTCCCTCAAGCTCTGATGTGACGCAAGGATCATAATTAAAGGGAAAATAAATCTGGCAAAATTTGTCCCAGAGAAGAGAGGGAGAGGCTCCCTGGGCATCCTGAAAGAGAAAATTAAAGGATTTTGTAAAGAAAATGGCTGAGCCTCACAGCTGGCGAGAGATGCCTGCACCATCCCTGACAGCAGCACACGTGTGTGATTATTGGCTGAGGGCCTCCTCTCCCTCATCAGCCAGTCACACGATCGCTATGAGCAGGAACCAGCAACTCCAAGCAAGGGCCCAGCTCAAAAGTGGCAAGGGCGCCTATGTGTCTCCAGGACAAAGCTGTCTGTGTCGGTGGGAGTCCCAGGAGGGGATAGCCCTACTCCAGCTAAGGCAATCAGAGGAGGCTTCCTGTAGACAGTGTGCAATTTCTGACTTGAAGGGCCACCTGGGGCTTTGTCCTCTTGCTTGAGTCAGTCCCGCGAAAGCTTCTGGAGGCCTCGCCTCCCTCTCTATCCTGCACCACATGAGTTGAGAAAGTCACACCAAATGGAATGGTGTTTTTCCGCCAAGGAGTGGTTAGCCAGCGTGCTGCGTGGAGACCCCAAATTGAGGATGAAACAGCTACACTGTGGGCCGCAATGAGGATGAATAATACTTGCCTTTTACTGAGCACCGATTACGTGCCACACACATGTATCACAGGTTTCCCTCCTTTTTGCCGTCCTCCATCACTCCTCCTGCCTCACTTCATCGCACGGTCCCCTCCCCAGGGCCCAGACCCTTTCCCCAGCTGGGGTGGCAGCCCCCATGAGAAAAGCCAAGAGCTGGCCTTTCTAAATGTCACTGGGAGCCAAACCCACCACAGAGCCTCTCATTAAATACGCCAGGCGCACATTTTTAAAGCTCTGAATATTAAGGATTCCCCAAGCATCTGTGGGGATAAATGAGGTCGAGTGCTTTTGTAATACGATATTGATTAGTTCTGCCCCATGTGGACCGAGGCAAGGGCTTGGCTGTGGTCTAAACCCCTGAGCTTTATGGGAGATGCCGGCTTGGTTTTAACACATCTTTGCAGCACAGGAGAAAAAAAGTATTGTCTTTTCTATTCCCCCATGCTTTGCTGACTGTTACCAGGCATCTCTCAGAAACTCATATCCGAAGTCTGAGAAGCTACTCTTTATCTTATGTAAGGGCTGAAGGAAAGTTTAAGACCAGCAAACAGGTCCAGCCCCTGTAACTGATCCCTACCTGTTCTTAAAGGGTGGCAAACCTTCTTCCCTGGGGTGGGGCTTCTGGGGAAATTAGCCTGCTTGTCAGTGGCTTTGGTGCTCTTGGGGAAGGTGTGCTATAGATACCAAGATGGCTTACCCAATTTGTCCTGCTCTGGGTTAGGGCTAGTTGCTGTTGTGCAGTGAGCCATGGAAGTGGCCGCAGGAGGGGCTCAGCAGCAGCCCCTCAGTAGCCGGTGAGACCTGTATCCTCCATGAGATAGATGGCCCTTGGGCACGCCTTGTGAAGTCCTGTGTCTGATTTGGCAATCCCAGGGGGCGCTGTTTCTAGAAATTATTGGTTGTTCTGTTCTGCATTACCACTCCCTGGCCTAAAACATCAGAGCTACTTTGGACTGGCTTCTGGTGTTTATGGTTCAAGTGGAATGTTGGGGGGGGGGGAGGGGCGGGGCTCTGTCTATACAAAATAGAGCCAAAGTAGACATTTCAAAAGCTTTCTTCTCACCTATAATCCACCCACTTAGCCACCCCCAGGGGCTCTGCTCTGTCCAGCCCAGAAGTGACCACTTCAGAAGGGCTGCCATGGAAAGCAGGCCACTGGGGTCTGCGGAGGCCAACTGTACACAGGGCGTGTACCCTGAGTGCGCCCAGCTGGACACCTGGTGCCTATTAAGGGGTGAGGGGCCTGGATGAGGTCAGTTCTCTCAGGAGCATCCTGTTGTGGTGGAAAAGACAAAGCATAAACCCAAAAGAGGCTGAGAACAATTCGGGAGGAAGTTTTCTTCACCATCTTTTCCAGACATTTCTTTCTTCCTCCTGACATTTCAAATGTTCCTCACTGTTCAGCTAGCTGGCTCCTAAGCAAGCTGAGGTTGGGTGCCACAACCTTCTCCCTACTTCTGGGCCCTATCGAGCCCCGACCACCCAGATACCACAGTTCGCGCCTTATCTGTCTTATCCTTTTTAAGTTCTGTGTTCCCATTCTCCGCTTGAGTCCAACCACTTGCATTCAAATCCTGATCCATGCACCCCACGTGTGATTTCTGTATCTGTTCTCATCTCGATGGCGCCCATACTGGTGCCAGAGAATGAGTGACAGCGTCAGAGGAGAGAATCCACAGAAAGAGTTGAGCTTCAGAAGGCCTGGCACCTAGAAAACGAGCAGTAGATGTTGGCTCTTGTTTTCTGCATTATTTGCGACAATGGTGTCAACTGTCCAGGATCGTTTCATGGTGCTCCGATCCAAGACCTCACTTTGAGACATTTCTCCCTCTGCGCATTCTGTGAGCATCATGGCGCTAAAGGTGATGGAAGGAGGCTGAGGAGCTTCAGAACAGAAAGTGCCTTCGGATTGCAAATGGCTCAGCGGGTTGCTATTTTTGTCCTCCTCTGTCCGTGCCACTTTGAGGGGGGAGAGTAGGAAATGGGAGGATGCCACGTCCTCGTCCTTGCCTGGCTGTGACTATTTTTCATGGGTTAGGAGCTCCTTGGCGAGCAAGGACAGGTTCATCATGGTTTCTCATGTCCTGCCCCGAACTTACACCACCACGTTTGCGCACCTGCCTGTAGGCCTCACTGCACACATGTGTTATGCCTGGTCCTGCTTCACTGTTCTATAGGCTGCTGACAGCAAGGGAGGCCATCATGATGGGAGAAGGGGGGGCCCTTTGGTGGCTGGAAAGCCAAGTTCTGAAGAGAGGCTGGTGTTTGTAGCGCTGGACAAGAGCCTCTCCATGGGAGAAGGGAACAGAAGGAACAACCCCCTCAGTGACAGTCGACTAGCTAGAGAGGAGATGCCCCGTATGCCCCTCACTGGGACTTTTGTGGGAAAGCCCGGTGCCCCACAGGGATGGGCCTGTGAAGTGACGGGACTTGGGGCCACTGTCACAGGTTTGGGTGTGTACTGGCTCTTCGATGCGAGTGCCTGCATTTTTTTTTCCTGTTTACACCCCTACCCAAATGCCCTCACTGTGGCTCATGGTGCCTGCTGCCTGCCAACAAAGGCGCTGCTTGGCACCCGAGGACCAGTGGGGAGAAGGTAGGACAAAGACCCCCGGGAGGAGGTGCTGGGAGGATAGCAGACTGCTTGCAGGGCCAGAAGACCAGGACCCCTCCTGCCCTGCCTCACATGAGCCTGCCTCCCATCAGCACAGGGAGCCCACACAGCCTCACCCGAAAGAAGGCCCACTCACTCTTACTGGGTGTCGCCAAAGACAGAGAGCCCCTCACTCTGCTGATCCCTGGACCCCTGCCATCAGCTCTCCTTGGGAAGACGTCAGTTTTCTTTAAGCCAGAAAAGCCCAGCTGCAATGCTAGTCCCCTTGTAGCAACTTTTATTACAATTGATTCTCATACAAATGCCACTTGGCCCATTTGAAGGATCTTTAATAAACCCAGGGGAGGGAGAGCTGACATCATGTCATGGCTCATTCTGAGCTGGGGTGGGGGTTCTTGGCCAACGATGTCTGGTCTGGCCAGAGCCAAGGGCCAGGGGTGTGCCAAGAGCATCAGGTACACCCAGCCCCACCTCAGGGAGGAACTCACAGTCTCGCCACGGTGGTCAGAATAAGCAAGAAATGCTCTGAGAATGAATTCAGGGCTTATCTGGGACACAAGGAGGGCTCAGAAAAGGTGGTACCAGTGGAGATCACTTCACAGAAGGAATGAAGGCTTTGCTGACCCTGCAGCCAAAGGCATCTCAACCACCCTGAGCACCCAGAGGGCTCCGCTGCTGTCTCGGGGCCCCCAACATTTCCTTCCCTGTCATGGAGTCAGTGCCTGGTGGAGTACCCCATCCAGACTGGTGCCTCGGGGAGGCAGCCCCAGTGCCTTCTCACGTCTGTGTCCTCTCTACTCCACGTTCATCGGGCCTGGCGCTAGTTCATTTATTCTTTCAACAAATGTTCAATTGGGCATCTTTTGTGTGCAGGAACTGTGCTAAGCATGGAGGACACAATATGAATAAGACCTACAAGCTCCTCAGAGTCTGATGGAAGGAGAAACAGAGATTGTTCAAATAGTCACATGGCAAGTGGAAATTTGTACCCATGGCTGGTTACTCTAAAGGAGAGACCCATGGGCTACAGGAGCTAAGAATAGGGGTACTTGACTTGTCCTTGATGGAGTGACACTTGAGCCATAATCTGAAAGATGGTTATGATGGTAAAGGGAGTAGGTAGAGCCTTCCAGGAAGAGGGGATGGCATGTGCAAAGATCCTGTGGCAGGAGGGAGCAGGGGAGTACAAAGACCTGGCAAAAAGTTATCATGGTTGGGGCAGCAAAGCAAGAAATGGAACAGAGGGATATTTAAGTAAAGAGTAGTTGAGAACTCAAACTCTATAAGGCCCTTATGATAGATGGGAGCTTTGGCTTTGTCCTAAGGCAACAGCATGGGAGCAAGTGGGTGACAGGGCATGATGTTTTTGGAACTGACACTCTGGCTGCAGTATGACAACTAGAGAAGTGGGGACAGAGTAGATGTGAGGAAGCAATCCAGCTAAGAGATGATAGGTTTTGGACTACCTGTTTGGATGGATAGGTGGATAAGTGGATAAACAAGTAGCTGGTGGCTGAGTGAAGGGAAGGGTGTGAAGGGATGAATGAGAGGGTAGGGGATGAGTGGAAGGAAGGATGAGTGGACGTGTAAATGGATGGATTGATGGAAAGACACGTGGACATGCGGATGAATGGATGGGAGGGTGGATGGATGTAAGAATGGATAGAAGGATGAGTTAAATGGGCATGGATAGAAGGATTAGTGGAAATATGGATGGATGAAGGATGAGTGGAGGTTTAGGTGGGTGGATGGAAGGAAAGGGTGAATGGATGGATGGGTGGGTGGATCGAAGGGTGGGTGGAAGGATGGGTGAGTGGAAGGATGAATGGATATGAGAATGGGTGGATGGATGGAAGGATGGGTGGATGGGTGGGTGGGTGGGTAGATGGAAGGATGAATGAGGTGTGGAAGGGTGGAAGGAAGAATGTGAATGGCTGAGTGGATGGGTGAGTGGGGGATAGAAGGAAGGATGAGTGGATACATGGATGAAGCGGCACTGGGAAGATGAGTGAGAGTTAAGTTGGGTATTGCAGGATGAATGGGCTCGAGGCTGCAGAGTCCAGCGTTGGCATTCCCCACATGTTACACTGCATACTCAGTCCGTATCTTGCAGGAGAGAGGCCACAGGGAGAAAGGTCCCAGGTGGTGGCATGGCACAAACTGACTGGGCCCAGAATTCCATGCCAGCCCTTGCTTCTCTCTGCAGTCCCCAGGCCACAGTAAGATGGGTGGGACAAGTAGACACAGCTAGTCCCCAGCCTGCTCCAGCCCCCCCAACACCTCAGCCTGTAGAAGGCACCAGCATCACTCCCCATGAAGGACATGAGCAGGGGGGCCTTTCTGTCTGCTGAACACTGGGCACTCTGGTGAACACAGCCTGACCAAGACTTGCTGATTATTGTCCATGTAAAAGTTAATGTGGACACATTTTTTCAAGCACCTAAAAAGTCAAATCTCCAGGTGGGCAGATGAATAACTGTATTCGCATTAAAGACTAATGTAACAAAAAATACACAAGGCAATAATTCATAATGCATGCTAGTCTACAGAGTCATATTTTAATGCGTGACATATCCTGGGCAGCTCCTCTGTGCTAATTTTATTTAATGAGCACATGTTCTAGAATTTTCAGAGCACTATCCCTGGGCAATTAAAATGTGTTAACCTTTTCAGTTAAATTGTATTTCTAAAGAAAAGTCCTCAGCATGAAACAGAAAGAAATATCTAGGCACCATCGAGGCAGAGCCTAGAGGAAAGGATTGCTATTGTGTCCCACCAGTGCTGGACTCAGGGGCCTCCAGGCCTTTCTCCCCCTGGCCCTCGGGGCTCCTGTCTGTCACTCCTCCTTGTCATGTCTATGCCCAGCTCCATGGAGCGGGGCAAGGAGGCTGAGGCCCAGACGCACACACTGAGCAGCCTTCACTGAACAGGCATCAAGTGAATGCCCGACGTTTGCCTGAGCCGGGGGATCTGACACAGACTCTGTGTCAAGGGATATGAAAGCTATGGAGAGAACATGAGGGATTTAAAAAGGCCAGGATGCCCCAAAGAGAGGCGGGGTCCACTCATTTGAAGCCCTGACAGATCCTCCATTCCCTATCTGTGTAATGGGCACACTAATACCCCGGCATCCGCAGGTCTGTGAGTTTCAGATCTGAAAAGGGTCCTGGAGAGCCTCTGGTGAATGGTTCCCAAACCTTTGGAACCAAATGGTTCCTTGGAACTGTCAGCCCCAGCCCTACCCCCAGCTTCAAACAGAGCTGTTCTGTTTTTCTAATGGTTTGAGACATCAGGGTTCCATGCAGCAATTAGCTTAAAACGGGGATTCTACTGCTTTAGAAGATTTAAAAGCAACTGATATAGTCCAAATATTTACATATATATGTAATATGTAAGTATACAGATTATACAGAGTATACAAATACTATATATGTACATGTATAACACACACACACACACACATATACATGCCACCTTCTAAGGGAGGAATTTGCAGTGGCTTTCAAAGGTGCATGTGAAATAATAGAGCAGAAAATTTTTAATGAAGAAATTGGAATAAAGGGAAAATGAATGTGAAACGGTGAAATTAGCTTAAGGAAAAGTTGGA